>CM073444.1:732500-1982500 GCA_037074515.1 Mimosa bimucronata
ATATATAGAGATGATATTAATAATTAATTAAGGATGAGGAGTGTAATGATCGAAGAAGGTGTGAACTTAATGTGGGATTCTATTCATGGAGAGGGCGAAGCATCCAAGGTGGAAGCATTGTATTATTGGGTCGAGCCTCATCCAGATTTCCTCCATATTCTACGCCCTCTCCTCTTGATCCTCTGCAATTCATATGCATCATCACATTAATTGACCTTCTTCAACTAATCCCCTATACATATGCTCTTTGTTTTCTTAACATAAAATATATCAGATTAACACTGTACTTTGGATGACAAGATAAACATATCATAATACGAATGTTTACCAATAAGCAGTATGTGTGTGTGTGTGTGGGATAGTTTGGTCCAAAATGTAATTATGATGTATTCTGTATTGTAAAAGTTTAAGAATAACGCATCTTTTAATTCTAAGTGGAAAAGGTGTATCTTTTCAAAATATTCATGTGAAAATAAGTATAAAATAATGTAATATAATGCATGCAAAGATATTTTATTAATAACTTTAAGTTGAATTTTGTTATTTTCTATACAATTCAATAACTTCACTTGGCATTATTGTAGTCACCTTATGTTTCATAAAAAGAAATAATCCATGTATTTCAAAGAGGTAATTAAATAAACATGCACATCATTATTGTAGCGCCAGAGAGACGAGTGTTACCCGATGATATTCAAAGGAAGCAAAGGGTGTTGTGTTAACAGAACAGAGGAATCATCCAACCCTTGATTCTTCTGCTGCTCCACTGCCTTCTCCCTTTCCTTTATCTATGCGCGCTCGCGCACACACACATATATATCATATCGTTTCAGAAAGCAACGAATACAGTAAACCTAATAAACCTTACATTTAATCCTATGTCGATATATATACAGTGGTAACTGGCAAACGAAACAAAAACGTTTACCTTCTTAGCTATTACATTGTTTTGTTCCTGCAGTGCCTTATCCTATAATTCAACCAAAAAAAAAACATATTTATATATATATATATATATTTATAAAAAACATAACATATTTGCGGTGTATATATGTGTATAGGAAATTAATGAAGTGCATGAAAGAGAGAAAAACTGACCCTTTTCTGAAGTTCCGAAATAGATTCGTTCATGAGGCGATTCTGCAAGTGAAACGTATATGCACTTGCATGAATGACTTTGACTCAATGTGCACGTGTTGATCATCAGAGAGCATTATATTGTTATTTTATATCATAATTACCGTTCGTGCTCTAATGTGTTTCAGTGCTGACTCCAGCTGATGTTCCAAATTCTGCAGCTCTTTAAGACTTAGCCCCTCCAGATCTTCTCCCATTAAATGCCTGCATGCATGTGTGTGTCACCACACAGGAGAAGAATGTCTCCTTTTCTCTTGTATCATGTTCCCTCATTTTCTTTTTTAATAACCACTATATCTTCTTTCAATGATTCAGATTTGGATTTATATAAAATATATTTTAATTGATTTTCAATAATGATATTATAAATACCAAATCTGAATCATTGAAAAAAGATCTTATGGTTATTAAGAAAGAAAATGGAGGAAAATGATACAAGGGAAAATGAGGCATTCCTCTTCCGTAACAACAAGCAGAATTAATTAGAAACTTCTTTCTCATGTATTTATCACTCTTAATTAGTAGTAATTATTATTGTATATATTATTATACCTTTGATTTCTTTGTAGGACCTCTATTCTTGCCTTCAACTTGGCGTGCTGTAAAGTCCAGTTTTCCTGACACTGGAGACGATCACAAGAAAATGGTACATCTATTTGGTTTTTTTATTTCAATTTCAAAAAATATTACAGGGTTTAGTTGGTACACATTTCAGATCTTTTAATTAACCAGAGTAGCTTAAAATCAACTTAGAAATAGGAACAAGAGAGCACTAGGTATTGTACCAAATACAAACGGAAGCATGATATATGGTAAATGAATTAGTACAAAAGTTTAAATTAATAAACATTTTTTAAAAAATAAGAATATTAATCCCCAAACCCTAAATATATGACTTATTTATGGAATTTGTCTTAGTTTTAAATTTACGACCTAACTAATTTTTGCCAACTTCTTCTTAAATCGTTTATATTCGTACTCCTCTAACAATAATCACATTAGAGATTTAAAATTGAACAACGGAAGGTGATTGGGGTGTTTTAGAAAAAACACAACATACTAACTAAGATAACTAATATCCTTAATTCAATCAAATTAATTAAATAGATTCTATATTTAGGACTAGATGTAGTATCTACTATTTAATCATGAGATATGTATGTGTAGGTATAGCGTAGAAGAAATAGAGATGTCCGTACATTGGATTCCAGATCATTTGCAGCAAGCTGTCTCTCCGCGTAGGAATACCTCTCGTACCGTTCCAAGATTCTTTCCATACTGTTCACAGAGTAAACCAAAAACAGTGAATCCATAATATATGTATGACAAATCTATGCGTTCACAAAACTACTATTGTTAAATAGCACAGTATCTAACAGTGCCTGTCTTACCACATAATGTCATTTCTAGCTATGACGGCCTGTCTTACCACATAATGTCATTTCTAGCTATGACCCAGTGGATGGGGTCAGACAATTAGCGTTACTTTCACCCTCTGTGTTTCTTTTAGTTTGAGAAAATTATTATTCCCTCGTAAAATCTGCTAACCTACTTTGATTAGATTAAGAAAGTTAATTAAATTAGTTAAAATCACATGATATCACTATAATACTTTAACCATCTACTTTTATTCACACCTACATCTCTTATTTGTTTTTAGGGAAAAAGACAAATAAATACCCTCCAATTTGCAAAATCTCATTAACAACTTCATGATAGGTTGTTGTGTTGTTAATACCTATCATGAAGTTGTTAATGAGATTTTACAAATTGGAGGATATTTATTTGTCTTTTTCCCTTGTTTTTATTGAGAAATTTTAATAGGGATAATCTGAGAAAAATGAGAAAGAATGAAAGATATCTTATATTTTGGAACAAACTCATTTTAAGAAGGAGGGAGTATTAATCCAAGATCATTATCACTCGAGTACATTTTGACATGCTCTTCCTTTATAACGTTTACAGATAAACAAGTATTCTTTGTACAATTGTACGTAACCTGGTAAGAAACTCTCAAGAAATCAGTTCGAATACCCATGTATATGTGCAAGCCTGCATCTAAACAAAAATTTTCTTCTATCCTATTATATCTTTGTTTTCTATATATATATATATATATCTTTCCCCGTTCCTAGCTATAATACCTGATTATTATTTTTTTTTTGAGAAATTTAAGAAGGTAAATGAGCAACTTAATCATAACGAATTTTGTGTATTATTATATTATATATTAACTTATAAGTCAAATAAACTAATTTAAAGAAAAATCAGGTAAATCAATTTATAAATAACTTATTTAACTTTCTTAGAATTTTCTAAAAAAGCCAAATAGGTTCTATATTTATTACCTATTAACTTTAGAGGTGTGTATATCAATAATCTAGTATTATCTTAAATTTCCTTTTTTTGTGTAGTGATAAATATGATATAGATGCCAGACAACATGCCAATATCATTTCCAAATCTACATGCAAAGGAAATGAAACACCTGCACTGTATCTATTCATAATTTGTCATTTCATTCATATTTAAAACATGTTTTTTTTTAATTTAGTTATTGAGTATTGGTGTATTGATTATTGATGAAATATTTTAAAGCCATGCAATTTTTTTTTATTTTTTTTTATGAAATTGAAGCCTTTACAAAAATTGAACATGTTTTGAGAAACAAGACCAGATGCAATAATGGAACTGAACAACTAACGTACGGTTGCGAATAATTAATGGTTGCTTCGGTCAAACTTATTGTTTTTCGGAGGAAAGAATTGGGTAACAAATTGAATTTTTTTCATGAATATATAATACTAAGATGTAGCGGAAGGTTGCTTTTTTTAAAATATATATATATTAATGATCTTCAATAATGGAATTATTTTGTAATATTATATGAAATAGTGTATATGATTATGGCAAAAAAAAAAAAAAAAGAGAGAAAGAAATAGTGTATATGATTAAAATAACTGAATAAGAAATTGCGGCCATCGTGGACAGCAAATTAAAATCTGAGACAGATAAGTAATGATATTATGTGGAACAGGGGTTTAACAATTGACCATACACTCTCGTATATAGTTGTTATCTTAAAAAGAAATAGAGAACTTGAGAAACAAGGTTTTTGAAGTATGAGTGACGGAGAGAGTTGTGATGTTTTGTGAGAATAATGGCGTGTGCATATGATGAGGAGAGGAGAAAAGTAATTAAAGAGACGTAGACACAGAAACACAGATAGGGGGCAAGTAATAAGAAAGAGTATTGCAGTATATAAAACATACATACTAAAATCACGCCGCACACACTCACTTCAATTAAAGTTGAGATAGGTCTCTCCGGTACAACTCCAGGTTGAATTAGATTGAATGTTAAAGATTGAATTAAATAAATAATGGAAATGAGGGAGGGTGAAATAGAAGAGTGGAATATAATAAGAGAGGAGGGGATAAATGAATACACACACACACACACATACCAGGGGTCGCTGGAGAAGTGGTAGAGCTTGCCTTTGGTGGAGAAGACCATAAGGGCAACCTCTGCATCACAAAGCACAGAGATCTCCTTGGCCTTCTTGACGAGGCCTGACCTTCTCTTGCTGAAGGTGACCTGCCTGTTGATCTTGTTCTCTATCCTCTTCAGCTCCACTCTTCCCCTCCCCATAATCTCTCTTCTTAACAATAATTCTCAATTAAGTGGGAGAGATCCTTATGTGTGTGTGTGTGTGTGTAAGAGTCAAGGGGAGTCGTCCATAAATATATATGGGGGCATACGGGAATAAACTATAGTAGCTACAATTGGCTTAGTTTGTTTTGGAAGACAAGAGAGATAGACGAAGAAGATGAGGATGGAGAGAAAGAGGAGGAGGAGGAGGAGGGAGAAAAGGGGGAAAAGGGGTCGGCAACAACACAGTACATTCTTATTGCGTTGTCGACTTGGGATTGGATGGGCTCACTGTTGTATTCTATTCCCTTCTTGTCTGGACCCCCCCTGTTCCTCCCCCTTCCTTGTTCCTTCCTATGTTTCCATATACGTACATATACGTATATATATACTACCCTCTCCATCCGGTCCCTCTTCCATCCCTTCCTTTTTATTCAAACAAAACTACTTCCTGCTTTTTATAAAATACTCTCTTCCATAAGTGGACGACTTGTTTATCGAATTTGATTAAATTAAAAATGTTATTTAAATTAAGCAATATTCTCTTTTGTCTTAAATATAAAACATATTTATTACCTAATTTAATTTGATTAAAAATGTTAATTAGGTTAGTTGATAAGATGTGTTTTTCCTAAAACACCCTCATCATTTTCTTTAATACGCTCCCATGTCCCTTGATTATTTTTCCAGGATTATCATCAGGGGTAATTTGAAAAACGAAAAACTGACAAAAAATAAAAATAGATCATACACTTAGGTTCAAGATCATCTCACCAAATAAGTTTATTAAGGATCACGTATTATATTGTTGAGTGGTCATCAATAGGATGACTTAAAGGGAAAATGATAACAATTATAAATATATCATATATTTAGGTCAATAATGAGGTCTCCTTATATGGGAAGGACCAAAAGGCATATTTAATAATTTTAAATAATATTAAGTATCTTCAATTTAAGCACACATTTAATTGTGTGGTAGCAAGAGACAATAGAAATTAACATAATATTGGCGTTTAATAAATAATTAATAAAGGAAATACTAAAAATTAATTGAGTTTTGTGATAAATTTGGTAGAAATGACCTTGCATTAAAAAAAATGTACTCCACTACTAGTGGATAGCTAGGCACATGTACTCTTTTGAAACTCCCACCTCGTGTAATATAAGTGGACTGAACTAATTCGCTAGTAGCCTTCTTCGTGCAAAGAGTGCAGAAGAACGAATATAATGAAGAGTAGAGAAAAGAAGCTGCTATATATTTGCTTCAAGCTTCATCTGTCATCTTTATCTTCTTTGATTGAGGTTATCTTTGTCCAAGTTGACAAAAGAAGTAACACCTGGCATGTAATAACAAGCAACCTTAGTTTAAGTTAGTTAATAGGTTAAGCTTTTCTAAAATTCACTGGCATACTGATACGCAGAGATTGAAAAGGAATAAACTGGGTCGACGCTGTGTGCACAGTTTGCTTCAGGCAAGAATTATGGGATGGAGACGCTGACGTGGAGGACGATGCAGTAGAGTGGCCTTGCATGCAGCCCCCCGTTAGCATTGTGTTAAATTTGGGTAAAATTATTCCATTTTCAATCAAGAGCAAAACTCTGTGTATCAGTGTTAGCCAATTTTAGAAAGGCTTAACATATTAACTAACCAAACTAATTAACACCATTATTTTAATCAAATATAATAAGTAAATGTTATTTTTAGATATGGATCGAGGGAGAATTTTTACTTTTTGATAGTCGGTACGTGTGGAGGTAAATATTACGGGTTCAACAATCAATACGTTTACTGATAATAACTGAATTAACCGAGTGTTGTATATATGTCTATGTATATATATGCACATGATTACATGGAGTGGTAATAACTTTACAAAAATTAAGAGATTTAACTAAAATCAGTCTGTATTTTTAACTTCGTCGACAACTTTTAGGATTTTTCAAAATCACCTCCAACAAAGTGGTTGACATGTTTTGACTAATTCGTGCTTCCTGCATCATTTATTTCTGGTGGGTGTGCTTGTGATGATGTTATATTACTTTATTTTCTGATCTCCAATAGTGAAGCATCTATGTAAGATCAATAAACAAAAAATCCCAAAATATATTTTTGACTGGAGACTGAAATGAAGACAACATGACATAATGTCAATTAAATTGTTTTAAGGATGGCAAAAAAAAAATTAAATTGTTTTAAGATAGGTGACCTGCTGACTTCAAATGAAGCACTTTTTTTATAACTAAATTTTAGGAAAAGGGTTTGGCTCACCTACAATCCAAGAGCAGAGCTCCTAACTCATAATCCACTGAGGCTTGTCCCTGTAGGCTTTGAATTATGACAAGCAAGCCTTTTATTCTGTCCACACAAGTAGGTTTCGCCCAACTTTACTTAATTATATGGAGATGCCTCTCCAAGCGCCGCAACTGAAATCACAACTAAGTCGTACTTCCTAGGGTTTGAACACTCGTCAAAATGGTCGAATGTTCAACCTTTTCGCCAGCTTCAAATGAAGCACTATATATAACTTTATTATTAAAAATTTAAATTTTTGGAAGAAATTGAATGATAAGAAATGTCCATTAATGGAAAATACCTACACCAAATTCTATATAGTTATAGCAAGTTCTTTTTTATTATTATACATGGCTATATGTCTTTTTTATATGAATTTACAATTAGATGGTAATATTTTAAAAATATGACACATGCTCATATGTAATCTTAAAACTTTACCTAATAAGTTCAAGCAATATGACTTAACTATTATTTTCCCTATACAAATAATATTAGGGGTGTGAGCATTCTATTTTCGCTTTGGTTTTTCGGTAAAAATCGAAATAACCGAAAACCAAAATTCTAAAATTTTTAAAACTGAACCGAAACCGAATAGTTGAATGTAACCAAACCGAAATAATTCAGTTCGGTTTTGGTTTTTATCCCAAGAACTGATTTTTTTTACCTTTATAATTACATTAGACTTTTTTTATTTTTAATAAGCAAAACTTAATACAAACTATAAAACTAACAGTATCAACAAGATCCCAAATAAGATAATACAAAATATAAACTATAAACATAAGATAAGATTTCTAAGAAATGAAAAATACAAAAAAAAAATGTATTTAACATTATTTTATGGAAAAAAGGGAAAATTCCAAAAAAAGACTCTCAAATTACCAAAAAGACACTTTGCTACAACGAATTTCGAAAAGGACAGTTCAGTACAATGACTGAATTGTCCAACCCCAAATTAAAAAGAAATGTCCAAAATACCCTTGCTACAACTAACTTGGGAATCCCTTAAGGGAAGTTGGGAATTCCTTAAGGGAAGTTGGGAATCCCTTAAGAGAAGTTGGGAAGCCTTATTGGAAGTTGGGAATTCCTTGAGAGAAGTTGGGAATCCTATAATTGAACCAAGGGCATTTTAGACATTTTATTTTAATTTAGGGTTGGACAATTCAATCATTGTATTAAACTGTTTTTTCCGAAATTCGTTATACCAAAGTGTTCTTTTAGTAATTTGAGGGTCTTTTTTTTTAATTTTCCCCAAAAAAAAGTATGGTAAAAAGTCACAAAACTAAATATCAATGAATGATATATGACATATCATTTTTTAAATTAACAAAAGAGAAACAAAAAATACATTTTTATACTTTAACTCTTAAAACTTAACTGTATTAAAAGAAAAATATGAAAAAAAATTTTTTTTTTATTATTTCAATTTTAACCGAAATATATTTTAAGGCATCGAACTGAAAACCCAAAACCGAAAACTCGAATATACACCGAAAAAACTGAATTTAATTCGGTTCAGTTTGGTTTTTGGTTTCGGTTTGGTTTTGCCCACCCATAAATAATATGATACACGAAAAATACCAAGACAGATAGTACTATGAAATAGTAGCATGTAGCCAGACCCGACCCGAGCGAAGCAATCCAAATGGCTTAGGCAGAGCGGGTTTATAGTAATTTCTTGGCCTCTTGAATGGTTATGTATTAAAAATATTAAGTGCTGAGCCAGCCACTAATTCTAAATTGAGCAAAGGTGCATAAATGCCCATGTAATTTGATCCAAAGTTTAGCCAACACCGTGAAGTGTTTTTTGGTCCAAAAGTGCCCCACGTAGTTACCAAAATAGGTAAAAAAAATGTCTATATTGTCAATATAAGCTAACGGCATTAAGTTTTTAAACATTAGGAAAAATAAAATGTGCAAAAATATCCATATAGTTTGGTCCAAAGTGTACCCCACATTGCAAACCTTTTTTAGCCAAAAAGTGCCCACATTGTTACCAAAATGATTCCCTCAGTATTTATGCCGTTACTTTACACATATCAAGGAAGAGAAATACATAAGAGCGGTGAATTATGTATTTTGATAAATTATTTTTCAAACCTGTAAGTTAAAAAGAAATTTTAAAAAATAGATAGGAAAGAAAAAAAAAACATTGAAATCTTAGACAAATTTTTCATAACATTCGTTTGTATCCTCAAAGGCTTATATATATCTATTGATGAATGAAGATTGCAGCATGAAATTGTAAAGAAAAATTTGAGCTGCAAGAATTTGCCTCAGATTTCTCAAATCTTCATACTTCATTTCTCTAAACTTCTACTACAAAAAAACAAGTAATTAGCGACAAAATGTACCGACGGAAAAAATTTTGTTGGTAATTACCCACGGATTTTCGACGGAATTTCTGTCAGTAATTTTATATATTATATTATTTTATAAATAAATTATTATTTTAATTTATAAATAATATAATAAAATATTATTACCGACCGAAAATTTTCCGTCGATAGGAAATTCTGTCGGTAATTTTATTTATTATATTATTTTATAAATAAATTATTATTTTAATTTATTAAAATATTATTATTACCGACATAACATTTCCGTCCGTAATTATGAATTATATTATTATTTTATTTTATAAATAATATATTAAAATATTACCTTTATTTATTTTAAAAAATATTTCATAAATAAATAATATTTTATAAATATTAATAAAAATTAACATTTACACGTATATAGGTATAAATTTTTAATAAATTTAATTTTAATTTTTTATTAAAAAATATTTTATTTTTTAATAAATATTAGTAAAAAAATGAAAAATAATTATAATCGAATAACATATATAATAAAATAATTATTAAAATATTTTGATGATAATAATTAATTATTATAATTTAAATATAAAATGAAAATACTAAATATAATGTAATATTATAAATATAATAGTTTGTAAATAATATCACATGGTTTTCATAGCTCAACTGGTTAAGGCATCAGCATACACGTAAGAGACAATTTGTGAAGGCGACACGTGGCGACGTGTAGAGGTACACGACAGCAACACATGGCGGCCATAAAGAGGGACACGTGGCATATAATTTAAAAAAATTTAAAAATTTACTTACGGAAATTTCGTCAGTAATAATAATATTTTAATTTATTATTTATAAATTAAAATAATAATTTATTTATAAAATAATATAAATTTTCGACCGAAATTTCGTTGCTAAAATTACCGACGGGATTCTATCAATAAATCCGTCGGAAATTTCTGACGAAAAATAAAATTCTGTCGGTAAATCAATTTTCAACTGAAAAAATTCCGTCGGAAAAATCGATTTTCTGACGGAATTCCGTTTATAAATTCCGTCGGAAATTCGTTGTTTTTTTAGTATTCTATGAGTTTAAGTGTTTCTCATATACTCTTTTTGAAGCTTTGACCTGCAAGCATTTGAGATTTGACTAAGATTTCGATGCTATGTTTCTTTCCAATCTGTTTTTGAAAATTGCTTTTGAATTTAAAGTTTTGAAAAAAAAAATTATTAAAATACCAAATTCACCACCTTTATGTATTTTTCTTACCTAACATATGTAAAGTAATAGCATAAGCACTGAGGGAACTATTTTGGTCACTATGTGGACACTTTTTGGCCAAAAAAAAAAGTTCGCAGTGTTGAGTGCACTTTTGACCAAACTACATGAATATTTTTGCACTTTTTAAAAAAACTTAGTGCCGTTACCGTATATTTATGGTATGGACACTTTTGGTCCATTTTGGTAATTACGGTGGCACTTTTAAATCCAAAAAATTTCACAGTGTTAGATACACTTTGGACCAAACTATATATACTTTTTTACACTTTCACCCTTCTAAATTTCTGCACATACACATGCAGGTGCCAACACAAAAATATAAATGAGTACACGTTTCCACTTTCCCATCCAAACATCAAACGGTCCCACTAAAATCTGAGAGACCCCGTCTCATTTTTTCTGCTTTGCAACGCAGAATCTGTTTCCCTCCGATAGTCCCATGTACCAGCAATACAAAGATATACTAAAAATAAAATACTACACCTGTTCTTTGATGTAATATGGAGTTAGATAATTTGATCATATTAATGAAGTTAATTAAGTTAGTGTTTTAATATAATACATTTGAAATGTTTTTATAAAACCATTGTTATTAAAGAAAGCCTGACCTTGTTGAGGGAGTATTAATATAAGGTATTGTAACGAACACAAGTCTTTGGGAGAACCACACTCTAAAAGTTTGCTGTTAGGGGTTAGAGAACCAATGCCTTAATAGGTCCCTCTTTCAAGAAAATCTCCTTGATGTGAGACTTGTGACAGGTAGTTGGGAGAAAATGTTACTCTGATTTTTAACGTGAGAGCTAGTCAAGAATTGAATTTGGTGTTAAATACAAGCTATCAATCCATTTTGTTTCCCATAATTATCATTGTTTTCATGAAATATCCCTCTTAATTGCACATGTTAAGCAGTTTACATCAAGTGATATATTTTTTTGTTCAAATCATCAAAAGGTGATTTCGATATGAATGATTATAAGATTAAGAATATTAATTAGTTAAATTAGTTAAAATCACATTGTATTAGCAATACAGTCTTATCATCTACCTTTATCCTTGCTTTCCTTCTCTTATTTGTTTATGATTGGGGAGAAATAGTAAGGATAATTTAGAAAAAAAATTAAGAACAATTAGAAAGATGTCTTATATTTATAATCAAGTTCATCTGTAAAAATAGGTCCAATATTTAAGATCAAGGGAGTAACTAATTTTAGCTAATTTTCTTCATATAAATAAATTGGTTATATATATTATATTAATAGCTAGAAGCCAAGGTAGTATGTGTATGTGTGGGAGAGAGGGATCAGGCTCAATATACCAATATCAACTCTTTAATTAGACTATATATTATATATGCACTGAGGACTGAGGAGTGTTTACCACATCCTTCGCATATTTGGAGCTGAATTATAACAATGTTATATCGTGCGTGGGAGTAAAAAAGATAAGCAAATTAAACTTTATTTTGTTTAAAAAAGTTTACAACTATCAATTGGGTATTTCTGCGCTTATATTTAGTATTGTATCAGTTTTCCTACTAAACACAAAGCTTAATAAGGATAGTTAATCAAATTTGGACCATAATATTTGATTTGTATGGTCCAGATTTGATTTTATAAAAGTTTATATTTTTTTAAAAAAAGATTATATTAATGGGTATAAAATATAAAATAAAGATAATATTTTAACTATCACTTTTTTAAAAACTAATTTTTTACTCAAAATGCATTTTTTTGTAGAAATAATTAAATCTAGACTGTCTAAATTATAGGGGTTCAGATTTAATTAACTCTCTCTACTAAGCTTTGTGCTTAGTAGGAAAACTGATTCCGTGTACTTATGCACTGGCCAATATGTTTATAAAGAAAACAAATTGATTTGTATGTCTCCAGCAGTTAGAAATCTCAATCGACAAAAATGGGAGTTTGAAAAAGATATTGATTAAAGGAATTTCAATTGAGATAAGGATTTTTTTCCTTGTAGCTGAATATGAGATTCGAATAAGTCTTAAGGTAGGTATTTCAATATATTCCCCACTGCTTGCTAAATTGGAGACTTTATCCCTTTTCCTACCAAAAATGAAATTTCAGAATTATAAGAGAGAAAAAATTAGGGTAAAGGGGCAAATTTAACCACGAACTTTCAGTTCAGGAGCATCTGGCACCACGAACTTTTTTTGGGAGTTTAAATGCCCACCAACTTTCAAATTCGGACCATTTTTAATCACTGGTGTCATGGGGGCTGACGGGGTCAAATTTGAGAGTTAAGTGGGACCCAGAAATGCACACATGTCCCTTGCCCAGTCAACAAAATTGTACACGTCATTTTTTCTTTAAATAAAACACATCTGCTAAGTACAGTAAATAATAATAAAACTGTTAATGATTTTCTGGATGTTGATTTTGGAGGTTGATATTGAACTTAGCAAATGTGTTTTATTTAAAGAAAAAATGATGTGTACAATTCTGCTTACTGGGCAATGGATATGTGTGCATTTCTGAGTCCTACTTAACTCTCAAATTTGACCCCGTCAGCCCCCATGGCACCAGTGGTTAAAAATGGTCCAAATTTAAAAGTTGGTGGTTAAAAATGGTCCGAATTTGAAAGTTTGTGAGCATTTAAGCCCCCAAAAAAAGTTCGTGGTGCCAGATGCTTCTGAACTGAAAGTTCGTGGTTAAATTTGCCCCTTAACCCAAAAAGTTAACTATTAAGAAAGACATAATAACTTCGTGTACAAATAAAGTATTGATAGTTTACAAATTTTTTACATACATACAGAATACTGGACGTAGACATTCAAAGAGAGCTTAAAAAAATATAATTAAAGAATTAAATTAACGATGCCTTTTTAAAGTTATACCCTATGTTTTGGTGTGAATTTCACAAATAATTTTAATAAATTTTTTTTATCCAGCTATAATTTTAATAACTTTACTACATCTTTGTTGAAGAAAACGTACGTATAAGTAAAAAAAACTAAACATTCTATTAGTGATTTAGCATTGTACCGTCCCGGCTTATGATTATTGGTGTGTGTATAGCATGAGTGGAATGGGCATTCTAGGATTCTTCAATTCCATGCCAATCAAATCAACAACCTAACTTTGTCCCTTTTCTTTTGATTTTTCGTGATTGAGAAAGAATTTTGATAAATTGCCCCTTGCATGTTCATTTTTCTGTCGTCTACCTTATGTTAACCTTTTTTTTAAGAAAACAAGGATATAGTATATATACTACAATTTACATCTTGAAATTATGAAGCCAGGTGATTGTACATTTTTTTTTTACTTTGTTCATTTTTCTTACACATAAAGGAGAACAAATTAAAATAGCAGTATTACATTAAAAAAAAAATAGAAGAACATATTCTGCAATTGCATGACTACAATTGACACCAAATTAAAGGGTTTTGTTTTTCTATTCTTGTAATTCATGTAAAAACTGGTCTATTTTTTTGTTATCAATGATTTAAACTTTAATCCCTCCGTTCCTAAATATATAGGACCTAATTGGGGAGGCGGGTTTGTTCCTAAATATAATATATCTTTCAATTTTTCTCACATTTTCCTTAAATTATCCCTATTGATGCTCCTCAATAATAAATAAGTAAGAGATTAGAGGGAGTGTGGGAATAAAAGTAGGTTGTTATGGTGCTTTAGTAATATCATGTAATTTTTAACTAACTTAATTAACATCTTTAATCAAATCAAATTAGATATATAATCTTAAATTTAGGAACGGAGCGAGTATAAAAAAAAAAGATAAAATGAAAGCTGAACATGAAGTGGACATAAGGGAAGTAAAAGAGAGAATCCAAAATTGAAATTTGGGAGCTGGCTAGGATGTGATAATTATTTTTACTCTGCGTACGAACTATGTGAGTAGTTATATTTATATATACATACATATATATATATATATGAGCGCTAGAAGCCTAGAATTATAAAACAAAAAAATGAGATTCATAAAACAAAAACAAAAGAAAAGGATTGTAGTGTGGGAAAGAGGAGAGAAGTTATAAGTGAAAGTGAGAAAAGGCAAACGAAACACAAACTTTCACAGAAAAGTGAGAGACATGCTTCCCAATGTGTCTCCCTATTTCCATCCCAACACGCTTCTTCCTTCCACATATAATGCCCACCATTCACTCCTATAGTCCTATTAATATATACACAATAAAACATGGCACTAACTCTGGCTAGTTTTCTTTAAATATATCTTTCGAAAGAGGCAAAGAGTAATATGAATATATATATATATATATATATATAGGCAAAATGACCGTTTCTCTAATCATATATACTAATGTATGTCATTATATATATTATATATACTAATTCATGTGGGTGCGTATAGCATGAGAGTTTTTCTCGTCGTCATCGATCAATCTCTGCAGGCAAACTATAGATTCATGTAACTGATGACCTTTACAACACGCAAATAGAATTTTTGTCACCATAAAGATATTATATAACATATGAGATCAGATATCTAGAGACCCCATTTCAAACACAATAAATATGACGCAACATATATTATTAATATCCAATGCGCATATCACTTAGTTTACTAAAGTGTGTAAGTGTGTGTGTGTGTGTGTGTGTGTGTGTGTGTGTGTGTGTGACCATATTCATCTACAGCTTTCTCAGTTTCTTCCTTGATACGATAATATCAAACACCACAATCACAATAAATTGAGTCAAACATTTGATATACACACTAACCTTTTCTTTTCTTTTTTTTGCCGACATACACATAGACACACTGTGCATTATATCATCCTAATAATTTAAAACCCTAAAATATCAACATTTATATAGTTACTATTCTTCTTACTCCATGTGTACAGAAACGTGCCTATAAAGGTGGAGAAAATAAAGAAAATGGAAATGAGTTTATCCGAGTTTTACTTAGACCATTATATAGTTAAAACTTCAGAAGTATATTCCCGTAAAAAGAACTTACGAAGTATACATAGGGGAATATCCCATTTTTGTGTATAAAAAAGAATACAAAATAAAATCCAAAAGAAACAAACTTAGTTTTTAGTGAATTTTAAAGGTTTTTTTACTATACATGTAGCTAATAATATAAAATCATAGTAGGGGGAAAAAAAAAGAATTTTGCATATTCCTCCTTCTACTTCTTCCAGCACATGTATTTGTATGGATTGACCTAGTAGTTCCTATTGCATGTTATGTTATGGGGTAGCTTGAGCATTTAGTCCATTATATTCCTTCATGATTAGTATGTAAGAATAAGAATAATCTTTATGCATGAATAAATTTTAAGCAAACATGATTTGAAATGGTGCACTATGGCTACTACTGGATCGACGATGCTCAAATTTCTACCCCTTCGTTACTTTCAACCTTGAAAGGTGCCACACAATGAATGCTTTAATTTTCTTTGTCTGGTTGTTGAACATACATTATGCAATTTCAATATTTCATAACCTATGAATATGAGTTACAGTGATTAAATTTGTGGGCTCACAATATTATTATTCTAATTCAATCAGATGTTAATTAATGTGGAGGATGTTTCACATTAAGTGAAGTGTCTCTTCTTCGTATATATGGCAATACTGTGATCAACATATACCTTCTAGCATTTGTTTGCATGATTGTAGTATTGATTCTTTCTGCCCCTTCCCCACATCCAATATACATAACTATTCCTTCAGTACATAATATAAAATCTAGTTAACAAATTTTGATAGGTTAATAAAGCAAAATAAATTACTTAATTATAATAAATATGACTGCAGGCTTTCTCTAAAATACCCATGTATGATATTATTATGGATCAATTAATAAGCTAATAAATTAGTTTAAATAAAAATTAAATGATAAATATTAGAGATAAAATAACTAAAATATTGTATTAAATATCATGATCAAACCCCTAATTAATTTGATCTTATATTTAAGACATCACCACTCTTACTTTTTTTATTGATTATTACCCCCATACCTCTTCTTTTTCCTTGTCTTTTCTGATCCCTCGATTGCAGACATTTAAATTCTTTATCAGTTAGAAAATTACAAGTGTTTTTTTAAAAGTAGAAAGAGATTGATGGTGATAAAAGAGATAAAAATACAATTTCATGAAAATCAGACAAAACTAATAGCATAGATACTTCATTCGGTCCTAATTATAAGATCACTATGACTTGTTTGGAGAAATTAAGGATGCAAAATTAATCACTTTAAAATGTTTTCATCACTTTAAAATGTCTATAATTATTTTTTTATTCCTCAAAACTAATTTACCTTACTTATAAACTATCGTATAATAGAATCACATGTAAGAAAATTAAATGGTCTATTTGACTTCCTTAATCTCCACAAAAAAGTCAAAGTGATATTATATTGGGTTAAGGTGCATTTTGGGCAATAAAGTATTGGCCCAAAAGCATCTGACACAATTATGTTTTGAATTTTTTTGTATGCCAATAAAGTTTTAAAGTGGAGTATATTGGCCAACGCCGTGAGAAAGCAATTAATGGCCTTGTTAGTGTTGACGTGGCATGTTAACACACCTGCTGACACATGTCTCGCTATATCATCACATAAGTTGACACGTGTCACACCACGTCAACATAAATGGAGGTCGTTAAGTGCTTTCTAGCTAATGGCGTTGGCCAATATACCTCATTTTAAAAATTTATTAGCATACAAGAACTCTTCAAAATTTAATTGCAAGCCAATATTTCACCTTAACCCTATTATGTTTAGCACCGGACGGAGTACATATTCATCAACTCATTATGAAATGGGAATTGTAATAATTCTAGCCATGTCCCCGGCGGCCTGCACCTTAATTAGAAAACAGCCGAAAGGTTAAAAATGATTAAGAACCAGTAAGAAATGAAAAGTAAAAACTCGCAAAGAACCAATAAAAATTATAAACACTTTTGTTCACTAAATATCGGTGATTTTTTATTACCTCAAGACACTTTATAGACTTCGGCCGATAGCTTGCAAACAGCTTCAATCATATCGACATGATGATTTTACTTAAATCAACCAGTGAATAATTAAAGAGCGAGAATTCTCAAATACATGTATGATATTAGAGACGAATATGATCTTCTTGTGCGATCGAACTCACTGTAAGATTATTAAAAAAAAAAGTCACTGTATGATTTATCTTATTTTGTTGTGAAGCAAGTAAAATCAATCGCTTTGTGTCCCATTATGGCAAACCAAATACAAGAGACAGCATAAATGTGTTCCACGAATAATGGTTTAGGTGTGATTTGAAAGAGATAAAATGTTTGAACTTCTCTTTTTGGATTACATCTGTCGACATTACAGCCTCCGTTCTAGAAAAATGAATTTTTTATTAGTCTCCCATATTGTTTGATTACCACTATATTCTTACTTATAAATCCAGTTTGTAGAAAAATTTCCTGCTTCATTATAAGTCCACTTTAGAAGTAATTAATACGAGTGGTATAATTTTACCCTTATTAATGTGAGAGAGAAGGTTGATAAATGTAAAAAGAGAATGTAATATTCATTCTTAAATGGGATATAATTTGAAAGATTGATCAATTATGGATATTTACAATGACTTAACCACATTTCCTTGGAATATGTGAATTAGATAATGTTGACTTATAAATAGGGACAGAATAATATATCTGCTTTAACTTAAAGCTTTCTCTTTTTCTCCTTCTTCTTCTTCTCTTTTTTTGTTGGCGTTCTGGTGGGTGAACTTGAACCAAAGATTAGTATGTTTGAAAGTCATAATAAAGCATATGACAATTATCGAAACAGAGGAATCATGGTGACTGTAAGTTATAGAGTAGGAAATTGAAAGACGAAATTCCAACGGAGATGCACTGATTCCGTGGCCAAGTGGTGAACACCTTCGGGTCGAAAAAAATGGTCGGCCCAACAAATGTTTTGGACCATATCCATATAACCTTATCATCATTTTTATTTTTATATTTCTTAAATTTGTCAAGAGGTCAATATCATCCCTTTTGTGATTCATGAAAAAATATCCTAGGGCTTAGCTTAGCTTGTGGAGGAAAAATGTACAAGAAGAGCTTTGAGAAGCCCATAAACTTTTTTGCTTTCAATTTCTTTGTATTGCATTGATTCTTTAATTATCTCGAAAAAAAAAACTCAAATTTAAATATATATAGTTTCAGGTCACTGTCACGCATTTAGAAGCATCCTCTCTAGTCATATATCTGTGTGATACATTGAAGAAAAAAAATGATTTTGGAGGCGCTATTTGAAGATGGAATACGCCTAAATGGATAAGAAGATATACATTATCATCTCTTTTACCAATCGAGAATTCTGTCTATGAAAGCACCCAATCAAGATGGAATGTATTTTTCATCCTTTGCTTTTGGAAATGGACAGATGAATACGAGTGATTTTTTCATGTATATGCGAACCCTCACCACAAATATGACGGATATGCTTTAGTGATTATTTTTGTGAGGGTGTCAGACTTTAATTTGTCGGTAGTTTTCAGAAACCACCATCGATGCGTAATGCGTTCATGCGTTTGCTGGAAAATGGCCGGTTTGAAGAATGGGCGCCATTATTTTTTACCATTAGCAGCGGCCCTAATTCTTCCATTAGCAGCGAGCACAAGTTTTAGCCCTTTCTACATTACTCCTATGGTCCTATTTATAGGGTAGAAAGAGAAGATTTCATTTGGTCTTATTTATAGGGCATCTCTCTAATTTTTTCATATAAATGTACAGATTTATCCTTCATTTATTATGTGTTGACTTTATTTTTATGTGGTGTGGTGGATACTCCCTCCGGTCCTATTTATAAGAGCTCAAAATTTGAATTGATTTTCCAAAATATAAGAGCTCACATTGCATTCTTTCATCATTTAATGCGTTTCTTTCCTATTTTGCCCATAATTCTCTTTCATATTTATTAGTACTCATATATTTCTCTCTCTTAATAGACTCATCATAAATAAGGATAATATTAGAAAAAGACGTATATTTTAGACACATTTAATTACTTTCACATGTTTTCTTAAGAAGCATGTTTTGACGGCCGTGCTCTTATAAATAGGACCGGAGGAAGTATTAAATAGATAGAAGACTTTATTTGGTCTTATTTATAGGGCACCTCATTAAATTTTTTATATAAATACAGTTTTATCCACTACTACAAAAAGGGGTTTTCACGTCACTTATTTTGGGGTTTTCACGTCACTTTTTCAAGTGACGTTAATACATTTGACGTGAAAAAGAGGACTTTTAACGTCACCAAAATATGTGGCGTGGAATGTCTCAATAGTCTCACAAAAGCCTTCTCTTTAAAGTCTGTCGTTGGACTTTTTACGCCCGACCTGAGACTTTTCACGTCACATATTATATAATAAATGAATAGGGGCATTTTTTGTATTGGAATCACTCACAATCCAAAAAAATGCCCTCTGCATGAACATTTGAATTATAAATTAGGGCAATTTTTTGTATTGGAATACTGAAACTTGAAATTCCAAAAACTTGTCTATTACTTGCAGAGGTACTTGTCTATTTTCATTTCCTTTAAGCTCTAAATAATTTACAGATAATTTCTCTTCAATCAGTTCTAATCAACTCATAACAGTAACCTCCAAAACTGATAGGAAACTCGAACTCTTACTCTAATCAACACAAAGAAGGCATTAATTTTTTTCTAGAGCAAGCAACGCAATGGACCAGAACATTGGGCTCATTAAAAATATAAAACAGTAAATATGACTCTATATACAGTTCCATTAAATAAAGAATGGAAACCCAAGACCAAAGGTCCGTTAAAATAGCATGTTACCAACCTTATTGATTATCCCATCTCCACCTACACATAATTCCTGAAATGGAAACCAATTTGAAAAATAGACAATATATGAGAAAAATACTCAAGATGTAAAAGGCAAATCAAGAAATCAAAGTTTTGAAGAGTAATTTTAGTCATTTTAGTCAAATATCTGAAAATCAACCTCAGAATTAGGTGTGAAATGCACTGTCAAGCTATAGGTTGAAAGACAAGAATAACAAATATAAGTTTTGGCTCCAAAATTATATGATCTCAATCACTAAACTCCACTATGATAGGCATTCTGGAAATGATGGAAACAACAATGGTTCAAGCTACATTCAAGAAGATCCAAAACACATGTTACTATGCACAGTATTTTATGTTGCATACATTCCGGCACTTTATGAGTAGCCCCAGTTCATTCTTCAAGTGTAGCAGCATGTAAAAATCATTTCTGAGTGATACATAAACTAAACGCTGGACTCCTTAAAAAAATCATGAACTAATGAAATATCATATCACTAAAAGAGAAGGATACATTCAGCATCTATGTTGAACCTTGCTCTATTGAATTCCCAACAACATTTTCCAATAGAAAATTTGTCCCAACGGCAAAGTCCAATAGCTAGTTGCAATTTGATAGGAAGCTTTTCTATAAAATGTCGCTGGGAACTCATTAGAATCAGTTACAGTATAACTCCATGTTACCGCAGATTTCAAGAAGCTATAAGCAACAACTTTTCATTATTGGACTTGATCGTCTTCAAGTTGTAAATTTTTCTGAAGGATTAAATCTGATTTTAAAATTATCATGCTCTTCAAATTCCAAAACTACAGTTGATTAAGCAGGACTCCAATCACAGTATCTTTCCAAAAGGTTCTACTAGTCAAGCTAGAACAAGCTAAAACAGAAATAGCAATATATCCTGAATATTATGATGTTCATGTCATCGTGTGAGATACAACCCATTCATCATATCAGAGGATGCAGTAAATACCATTAGTCTTTGACAGGGATATATTTAAGCCAACAGATTCCTTTCAATGCAGAGAATTTCAAGTAGTTTACCTAAAGAACAGATGTTGGCTCCCTATGAGCAAATTAACGAAGGAAAGTTAAACATAGGCTTCTAAAAGAGATGGCGTCAAGCCAAAAACTCACAACAAGAACAAAACAAACATGTTACTGTACTTAGACAGAATCTGATACACTCTAAGAACAAAACAAACATGTTACTGTACTTAGATAGAATAGAACAAATTTACGACTTGATCATTCTAGGTACACTCTAAGACTGAGAAACTGATAAAAACGCGAGAGCTTAACAGAATCTATCATGAATATAGGTATTTTAATTGGGAAAACTTCTATTGTTTGATCTCACTTTCTTCCTTAAAATTCTTCTTATCTCACCTGATGTACTTGCCCGTGATTAATGTCTCTCGATCGGAACTAGCATATTATGATCCAAAATATTACTACTGAGCAACATGAACCACTTAAATGCATATTCTTCATGAGCAAGGGAAAGAGCAAGGTTACAGACTCTCCATACATGAACTAGATCATCACTACCTACTCTAATTCATCCCAGGCATAACATTAAAAGGAACAAAATAGAACATTCCTCTTAAATTTTAGCTTATCATGAACTAAAAAAATCAGCCACTCAGGACAACAAACCTGACATTTTTGTTCAGGTACAGAAATGGGAAAATGGGAGTTCAACATTTCAGCCAAAATTCTCAACAATCCTAAACCATTCGGATACTCAATTTTAGAGAACACAATCAAAGCATAATGGAAGAAGAAGGAAAAGTAGGCTCACCGAAATCTCAAATCGAAGCTAGAACGAGTACTTCCTCCGCCGTGGCCGTTATTGCCACCAGCGATGTCCGACTTCCTCTCGAACTCTCTCTGCCTCACTGCGAAGAACTGAGGAGTAAGTGATGTTCAAACTGGAAGCTAACGGAGCTCAAATCGGAGCTTGTTGTTCCAAGGGTGGCGGCGCACGATTCTCCGATGGCCTCTCCCTCTTGTGCGCTTGCTTTTGAAGAAGAAGGAGAAGAAAACACGATGGTGATTGGGATGGGTTTCTCCTTTCCCGGCGACGACACCGGAGATCTACCCTCTCTTTTCTCTTGCTCTCGCCTGCTCATCAAGGAAGAGAAGGATGCGATGGTGATGGTTAGGAATGGAGGGTCGTGGGTTGCAGGGAGTGGAGGAAGGAGAAGCTCACTAGCTAGGGTTTGGGTTTGGGTCGAAGTGATCAAAGGCAGAGAAAGGGAACAGAGTCTGAACAAGGAAAAATAACGAGAAATATTAAATAAATATATAGAAACAATGTCACTTGTTTTATAAGGAGTGACATTGTTTCCCAGAATCAACGTCACTTGTTTCAAATAAGTGACGTTGTTTTTTTTCTCCTTTAAGTTTATTTACAGAATTACCATCAAAATTTTTTTAATGTCATTTATTTCAAATAGGTGACGTTGTTTAACAACGTCACTTATTTGAAATATGTGACGTTGTTTCTCTTCTGTTTTGAGTTTATTTACAAAATTGCCACCGCTTTTTTTTAATGTCAGTTTTCTATATAACAGACGTGAATTGGTGACATTGAATCCTTATTTTGTAGTAGTGATCCTTCATTTATTATATGTTGACTTTATTTTTATATGGTATAATGGATATTAAATATAGGTAAAGTTAAAAAACTGTCAAATTATATGGTATATTTATTGATGTTTCATGTTTTTCTTGGTTTGTGTAAAACATGCTGAAAGTAAGTGCACTATAAATAGGATCAGAAGAGTAATTTGGTTAGCTCTCACCAAAGATTATAAACATATAATAATGTATAAAGATTTGGGGCCCTTTTTAATTATGTGTGTACGTGTGCTGGGGGTTGGGGAATGGGAGTGTAGAGAATAATAGGTTTGGTGAAGGTGTCATGAAGTCAACTTAACAATGATTGTGCCTACTATAAAATAAAAGTAAATTAGCCATAGAATTCATCAGAAAATAAACCGTTGCTATATAATTAACCACATAAATTTGCCTTTATCGACAGAATTTTGTGGCTAAATTCCGTAGCTAATTTACTTTTTTTTTTTTTTGTAGTGGCTTGAAATTGAAAATTTCATGTACTATATATGTTGTTGAAGGTATTAAAGTGCCCTAAGTTAGTTAAAAGATACTCTATATATAACGGGTTTTTGGTTAATGTGTTTAGCTTGTAGGATAATTGATTGCTTATCAAGAGAGTTTAACATCTGTCATCATCTCATCAATTCATTAGAGTTATATACAGGGTTAATAGTTTCACTATAATGCTTTCCGTAGCTCGTATTAGTCTCATCGCTCGTAACTCATTCTTGTGCAGCCAATAAGCTAGACTAATTCTCCTTCCGTCCCTTATTATAAGAGCTAAAGAGGTAAAATCATATACATTAAGGAAGTGGTTGAGAGAGATAAATATGTTTGAAATAATTTTGTTTTCTTAAGTTTACCCTTATTTATGATTGAGTATATAAAAGAGAGAAATGTGATAATAGTATTATAATGTGAATGGTGGCCGGGTAAAGAAATATATATAGAGAGAGAGAGAGTGTGTGTGTGTGTGTGTAACACCCCAAATTTTAGAAAATAGAAAATAAGGATTTATTCAAGGTTTTAAGAAGATTACCAAAATACTAAAAAGCATTGAAAAATAAATTTATGATATTTAGGCATTTTTAATAATTTTAAGGCTTATTTTCTTTAAGAAATAAAGAGGAATAGTTGGGAAATAAAACTTAATCTGGAAAAAAGAGATAATAAGGATCTATTTAAAGTCTTGGGATGGCATATAGAAAGTAAACAGCTTTATAAATAAATTTAGGAGGTCAAGTGTATTTTTATTAAATTTTAAGGTTTATTTTATATATTAGTTAAAGGAAAATAGTTAGGAGATAAATTCAAATAAGGGAATATTTAGAATCTCGGGGTATCATTTGATATTTAAAAAGTCTTATAAATAAATTTAGAAATTAAAGTATATCTAGAGAAATTATTTTGGGACAAATTCAGGTCTATTTCTAAATGATAATGGTACCTAAAATTACCATTTAAGAGAAAAATGAAAAAAGAGGAAATGAGAATGACAATATCTGCCCCTAGTTGGAAAATATCTTTAGTGAAAAGAATGGGCAAAATGGTAAAATACCTATTTAAAAATATCATCTCCTCATCTTTAAATATAAACCTTCCACGTGTCCTTGGTGTATATACTCCCTCTCTCCCTCTATTCCGCCTCATTTCCGTCTCCTTCCTCGTCTCATCTCTCTCTGTTCCTCATTCCTTTACCATTTTTCTCTGCTTCTCCGAGCCTCAGCAGCGACGGGGGGCGACGATCGAAGGCGGTGAGTTGCTCGAGAGGGTGGATTATGACACTCGAAGCCTAGGTGAGCCTCTTCTCCTTTGTTTTCTTCCTCTTTGTTCCGATTCGAGTAAGGTTGAGAGGGGTAAATTGATTCGGGTTTCAGGGGTTTTGAAGCTTCTGAATCCATAAAATCGAAGTTTAGGCTTCGATTAGCAACCCTTGTAAAAGATTTTGCGTGATTGAGTGGTTTGGATTCAGATTCCCCAAATTTCTTCTTCCCCTTCCACTGTTCCGACACTGTTCTTGTTTATCTCTGGGCAAAATTCGAATAAAAATTTAATTAAATGTGATCAGGAGTAAGTTTAAGTGAGTATGAGATTTTGCATGTTTAATTTCTGGGATCTTTGGAATTTCAGTTGTTCTCCTTCTTCCCCTGTTCTTGAGCAGGCTACGGTGGTGCTATAATGGGTGTCGAATTTGTGCTCTGACTGAGGTTTTGATTTACTTGTTAAGTTGCTTGATGATGATTAGATAACAATCGTTGTTCAATTTTCTTTTCTTTTCTCTGCCCTGTTCTGACCGAATCCAAGTCATATGGTGGTTATTTAATTCTGTTTTTTTTCTTTGGTGTATGGACGTTCCAAGCACAAGGGAAAGATGCTAGAATAGGTAAATTTGATTAAGTTGGAGTTCTTGTTCCTTCTCTTGTTTCTCTGTTTCTGTCAGCCAGGGAGGGTAAAAAGGAATTAATGGTATTTTATTTTGCTTTGGGATGCAAATTGAGGTTGTTGCTGATGGATGGTGGATATTGAGTTGTTGAATGTTCAATTCTTTGTCTCTTGGAGGCTCGGACAGATGGGTTTTGTTTAGGGGAAAAAGGAAAATGTTGTGATGATAAATTGGATGAGGAAATAGGAAGGTGTTATTGTTATTTGATTGAAGGTTCTAGGTGCTGAAATTCCCAATCTTTGGTTGCTCTGACCCCTGGTTTATAAGTAAAGAGAAGTTGTGATATTAGTTTATTAGGGATGAAATGTAATGGAAGGTGGAATTAAATTGGGTATTCTTTGAATTTGTTGGGTCTTAGTTCAAGATATAATTTGAGTTGTATTTCTGGATTGGGGGGTTAGAAATGGTGATATTGGTTTAATAGAAACTAAGTTAAGAAAGTAGAAAGCTGAATTGGTTGTTCCTGGACCTTGTTAGATTTTGATTTGAAATGTAAACTAGACTGAATTCCTTGTTATATTATGTTATACTAGTGTGAACAGAAGTGAGGGATAACCGTTAAGAGTATAAATGAAGTTTAGTTTCTGAAATTAGGCTAAACAAAAATGAAGTAGTTAGAAATTGGTATTATGATGTTGATGATAGAATGGACAAAATGGGTTTGAATTGTGAGAGGACTAATTTCTTTCTTTTGGAGTTTGACTAAGATTTAGACAGATGATTTGAATTGAAGCTGAGATATTTTTAGAGGAATTTAGAAGCAAAGAGTGGATAGAAATCTAATGGATAAAAGGGATGTAAGGAAAGAATGCGATTGCTATTTTTGTTTGAGAAAAATTAGAGTGTAAAGAAGAGTTAAGAAGCACTGTGAGAAAGATAAAGTGATAGTTGATTTTAATTAGATGTTTTATAATAGTATTGTGACTCAGCCTTGGGAAATGAAAGTGATAATTAAGTGGCGTCATTGAATTTTCTAGTTGATGTTTAATATTGTTTAGATTTCTTTAATTAAGAACAAACCACCTTTAAGACACATGTAACATCCTAAAAATTTAATTGTTTAGTGGGAGTAAATAAGAATGTATTAATGAGAATATTTGAAAGATTTTGAGGTATTTTTGAGGATATTAAAGGCCTAGTTTCTCCCTTATATTGAGAATAATAATTTCGAGAAAATCATTTTTAGGCTCAAAAGGTTATTATAAGAGGAAATAAATAAAGGATATTATGGGAAAATTTTGAGAGTGAAAAGAAAATTTTTGGTTCAAAATATCTTATTTGAGAATTTTAGAGCCTAGTAGTGCATTTTTCCTCTCTTTCTAATCGCAATTTTCTCCTGCCGACAATGTCTTCTCTCTTTTTCTACGCACGACTTCATTTTCCTTCTTCTTTTTCTTTTTCTTATTATTTTAATACATTATTTTAATATATATTCCTTTTCCATTATATTTTAATAATTTTTTTTTCTCTCCTGCGCCTTCCATGAACCTTCCTTCCTGACGCTTTCTTATGCCTTCATATCACCACTTCTTTATATATATATATATTACTCATTCACCGTCACCATTTCTTTCATTTTCTTCTTCCTCCACCTTGCACCATCATCACTACCATTACCTATTTCTTGTTCTTCCTTCCTCCTCTTACCTCCTCCAAAATTTCTCTTCATTCCTCCACTCAATTTCGGTCCGATTTGTGCTTAGGAAATAGATTAAAATAATTATTCTCAAAGCTTTCGGATCCCGCCAGCGTCGAACCGGTGACTTGTTCGGCCCTCTAAGACCATATTCGGACTCCCGAACTTTGGAGTGACTTTGTGTGATTACTTGTGAACTTAGGAGCAACAGGTAACTCTGAATGATTCTTTCGTATGTTGGTAAATTGTGTATGATTATAGTTTGAGATATTATCTTTTAATTTTAAAATGTAAGCTTAATATATGAAATATATTGGTATGAATTGTGTACTAGTTCAATCTTTTCAAGCATGCTTGCTACAATATATCTTAATACAATGTGAATTGATACTTGGTTTGTCACTTTTCAAGCATGCTTGTCTATATAAATCATATATTATGTTGGAAATTGTTATGGTATATTAAATCAAAATTATACTGTAATTACTAGTGATTGCTTGTAACTGTCATAGCATGTGCAATTGTGATAGGATAGGGATTAGAGGAGGAATATATATGATGAATTCTTTTACCACGTGGTATGCCATCGCTCGGTGCACAGTGGATGGCACTTGTCAGGGCCCCTTCTTCCATGTTTTTCTTTGGCCGGAATTGCATGGGAGTTGTGGGACATGTGACACCTCCTTAGATTTGTTCCTTAAGGAGGGGAGCCGTAGTCCATATTTGAGCTCTATACCTTTGGCCGGGTGTATCTCAAGTACTGGTGAGCTTGGAATAATCCAGTTGTATGGATTAATTTCTGTTGGACTGTATGTTAGCCTATGGCTCCTGTCAGCGGAATAATGATGGACGGTGCTATAAGGAAGGTTGCATATTACATGAGCAAAGCATATATATATATATATTAATATATATATATTGTAAGTCAAATTATGAGTATAATTGATATTTATGCTAAAAACCAGAAGTTGTTTTGTATACACAAATATATAATTGATTTTGTAATATAATTGTACATGATTTACTTGTGTATGTTAGGAGATTTCAGTAGTTACTGAGATGTCGATCCCATCCTATTATTAACATTTTCCAGGTGAAGAATCTAATAGGAAGCAAGGGAAGGCACTTGAGGAGTGAGCCTTGAAGGCTCTTTGTGTTACTTAAGCTTATGTTATGTTGTATTTATTTTGCCATGGACCTAAGACTTTATGTTTTATTTTGTTGTTTAACGTATCGTTAAGTTTTAAGATTTTCACTATGATGTGAGACGTATTTAAAATAAATAAATATCTATGTTGGATATTAGGTAACTTTAAATGCTATTGTAGCATTTTGGTCAAGTATTTGAATATGAATTTTGGAGGGTGTTACAACACATACATGGATGTAAGAACAAAAACTATTGGAAAAGAAAGTGGATTGATGAAGTTATTGATCTTAGTAAAGTTGGAAGTCAAGTTCCAGAATCAGATAATAAATTTGAGATAATAAGGAGAGGTCCGAAAACTATGAGGTTCTATAAATTAAATGTCTTGTAATGTGATTTCCATTTAGTACTAAGTTCATAATAGTGTAGGTTATAAATATTCTAAAGGTTAATTGAGAATACTAAATTGTATGAAGTATATTGTTTGTGATTAAGAATTGGTAATGTTCTTGAATGAACTGATTTATTCTTGAGATTTGGTGATAAAGAGAGAATATAAGGATTTATGTAGGTGTGTGTGCGCGCATAAATGGTGGATTTAATAGTTGAGTGAATGGTGATTTAGTTAGCTAGGAATTATGACTAAAGTACCTATTGGAAATGGAAATAGTATGATAAGGCATCCTAGCTGTGTCGAAACTTAGTTTAGAATTTGAAGGCTCTTTATGGGTGATTGTCGAAATGAATTCCACATGGAGTATAGAGATTAGTTTAATGATTAGGTGTGAATTGATTGATAAAGATGGTTTGGTAATTTAATTTTGGGTAATTGGTTTAGAACCAATTAAAGGATATACTTGTGTAAGCATCTGGAGTTTGGATTTGGGATTAGGATAATTGAAGTTGGGTGTATAAAGGTTTTAAAAATAAATATTGATATTTGGAGATGTGTTCAGGTATTTATGGAGAAGTTTTGAATGTCGGAATCTGGCTTTAAGTTACTGACTGAGGTTCCAAGTGATAAAATAAATGTTCACATGATTAGAAGATTGAGATATGAATTTATAGGTGTACATGTAATGCATTTCTGTTATAGGATTATTAGAATCTAAGTGATAGAGTTCTTTTGTTTTATTTGAATGATGAATGTAAAGTAAGATAAAAGTAGTAAAATATTATGTTGAAACCTCTGTTCTATTTCTGTTCTCTTAAACAACATTTTCAATGACAACAGTGAATCAGTTATAAGCTGTAATTTTGATAAGATTAAAGTTATACTGTACACGAATAAGGAAATAGTATATATGGTAGAAGATAGTAATGTTTAATAGATTAACCATGATAAAGTCATTGAGATTTTTATATTTAATTTCGATAAAGATGATAATGAGAATCAGAATTATTAATTGAAATAAATTATTTAAAATTGACCTTTTAATTTTAAAAGGGGTTAAGATAATTATAGTAAATTGTAATCTTTCACTAATACCAAGAATGTGGTAGTATTAATTAAATTAGGATCTGTGAGAGATGCCGGATAGTTATCCAGGAATATTGATATTAATTCATTATTTATATATTACATGTAAATGGGTATAGATAGTGACATAAGCTGAGGAGGTCAGTGGAAAGGAAAAGAGACAGTAAAGGATTAAGCTTGGAGTTCAGGTAGCAGTTTATCTCATTACACTCAAATTGCATGTATAATTTTGTAATATCTGTTGCAAGTTTATATTATGCATGAAGGTGTAAACCTTGTTAATTCCTGCATAGAAGTTTTACTTCACAGTTTATGGAGTACTCCAGGCTTAGGTGGGTCGCTCCCCCTTTGCCAGATTAGTTATGTTATAGCTTTAAATGTTATAACGAGAAATCCTGCAGGTAAGGCCCCCACTAGTTAACAAACATATTGTTAATAGTGGCTGGTAGATTATACAGCGCAAGAAGTATGTATAAGTGTATTATTTGCAAAGATTTATAAAATAAATACATGGCAATGCATGCATGAAATTTACAGTTAATGACATAAACTGTGTTGAACTGCTGTTTTTCAGAGAAGCTGGATTATAGTGAGATGGGTGAGATAAGGCAAGAATGCTGGAAGATGACTATATGAAGAAATTAAGTTTATGTTTTGAAAAAAGTAAAGTTATCTGTATTTGATGTAATCTTAAATTTTTAAATTAATAATAGAAAGCATAGAAAATAGAATTGTATAAATTTATAAAGGGATTTAAATTTTCTAAGTACTATGAATTAAAAATAGATACCCTCAGAGGGTTAGTGTAATTTTAATTGTTTTATTAACCACTTTATTTTATAAAGAATGTTAAGTTATTTCAATTTGTCGAAAGAGCCATTCCAACTGACAGATAGTTGGTTTAATGTTTTGAAAGGAAAAGTTTTAAATTTTCCGTATTTTTGGGCTTCTGACATTGAAATGTGGTTATAATTCAATTAAAAATTGCTATAATATAGTAGAAAATTCTAGGTGTTACAGAGAAAGTAGAACTAAGTTTATAATAAACATAAATGGCATGATTAACACGTAAATGAGGCGTGGATGTAAGCATGGGGTTCTCAAATCTCAATGAGAGGGATTAAAAAAGTGCCGTGTTTTGTTTTATTGGAGCAAACAAGAAGGCGTTCGAAACATAGGGGGAAAAACACAGAGGATGAGAGAAATGGAGAGATGCTTGATTGGGGTTTGTGAATTAGGCATAATTCAAAATGGCTACAAACAAAACGAGATCCAGTGCGTCCTCTCTTTGTGGGATCATGTCTTAATTCCCTGGTACCCTACTTAGTATGTTGAAGGCGACCATTTCTTTCGTCTTTACTCTCCTTTTTCGATTTTCATTTTCTTCTCTCGCAACACAATACACTCACATATTGTCGTCTATTCCTCATTCTCCCCATGTTCTTTTTTGTCCCCATCCCCCTCTTTTTATTTGTTACCTATTCACCCCTCAGTTTATTATGGGAAAATCATTCTTTGTGCGTTGACAAGTATGTTAAATGACAATATGTCTATACTGTTCATTTATTTAACCATTACATCCAGTCATTGGAACTTTAATATTTATTTTTCAATCTTAGATTAGGGGGATCATTCAATTAAATTGAATCTAAACATAAGCATACAAAAAAATGCATATGGTTTGTATATACGAGGACAAAGGAAACATCCAATCATGTGGTTACTTAATGCCCCCAAGAAGCATGGAAGTGACTCAAACACACACAGACACGTACGTGGACACCCTTCACAACACACATTTTTTTGAGAAAAAAAAAATTTGACCCCATGTTTTATAGATTATTACTCCCTCCGTCCCTATATATAAAAGCTACAAATTTGAATGGTTTTATCCTTTTTTATAAGAGTCTGTCACAATTTGTCAAAGCATTTAATGGGTTTTTTTTTTTTCTATTTTACCCATCATTATTCTCTCTATTCACATTCTCTTTCATACTCATTTATAACACTATTATCACATTTCTCTTTCTTACATACATAAGGGCAAACTTAAGAAAATAAAATTATTTCAGATATATTTATTTCTCTCAATCATTTCTTTAATCTGTTTGATTTTACCTTTTTGACTCTTATAACAAGGGACGGATGGAGTATTAGATAGAATGCAATGTATTATACTGCACAGAAGTTTATGGCAAGAATTTGCGAAGGGAATCGTTTGGGAACAGTTTCATTTAATAAAGTTGGAAGGTGATGAGCCACGTATGTACATTATTGAAAGAAGTACTTTTGTTTTTGTTGTGGTGTTTCCGGAGGAGATGGGAGCTGATTCAGTTGGGCCCATACGATGCAAGGTGGACCCCCACATAGTTTGGTATGGTTCGCTCCGGTTGGGTCACATCATCAATAGTCATTATAACTGTGGTTCAGTGGTTCAGTGATAAATTCATTTTAACAACGTGATCCTCATCCCTAATTAATGTCTCCCTTATTAGTCCCAATTCCCAACCAATGGGGTCTCTAATCAGGGTCTTTTTTGTGATTAATACATCCTAATTACATGGCTTAAGTGTTCAATAAAATTAAAACGAGTTAGGTTAGGTTGTTATCATCTCCCTGTCTTCGTGGAAGAGGGTGATTACACGTGCCTAGCCGATTTTCTACTATGTTTTTGTGTGTACTCCATTATTCATTTTGGGAAAGTGAGAAAAATTGTTTGCCCACAAAACCTGTATTATTTATTTCAATTGCTTTTTTAATATAAGGCCAGGCACTAAAAGCGAATCTTATTAAAAACTATCGTTTATTTTATTCCGAAAAATTTAAATGCATCTTATAATTTTTTTGAATCAAATATGGGCGCACATTTCTTCCGAAAAGGGGGAACTACATAATACATAATTAATTTCACTTTTGAATAAAAACATTTTTGGAAGCATAAAATTTTTGAATTATTTTAATAATTATACATGTACGTATAGCCGTATAGGATTGTAAATTTGTAATTTATTCAGGAGTATGATTTATTAATTACAGCAGACTTTCTGGCCAACAAAAAATGGTAATAGCAGGCCCACCAGTCTACCAAACTGATGGGGTCACCATTAAAAGCCTTATATTTTTGGGCGTTGTGTACCATTCCTTAAGCCAATAGACTTCTCTTGCGCCCCAAAAAAACATAATAAATCAAATAATGGATATGAATGCTTTATAATTTTTTTATCTTTTCAATTTATTGGATTTTCATATAATTATATTCTTAATATTTATAAGAATTAATTAATAAAATTTAAATTTGAAAAAGTATATCAGCTTTGAAAAATATCAAATCAATAACTATCTTCTCTAATTTTTGTCATTTTTTTAAAATTGTCCCTATTAATACTTTATCGACAATAATCAAGTAAAAGGGATTATGAAAGAATTAAGAAGATGGTTAAGGAGTTTTTGAAAAACTATGTCATATAGTAAGTTACTCAACAAACATTAATAATTTAACAAGTTAAGTGAATATTTTATATACTCACTAAGTAATTAACAGTTTTGTGGAGGCATATATAGACTTTTTCTTTTTTCTTTTTTTGACATGGTTGGAGTCAATGAGGAGAAAGCACATTTATTTAATCAAGCTTTTGGGCCAATTGCCCCCCATAATCCAAGACTCTTAAAAATTTTAGTTGCCCCCGACACCCTTAAAAGGAATTTACTTACCTCTTTAAAAAAATTTCACTTATCCCCCTAAAAAAACACAATGATATAAAATCCTATCTATTTGTTATAACCATAGATATAATTTAATGAATGTTTGACATTATATCTTATTATTCCAAATTATTTTTATTGAATATTTCTTCAGATATCTCTAGCAATAACAAAGTTGTGAAAAAAAATATATTCGTCATAAGCTTAAAGTAGTAGATAGAGCTAAATTTTGTATATATTTTTTTAAAAACAAGACAGAATGATATTCATTAATATCAAAAGTATAGGCTATTGATTACATACTATCAGACTTCCAATGGAAAACTTAATACATGAGTGAAATCCTAAATGAGTGAGTGTTTGAATGCCAAAAAAAAGTGAAAACGTAAATAAGTGAAAGAATTTCTTGTCAAGTAATACTGTTTATTTTAGAGGAGATGGCAAGAATGTGAAGAAAGCGTTTGGCACATTATATAGAGAGCACCCCCTTAGATTGTTCTTCAACCAATCCTTAATTCAAACACTAGTTAAGAGATGCTCTAAAACACCTTGACGGAAAACCATCACTTGGAGCTGTCTAATATCTCCATAAAAACTCTTTTACAATAATTCCATAATGATAGAAATTCCCATGGTTCTGGCACAGAAGAAGAAGAAGTTCCCATGGTAATGATGCAATAAAAAAACATCTTGGAGATCCAATGCTTACTTTTGTATGTAATTATAATTGTAGTTATCGATTTGTGCGTGTCATCCTTGATCAGAGGCTATGTTAATATTCTCTGTATCATTCCAATTTTATTGGATATCCCCGAAGGGAATTGTGGTTCCAGCTCATTCATTACATCCTTTAAGGTACATGATCGTCATTTTTGGGTCAGGTTTCTCCATTAGCAATTTTCCTCATCATCCCTCATATGCATTATCTTAACCGTCCAATTGATCTAAAGGTCCAGAAAATAACATCTAACGTAAATTTAAAATTGCATAATTTCAAGTCTATTTTAAAGGTCTAGAAAATATATTTCACTTTAAAGTTCAAGTTTTGCTTATTACCAAAGTGTATATTTGTTGCTCACTGAATTTCCCATTCATTTGCAGCAATTCAACGACCAGCGACAACAGCAAAACGACTTTTATATTGATTTCTTAAAGACAAATCTATATAATTTCATTTACAAAAATTGTTATCTTCCAACAATTTCATTTACAAAAATTGTGACGTGATGAGCAACGCGAGCAGCAGTTCGAAATTTTTATCTTCCAACAAATTCATTTACAAAAATCCCAGTTTAAATCGCGACGAGTTTTATATGAAATATCTGAAATTTGCTATGAAACATCTAAAAGTTAATATTTTTAGGAAAATAATGAGTTTTCTGCATCATACCTCACCTTTAAGAGTAGTTCCCACCAATCAAAGAAGCAAACCTGCATAAAGGAAGACACAATTGAGGGTTTTGATGGTGCTTTAAATGTAGTAAAATGGACAGTCAGGATTTATTGCAATCAACAGTGGAGATATGATGATGAGGGATGATGAGGGAAACCGCTAATAAGGGGATCCACATCTGCAATTTTTATTTTTGGGATCTTTATATTTTTTAGATCAGCAATGTCGATAATAGATGAGGTAAGTCAAAGAAATTGATGGGGTAAATAGAAAAATAGTTTAAGTTAATTAAATGGAAAGAAGCACGTGTAAAAATTCCTTTATTTTTGTGGGAGTTTAATGAGGAAATAAATGCCATATCTTAGTTTGTATATTTGATTCTCCTTTAATTTGGTCAAAAAAATTCGGCCTCACAGTTAACTTTAGGGAGAGTAACCACAGCTGAAACCTGAAAGCGGGCTCCCTTGAAATAATTTCACACCACTAGTGAAATGCGTCATGTAGACTAATTTTATGATGTAAGTGGGGTTGTTAAATTTGTTAGTTCAAGTAAACTCATGATAATGAATGTAAAACCAGATCGTAAACTCGTAAGAGTTTACTTTTATTAATAAATACAGGTTTAAGGTATATAATTTAACAACAAATACAAAAATAACAATAATTTGACTTTAATATCTTTTAGCTAGATTTGAATAGTTATATTAAATATATCAATATTCATACTTTATCAAACTCAATAAGGAAATTTTTATAAAGTTTACTCATTAAATTTATTGAATATAGTCAAATAAAAATAATTAACTTGAGATTTAGAGCAACTTAACACAATTCTTTGTTGAGGTAAACACGTAAAAACGGTAAACTCGATGTGTAAACTCATGAGTTTAACTGAGTTTATATCTAGTAATAATTTAAGTGACTCGTGACTCGTTTTGGTTAGGTAGAGCCATACAAACGATAAAATCGGAGAGTCAACTCGTGAGTTTGACAACAGTTGTGTGTATAATGATACAAGCCAAATTAAATAAATAACTTGCAACAATTGGTGGTGGTAAATTTCATTTTAAAACCCACATTAATTTATAAATTATCTTACTTTGAAGTGCTTCCAGGTCCTTATATTATCAAGTCCTTCAAATTGATTCTGTTTGCCCCTAAAGGAGGTATGGGATTGCTTTAGAAAGGGAGTGGGAATAGAAGAAAACAATTGTTTGGAAAGAAATGAAGGCATTTGGTGACCATACAAATATGAGTGGTTGGATTGATGGACAACTTTCCTATCACCATGCCTTTGGATTGGGCATTCTTAGCATGTTACAAAAAAACACCGGATTACTAACAGAATTTTCTGACGGAAATTCCATCTATAATTCAAAATTATCGATGGATTTCCGTCAGTAATTCTTCCATCGGTGATTAATTTACTGACGGAAATTTCCGTTGGCGAAATTATGGTAAATTTTTTTTTTAATTTTTTTAAATTATATGCTACGTGTCCCTCCTTGTGGCCGCCACGTGTCACTCTCGCGTGCTATCACGTGTCATCTTCTCATATCGTCATGTGTCACCTCCACACTATTGTCTTCAATTGTGGTGGAGTAGAGACTCAAACCCACAACCTGTTGAGCGTGTGTTGTTGTAAACTATAGACTATTATTATAAATTTAGATTTTATTTTTCATTTTTTATTACAGTTGTAAACTGTTCAAATCAAGTAATGAAAGATTAAATTTATTTATAAGATTTTTAAGTATTATTATAATTATATTTATTTTTATAAAATATTAAATCTAGACGATTGGATTAAAGATCTAATAATCTGGATGAAAAAAGAGAGGCAAAGGGGAGGAGGGGAGGCACGGAGAGAAGCCAATCACTTCTCACAATAGTGATCTCCATTCTCTCTTCTCTTGTTAATCTTCCCCCACTGCTTATTATGCCTCCAATCATTATCTCTCTCGTGCTTTCCTTGTTTATTTTTCCTATAACTATTATATGCATGAGCCTTAATTTCATCACAGAGAATAAACTCATACACTCCTACCCAAGGTTTGATTGTTTGAGCTTTCAACTCCTCCCATTCTCGAACATTTTGTATTAAGAACGCATTTATTTCATCGCATATAAGCCGAACTTATGATTGTTGACTTTTCTTAAATTACCTTTACAATTTGTGGGCTTGTGGCTAGTTTTGTAACTCGAAAAATAATTTATCGTCAGACAATAATGAGGAAAAATAAAATTGAAGATGATAACGATGAACAAATACGAAAGTATAGGGAATTATGAGATTGACCATATTATATATAAATGGCAGTGCGTGTTTACGCATAATATATGTTGAGAAAGACAAAGAAGTGGAAAAATAATAATGGATGGGAAAAATAATTTAAAAAAGAGAGTGTAATATGTGAGTTGAATAATGTGGTTAGGGGAGGGATGGGAGGGGGAAATGGATCACAATAATGGAGTGGGGAGGCATAAAAGTCGTAAAGCGTGGGAGACCTGTCTCACTCTAACGCCAATTTCCCATAATTAGGGATATATTATTATTCATATACTTTTTACATAATAGAAATATATATATTTATAGATATTGTGACTTTATTTTTTTTCAACTCTTAAAATTTCAAGCTGATTTTTGAATTTAACATGGATAAAACTTATAGGACTATTGTTTATATCAATTGAATCCGATCTACAAATCAAATTCAAGTTATATTCCTTTTTGGCTCTTTTTCAATTAAACTTATATGACATATTCGGCCACCTTCTCTCCTTACATCTACATGTAGAACGTTTTATCTCAGGTGTAGTTTTTTGATAGATAAATTATTAAGTAAAAAAAAAAAGAAAAAAAACCAAGTTTAATTATATTATGAAAATTGAACACTCCACTAGTCAAAAAAGAAGGGTTGAAGATCAGATTTGTCCCGAAAGTGTGTAAGATGTATCATATCCGTTCCGGAAGTATTTTTTGGTCCTATTTTGCCCTGGAAGTGTGTAAGGTGTATCATATCCGCCCTTTACTGTTAAAAAACTCATGTTGACTGTTAAATAATTGACGTTAACTGTTAATATTTTAACGGTAAAGAGTAAATATGATACACCTTGTACACTTCTGAAACAAAATTAGACTAAAAAATACTTTTAATGTAAATATGATACACCTTACACACTTCTTTCCCGTAAATATCACCTTTAACCCAAAAAAATAATGGAACAATCTATTTGCAGATTGATACAAGAGATCGCATGTGAGATTGGGAGCCACATTTTTAAGAACATAGATATTATATTATCTGCTTGTCAAATATTAAATGGAAAACATTCATTTTCACATTTTCTGCCCTCTTAGACTTAAAAGACAGAGCAAAAGGACAGAAGGAAAGCGAGTCTACTCAGTCTTCCCTATCTGCCTCTAAAAATACTAAAAATTCTCCCTCCTTCCATGGTGTTTGGGTTGAGTCACACTAAAAATTCTCCCTTTCACCTTCATTCACATGCCTCCGCTTCAACCCACTCCCTATCTCATCATTGCAAGTACACTGTTTCAATTAGTAAATCCTATTCTTCTTCGTGTTCTAGGCAAATTCGGGTTACCCTATACTCACTCGGCTGCTCTTTGCCTTTCTTATTTGGTATCTGAATTTTAGTTTTTTTCCTTCTATTCAGTCCTCTTCTTAAGCCCCTTCGCAGTGGCCTTTATTTATTCCTATCTACATTCAGCATATTCACTTACCGTTCCACAGCCACAGGTGTGCTTCTTTATTCATTTCACGTGGGTGTCTGGCTTCTTTTCTCTGGCTACTTTATAGCTGTCATCTTCTCTGGATTTTGAGCTCTTTTCCAAAATTCAATCTTTCTTGTTTTCAGGAATTAAGCAAGTTCACTAACCTGTAGCTCTAGGACTGCTGATTTATTTGCTTTTTTGAATACGCATCTGTGAGCTTTCTGCTCCGTTGAAGCTAACACAAATCGAAATTCAAATTTTGGGTAAGGCAGTACTACTGACATAATATCCTATTCTTGAATAAATTGAAGTGGGTCCTTTGCCTTTTATCGGGCTCTGGTTCCAGCATACCTAATGGAGTCTTGGAAATACGGTTCTGGAGATACGGGTTTTGTGCCCAATAATACATTTCCACCTCTTAACACGCTTGCCAGAAGCAGAAATTCCTTCCTGGGTTGGGAATTCAAAACCCAACATAGTTTTTCCAACGACATTTTGGCCTCGGCTCAACAACATTTAGAGGGTCAGGCTCCTGAAATGTTGGGGAAACAGTTGTCTAATGATCCGCTTGGCTGCATCATGGGTGATCCAAATTCATTTTCTGGAGGTGAGGACTCTGCTTCAAAGCTTTCAAACTCTGTGGTTGAATCTAACAGCAGGGATTCACTCATTGATTTGAAGTTAGGACGAGTTGGTGATCAAAGAGATGCCTATGAATCGTCATTTTCTAAAGGCATTCCTCTTTTGAGTTCTTCAGAGTCATCTACGACCCCCAAGAGAGTGAAAGCTTCAGGGGTTCAGTCACAAACTGCTTTCTGCCAAGTCTATGGCTGCAACAAAAATCTAAGCGCCTCTAAAGACTACCACAAGAGGCACAAAGTTTGTGAGGTTCACTCCAAGACTGCTAAAGTCATTGTGAATGGTATAGAACAAAGATTTTGTCAACAATGTAGTAGGTTGGTCAATTTCTCAGTCTTTCACCTTTCAACTCCTTTTGAGTTTTGATTGCCCACAGTCCTGAGCTTAAACATATATTGATACATAAAATTGGTTCTTGGTCTTCCAAAAGTTTTTCTCCTTTCTTATCTAGTATAAAGCTAAACATGACCTTCATCTCCTGAAATTCTACGTTGTGAATGTTCTTTTTTTATCATATAAATATCGGAAAGCTTTGCCTGCTTTTGTTTTTTATGTTCCACCTTTCAATTTTTCTTGTCCAATTTGTTATCCTTCGCTGTTTCTCAAATTTATATATCATTCCCATCAAAGTTGCTGAATGCAATTTTTCCCCCAAACGTGCAAGAATTAGCTTCCCCAACTGGTTACAGAAACAAACCTGACCTAATCATTGCTGGATACCACTACTTCGCATCAATTAGAAAGTAGTTCTTACTTCTTAGAACTTTGTTTCGCTTATTAGATTTTGCAGTTCTAACTTTCTGACAAAGATAAGCTTTACAAAAACAAAGCCATATTATTATGATTTGCGGCACTGCTAAAACGGTTAGCTAAATATTCAGGTTTCATTTGCTGGCTGAATTTGATGATGTTAAGCGCAGCTGTCGCAAACGCCTTGCAGGCCATAATGAGCGTCGCAGAAAGCCACAAATGGGTGCTCAGTCCGGAAAAGGAAGGAGGCTGCTTCAGTCATATAATGGTATTGATACATCTTTCCTAATTTAGATCCCAATAGATTATATCTTTCCTCCCTTTCTCCTCTTGTCTGTCCTCCCAAAGTCCTATCAGGTCCTTTGAGGACATTCACAAGCATTCTTGCATTTAGCATCCTTCAAATTTGCACTTCATATTTCTTAGGCTCGAAAATCATTATCTCTGTAAGTTTATAATCAACCATTTCTCATGTGGTGGAATTTCTAATTGTGATAGTTGTAAAAAGAAAGCAAGCCTTGCAAAAATTGGTTCCTTTCCTTAGTTCATGTCCACATTTTAAATTTTTATTTCCACTGGAATTAACTTGTCGATGTTGACTCTGGAAAATTTTGTAGTTCATTCTTTGATGTCAATGTTATTATATCATCATACTACAGCACCCCAGGTTATTCAATGTAGTTTCTTGGTGAAGAAATGTTAATTATCTAGTAGTGTTTTCTAATGAAGACAGTTGTGCTGCTTTGTGCATTCTGAATCACTCTATGGGTATAATTTTCATACTCATATGATGATATCCTCTAGTCCCCTTGGTTTCAGAATGTTTTTTCTTCATCAATTTTCTTCCTATGGTCACTTTTGGTCTATCATTTGTCAGTGGTCAGTTTTGAGGAGCAAACAAGAGACTTCTTGTGTCAACGAAACTTATGTTGGATTCTTTGGCTATAAGATGTATTTGAACTATAAGTGATTTTCCCAACAAATATGATGGGGTGAACTCAGAAGGAATTTGATATTTATTCTCTTGCATGGCCATCTTTGAATGCGAGATTAACTCGTGGGAATTTAATTTATTTCATTTGGTAAAACATTAGTATTTACCTGATTGCCATCAACACTTATTATTTTATATAATTAACCTTGACTCCTGGTTTAATTTTACATCACTAACCTCAACTTTCATAAACATATGTTAACTTTCTGTCTGAGGAAAAGGAAAACAAGATGAAGAGATGTGAGAGTTTCCATTGGTTGCGTTTTTTCCCCTCTACTTTTCAAATTTTAAAACAATTAAATCTGCTCCTAAAATTAGTACAAAGTGGCAAATGGGAAGTTCAAGTTAACGAGTTATTTGCAAGGTCTGGAATCTAAACTTCACGGTTCATACTCTGTTCACCTATATTACTTAAAGTCGAAGACTTGTTTTGGCATGTGGCCAATTATTGAGCTGCTTTATTATTATTTTTTTTCAAACGGTTCTTAAATATTGTTTTGTAATAAAAATCAATTTCTTGTATCTAAATTTGCATTCCTATTTGTGAAATTTTTAGCTCTGAAATTATATAAAGATCCAGCGGTTCTTGCAGATAGCAGATTCCAGGGTAGCATGCTAACAGCAGCATCTTTTATCTGCCAAGAGATACTCCCAAGTGGTGTTTTGTACCCTGACAAGTATGGTGCTGATAACTGGTGGAAACCTATGAAGGTCCAAGGTGGGAATGATTTTAGGCATATCTCTGCAGTGCCCATCACAAATGGGCATTATCAATCCAGATCCCTCCTCCCTTCACATGCTGAAAAGCAATATGCGCTCCTGGATGAAACTGGCGCTATATTCTGTGAGAACAACAGTGAGTATCCACCTGCTTTTGGAGATGCTTATTCCGGTCCACGATCATCATTCCAAGACACCTTCTTAGGAAGTGAAGACTTTAATGTTTTTGATACAGCATCGACCATTCAGAGATTATCAGGACTATCAGACTCGGGTTGTGCTCTCTCTCTTCTGTCATCTCAAACCCAGAACTCATCAAGCCATTCATCGGCAATCCCCATGGGTCGCCCCATGGTTACTCCTAGAAGCCACGGCCACTACAGCCCGAGTCATGCCTCTGAAAAGATCACGGGGATAAGCTCCCAGGCTTCAACGGGTGGGGTGTCAGCATCAGGTAGTTTTCCATCAGAAATTAATGATGGAGGTCGCTTTGGCCCTGTGTTAATATTAGACAATAATGAGATTGTCGACTTAGAAATCGCAGATGGCATTTTTCAAGGTCCAGATGTTGTGAATATGAAATCCTGTGAAGACGGTCCCACTATCGACTTGCTTCAACTGTCCTCGCAGCTTCACCGAGTTGAGCATCAACGACAATCCTTGCAGGTGAAGCAAGAAAATGATTCTTTTTGCTCCCTCAGGATTATTTAAAATGATTTTGGAAAGAGGTAAATCATAAAAAATTTAGCAATATACTATTTTCCTTTGTGCAGACAGTAGATTAGTTGAGCAAATCATGTTATACTTTTAAGATGGAAGTAATTCTTAGGATTGACTTGAAATGAAAGAAATATTTGGTATGCTGGTATTTGAATTTACTTGTAACATATGAAAGCAACAAGGAGATATGCTTTGCTCTGTAATAATTCTCAGAACTCTTGTCTGATGATACAGGAAAAAGGAAGTTCAGTTTTTCTGAAGATTTTTACTACGTGAATGCAAGCACTTGAGCAATGGGGAAGTGAGGAGACTAAGATGCTGCAATTTATATGGGCTGCTGAATGATGCGGCAATTACTTATATGGGCTACTGAATGATTCGGAATTTCGTACAGCCTTAAGATTCTAAGAATGATAAATGTTAGTTTATGGTATAAACAAAAAGCCTAATGTATTTAAGTTCCTTTTCAGGGCATCCGCAGTTCATCTAGGTCCATTTTTGTAATTTTCTTGGAGAAATTCTAAAGGCAGCTAAGTTGATATTTAACTCCAAGGTGAATTTGTATTTTGTTTTAATTGAATAAGTTGTACTAGTTTCTCTGAAATTTGATTATCCAGCACATGATCCCTCTCAACCCGTTAGTCGTGGAAACCTTACTCTTTAAAAAAAGAATGATAGTCCCAAAAAAGGATAATAAAAATGATAAAGAATATGGAGCAAACTGGTTCATTGGTAAACTATTTATGAATCAGATTAAATTGAAAAGGAATGATATAAGGAAAGGAGGGTCACACTAATGAACCAGTTTGGGCTATGATGTTTGATGAAATGATGAATCAAAGTACAAAGAGTACACAAATCTGTCTAAAACCTTTGATTTGAACCAAACAGCTTTAATACATGGAATCCAATTCCATTTCCATATCCAGAGGCCAATTCCAGCGTACCAAATAAGGCATAAGTCATTGTAGTATAGTGGTGGATATTCCCGTCTGTCATGAGGGTTACCCTGGATTCGATCCCCGGCAACAGCAATTTTTTTTTCCATTCAACTTACTAACTGTTATTGGGTCGGAAATAAAAACTGGCACATTTGTTGGATACGTAGCCCACAACCTTGTACATCCCTTTTATTTATTTGTTTCCATTTACGACTCATCTATGTTTTTTCCGCATTATTTACCGTCATTCTTTCCACTCTTTGTTGTTATGAGTACATGATGGCCTAAATCATGTACGTTATTTATTGCCGTTCCTGCATCTTTAACTTCTACTCTATGTTCTTTTAATATTTTACTTATTCTAATAGCAACACTTCTCTCACTTTAACTAGTATTCTCACCCATTGTCTGTTGGTTCAGCTGGTAAAAGGGTTGGACATTCGATCATCTTGGTGAGTGTTCGATTTCTGGGGAGTACCACTTCGTTATTGTTCCAGTTGCGCGTTTGAGGAGGCATCTCTATAGCTAAGTGAAGCTGGATGAAACCTACCTGTGTTGACAGACATAAAGGGTTTGCTTGTCATGCTTCATAGTCTATAGGGACAGGTCTCAGTAGATCATGAGTTATGAGCTCTACCTTTAGATTGTGGGTGAGCCAAATCCCTTTCTTAAAAATTTGTTACAAAAAAAAAAAAAAAATAGTATCCTCCTCCTTGTGTAACTGTTCAACTGAAAAGGTAGAATGGCAAAGTGTAGATGCTCTAACTAATGTTCCCCGGCTTCTTAAGGAAAGGCCTACTGTGGAGATCTCCTTGGTGGCTCGCCAATGCAATAGTGCTAGAGAGGTAAAATCCAATGGATTGCTAGTGACTGCTTCTCTTATCTAGGATACTTCTGGCTGACATGGAAGGCTTGGATTCTGCAAGACATCTCGTATGGGTTTTGGCTGAGGCCTCTAAGAAGCTGGATATAAGTAGTAATTAATAGCTTTTTTTTACCGGTTCTTATTAAGATATAAACATAATCCCACATAAACAGATTCAGATATGAGTACGGGAATGTAATGATGAGATGAGTCCTATCAAATTGTTGTAAACTTTTTTTATTGAAAAAAAAAACATAATATTTGTTTATATCTATATATATGTGTATATATATATATAGATATATAATTCATATTTCAACCGTTCTTAAACTGTGATTAGATGTTCTTTTTCTGGTTTAGTAGTGTGATAATTTGTATTAATAGGTTTTCGTAGCATTTATTTTGGCTCCCGCCTCCCACTATAATTGGTGATTGTAATATATTTTTTTAATTAATAAAGTGGACCTTTTTAATAGAGCCGGAAAAACACCCTATTTTCAAAGTACGGGTCGATTACTATTGGGCTCAGGCCTATTCATGAGGCCTAAACATTTTAATAAAAAATAAAATTTTTATATTTTTGAAGAAATTAAGCATGGGCTGATTACTATTGGGCTGGGGCCGGCCTATGGGGTCTAAATATTTTAATAAAAAATATTTTTTTTTCTATTTTTAAAGAAATTAAGTTATAACAACAAAATTATTGATTTAAAATAGAAGCATTATGAAAGAATCAATTTTTTCTATCACTTTCTACAAATAGAATAATTGATTGTTCAATATATATGTGTATTGGCTTCTATTTTTTATGATCTACATAATACATTCAAACTTTCACAAACATAATTGAAAAATCTATTCCATTTTTTATTTAACAACAATAAAAAAATAATTTGTCAATATTTTATAAGAAGAAATTTCTTCACAAAACTATCAAGAACCAAATAAAATATTCTTGAAAATTGAGTAAATGTTTTGCAACAATCGATGAGAAGACTTAACAAAATAAACACCATGTCTTGTAAACATTTTTAAAAAGCACAATACTTTTCAAAATAAATAACAATTATATTATTATATACTTGAATAGTGTAAAATACAACCTCCAATACATTTAAAAAATATTGGAAAATAGATTAAAAGGAAAGAAAATTACGTTAGAAACCAAATTGACGGGGCCTAAATAGGCCAACCCTTTTATGCTCAATTCCTTTATATTATTTTATGAATGGGGTTTAGAAACTTGATGATGTAAATAAAAAAAGAATTGGGTTTAAAAACACAAAAGACGGTTTGTCGTTTTTTTGGAGGGAATTTAGAAGTCCCGCCGAAGTATTGTAGCAATTTATTTAGCATTTGGTTTAAAAAAAAATCCCATTTAATATGTAATTACTAAATCTTTTACCTTGTACTTTTGAAAAATAAATATCTCATCCTGCATTGGATATATCAAAAAATATATCTTGTGGACAGTTAATAATAATTCAAAATAAAAATGATAGGTGAATTTTTCTTAATATTTTTAGTTGATAATCAAATTAAAATCGTTTTGTTGTAAATATGATCTATCGCTTATCATCAAATCTTATCTTGATTATGAAAATCCAAGCTATTTAAAACACTCCGTTCCTCATTTATTTTTTTGAATCTTAGTTGAAAGAGAGGGAAGAAAGATATGAATATATCCTTTATCGTGAAGAATCTAAAATCATGATCCCCCAATCGGTAATGATATAAACTCACCCAAAACAGGTGATGGTAGGTAACTGGTTGGTAAGCGATTAGAATAGAGTTTAGTGATGGGCATGGCTAATGATAATGATACCCTGCAGACAATCCTCTTAATCATAGTGGAACATATCGTGGCGCTAACCATAATCGGCGTCTTGCTTTGGCGAATTTATCGGTTCGCAACCCGCGATAGCCGCCGCCTCCGCCGCTATGGCATCCCGCCGCCGGAGTGTGCGATATGCTTGACGGAGTTGAAAGAAGGGGAAATAGGGCGAGTTCTGCCCAGCTGCGACCACTTGTTCCATCTCAACTGCAACGATGAGTGGCTACGCAACATAAAGACTTGCCCATTGTGCCGCAAGGTCGTCAAAATCAACCTTCCTCTTCCTCTTCCTCCCCCAGTTTGGTGCTCCACTAACTAACACTACATACGATCTGCTTCCATTACAATCTGTCTCCATTGATATTCCTGACTCCTGAGGAACACCTTCCTCATCGCCCGACGCATATATAGCACCACCACCCATTAGCCGCGCCCAACCCCATTTATGCTCTCACCCAAACACGTGGTCTCTTCTGTTACACGGCAATTCTAATCTCACTGACTTGGCGCCTAACAAATTATTTGATGGATCAAAATATTTTTTCCTAACTTGCAAAATTAAGAAAACATAAAAAATAAGAGAAAATATTTTTTATCTGTCAGATCATTTCTTTTAGGGCGCCCAGTCAAATTATAATTTCCATGTAAAATACTACGTGTTTGCTTGTGATTAGTGAGACCACAAATGACGTGATAAACCGGATCTACCTAAGAATTCCTCCTTTTAGATTGTTAGTTACTAGTTTACCTTCGTTCCCTTTTTTCCTACTATAAATCCAATATTTGGCAATTTTTAATTAGGCAAATATATATATATATATATATATATATCTCATTTTACCCTTATATCATTTTGTATATACTCTCTCTTCTCTTTGCATTTAAAACTCACCAAAGGTAAAAATGGAAATTAAGCATTATTACCTTCACTTTTTCACGTTACCTCCTGTATTGTGGTCCAAAACATTATTTATGTTGCCACTTATAATGTGGACCGGAAGGTGCTTATTCATTTATCCATTGAAGTGTCATTGAAATAAGTAACATTGGGAGAGGAAAACAAATCTCATCCCTGTCCAATAGCCCTATACAATAGACTGAACAAATGGCACAAATAGTACTGTAAAACCTTGACTGGACCGTTACCCGAAGCATCTCTCTGTGCTTTCTGAATGGCTCAACCGCTTAATGTTGAGCCGTTTTGTACTGTTTTAGATGGCTTATTAGACTTGAGGACGAGGTTCAACCATAAACCGAAGTAATTTTTAAAAAATTGGACGACCCCAATAACCTACCTAGAAAATGCTAAAAAAAGCAAAGACATGAATCTACCCATAAAAAACCAACCATTATTCATGAATACCTCTTAATCCCTAAATGTCTTATAAAATTACGTTCTTTAATGATTTCAACATATTATAACTTGGTATTTGAGAAAAATGTTATATTGGAGCTCTTGAATTTGTTTATTTTTATGTTATATTAAAATTTCATATTTATTTCATATGTTTATGTTACTTACATATACATATAATATTTCTTAATGTTTTTAGATATCTATAAAACGAATTGTTGTGAGTCAATTAGAATTGTTTTGAGTTTTGGTTTTATTTTAAAAATGATTTATCGATCATGAAGGAATCTCATCTTCATTCTGAAAATGCAAGTTCTTTTAAACATTTTTTCCCAATTTCTTTTTTCTTAAGTAAATACATGTTTATATAAGTTCTAATAAGAGATGTAATTAGAGATCTAGAGGTTAGGAGGAGTGAATAAATATTGCTCTTTGATCCTGATCGATAGAATGATATAATGTATCCCCTTTTTTGATAAAAGATAATGTATCCTTTTAAAATTATATAATTATCCTAAAGTATCTAAAGTCATACTCCCTCGATGCTTACTTATATGCATATATATATATATATATAGTTGGGAATTCAGACCAGCCCATTTAAACCCATTTAAGTGGAAGGATGTGATTTGATTTTAGAGCCTTCAGAAGGTGCCGAGCTTGAAAGGGCCAGCACGACGCTTTTTTAAACCTAACATAGAATATGTGGCTCTACCTTTAAAGGACAATTTAAAGTTTACATTCCATACAATGCACTTGTTAAAGAGGTAAAAAAGCCCTTTATGATTAATAGTTGGAAGGGACTATCTTCAATTTCAAAGTAACATGGAATACGTTAAACTCTATAAAAAAGAATTAAGAGATGCGCATTAATCCTGTGACCCACCCGGACCCGATCTAGCTTGAAGCAAACCCAATCTTAGAAAAAATTGACCCGAAACCTTAACAAAACAAGATAGGTGCAAATCGACCACCGTCCAGGACGAGACAAGGGCATAAGCATCATGACCACATGACTGGCCCAACCTAGGAATATTATGTTTTTTATAAAAACTATTCTTTTTAATACATCATATAAAAATATTTTTTTTTTACATTTTAGTTGATTAATTGATTTATTTAGTCATCTTTTTCATTCCCAATTTCCTTTCTTTTAACATAGCAATTTTTTTTTCTTTACCAAAGAAAGCTCAAGGACCAACAGGGTATGTTGTGTGACCCAGAGGACATATCTTGTCTAGTCTTGGTCCCAACCTAAGCAAGACTTAACAGGACATCGGACCAAAAAGACTAGCCCGAAGATTTTTAGGATATGAGTTCGGGCATATATCTAGTCGGGTCTTGACCAATCCTGCTGTGGCCCCAGTAGAATTTTCCCAATAAGGTAGGATTCAAAAAATTTTATGACGTAAACAAAGCAAGAAGTACACTACAAAAACGTAGGACACAAGAGGACTTTGTAGTTCTTTTTGGAGGGAATTTGGAAGTCAAGCCGAAGCATTTTGGCAATTTGTTTTCAGCAATTGTTTTTTTTTAAATCCCGCTTAATATATAATTACTAAATCCGTTTTTTTATGAATAGAATTACTAAATAATTTTTTACCTTTTACTTTAAAAAAGAAATATTTCATCTTATATTGGATATATAAAAAAATATTTCTTGTGGACAGTTAATAATAATACAAATAAAAATGATAGGTGTATTATTCTTAATATTTTTAGTACATATCCATAAAATTAGTAGTCGCGATTAAATTCAAATCGTTTTGAATTATCATGAAATCATATATTGATTCGGAAAATCCAAGGTATTTAAATAGACTCGTTCCTAATTTCTCTGTTTCTTAAAGATATGCTTACCTATATATCTTAGTTGGAACTTGGAAGAGAGTGAAGGAAGATATGAATATATCCTCTAACATGGAATATTTATCCTAGAGTATCTAAAATCACGACCCATATATAATTACTCCCTTCGGTCCTAATTATAAGACTACTTTAACTTTTTTGACTTTTTTTTTCAATCCAAAAAAAAGTAGTTTCAGTTCAAAAGAAAAATCTTTTTTTTCTCAAAACTATTTTATTCTACTTATAAACTAACTTATATTATAATTTCAAGTGATATATGTTATAATTTAGTGGTCTAATTTGCTTCTTTAACTTCCACAAAAAAAGTCAAAGTGGTCTTATATTTAGGACTGGAGGGAATATACATTAAATTTTTTATTTTCATATGGTGTAGTAGATATTAAATAAGGGTAAAGATGGAAATTTATCAAATTTCAAGGTATTATTAATAATGTTTACAGTTTTCCTTATTTTGTGTCAAATATGTTAGGAGTGACTTAAAAAGAAAACCAGATGAGTAATTTTTTAATCAAATTAGTGTTATATCATCACATTTAACACCGTCAAAGTCCTTGTTAAATTACAGGACTAACGCTTTGGATGAAATGAAACATGAGGGAACAAAACCTCTCATTTAAAATTATGGGACTAAAACCAAAATAGAAGCAAATTATAAGGATCAAACATTATATTAACCCATTTTTCAAATTAAAAGTCTTTGCTTTGTTAAACTAATGAGTACATGTCAAAGTTAATGTCTAGTATTTTTGTATAAAGAGCCACAATTTCATGACCCCATCTGCAGTTTTCACTCATATTTGGATCATTTACGTCGTCGTCGTCACTTAAGAATGACCATCTTGCGAGCTTTATAGTCCATCAACAAAGGTATACCTTATAGGAAACTTCATTTCGTATCGCCGATTCACATGAGAACTTAAGAAGGAGATGAAGTTTCGAATCTTGTTCTTCTCTCAATACTACATTTTTAATTCCTTAAAGTCCTCATAAACTCCATGGATTGGTCCATGCATCAACCTCCTGAAGATTTACCATAGTCATGTTGCTTTTACACTTGAAGATAAGAACAATCATTGCGTAAGCATACACTGAGTCATAGTGTCCACACATAGCTGCAGTCAAGAGTAGTTTAGGGCTATTTCAGAAACAATTTTTCATTCCTTCCCTATACACTGCTTCTAAATTTCCTGCAGAGAAACATCGACAAAGAAATATTTCTTCTTGAAGACTAAGATGGCCTTTGTAGACTTTGATTCCATCGACTCTAGCATGTTTATATACAAACTAGTCTTCACAAATTTCAGCAATATTTCTCGATGATTGCTTAAGATTGAGCAGATGATCTTTAATTGACTTCGAAGTAACAATCCCAACAATTGACACCATTATGTCTTCTGCAATATTGACATCTTATTAATATTTGATATTGCAAATTAGCCCTTGTCCTTCGCTTTTGTGTAATTCCTCAGTGTAATTCCTCAAACGCCTCCTCCGCCACAATCATCCTTCTCTCCTTCATCCTTCGCTCTTTGATCTCCTCCTCACCCTCACCTACTCCACTTTTGTGTAATTGTTCACATTTATAGTGTCTTCTATTTATAGGGTAGAGAGAGAAAATTTTATTTTGTCCTATTTATGTAACTACCCAAAAATTTTTTTATTGAAAGTATATTAATAAAAAAAAGTGAGAATTTGCTTCTTAGAAAACACTACTGCAAAAAAGCCCTTTAACGTCACCTTCGGTAGCAAATTTGTAACTAAACGGCAAGCGGAGGAAGTAATGACGTCTCTAAGTAAACTAATTATAGTGACGTCCTAAGTAACGATTTCTCTCTTTAAAAATGAGAGACGTCATTTACGTCTCTTATTTTTTAATGATTTTGGGTTGCTTTGTATTTGTTTCTGTATGTATGGTATGAGTATAATGTGATATCTGCAAAAAGCAAATGGAAACCAGAACCATTACATGAAGTGGTTAAGAAAAAAGTACATGTTACAATGTCTCTTTTTACGTATTAAAAGTTGTAAGGTTCAACGTCTCTTAGAACAAAATAAGCGACGTTGAAACCTAAATGACGTCACAATTTATATTAAAGTAAGACGTCGCAAGTTATGGCATCTATTTTTATTTTAGAATGGGACGTGGAAAGTCCCTTCCTACTTAACATATGGACGTGTAGAAATGACTACTGACATCTCCTTTTTCTATAACAAGAAACGTTTAAAGTATGACTTTTGACATCCGTTATTTGTAAGGCGTTAAAAGTCATACTTTTCAATGTTGTAACACCTAAAATTTTCTACTATATTATAATAATTTTAATTGAATTATAACCACGTTTCAATGTCAGAAGCCCAAAAATACAGAAAATTTAAAACATTTTCTTTTAAGACATTAAACCAACATTCTGTCAGTTGGAATGGGCTTTTCAGACAAATTGGAACAATTTAAAACTCTTTATAAAATAAAGTGGTTAATAAAACAATTAAAAGTACGCTAACCCTACTAGGGTATCTATTCTAAATTCATAATACTTAGAAAATTTAAATCCCTTTATAAATTTATACAATTCTATTTTCTATGCTTTCTACTATTAATTTAATAATTTAAAATTTACATCATATACAAATAACCTTACTTTTCAAATTATAATTTTAAATTTCTTCATCTAATCTTCTTCCAGCACTCCTGCCTTATCTCAACCATCTTACTATCTTCCAGCTTCTCTGAAAACAACAGTTCAACGCAGTTTATGTCATTAATTGTAAATTTCATGCATGCATTGCCATGTATACATTTTATAAACCTTTGCAAATCAATAATAGTATTTATCCTATTAATCTGGGTGACATAAGCACCTACCAACCACTGATAACGATATCTTCGTTAACTAGTGGAGGTTCTACCTGCAGGACTTCTCGTTATAACATTTAAAGCTATAACTAACTGATTTGACAAAGGGGTAGCGAACCACCTAAGCCTGGAGTACTTCAACTGAGGAATAAAAGACATACCACTATATGCAAAAGGTATTACAAAATTATACATGCAATTTAGTGTAATGAGATAAACTGCTACCTATTTCTTGAAAATTGTGAAACTCCATACGTTCTCCTCCTTTTTGCTCATAGCTTTGACGAATTAAGCATAAGTATCATATCCTAAAATCATTGATGGACTTAAGTTAGAATCTAAACTATATATATTATCTACGTCTCTCTTGGATCCTAAAGTGTTTAACATTACCCCATTCTTTGCATTTAAACAATTTATAATCTTGTCAATCTATCTTAATCTTCCAAGATTAAAGGATGATTTTTGTGGGAGCTTGTCTGAGGTGTAAATGAAATTGAGTTTATAAACTAATAAAAAATGTTGAGAATTTAGGAATAAAGTTCTGCTTTATATCTTTAAATACTAAGTAGTTGTATTAGAAATAAATTAATAGGTGTTTGACATTTAACGAAAAGTCTAAAGTGTACTTGGGGAGTGTTTAACGTGTATAAGAAATATAGTTAGTATAAGATTAAACTGAATCTTTGTACAATAGTGATTCAACAAGTGAATGATAGGAATAGTTTGATGTGAATTCGATTATGCGTGTGGTAAATAATTCTTAGGGATTGGAATGAAATTTTATATTTTATATATTTCTAAAAGCTTTTGTGTGAGTATTCTAAAATTACCAAACAAAGAATCACTTAGATAACTCTATACTATATCATTGAAATTGTATATCAGATTCTCCCTTAATTAGCTCTATATATCGTCAGGAATCTATTTTTGATTCTCATTTAACCTCATGTAAATCCAAGAACTCAACTAAATGACCAAGCAAGAACAAGGAAACCATCAAATAACATATATCTGATTAAAATCCTCAAACGGCTACCATAAATTAAATCTTTAATCCCTAACTAATAGTACAACTTCCAAAGCCCTCTTCACATCATCATTCAATTGGTTATGACTAAAACCTAACCAACCCGCTTCCTATTCTTTCTCAACACAATGACTAGGAACAGAGAGATTTACAGAGAATCATCACCATTATAAATCTAGGACTTGTAGAAATTACAAATTTTCAACATTAAATTATATAGCATTCAATCACCTTAACCTATCACCCAAAAGTCTTCAAATGATTATTATATATATATATATCAATTACTATTTTATAAATCAACTTCTTTTTCCTTGAATCTAGAATTAACACTCTATATGTTCAAATCCTCTAACTATCTTAACCAATCAATTCACAACTTAATCCTTAAACAAATCCTTATACTTCAAGTTGAGTCCACTTTAATAATAAACCTAAGAAACCATTTAACCACACCATGCCGATTCATATCATCTTATCAAACTCTACTTCTTATCTAATACTTTGAAACACTTGTATGTATTAGTCAGAACCACCATCCAGCTATTGATTACTAATTTCCAACCCCCACAATCATCTCTTTTAGCATGAAATATATAAACACAAGACCAACACAAATTCACCCTTATGAACCAAATGATGACCAAACAACTTCAACAATATATGCTTAGCATATCTTTTGAAAATCCTACACAATAATTTGATATAAATTTTAAAGCTTATATCATCTCCTTTCTAATATACAAATTTTGTTTTAACTCTTAAAAATATAATTCCTTTAGTTAGGATTTCACAAGAAATCAAAGAAACAAACAAAGTAAAGGTTGCCTAAGCTTTAAAGTCTCTAGTTTGATTACTTTCACACCCAAATTCGATCACCCTTAGCTTAATCAATTTTCAAACACCACCATACATCGTACGATGCTCAAAACCTTCTCTTCTTGGTTTAAAACCCTACTCCTATGCTTCAAGTCCTTAAAGAATGAAGTCTAATCACAAGAACCTCAACAATAATACCTTTAAAGTGGCGGATTTCATCACTAATTCCTTCAACTCCCATAATCCTTTCCAACCAAAACTTAAAATACACATCATCCCAGACTCAAATCACCATTCCCTCATCATAACATTAAAAATACATTATATCTTCTAACCCAAATCCTCCTTTAGCAACCTCAACATCAAGCTTTGATCAACTTACAGATTTAAAGATCCAATCCCAAAAACTCCATTCCTAATTCAATTCATTATTCATCCTTACTCAATTAAACACCGGTGAACTTTGTTCCTACACCCTTAACACATGTAATACTTACTTTAAACTATAAAGATTCTAAATACCAATCAAATATGCCAAACAACACTTTGTGCTTAGTTCCTAAACTTAAACCATCCAAATCATATCTTTTGCTATACTTCAGAAAATTCCAACCTTTAGAAACATAAATCAGTAAGGTACAAAATCAGTTCCAACTTCAAATTCCTTGTCTTCAACAAATACTCTCACTATAATAATCTATTTCAATTCCTAAAACTAACCACCTCAACATTCCTATGCATAATTGAATACTTGTGCTGCTAGCTTATTATTTAAGAGTCCAAAAACATCAATAGTAATCAGTTTTATCTTTTCTAGCCCCTTGAGACATTTTGGACAGCAGCATAACAACCCAGAAAAATCCACTCTTCCATTCAATCATCAATCAATTAACTATATAATTACATAACACCCAATCATACAAAACATTTATATCCGAATCAGTTTAAAGCTACCCCAATAACCATCACAAAAATCTCTCGATTCATTAATTCCTTTTTTCCCCTCCTTCTTCCCTTGTAAACCCGTTGAACCAAACAAGAGCAGGTAGAGAAGAATTACCACAACTTTACACAATTAGACATCACTCAATCCTCCCTTCATCAAAATTAGAATATCAGTCTATCAGGAAGATATAGAGTCTCGGCCAACAAAGCAAGAAAGAATTTAATCAACTCCACATCTAAGGCAGAAACAGACATGCGCTAATTCGTAACATTTCCAACATATTCTCATAACTCTCAAATTATCAAGCTCAACCAACCAATCAGAAAATCAACTTGAACAGGGCAAAGAACAAGAAACCCGACGGACAGAGCAGAGGCAGAGGAAAAATTATTCAAAAATTCCTAAACTCCCAATATCCAACATACCCGATGTCATATGTGCTTAAATTTACTCCTAAGGAAGACTAATTAAACATTCAAGCAAAGGATGCCCAGAAATCGACGAAGATGGCGTTGAATGAACAGTACCTGCAGCCTCAAGTGGAAGAAATCGGACCCAAAACACCATTCAATTGCAAAATCACTTCAGAAATACCTTTAATCGCATCTTAAGCTTCATTATTATGAATTTAGAAACCTCAAAAATTCCCAAAAGTTTCGAATCACTTCCTCAGCTCACTCGGAATCAAAACACACGAGAGAGGAAAACGAAGGGAAAGGGTTTACCTATAGCCATCCTAGGCTCTACGTGCGTTTTCGCCACCTCTCAATGCTGCTTTCCGTCGTTCTCGCCGTCGCTGGTCGCTGTGTGCTCAGAGGAAGAACAGAGAGGGTGAGACAAGAGAGGGAAGTCGGGGAAGAGGAAGAGAGATGGATGAGGGTGATGATAAATGAAGCAACATGTGGGGTGTTTATATTAAAGGTAAGAGAGATATTTTTTTTTCAATGAGCATTTATCATCCAGCCCTTCTTTTTATAACTGGAGATATTTTTAACTAGGGGTAGATATTGTCTTTTTCATTTCCCTTTTCTATTTCCCTCTTAAATGGTAATTTTATTTACCATTCCCATTTACAAATAAACCTGAATTTGTCCCAAAAATAATTTCTCTAGATATGCTTTAATTTACAAATTTATATATAAGACTTTTTAAATACTAAACAATACCTCAAGGTTCTAAATATTCCCTTATTTAAATTCATCTCCCAACTATTTTTCCTTAATTAATAAAGAAAATAAACCTTAAAAATTATTAAAAATACACCTGGCCTCATAAATTTATTTATAAGGCTTTTTAATTTCTAAATGCCGCTCTAAGACCTCAAATAAATCCTTATTATCTCTTTTCTCCAAATTAAGTTTTATCTTCTAATTATTTCTCTTTATTTCTTAAAGAAAATAAGCCTTAAAATTATGAAAATTTCCTAAACATCATAAATTTATTTTCAATGCTTTTTAATATTTTGGTAACATTCCTCAAAACCTTAAATAAGTCCTCATTTTCTATTTTCTAAAATTTGGGGTGTTACAAACGTCATTGAGAACGACGACCCTTTATTAACAGAAGCCAAAACCCTTAAATAACGGAAGTTAAAAGCGTTTTCTGCAGTAGCGAAAAAAAGAGATCCTAAAGCGAAAAAAATAATTAAGACATTTATCTAGTTCATAGCTGATAAGATCTGATTGGTATCCCAACAAAACCCTTAAAATTTTCTTAACAAAGAAAAAAAACTTAACATCCTATATCCCTGAAATCTGATCCTGCAAGCCGTTTCCTTATTCAGCCTAGGATCGGCTTCTCTCTGCTTTTCTTATTCATCTTAGCCGATGCGCAATATATTGTTTATTTATTCAGTTTTTTTAAATTTTTTTATGCCATTTGTTTGTTTATTTGTAGTTTATTCATCGTCCTTGTAAAGTGTTCCTTCACTTAATATAATAATAATTTTTTCCTTTGTGATGGAGGCCATTCTTCTCTCCTACGCATGTGCCACCTACTCTCTGACTCTTGCGTCTTGTCACTGTAAGGGTGGCGTGTTTTCCTAAGGCTATTGAAGATCATTTCAGTTCCTCACTTTTTTTTCTCTCTTCTCTTATATGTTATTGCCTTCGGTCGGCTTCTTCTTCCTTCTCATTCTCGGTTTGCTTCCCTGAAAAATTTCTATATTTCTACTTTCTGCCCGATATCTTCCACAGTGACACTCTTTAACCCAGTCGATGGTCCAGATTACTAGTGTGCCAGTCACTATTCCAGAACTGACCGAGGGGAGGTGTGAAGGTGTTTTGATGTTAAAGGTTGATAGGTTGTTTTTCACAGAGATCGTTTACTACATCAGAGGTGGTCGCCGTTTGAAGGAGATGGTGTCTGTAGATCTAGTTGTGTTTGATAGATCTGTAAGTATATGAGCAAAAGCAATTCGTTTTTTTGTTTCATTTTGTGTGCTTATTGGAAATGTGCATTTTTTCTGTTGAAGGGGACTCGCATTTTGGTGGTCATGGAAGATGATGTTGCAATTTCTCTTCACGACAAGCTATTTATAGAGGATTGTTGCTACATGGCGAAAGGTTTTACTGTGCAGAGACATGGTAAATATTTCCATGGGCGTAGTTGCACATAATGGTTTTTGCAAGACCAGCTTCTGATTGTTACCGGTATCGTGCTGAGGAGATGGGAGGAACTTCTTGCTTTGCCGAGTAGAAACGCCGGCGTCGTTCCTTTCAAAATAGAGAAGGGCGGTGAGGAGGAGGTCGAGGAGAGAAGGTGAGATTCTTAAGCTTTGGATATCTGGGATTTGGGATTGCTTGGCTCGATTTTTATTTTTGATTTTTTGATGGATTGATAGAACCTCCTCCAAATTTGCAGAGCAAGAGACGAAGGCTTCAAGAAGAAAGTGTTCTGACTTCCACGGAGGAAGGAGTTTATTAACCAAAAACGAAGGAAACCAGAGCTGCGTATGAGGCCATGAGGAACAGAAGAAGAGCGAAGTACAAACATCAAAGAAATCATCATCAACATCATCATTGTTGAAACCCTTAGGTATGTTTTCTATGCCTTTTTAATTGAATAAAAATCCCATGCACTTATATTTATAATCACCCGATTTAGAATGACCCCATCTAATGGAAAACCACCAAAGAGAAAGGAAAAAAGGGGAAATCAGGTTGTAATTCAAGAACCACTGACTTTTTGTACGAGAAATTCACTAATGAGTTTGCAAGTGTCATTTGACATGACGGGACATGCGTTCATTAGAGCTACTTTCAGAAACTTTTGGTTTGGTCAAACTCAAAACTTTCGGAATTGAAAGTTGTCATAACCAGCCAAACGCACATGGGGTCAGTGGTGTTATGAAGTTTGAAACTTTGAATTGTAATTTGAGAATGGTTACGAATCTTATATGAAAACTCTTGTGAAAGTCACGACAAGATCAATGCCATTATAAGATGACAGCGCAAAGGGGTTATTCTAGGAGCTTATTTGCAAATTGCAAATATTTAGTTCAGACTCTAACCATGATTGCAAAATCTCAACTTTAAGCTTTGATGAGTAGTTATTTATTTATTTGAGCGTGCTGTCCTTTTCAGTTGATTTCTTCCCTGCAAACGAACCAAACTTGAGGTTCCATATTTAATATTGTGTTGCTCTCTCTTACCCTCTATGACCACAATTACTTTCTTATACTTCCTCTGATGCAAAATCTGCCCTGCATGTGCCTCTTCAACTATTTTTCACATCAACCCATCTTTTGTCCATTTGTATTCAATTTCATTGATTAACATATGCACTTCTTTGTGAATCAGCAAAGTTTCATCAGATATCTGTTTTGACAGTGGCCTAGAATTTTGCAGTGGTTGAAGATTTTAGGTAGTCCTTAGCACATTATGGACAATGAATGTTGCAAAGATTTTGTTCTATAGAATCCCTTATTTTCTTGGAAAAGCTCTCAAGTTGTTGGTTTGTGCAGCTTTTGTCAATATCTTATCTAGCTTTTATGGTGAACATTTTGCATATCTGTTTATAGCACACATATTTTTGAGTATATGATCAACCGGTCCCCTAATTTATGGGATTTAATATGATAGATGATTTCATAAGATTTGGAATAGAACACCCCATAGATTTAGGTGATATTAGGGGCTACTTCTGCATTTCAGTTGATTGATTGCTCTATGGTTGTCCATAAATTTATATTTGCTAGATAAAAACTTTAGGTGATATTCTACCTATTTCATGTTTTTATTGGGTTTAGGAGGATGGTCTACCTGATGACAAAGGAGCTTTCTCCCTCAGCAGATGAGGTCACATCTTTTGATGCATTCATTTCAATAATATTTGGCAAACTTACTTGAACGGCATGATTGTCATATTTACTGACCAACCCTCTGCTCATATATTCATACAGGTTATAATTATGACAAGCTCTCTCATGAAGGACATGAATAGCAAGACCGGTAATTACAGGGCAAATGCTATTCATTTGTTGCTGGCTGGTGATTGCAGCGAGCGACTGAATCAATCACTGTGTTTTCTTACATGGAAGATGTTGTCTGTGAGCTATTCATCCTTCAGTATGATGCTAACTATATGGCTATTGTTGCTTCGTTTCACTTGTCATCTCAGATGTAGGATGGATTCATTTCATTGAACTCCAGGTTCATCCCACCGTAGGATTTTAGCTTCGTCACCTGCCTCTTACATATATGTCAAAGTTTTAATTTTTAGCAGTGAACTCTCTTCTACCCTTCTTCACCTCCGCCTACAGCTAGCTAAAATGACCATGAGAAACAAAAAAGCCAGTATTATTGATGGTTCCCAGCAATCTGATTGCGGGCTTTTAGGAGGAGAGGTATTGGATATTTTTTAATATACCATATCATTTACAGCAGGCATTTGATTTGTTGTACATAAGTCTTGCAAAGCCATTACCTGATGAATAGGAATTTAGGCCTCACAAGATAACTAAAGCATTATTGTTAAATTATTTTTTCTTAAGCGAGGTATAATTCTCCAATATGTGTTTGGAAGTGAGGAGTAGACACAAGTTCTAGGATTTCATTTAGTCCGGACTCAATTTAGATTGACATTTTAAACAATCTCTATAGATTGTTGCTTTGTTTTCTTGCCTTTGTCCATTTATTGAAAATAACTGACACAATTCTTCTGACAACAATCCATTTTGTGATTTGTTCAGCTGCAATTTTATAGAAGAAAGATCAGCCTTATGTATATATTATTAACTCATTATTTGGGCCTTTTGATAATATAAACGGACCTTCTTCCACATGCCCACCCACCCACTCTTTTATCTGACAATGACATTATGTATGCTAAGATTTTTAACGCTTAAACTGAGGCAGAAAGTTGGTTTCATGCCTTTTCAGACTACAGAGATGCCTGGTCTCTACAAAAAAGGTGAGTATGATTTCAGGGGCTGTGCAGTTGGCATCGTAAAGAAGGACTCTGATTAATGGGAAGAACATAGTTGCTGGTGATGTTCAAATTGGTCTCCCATCTAGTGGAGTTCATTCTAACGGCTTATCTCTTGTACGGAGGTCAGATTTGGGTGAAGAGTCCCCTAGATTTTGCAAATTTGTTTTAGTAAAGTGTTTTATTGTTGACTGGTATTAATGTACATCCTTTCATAATGCTTGCTCAAAGTGGTCTTTCATTGCAAGATCAACTTCCTTATGGGGATATTTCAATAGCAGAAGCTTCAATGGCCCCAACTGTTACCTATATTGAAAAGGTCATTATCTTTGTAACTTGTCAGAATGCTTTGCTTTTTTTTTTCAAAGATTTTTTAGTGACAAATGAGTATTCTTTTCTTTCTTAATTTCAGGTTCTTGACTTGGTTAGTAAGGGAGGGGTTAAGGGAATTGCTGATATCTCTGGAGGTGGTTTTACAGATAACATACCCAGAGTTCTTGAGGGCTTTGGGGCCAATATATACAATAACTCATGGGAAGTTCTTCCTGTGTTCAGATGGCTTCAGTAGGTAAAGCTGCTGATATTATATTTTCATTGGAAATTATTTTGAAAATTATTTGAAGATAATTTATCTATTGATGATTTTTTTCCATTATTAGGCTAGAAATATAGAAGATAGCGAGATGATGCGAACATATTTAATATGGGCATGGGGATGGTACTTGTAGTGAGCCCAGAGACATCAATTAAAATACTTAAGAATAATAGGGATGAATTGGGCGAAGTCTACAAAATTGGCAAGGTTGTAAGATGCAAGGGAGTGAGCTATAGTTAGCTCTGAAAGATGTTCAATTTTGCTTTTTGTATTGCAAGTCATTGAGGTTCAATGATCATATCATGTATTTTGAAAACCCGATCTTAATGCCATTGATAATTAAAGAGAGATGAATATATATTATCAACACTTACTGATTCAAGAAAATTTTGATTTGTTAATGGATGACCAATATATACAAGAAGGAAGGGGGGAGAGAGGAGAGAGAAAGGGAGTGGCTGAGGGGAGGTAAAATGCTACTTCCCATTTTAAACATGTTCAATTGTAAGTCGGATCTTACCTTAATTTGGAGATTTTATAGTACCTAACATTTATTATGTTTTTTTAAGGGACTTACAACTAATTTTCCCATAGATCATTAAAGAGAGACGAATATATATTATCAACAATTACTGATTTAAGAAAATTTTAATTTGTTAATGGATGGACCAATATTCTGATTTAGTAGCCTTAAAAATTATGAATTTTAAAGCTAAGGGATTAAAACAAAAATTGATTCAAAGTTTACGGACTAAAATCACTTATTTTAAAGTTCAGGGATAAAAACCAAAATTACCTTAAAGTTTAAAGAATTAAAGTGGCATTAACCCAAAAATTATTGTTCATATTATCTGATACTTATTAGATGGACCAATATGCTAATCTAATTTTCATGAACCATGATGATAAAAAACGCTAACAGTAAAGTGATTGTGCAATCTTTTATCAATACAAATTTTAGACATTATCATGGATATGAGAGAGAGAGAGAGAAGCTGATGGTGTTAATGGGAGCAGTGAGATAGTGACGGGCTGACTGATGCAGTAGACTGTGGTCACTCCTTCCTTCTCTTCTTTTTTCTAGGCTCCGCCTTGTCATCCTATCAAGGTTTTACCCGTCATTCCCCTCCCTCCATTCTCATTGTTACCTTCGTTAGTGTTTATCTAAGTAGCTTGGTGTTTTTTTTCTTCTCATTTTGGGTTGCCTTTCTCTATGTCATATTTTATGTTAGTCCTCTGTTTCTAATTATAAGATAAAGTTGATTTTTTTAAAATTTAAGGAAACAAATTAGACCATTAAATTATAACATATGTTAAAAGTAATTGGATTATAGTTCATTTTATAAGAAAAATAAATTAAGTTTGAGAAAAAAATTAATATAAACAATTTGAAGTGATTTATTTTGCACCCGTAGTTTCTCCAAAAAAGTCAACTTAATCTTATAATTAGGACATGTGAGTATTTGTTTTTGGTAATCTGTGTCTCATGTTATGTTGCCATATACAAACCATTATGCCAATATTCCAATTTAATCCTTTCTTAATATATGGACCAAATAAAATTACTGTTCATGTTAGCTGATACAATAGATATAACCAATGAGACTAATGATTGTAATTTTTTACTGAATACAAGCGTCTTCAGTAAACAATCGTATTGTTTCCTCTCAAATTTTTTATTTTCGGTTTTTTTTGGCATAAATGGATTATGTTATCGGTATGTGCCTGTTAATCCAACATGCTACCACATCACAAATGGAAACCGATTTTTGTCGGTATAGTTTGTGTTATCTTTTTACTCAAACTTTTTTTTCTGACATAACCATTTAACAACTTTTCTCATTCTTTTTAAAATTAGCAAGAGAATAGATTGTGTGGTAAGATTCACCATACTCAATAAATATGGTCCTTCCACGACAAAAATCTTTATCTTTTTTGGGAAACGTCCTCATCTAAACTACTCCTAAATGAGGAACCTTTAGTAGTTAAGATGTTATTAGCAATTAGCAACTAATGAGTTTCAAGCTAAAGACGACTCCTTCTCCTTCTGTTCTTATTATAAAAGGCCGACAACTAAATTGCGTTTCTTAAGAAAATGTTGTTATAAGTTAGTTAAAAATAATAAATATGTTTGAAATAGATTTTTTTTCATTATTACTCTTATTTATTATGGGATTATTAAGAGAGAGAAATATTAGTATTAATGATCATCATCCATACATACATATTATTTTTGGATATAGACACACACATACATACTTACGTGTTTATATATATACACATACATACATATTATTTTTGGGATATAAATGTACATATTATTTTAATTATGTAACGATGGTATTTTATTAATTAGTAGTTATTAATGTGTTTTGAAACCTTTTTAAATCAAAATGTGTTCAAAGAATATGAACATATAGTATGTTTTCGAATAACATAAATATGCAATTTTTTATTTCATAATAAGATTTTGTAAATGTGAGCTTTGTTAGAGAAATTTAAATTAGTTACAAGATAAAATCGCTATTGCATTTAAACAGTTATGCTCAAAATATTCTTTCGTTAAGGAAGTAATTGCATACATACTTAATCGTGTCCTTATATTTCTTCATTTTGCGTAAATAACATTTTTTTCAAAGTAAATGCACCTATAAAAGCAGGAGTAGCACAAGCTCGGTTAAATTTATTTAAAAACAAAAGTATGCTGTAAATGAGGCAAATCGAAATAAAACTTCAACTTTGCTATGAAATGCAAGAGTAAGCCATTATTACAACTCTAAAAAAAATAAAGACATGTTCTAACCATTGCTAGAGTAAGCCTTCATTTGAAAGATTTTATGATGAATTATATTTTATTTTATGAACTTCTCTTTCCTACAAGGTTTGAGTTTTTTTTATTACAATGTCACTGATAGAAAGTAATGATCTCTTTACCAAGTTGTCATTATTTTAATTTAACACATGTTTCCTATGAGTCATTTTTTATTTCCAAAATTATTTGTTAATTAGTTAAGTAGTTGCATGCATACTAAATCGTAGCTTATATATTGATTTATTTTGAATAGACATGTTTTTAAAGGCTATACACCCTAAAGTCAATGCTCACATATAACGCATAGGATAGCACAAACATATTGTAATGTTTATTTCTAACTTTATTTTTTACTTTCTCTCCATGACTTTTTATTCTCTGATGTTATCTACTACTTTTCAATTTAATCCCCGTGTACTTCCTCTCTTCAACCTCCAAAATTCTGTATTGAATTTGGATGCTAAAATGTCACCCATCTTTTAATTGTTGCCTTTAGGCATGGTCTTTTATAAGTTAATGCTTCCCGCGCAACTCCCACTTGAGTAGTGTCATGTGCCTATTCATCAGTTTTAACAACTCATTTGTTGCAGTCACATCGTAAGTTAATGAAATATATACTTTACGGATGTTCCCACATGTTTCCTGTGTTACGTTATCTAAGTTTTTAGTCATTCATATTATATCTTACACAGTTTTCCAACTTCAGCATTTCATTTATATTCACAAGTGCACTCTGATCAGTTGACTACAACATCTAGAAGTGATCCATCTGCCTTCGTTAAGAGTTCCAATGAGGTGCTTGCCCACAAAGGCAGATAGGGACGTTCTGAATGCAAAGAAGTCAGTTCCCTATTTCAATTTCTTTTATAATGACTAATCACTTCGACATGTTGGTATTTATCTGTCTAAGCCAATATTTACTCATAGTCAACTTTATGTTGCATTGTCAAGGGTGAAGAGCATAGATGGATTGAAAATAGTTTTATCCGGAGGTGAGAATGGTCGAAATGACCGAACTACCAATGTTGTCTACAAGAAAATTTTTAGGGACGTTATTGTATAAGTGTCTTACTGTTAACCTTTAGAAATTTTACACATTTCGCACATTTTTCACATGCTTTGAGCTCATATATGCCTGATAATATGCTTGTAAGGAAGAACATTATGTGAAAAATGTGTGAACTCCTATCACCTTAAGATTGAGATGAATTGATGATTTCCCTCTCTAATTTGTAGGAAAAAGAAGAAGAAATTAAGAGTGAAGAAAAAGGGAAGCAAGGATAACAAAGCAAAGTTAAAGGAGGCATGACTGAGCTCCTGGATGAAGCAACAACACTTTCTAGCTGCAGCAAACAAGTGGCAAAAATTGGGTCTCCTCTCTGCCTTCCTGGCTGCAGCGAGAAGATGTTCTCGCTGCAGCGAGAAACCTCTTCAGAATCCCCCTCCTCTCTGTTTGCTTGGCTGCAACGAGAACATCTTCTGGCTGCAGCGAAAACGCGTCAGTTCTGCTGCGCGTTTTGGGTCTGAAACACACAAAAACAAGGAGATAAAAGCTAGGGTTGGCCGAGTTTGCAAGGGAGAACACTTTGGGCACGAGTTGGGAGCTGAGAAACATCAAGAAGGAGCTAGAGAAAGCTTGGAGAAAGATTTGGGAGCTTAGGAGAAGTGGATTCTTTGAGCTTGAAGAAGAAATTTCTTGTGTTTGCTTCTCTTCTTCTCTTTTCTCTTCTTCATTTCTCTTGCTTATTTCTAAGCATTGTGATGTATTTGAAGATGATTGTTGATACTTCTGGTGTTATGAGTAGCTAAACTCATATTCTAGGTCTATTTTGAAGCTTGTATGGATTGATATCTATGATTTTCTTTCCTATTGCTAAATTAATGAATGTTATGTTATGGTTTTAGCTTGAGCCTATGGTTTTCTAAATGGTGGCCAACATTTGGATTGTTGCTTAATTAGTGGCTTGAGAGAGCATTAATTGGGGAAGGAACTAGGCTAAAACCAAGCTTGTCTTGCAATTTTAACTAATTGGAAGTGTGTTAGTGAGATAGAGATATTCACTAACCAAGTTTTGTGAAAATTGAGGTTGGGTGATTAAAGAGACTAATTGGTAATAGCATGTAGTAAGAGATTATGCAAGTTAATACCAATTAAGGTTTGAATAGGCTTGAGAGAGCTATTTGAACACAAGAGACTTCAAGCAATAACATAATAGGCATAAATTGGCATTAGGAAAGGGGAAATTAGGTGTCATGAAATGCAAGTGGATAAATAGGCCTAGGCTTTTCTCATTGTGTTAAATTTCGTTTCAAGTGTTCTATTTTACAATTACCTTTTATTTAGTCATTTTAACTTTATTTAATCATTTGCCTATTGCCCATTGCTAATTTTGAATATAATGAATTTAATGAACTCGCTTTTAACGTGGTCCTAGTGGAACGACAACCCTTTCTTGAACTATACTACTAAAACTTGACCCGTGCACTTGCGGTAGCAATTTATGGCGAACACTTACCATCGATGAACTATGCATTGGTTATATTGGTTTATATCTTTTACTGACCAATGCTGTTTTTCCAACATGTTTGCTTTTAGTAATATTCAGACCGGCATTTAATGTGAATGTTATATAGAATGTCATTGTTGTTTCTAAAATACATTACAATGTATGACATAATATTGTGTATTGCGAAGTTCATTCTCCACTACAAAAAAAAGGTTTGTTTGTCACGGTTCTTGAAACCGTGACAAATATATGCAATTTGTCACGGTTTTGTCACAAAACCGTGACAAAAATAATAAAAGAAAAAATTTGATAAATTTGTCACGGTTAAAGGAAGATAACCGTGACAAATATGGCGCTAACATTCCCTCCATATAGAGGGAAACACTTTGTCACGGTTTAGGAAACTCAAACCGTGACAAAGTTTAATATTTGTCACGGTTTAGGACACTCAAACCGTGACAAAATTTAATATATTTTTTTAAAATATAAAAAAAAAGTTTGAAATTATTTGTCACGGTTTGTCTTGGACAAACTGTGACAAATAAAACCTTGTCACGGTTCTCGCATTACAAACCGTGACAAGAGGTCACACCTTGTCACGGTTTGCTTTGTGCAAACCGTGACAAGGTGTCACGGGGTCCTAGGGACCTGTGACACTTTGTCACGGTTTACCACTTGAAACCGTGACAAATGTAAATTTTGTCACGGTTTTTTAATAAAAACTGTGACAAAATGTAGGCCTATTCCAGTATAAAAACCCCCTCCTCATTCATTATATACTCTCCTCTTCTTTCCTCATGTTTTCTCTCCTCTCAATGGATGTTTTCTGCTGCTCTTTTTAATTTTGGTAATTTATTTAATTCATTTATTCTTTTTATTTTATACACATTGAATTCAAACATTATCTCTAGTAATTTCTAATTATTGTTTAAATTATTTTGTTGCAGGTGTTTTGCAAATTTTCTGAAGATAATAATTATTCTTCTAAAAAATTATAATTGTTATCTTTGATAACTTAAAATTACGGAAATGAAAAGAAAAATCTACAATAATAATAGAACAATTATTCTATAAATTTTTTTAATAAGTAATATGTTTTTAAAATTAAATCGTACAAAATAAAAAAAAGTTTCAATTTTTTTTAATGAAAATTACACTTTGTCACGGTTTTTTTTTTCAAAACCGTGACAAAGTGTAAGGGAACCGTGACAAATTTGTCACGGTTCTTTACTCAAAACCGTGACAAATTTGTCACGGTTCCCATGTCAGAACCGTGACAAATTTGTCACGGTTTTGAGTAAAAAACCGTGACAAATTTGTCTTCTTGTCACGGTTTTTGTTATCTTTGTCATGGTTTTTTAAAACCGTGACAAATCGGCTTGTCATGGACGGTTTTGTCACGGTTTTAAAAACCGTGACAAAGGACGTTTGTCACGGTTAAAACCGTGACAAACGTCCTATTTCAACCGTGACAAATGCCCCATTTTTTTGTAGTGCTCCCCGTGCAACGCGCGGGGTATTACAGGCTCGTTGATAAGAATAGTCATATATAAATAGGTAATCATTAATTTTATGAGATACAATCATATAAGTAGACATATATGCTGAATGAATAGGTTTACATATGTGTATAGAAATATAAAGGAAATTTAATTAATTAATAATGAGGAGACATTGATTTGAGTAACGATAGGATTGAAGAAAAAAAATTGGTATAAATTGGGGTAGTTACTAAATGTTAGAAAATATTTTCCTATCTATTCTAATTAAATATCATGATATCCGGAAGTTACCCGGAAGGATGATTTTAATTTTGAAAATATTTAATAAAAGATTTGATTTATTTATCTTAAATTTTTCTATTTAAATTATAAATTCTATAAGGTCAATCCGTTTTAGATTTTAAAATGATTGATTTATTTATCTTAAATTTTTCTATTTAAATTTTAAATTCTATAAGGTCAATCCGTTTTAGATTTTAAAATGATGATTTCCATCATTCACAAAACAAAAGCTTTCCCGTTCACGCCGCTGAAGGCATTAGCGCTTTTTTTTTTTTTTTTTGATGGATCTGAAGGCATTAGCGCTACGTTAGTATTTTCATGCCCCTCTACCATGAAGTTCTTCCATTCCTTTTCTAAAAATTAATAACCGGCTTTCTTCCCTCTCTTAAATAAGATAATTATATATCAATAGTTCACAATACAGTTAGCACCCATGCCACTTCTTCCAATATACTACCTTGCTTGACACATTGGGTCACTTAATTGCCTACATATACGATACACCGGGGAATATTGAGGAAAACACGACATCGGATATCGAGTCTTGGTGTGGTTAATTAAAGGATCTCCTAATAGGTGAGAATACCGATAGTACGGTGGCACCTTCCTTTTTTCAGTTTTACTGTGTTTTTAGCCCAAATATTTTATTGGGAAGCAAATTCTAAAGTGTTTTACCTCTTTTTGATTCTATTAGAATAAATGGATGTGATCATGTCAAATTCTTTTTTTTTTTCTTTCAATTATTTTTTTTTTTGTGGATTTGATGTGATTCTTTTTTTTTTTCGGTTTTCTTTATTTCAAATGGTGTTCCCTCGTGAGTTATAAATTCTTTTTGAAACTCTCACCAAAGTTTTGAGTGATTACTTCATTTATTTTGGAAGAACATGTATTTTATTTCTTTGAGAAATTCGTTTATACTTTGTTGAATCTTAACGTATTATATGTGTGTGTGAATTTATGTGTGTGTACATAAAAATGGTACAAAAGATATATTATATATGGTATATATATAGTGGGACCGTTATTCTTCACGGGAGCTATATTATAGTGGGACGGTTATTCCCAATTGATTATATATATATATGCATATGATATATATAGTGGGACGGTTATTCTCCACGGATTATATGTTTATGGATATAGTATATATAGTTGGATTTTTTTCCATTGGAGCTATATTATAATGGGACGGTTATTCCTCAAGGGTTATATGTAATTGGACATGGTATATATAGAGGGACGGTTATTCCCCAGGGGAGCTTATATTATAGTGGGATGGTTATTCCCCATGGATTATATGTATATGGATATGGAATATATAGTGTTATTCACCACTTGAGTTATATTATAGTGGGACGGTTATTCCCCACGGGTTATATGTATATGGATATATGGATATGGTATATATAATGGGACGGTTATTCCCCAAAGGAATTATATATAGTTTGATGGTTATTCCCCATGGGTTATATGTATATGAATATGGTAAATATAGTGGGACAGTTATTCCTCACTGGAGTTATATTATAGTGGTACAGTTATTCCCCAAGGTTGAGTGTTATATCGAAAATAAATACGTGAACTTTGTGGTTAGCCACACAGTTTTTCCCATGATTTATTTAAATAAATTCTTTTATCTTCTTAAAAATATACTTTGTACTATCAACAAAAAAAATATACTTTCGAAAAACTCTATGCCCATTTGCTTACTCTACTGTTTTGAAGGTTCTTTGACGTCACAACTACTATTGAAGTGTCAAAGTCTTTGTGTTGATGAGTATTTGTTTAAGACTTGCTAGGCTAGGTATAATTGTTGGTTTAGCCTACATGCCTGTCACGACTCGGATTTTGGGTCGTGACAATTGTTGGTGTAGTGGATATTATATAAGAGTAAAGATGGAAAGTTATCAAATTTCAAGGTATTATTAGTGAGGTTTAAGGTTTTTCTTGGTTTGTATTAAATATGTTCAGAGTGACTTATAAAGAGAACTAGATGAGTAATATTTTAATCAAATTTTAATTTGTTATTACATGTTAATTACTTCCATGTAAATTAGTGCCATATTATCATATTCAACATGAAATTGGTTTTGGTGCTCATCATAAATATGAGTAGATGGCACTCCTCCACTCATATTTACAACCAACATTTTGGATGGAATGAAACATAGGGAACCTCTCATATGAAATTATGGGGATCAAAACCAAAATAGAAGCAAACTATAAGGATCAAACATTATATTAACCCATTTTTCAAATTAAAAGTCTCTGGCTCTCTCTTTGATAAACTAATGAGTACATGTCAAAGTTAATATCTAGTATTTTTGCATAAAGAGCCACGATTTCATGACCCCATCTTCAGTTTTCACACATATTTGGATCATTTACATCGACGTCACTTAAGAATGACCATCTTGCGAGCTTTGTAGTCCATTTGTTTTTGCATTGAATTTCTAGACAAAGATGCATTATAGGAACTTGATTTAGTGCCCGTTTGGTTCACTTAATTACAGGGAATGTAATGTAATGTAATACAATGTAATGGAATGTATTGTAATGATGATTACATGAATTTGTTTTGTTCGTCATTAAGGAAAGATGATGCATTCGTTTGGTTGAATTACATCAAACATCGAAATAGGTGAGAATAATATAGAAAAAGACAAAATTACCCATGTCTACTTATTTACTTATAATTGATTAAATTATTTTTTTTTACCAAATTTATTTAAACATGAAAACTGATACAGTTGGGTCCCAAGAAATTGAAGATAGATGCTATATATTGATTAATCTGTAAACCCCCTAATGTGCGATATTCTTCACTTATTCCCCCTTTTGGTTTTTGCCCACTCAAAGTTTTTTTTTTGGAACTGACACTCAAAGTTTTATTTGAGTAAGCACTTTTTAATTAAGATGGATTGGATTAGTTGATATGACATAAAGTTTGAAACAAAAATTCGAAATCTTGAGAAAAACTTAAGGGTGATGAAAAGGCCACTGATTAGATAATTGTAATATAAATTTGTAAGTCGACACAATTCTCGAACTGGGTATCATCAAATCGGTGGCTCCATATGAAACATGATTACCAATACTTGTATTATAGCACTTTAAATGGCAAAAAATCTCTTGCTATAAATAAAAGTCTAATTCTAGATAGAGGGACGAAGAGTGAAGGCTCAGAAGGATCCATTGGTAGTTCACTAGTTTTGTAATCACATGGTAGAGGACGGTGGACTATGAGTATGGACGAGACTACAAAAAATAAGAATGAGGCAAATAAGAATGGGTAATTGATAGGGTTTTCTTTAAGGGCACTTTGGTCAATTTAAAAGTAATAATGGTAATATTGTCTTTTTAGATGATTACAAGATACATGTAATCCTTATTCATCACTCCTATCAATGTAATCCTGATTACACCTAAAGATGTAATGAGGATTACAACATGTAATCCTCATTACATTACAAAGGTCCAACCAAACGTTGTAATCAGTCCGTTGTATTAGGATTACATGTAATCCTCTCTTACGGAATCGAACCAAACGGGCTATTAGTAATGCTGATTCACATGAGAACTTAAGAAGGAGATGAAGTTTTCGACTCTTGTCCTTGTCCCAAAAATACATTTTTTATTCCTTAAAGTCCTCAAAAACTCTATGGATTGGTCCATGTTATCAACCTCCTGAAGATTTACCATGGTCATGTTGCTTTTACACTTGAAGATAAGAACAATCACTAGGAAAGCATACATTGAGTCTTAGTGTCCACACATAGCTGCAGACATTCCCTATACACTGCTTCTAAATTTCGTGCAGAGAAACATCGATAAAGAAAGATTTCTTCTTGAAGACTACGATGGCCTTTGTAGACTTTGATTCCATTGACTCCAGCATGCTTGTATACAAGCTGGTCTTGACAAATTTAAGCCATTTTTCTCAATCGTTGCTTAAGATTGAGCAGACGTGTAATTGACTTCGAAGCAACAATCCCAGCAATCGACACCATAATGTCTTCTTGCAGTATTGACATCATATTAATCTTTGATATTGCAAATTTAAATTAGCCCTTGTCCTTCGCTTTTGTGTAATTCCTCGAACGCCGCCGCCGCAATCGTCCTTCTCCCCTTCATCCTTCGCTTTTAAAGCTCCCCCTCACCCTAACATACTCTGCCGACAGCCGTCGTCCGCCACCGGAGTGTGCGATATGTTTGACGGAGTTGAAGGATGGAGAAATAGGGCGAGTGCTGCCGAACTGCGACAACTTCGTTCGTCTCAATTTTTTTTTTAACTAAACATTCTTATTGTAGTTGTAACCTTTTTTATACCGTTTATGATTAAAAAAAAAGGTTACTTTTTTTATGAGTGGATTATAGGCCTGAAGAGAGAAATACTTACACACTCTTAGAGTACCACATCATTTGTGTTGTCAATAAAAATGTAACACCTACCGGCCTAATTTTAATATTAAGTTATTAACTGTCATCCTTCATTTTTGCTGAAAAAAAGAAAAACAAATGCTGAAAAAAAAGATGACAATTACTATTAAAATTAACGTAGGTGTTACATTTTTTATTGGTTAGAGCACAAATGACGTGGTACTCTAAACGTATGTAACTATTTCTCGCCTGAAGATACTTGTATTCCTCAAAAATTGGTAGTTCGGTTGCTTTAATATTTAATTATTCATATAACTGTTTATAAATTGTGTTCAGATGTTTTCTTTAATGTGATAGTTTGTATTGATAGAGTTTTTTTTTTTAAGTTTTTCTTTACGGATATCGGTGAGTGTGATATGTTTTTTGAAATTAATAAAATGGACTTTTCTGGGGAAAAACTTATACTAACGGCAATCAACGTATTTTTTTGAATGTTGACTCTCCGGTATCCCACAGCAACTGACTAATCCGGTGCGAGCGGGGTGGGATTATTTTCGGATGGCAAGCTCTCCTTTTGGAATTTAACGCTGCTGCATTTCTAAGACTCGAACTTGAGACCTTGGTTAGGTTAGAAGAGATCCATTACCATCTCATCTAAGCGTCCATCGGTAACAGCAATCAACCATATTCCCTCTAGCTTATTTAGTTTTTTTTTTACTTAAAATCAATTAACGATTATAATTAGGGGTGTCCAAACCCGGGACCGGGACCAGGAAAAGGCATTCCCGGATCCCGTCCCGGAAGGAGGCCGGGAATGAGATCTAGTCCCGGTCCCGGTCCCGGTCCCGGTCCCGGGATTTCCCGGTCCCGTCAGTACCGGGAAATCCCGGGACCGGGACCGGGATTTCCCGGAAAAAAAAAAAAGATGAAGGGTGTTTTGTGAGATGAATGGTTGAATGTGATTGGAGTGAGAAGAAGTCTGTGAAAGTTTGTAGCTTGCTTCTCTATGAAAAAGCAAGCTGTGTAAACAAGAAAAAGATAAAACAATCTAAGAAGAAAGCAGTCTCTCTGCAAGCATCAAGATAAGAAACCTCTCCAAAACAATCTAAAAGGATCGAGTAGGCAATGGTTGATGAAGATATATAAAAGAAAGGAAAAGAGGAAAGAGAAAACAATCCCGTCGCCTTCCACAATCCCGTCGGATTCTTCTCGTGAGAGCAAATGGTCAAGGTTCGTTCCTTTTTGTCTCATCACCATTCATTTTCTGGTTTCCGAAATTTCAATGAAATTTGGCCGCCAATATTTCAAATTCTGCAGCCTTGCATTGAATCAGATGTGGTATGAAATGACCCACTTTAGGCACGCGGTTCAAAGACGTTCACGTGGGGGAGGAAGATGATGAATAAAAAAAAAGTAATTATGGGGTTGGGTTTGGAAATTGGGCCTACAATGAACAAAGGCCTTTTTTTTCAATAATAGAGACTGTGCAGACTTAGTTGGGCCTCACTTTTCTTTTAAAAAAAAAAGTGGCCGGGACCGGGACCGGGATTCCCGGGGCCTTTCCCGGATCCCGTCCCGGTCCCGGATATTTCCCGGTCCCGGTCCCGGAATTCTCATTCCCGGAATTTCCGGGACGGGAAATTCCCGGTCCCGGAAGGCCGGGACCAGGATACCTTGGACACCCCTAATTATAATCACGCATCCCGCCAAAAATGAATTTAATAATCAATGAACATTGGATTGTGTATATTAAATTTAAATTGGTAAACCCGTAACCACAGATCAACCACACACCCGTGTGCGATCAAGAATATCATGAGGAACTACAAACACACTGTTAGTTAAGGTATAAATTGATTGTGTCCGGCAAAAAAGCAAGTACACAAGTTTACATTTGGCATAATGCATTTGTTGAAGAGGTAGAAGCCCTTTATGATCTAATAGTTGAAAGAAACTAACTTAAAATTCAAAATAACATGAAATACCCTAAAACAAATTCAAAAACGGAATCTCACAAATTAGTAAAGAAAGATTCAAGAAAATTTGACGATGTAAATATGACAAGAAGTAAACTACAAAACCGAAGGACACATGAAGACGATTTGCAGTTCTTTTGGAGGGAATTTATGAGTTACCCCGAAGTATTTTGGTGATTTTTTTCAGCATTCAGTTTAGAAAATACCGCTCAATATATAACCACTAAATATTTCATCCTTTTGCCTTTTACTTTTAAAAAATAAATATCTCATCATGTATTGGATGTCTCAAAAAACTTTTCTTGTGGAATGCCATTTAATAATAATCCAAAATATATAAAATTGATTGGTGTATCTTTTTTTTTAATATTTTTAATATTTTTAGATATCCATGAAATTAAACTAATTATGTGGATAATTTTATTGTAAATATGATCTATCAATCATGGTTAGGAGGAGTGAATAAGTATTTTTTTCTTAATTAAATATATGATGAACTCCTAATGAAGAGACGTAATAAGAGATTTAGAGGTTAGGAGGAGTGAATAAAGATGGCTCTTCTGTTTTGAATTTGGATAGAAAGATATAAAATATCTTATAAAAGAATCTATAAAACATTGATCCCTCAATCCCCCTGATCAACTATAAATATTCCACTGAAAGAGGTTAATTAATGTGAGAGACAGAATTAGTGAAGTGATGGCTGATGATACCCTGCAGGAAATCCTGTTCATCATCCTGGAAGTGATAATGGCGCTAATCATAATAGCCGCTTTGTTTCTGCGAATATTCTTCTGCTTCTACTATCAAATATACCGCCGCCAATCATATTGCTATAGCATTCCCAATGCTTGATCGAGTTCAAAGAAGGAGAAATAGGGCGCAAGCTGAGCTATGCGGCCACTTCTTTCACCTCAATCGCATCGATGAGTGGCTCCGCAATATCAAGAATTGCCCTTTGTGCCGCAACATCGTCAATGTCGTAGCTAATCTTCCTCTTCCTCCCCCAATCTGGTGCTCCACAAGAATCGGATCGCAACCTCTATTTCCACAATCCCCTTCATTCTACCTCACTTGAAATAATACGTCTACGTACGTGCATGGGACATATATAGTGTTAGTTTCAGAAAAGTTGTTCCAGATTATATTGTTTTTAGGGTAAAGCAATGAAGTTTTCTGCGAAGAGTATCTGGCACCATTAAATTTGTAAAGGTGCAAAAATAGCAATAAACTTGGTAAAATGGGGAAATTTCAACAATTACGTTAATTTCGGTTGAACGTCCGTTAATTTATAACTATTATGCCCTAAATTTCTCAAATAAGATATCTCTTTTGGGTTACAAATTTTCTTTCACTTTAAAAAATTTACCTATAACATTCTCTAATTATTTTTTTCCACAATTGGGAGAAATTAAGCCTTTAAAATCCTCAAAATATACCCCCAATTCCTCAATTATTGCCATAATTCATCATTTTCTATTAATTAATTCATAATTGCACCCTCTAATCCTCAATAAATTTTGAGTGTGTTGCCTTTATATTAATCTGATGTGTTCCTCTTGTAACACCCTAGAAATTTATTGAGGATTAGAGGGTGCAATTAGGAATTAATTAATAGAACATGATAAATTATATGGGGATAATTGAGGAATTAGGGATATATTTTGAGGACCTTAAAGGCTTAGTTTCTCCCTTATTTTAAGAACAATAATCTGGGGGAAAAATTATTTTTAGGCTCAAAATAGGTTATTGTAGGAAAAGATAATTAGAGATATTATAGGTAAATTTTTTAAAGTGAAAAGAAAATTTTTAACCCAAAAGAGATATCTTATTTGAGGAAATTAGGGCCTAATAGTTTTCAAAGGCTATAGTATGCTTTTAGTCCTTTATATTTGTGTCAAGTTTCATTTTAGCCCTTTATATTTGAAAATCACACTTTTAGTCCTTTTTTATTAACACCGTTAGTTTCATTTAACGGAAAATGCTGGCTTGTCAAATTTAAAAGGTGATTTTATAATTAAATATAGACAAAAAAAAGCTTAGATTTAAATTTTTTAGTATAATCATTCTTATATTTTAAAAATCAATCATTTTTATATACATTTAATTATAAAATCATCTTTTAGATTTGATGAGTTAGCATTTTCTGTTAAATCAAACTAACGGTGTTAGCAAAAAAGAACTAAAAGTGTACTTTAGCCGTTTTCAAATTAACAGATGTTCAGCTGAAATTAACATCATTGTTAAAATTGCCTCATTTTACCAAGTTTATTGCTAGTTTTGCTCCTTTACAAACTTAATGGTGCCAGATGCTCGATCTTCACAGAAAACTTTATTGTTAGAATTGCATTTTTACCCTTGTTTTTATATCAAGCGATGTCATGAACGGGATGTTCAATAGAGAGATTCCAGGGATAAGCACATCACATATTCCTAAGGAAGACCATTGCAGCCAGGGCAGATCACCAGCACCAGCATTAGCACGTCTTCCAGCGATTCAAAGTGTTTAAGCAGGCGTGGCTCTTTCACCTTCGACCTCTGCCGTCTTCTTCCCTTCCACCATGCGCAACCTCTACTGTCATCGTGTCCCTCGGCTGATGTGAGGGGAATGGATGAATGTAGCGATGAGGTAGGGTTTCATCAAAGCAGCAGAGAGGGGTTATGGGGGTAAATTGGTCTTCTTGATATATATTTAATTTTAATTTAGTAATATAAAATTAGTCATTGCACCCATTTTAAAAAGCATACCAAACACCAACACGGTAATTAATTTTGCACTACATTCCCATTGCATTATATTGCACTGCATTGCATAGGCTAATGGGGTTGAACCAAATGGGCCCTTAATTTCCTCCCATAAGATCGAATTTTTGGCACTTCTTAGGCAAAGATATAGTGAATTATAAATCTCTATATCTTAATATTATAATATCTAATATTAATTCACTCCCACCAGGCGTCCTGAATTATTTCTTGGCCCCTCTTTCTTTATCTTATTACCATGATAACATCAATCGTATCAACAAAACATTTGAGAGATAAATGTAAATTTTTTAACATGATCCTAACAACTATTAATTTTATAGGAAAGTTCAAGAAAAATACTGTTGAAATATGCAGAGAAAAGTTGGATGCAGTGAATTTAAAAAAGATAGAATCATGCCACTAAGTCACTAACCTAATTGTCTTTTACAAATATCAAGGAATGACAAAAAAGCCTCATGACATATTCGTATAACGAATTATCAATTTTAAATAACGAATTATCAACATGTCTCTATCTATTTACCAAAATCATAACTTTTTTAACTTCTTTTTGTTTGTTAACGGAATTATATAATGGATTATCAAGTTTGTATAACAATTTGCCAATTTTAGATAATGGATTACTAATATGTCTCTATCTATTTACCAACATTATAACTGTACCAACTTTTTTTTGTTTGTTACCATAATCGAATAATGGAATATCAAATTCGTATAATTACCAATTTTAAAAAATAATAAATTTTGTCAGGGGCATTTTTATCATTTCATTTAAATTTACAAATGACAGTTAAATCAATGACATGTTTCTATCATTTTTAAAATTTTTTGCATCCAACTATCTTTACATATTTTGAAAGTCTTTTTTTTGGAATTTTCCCTAATATAAATCCTTATATGTAATATCCAATATTACTTGTTGGAAAAAAAGATAATATAAAATATAATATCTTATAATATTCTAACTTGTTAAAATATAACAAAAAAACTAACTAATTTTTTATGTAGGGTTAATATAACTTTTGGTCCCTAAACTTTCACTCAATTTTGGTTTTGGTCCCTGAACTTTAAAATTTTTTGTTTTAGTCCCTGAACTTTCAGTCAATTTTGGTTTTGGTACCTGAACTTTGAGATTTTTGGTTTTAGTCCCTGAACTTTGGGTCAATTTTGGTCTTGGTCCCTGAACTTTCAGTAATTTTGGTTTTGGTCCCTCAATTTAAAAAAAAACTTCAACAAAAAAAAAATTAAAGTTGAGGGACCAAGACTAAAATTGACCCAAAGTTCAGGGACCAAAACCAAAAATTTCAAAGTTCAGGGACCAAAACCAAAAATTTTAAAGTTCAGGGACCAAAACCAAAATTGAGTGAAAGTTCAGGGACCAAAAGTTATATTAACCCTTTTATGTATTATTAGGTTGACTTCGGTAAAACAAACACAGGTCAATTGTATCTTAAATGATAAAAATTTCCTTAATATTATAAGGGGAAATAGTTAATTTCTTATTAGCTCCCTTCCCCTTCCAATCAAAATAGGCACCATCCAAAATTCCTCCCCTCCCAACCATGCAAGTGTGGCATAGTAGTTTCTCACTTAGTCCTTAAATCAAGTGGTAGAGGTTTGAATCTCACAATTGAGTATTGAGAGTATTTCGTGGCCAGCCGTTTACCCTTAATTGGAGGACCCGCGGCGAGAGGATTAGTCACTGCTATCGGCAGTGGATACCCTGAATTTATCAAAGAAACAAAAAATTCCTCCCCTCCCCTCTCTAATTAATCCAAACAAGAGATAATTAAAACACCTACCTTTCCCTCCATTTCCCTGCCCTTCCATCAATATTTGCTCTACCCTTCCCTTAATTAAAATTTGAACCATCCCATTTCTTCCGTCGAGCCAGACACAACGTAAATCATATGTTCTTTTATAACCAACCAATTTAATTACAGGTACAGCCTCAGATATTTTCACTCCTCAAAGATTGGTGGTTTTTTTGCCCAATTAACTGCTTACATTTATATATACTTATTTAATCAAATTTTAATTCGTTAGTACATGTTGGCTGCTACAAAGTAAATAATTTTCAAAATGAGTTCCTAAGATGTAACATCCCCACTTGACACGTTTTAAAAAAAAGTTAGGGATAGCTGGGCTTTAAATTGGAGACAATTTGAAGAATGAGGCCTTGGGGTGTTAAACATTGGGCCAATGCTCAAACTAAAAACTAAACAAAAAATACCCTTCGGCCAGCAAAACACGTTATCCCTATACAAGAACAGAAAACATTCACCACGTGTTGAGAGGTGAGCAAAAACCGAACCGAACCGAATGCATTTTAATTTTTCTGTTTTCGGTTTTGTTTTCGGTTTTTATTTTTATGGTTTTCGGTTCGGTTTTTAGAAAATGGTTTTGGTTTGAAACCGAACAATATAATGCCATTTGGAAAAGTCTAAAATTTTTATTTAAAAGTAGGATAACAAGTAAGTCTAAAAAAATATCTCAAAATCCAAACAAATAAAAATGCTTTCTAAGAAAAATAAACACTCTTTAAACATGTAAAATTAGAAAAAAAAAGCACAGAATGTTTATTAATTACAGAATGTGTTGTGAAAGTTAAAATCAAATTCAATATTGTCATGTTTTAATAAGCATGTTTTTTTTTTGACATACTGAACTAATAGTTTAGTTGATTTAGACAAGATATTAAATTTGTATAACTATTTATATATATTGAATCAATTAAGGGTTTTAATTCCTTTAAGCTAAATATGGTTTTTGTTGCCATAATTTCTTGGTAATTTGGGAATTTATTGAAATTTTATTTGTTGATCGACTTTAGAATTGTTTGTCCTCTACGTTTTACTTTTTCTGTTATGTTTTGTTGGCTTTTATTATATGTTCTGGAAGGAATGTTGAATCGGTGTTTAGATTACAGGAAAAGAATGGGACTGTTTTACGCTTTTCTTTGTTTTGGACATGTTGAATTAATAGTTTAATTGCTTTGGACAAGTGCACAATTTGTAAAATTTTAAGCATTTCTTTGTTTTTGGACACGTTGAATTAATAGTTTAGTTGTTTGGGCAAGATATAGAATTTGTATAACTATTTATATACATTAAATCTATTTTTTTTTCATTTTTTTGTTGAATTTTTTGATGGGCCAAATTTGCAACAAAAAAGCCTAAAAAAACCGAAAAACCGTTAAACCAAACCGAAAATAATTCGGTTTTTGGGTTTCGATTTCACTTTTGGCCAGTTTTCGGTTATCAGTTTTTTTGTTTTCAGTTCCAAAACCGAACCAAAAAACCGTCGCTCACCCCTAGTTGAGGGTTGTAACCACAAAGTGCACAATAATTTTAATCAATCAGTACACCCCAAGTCACCAATTCTAATTATATTGAAGTTAAAACAACTATATATTGACATTTTTAAAATAAATGTACTTTCTCCTGTCCTAATTATAAAATCACTTTAACTTTTTTGGAGAAATTAAGGATACAAAATTAACCATTTTAAATTGTCTATAATTATCTTTTTTTTCCTCAAAACTAATTTATTCTACTTATAAACTAACATATAATCTAATTACATGTGACATATGTTATAATTTAGTGGTCTAATTTACTTCCTTAACTTCCACAAGAAAAAAGTCAAAGTGATATTATACTTAAAAGAGATGGGAGTATATAGATCCATACCCCCATTGAAGTAGTAAAGTATTTAACTAAATGAAACAATAATCAAACTGTCTAATGGGGCAACAAAAAATTTCATCGACTCCAAATAAAATAATTCTTTTGTGTAAAAAAATTACAATGCAGCAGCCTAAAAAAACGTGGGAAGAAGTGGCACTATCATGTCAAGACCAAATTCAGAAATCTGTGGAAAGCAATTTTGCACCTTCGTGACTTTCCGCCAACTCATTTGCAAATGAGTATACATTTTATGCAATGGAACCACTTCAGCCTTCATTTGTTTCGAGACATGACTGTCTATAAATTAGAGAATAAAATTACAAAAGAAACAAAGGCAGTTATGGCTGTACTTAGGAGGGAGAAATTTAGTTTCGTAGTTGCATTTGGCAGCCAAGGGTAGGCATCAGGAGGAGGCATAACACAATTATCTCCATTGAAATAAATTCTCCTGGGAAAAGCCCAACCCTTGTCAAATGTGAAGGTTGATGCATCCTTTCTAAATAAGAGCTCTGACTGTACATTCCCGAATTCTCCAGCTGATGCAAGCAAATCATTATAGAACTGTAATCCCCATAGCATACCAGTATCATCTGCAAAACCCGGATCCCACAAATGAATTAGGTTCGTATTATGAGCATGTTTAGAAAAGTATTTTTCAGGCTGGGTCAACAAGCTTGCATTTAATCTATCTAGTCCCTGATCAGAACTACTAGAATATGGGCAAGGAGAATAAAACTTACTCAAACCCTCATAAGGCGTTAATGGCTTGTAATTAAAGCTGAAAAGCTGGGTCAAATTGTCAAAATTGGGGTGCTGCACAACAAGGTTCCATTGTGAATAGTTCATCCTGTAATTGAAATTTGTGACTGTGATCTTCACTCTCCAATACTCTTTATAATTGACCTTCACATGCCAATGCACTCGAATCGGACACATATGGCTTGTGCACTGGACCAGAGGGGTATTACTAGCTTTGCTTGAAGACGCTACAACTGACGCCAGATGTGGGGAATTTGGACTGTCAGACACAATTGGAAAGAGTTTATCAGATAAGAACCCAAAAAAATGGCTAATAAGTTTCACATATTCTGTAGAAAGTAAAATTTAGTGCTTACTTCACACAGCTTCCGGAATCTGTTTTGTTTTGACAGCCACATGTGCAGGTTGGGCAGTTCACTACAGTATCATTATAGAAGGATGAAAGGGAAACACAGCAGCTTGGGGTCTTTTGAGCAAGGAATTGAGAATATGTGCAGGTAACATTCCAGGTCACTGCCATAAAAGATGCAGATAAAGTTAAACAGATGTCAAGCTTGGTTTCTCAAAATTGGAACTCCTTGGAACAAATTGAAAAGAATATTAATCATGATACAAAATTGATGAGACACTGCATCTGATAAAGGGCAAAATCTACTGCAATTCTTTCTTATACGAGTTATCCAGTTTTCTAACCTGGGATATTATGAATGCATGTAGACTGATGTAGGTTCTATCAAACGAAGTGTTGGAATACAAAAGTAAAATCCCTAGTCACAGAGTCCTTTTCAAGGTAACTTACTCAATGCTTGTGTGGTTCTCCTTTTGTCGTTGGTGACAAACTTGGTTGGTCTCACAATCCTTGCAGGACCACAAGTGTATCCAGGCCCTGGTGCTTTAAGGGTGAAATTTCTAGGCAACTTGACAGTTTTGTTGGTTGTTCCAGCAAGGCCAACACTGACCTGAAATGAACTTATTGCTGTGGCTGGGTCCTGAGCCCATGAACTCAATACTCCCCCTTTGCAGCAATTTGCAATCTGCTGATTGTACGGAGTTCCAGGAAGTAGATCCACCACCGTTGGATCCCTCTTGCAACAATGCGGGGGACTCGCTTTGAACTTTGAGCAGTCACCTTGTTCGGTGGTTTGCCCTCCCATCATGCTCCAAATCACTTCCTTTTTAGCCCATGTCCATCCCAATGTCCACCCGGGTGCCTGAATGTGCCGATACTGTTGAAAGTTGTACATTGTAACCACAGCCTGCTCAGAATAACCAACAAGGTTTCAACATATGTTAAAAATAGGAAAGGCAGTCACGTACTCATTTCCCTATTACAGTTTCATTGAGATAGCAAAAAATGGTTTCGCTTTTGGACTAAATTATCAACTGTTCTGTTGAATGAGATCTGCCGAAATTCTTACTCTTACACGGTTCAAAACTGATTCTACAGTACTCTTTCAGTGATGTTTATGCTGAAGAAATGGAATCAATACATAATACATAGAATTTTTCAAATCAATTTATGTGCTACAGTATGAAAGCTATAATGGCTTATTGTCCAAGACCATTTTGTTCCAAAAGTTTAATGTCGATATCTCCTGATACTTACAACATAGCCATCTGCAGTCCAGCTTATGACATCCCATTTGATTGTTATGTTTCCACTTGGATCGAGGGGATCATAGGCTTCTGTATAAATGGTCAGGATAATGAAAGTCAGACTTAAGATCCCAAACATCATGAAAGGAAAATAACGACAACGACAACAACAACAATAATAACCACTTTCGTATCTTGATCATAAAGATGCTAAAAAAATATTTGTTATTGTGTCAACATCAAATACGATCTTAAAGTCCAATTTGAAATTTTTTCGTTCTATTCAATGGCAAACTTCAAGGTCTGCGTTCTGCATTCTATTCATGAACAAGTACAGATCTCTAAAAGACTTTATCAGTTCTGAATAGCAAGTTAGAGCAATGAAGAAACATTAACAGAACAACAATTGAGTTGCAATTATCAGACCAGATCGGATTGGAAAAAAAAAAAAAAACAATGCCACGGCCAATGATTCTCCAGAAAGTAGATTTCGGGATTCGAGAAAATGGAAATTGGAAGCAAAGCCCGTATGAGAACCCTTCCTAGAATTCTAATTATACACATTACTAGAAAAAAGGAGCTAGAGCGAGTGACAGTACCTGTGGAGGTGAATATGAAGGAAGAGAAGAGAAATGAGAGTAAGAAAGCGGAGGCAACAGATCTAACGACTGAAATCGCCATGGACTCAAATTCTGAGTGCAGAATCGCAGAGAGAATATGGGAATGCGTCAAGATCTGCACCAGAAAGAAAGAGAGGCGGCGAAGGAGATGCGTTGTGTGTGTGGCCTCTGAGCTCACATCACATGACAAAGCAGAGAAGAGAAGCTCTGAGCTGAAGTGAAGCCATTACCACCGCTCTCTATATGTATGAAATGAAAACGATCTCGTGAGATTACCTGATGAAGACTACTTCACTGTTTGAATTTCTTTTTTTGTCACCGACTTCTTTAACTGTTTTGTTTGGTGAGGTTGATTATTTAATATTGGAATATTAGTTATATTTTCATAAGTACTGTATGTGATTAAATTTCGATTCGGAAATCAAACACAATATATTCTGTACTATAGATCATAAATAAGGGAGCTCTGCTGGCAAAAAAAAAAAAGGAACTCTGTTTTATTAAAGAAGTGAACAACTCAATAATTGGAAAATTAGTTAGGGTTAATATTGGGAATTAGGAGAATAAGGGAAGGTCGATACAAAAAGAAAGACAGCAAACGTTGTGTGGGTATGACTTATGAGATATTCTATCCCTGTCGGTGGACATCTTATAACTGTGATCAGCAACGAACAATTATGGCTGTCTATATTTTTTCTACTCTAACCTACCTACCCCCTATTCTTTTTTTTAATTTCATCATTATGAAAGGAAATGTTCGTCATAATTGGTTTATTTTGGTATTAATAATCTGCATGTCGAGAGAGTTGTGTCAGTCCTTGAATATGTGATTATTTTGCAATAGTTATTGAGGAATTAGTGGTGAGGAATTGTGCTTTAATTTACTTAAGTGACGGTAACTAATGTGTCGGTTGCCTCGGCGTGGGTCAAAACATACTCGTCGAATGGATCTCACAAGTCATAAGAAGTGGTCGCATCCGTGTTTAAAATTCAATCATGGAATGAATTTTCAAGGAAGCTCGTCTTCCATCAGCATCAATTATCAACAACTTGCTTATTAAATGCATTTCAAGGTGTGATCACTGATTCACATGGCCCAATTAGCCCCATTATTAATTGCTGGCAACATTGTCACTTTGTTTTTGTTTTGTCCAATAAAAAAGAAAAAACCCTGGCCTCGCCTAGTTCCTTATGTAAGATGCTTTATCGTGTACTGGGTATTCCATATGATGCTAAATGTATGTAACATTTATTTAACTTGATTATATTCATAATATTAAGTTAATTAATATGGTATATTTCTTTTAAAACATTGGAATAGTTTTTCTTAATTCTCTTACCATTTTTCTTACTTTGATTATTGTTATATACCGTGGTAAGAAGTATTATAAATTTTTCAGATTGTATAATGAGATTTATATCTGGATTATCTGTGAAAAAAATAACTTATAAGTGACTTATTTTCCATAAATCAGACTCAAATTGTGTAATGAGATTTATGTTTGGGTTAGTTGTAATTAACTGTGAAAAATAAATCAAAATTTGTGAACTCCACCTCCATAAGCACTTATACTTCCTCCATAAGTTCTTAAGTTCCTTTTTTCTCCTTTTGCTTATTTTGATGTATAAGCTATAAGTCCAATTAACAATAACCCAAAATAAACACACATAGAAAAATGATCTTCCCATTTTAAGTGTTTATATTGAAAATAAGTACTTATTTTCCCATAATAATGAGTCAATCCAAACAGTAGTGTGATTTGGAAAATTACCATCATGTGCATTGATTTTATTATAAGAATAAGTGAATAACAAAAAAGGGAGAAATCATACTACTTTGAGGAACTGAACGTTGTAAAAAGTAAAAACTAATGTGTCTTGACTTTTGAGAGCAGAAGCAACGAAAGGGACAATAATCCTGGTGATGTTAACGAGCGTGAAAATAGAATACGAAATTTCATCTTTCAGCTGCTTCCAAGTTCCAATCATCAAAACCTTCATCTAACAAAATATCAATATCAATTATTGAAAAATATTGTGTTTTCATATTATTTTTTTTCCGCTTAAAGTTAAAGCGGTGATTTTGCGGATGAATTTTTTTTTTTTTGTTAAAAAATAAAATAAAAGAAAAAAACTCGTAGTCATGGCTCATAACGGACGATGACTGGGAAGTGATCTCGATTGGTACTAGGGTTTTTCCACAGGAAGATGGACAACTCCAGCTTGGATCAAACTCTGCAAGAGGGCAAGCTCTGCAGACATGTCAATTCGTTAATTGTTGCGCATCTTCGCGACAACAATCTCACTCAGGCAAGCAATAATCCCTGCTGTTCTTCATGAGTTTTATGTGTTTTTGAGGCTTGATTTAGTTTTATTTTATAGTTACTGGATGCCCAATTAACCAAACATCAAGAAACAAAAGTTGCTGCTTAATTTTGAAGCTTAGCCTTATTATTGGAAGTAGGATAGTAAGTGGCTCTAGTCAAGTGTTCAAATTTTAAGTTTGTGATAAACTGTTTCTGTAGGCTGCAAGTGCTGTTGCTTCGGCAACTATGACAGCACTCAATGTGGAAGCTCCGCCTAACAGACTCCTTGAGTTGGTTGCTAAGGTCCTTGCTTTCTCCCCGCACCCATTGATTTCTAGCTCTTTGATATTAGCAAAAATGAAACTGTTGGTCCTAAAGAAATAGCAGGGTCTTGCAGCGGAAAAGTTCGAAACTTTAAGAGAGACTACTTCAAATTCATTTTATGATCTTGGTGCTGCAGTTTCTGGTCCTCTCGCCCGTCCTGCTGCTGTTGATTTCAGGCAATTTTATTCACCCACTTTGTTTCATATAGTGTAGCATCTCTATCCAATCCAATTCAGCTCCTGATCCTAGTTTAAGAAATGCATTCGGTAACAGCTGTTGGGTCTGCTCATTCTGAATACAGTTGAATTTTTTCCATCTAGAAATTGAAAAAATTAAGCATAATTTCGAAATGTGTCCAGTGATATGTATTGCATTATATGTTTTGGGTTTCCTTTGCCCTAGTCTGTTTTTCTTCCTGTTAGAAAACGAAAGGCTGATTATTCAGACCACATATTAAATGTACTCAGTTTGGTAAAAGGATTTTCTTAAATGAAGTCTCAGTCTCATTCCATGTCTTGCAATTATTTGAAGTTCCAACTTTTAATGTATCAGCTAGTGTGTTCTGTAAGGTAGATTTTCATTGATAAAGTCTTTCAAAGAAGATGTAAACATATCGTTGATGAAAGAGTTTTGTTTTGACAGCGTGCAAGATGTGAAAGGCCCATCGAAGAGCTTTCCTAAGCTTGAGACACGACACCTTTCTGAACATAAGGTATAGTGTGTGTAGTAAATCAGTAAATATCTACATGTCTTCAGCATCAGCATATCAAGGAATGAAGCCTATAGTATATTAACTCATTTACTTGTGTGGCTATCTGTTATGGACTGACCTGCTGAATTTCTAGAATATTGCCAGATGTGCTAGGTTTAGTCCTGATGGAAAGTTTGTTGCCACTGGAAGTGCAGATACATCAATAAAGCTGTTTGAGGTGCTAATTTCTTATTTATACATACTACTATTTCTTTGACATGACTATAACTAATATGCATACATTTTCTATTGCAGGTTTCAAAGATTAAGCAAATGCTGCTCCCAGATGCCAAAGATGGACCTGTTCGACCTGTCATTCGAACATTTTATGATCATACACAAGTATATCTGCCTGAAATTTTATGCTTCTGCAAGTTGTCAACTGCTATCAAAAATCTGTGTAGAAGTGTTTCTTCAATCTCAAAATGAATTTTTTTAAATGATTTATATTAAAAAGTTAACATATGCATCAGTTTATGTTAACTTGGATTTGTGACAGTGGTACAATCTGTTACTGCGTGGCATGGAAAATTCAATAATTTTCACACCCAAAGAGCATAAGAATATTTTATGTAGTCCATATTTAACAAAATCACTCTGCTTCACGAAATTATATAAACTGTTGATGGATAGCCCACATGCTTTTGAGGAAAAAAACAGAAAACTACTAGGTACATGATCTGAAATCAGAAATAAATTTAGAAACGTTATGTTCTTGGATGATTTAAATTTCAATTCATTAGTTATGTGGAAGTCCTTAGTAAAATATTGTGATACTTGAATTCACTAATTCCTAAATATCATATTCATATATCAAGCTTTCCCTTCGTATTGATCAATTTCAGCAAATTGCCCTTTTTGTTTTCTCATTGTCCATAATTTATAATCTTAACTATAAATTATATGAACTGGTCCTGGGAAACTTCCTTGTGTCTTTAATATCTTTTATGCGCTTGCAGCCAATAAATGATTTGGATTTTCATCCACAAGGTTCGATCCTTATTTCTGGGGCTAAAGACCAGTCAATAAAGTATGAACTCTTCTGGAATTAATTTATAACATTTCTACGGTCGTATGCACCCCAATTGTACATTTTCCTTGTTTCGTGGTCCTTGCTATTTTTGACATAAACGTTTAAGCTGACATGCTAGTTTTGGAACCTTTTAGGTTTTTTGACATCTCAAAAACCAATGCAAAGAGAGCATACAGGGTTATCCAGGTTGTTTATTTTTTTAAGTTTCAGCAGCAATTGGGCAAGAAGTAAGAATAATGGATAACTTTTTTGTTGTTTTTTTCACAGGACACACACAATGTGCGTTCTGTGTCTTTTCATCCCTCTGGGGATTTTCTTTTGGCAGGTATAAACATTTTTCTTGTTACTGCAGTGGCTTTATGATCTTATGTGAATGGTATCTGTTTGTTGTCTAAAATCTATCTGATATCCGTGACTGTAGGCTGCTGTTTCATTTCTAGTTCTTTATGGCATATATATCAGTTATTACATGTCATATTGGCACATGTTTTTGACTAATTAATTTTAAACTTGCGCTATTCTTGGTTGGTGTGATGGTCTCTATGGAAAAGAATACCATTCCCGTATTTATAGTTCTCCTACTTCACTCTGGTTTCTAGCTCCTATAATATACCCTGTGCGCACTTTGAAAATTTTCATTCAAAGAAACCCAATTTGAAAAAGATTGCTAATTTGGTAAATGCATTCTTGAAACAGCTTATTTTTAAGATCAACTGCTGTATAATGTGAATCAGGAATAAGATGTAAATTGTAAACGGCACAAAAGTGTAGAAATGTGAAAAGTGAAGACCCAAATGATCACCCGCATGCCTACAAACTACAGTATCATTGTAAAGGCTGTATATGCATATATGTACATGTGCATTTTGTTTTTTGGATTTCCTCATATGTAGACCTTTTTCTCATCCAATTTCTAGCTTGAGACGATTACCCATCACCAGTGAGGTCAAATATGACAAAATACCCTTTTTCAACAGGAACTGATCATCCGATTCCACATTTGTATGATATCAATACCTTTAAGTGTTTTTTACCTGCAAATATCCCAGATATTGGCATCAAAGGAGCCATAAACCAGGCATGTTTAACACTCTCTTTCTTGTCCATAAACTGCCAACTATCTGCTTTCATATACCTCGCAATTTTCCCCCCAAATATCACATAAGTTGGTTCAATTATGATAGTCGTGTTCTGTTGTTATGATCATGCAGATAAGATATTCTTGTACAGGAGGCATGTATGTTACAGCATCCAAAGATGGTGTCATTCGATTGTGGGATGGCATCACTGCCAATTGTGTGCGCTCAATAGTTGGAGCACATGGAACAACAGAAGTAACCAGTGCAAATTTTACTAAAGATCAAAGGTATTTCTAGCCTTCAAACTTTCCTGGGGAAAAATTTGTCCTAGGTACTTTGTCTCTGTAATTGAGTTAAAATTGATGTAACAACGTAATAAATTGAATTTTCTAGGTTTGTGCTTTCTTGCGGGAAGGATTCTACTATAAAGCTTTGGGAAGTTAGCTCTGGAAGATTAGTTAGACAGTATCTTGGAGCCACACATACTCAGTTACGATGCCAGGTATGGAGAGGATATGTGTTTCTGGGTGCTTTTGAGATCAACCCCAGTCAATTTATATTATCACTTTAGTGACTCGAGCTCACATGTGCTTGAATCTTTCTCTTGCGCTGAGGGGACATTTTGTTTTGCATTCGTTAATGTTTTCTTTTTCCCGGAGTCTGAAATTAATGGTTTGCATGCTTCTTTGCAGGCCATTTTTAATGACACTGAAGAGTTTGTTCTGTCAATAGATGAATTAACCAACGAGGTATGTTGGGTTGTGTCTTTGGCTGCAGCAAATTCTTTCAGCCATTGTGTGAGTTTAGTTTGAGGATTCTTCCTGTGGTGTGGTTTGCAGGTTGTTATATGGGATGCAATGACAACAGAACAAGTGGCTAAGTGGCCTTCTAATCATGCCGGTGCACCTCGCTGGCTTGAACACTCGCAAGTTGAACCTGCTTTTGTTTCTTGTGGAAACGATAGGTCAATTCGATACTGGAAAGAAAATGTATGATCATGCAGCCTGGTTTAAGTTTTCCACTGATAGACTGCACGAAATCTAACTGCGAGAAACATTTTATGTATAATAAAGGAATTTCTCCTCATTGCTTAACTTGCTGAATCACACACCCAAAATACTATAACAATGCATATTGAGGAAACTCCGAATACCCTAATTAAGCGACAAATCACTGGAGAGGTTCAAGCCATGTAGAAGCGTGCATTTTATTTAACCACAAAGCGTGTTTACAAAACTTTGAAAGGACCCTAATCACGAAGAAAAAGAACTTCGGAGTACCCTTAATGAAGAAAAGAAACAGCAATTGTCACAATGCCCAGAAAAATTTGGGACCATATAATTTTCCTTTTTATTAGGCCATTCTGGCCCTGTCCATCCTCTTCCACGGGTCAATAGCTTCTAAAGTCATCCTCTTGTGTAACCCAAAAATAAGAAAACAAAAGAGTGCATTTAAGGGGCATCAGGGAGGTCAACATCATCCCCTGGCCGTAAGAAACTCTTGCATTAATGAATCCAAAAGAAAAAAATCTTCCATTTTACAACCAAGATGATAACTTGGATAAGAGTTTCTATAACATAGGCACGAGCGCACCCTGGGTCAAGAATGTTTCTTCTTCCAAGTTCCCAACCAGCAATGGTTCCAAGAAATTTAAACCAGACAAGAATTTATTTGGGAAGATGCTGGGATTATGACTGTTCGACACGAAGTAAGCAACAACTATAACTCTCTTCCACCCTCAAATTCCAAATAGTTTGTGATTTAAATCAGCAAAATAATGTCAACAAACCGTAAAAAGGACATTAATATGCTCGACCCATCATTCGTTTCGGTTTCTTCACGAAACTCAGCCGAATCTGTTTTAGACGTCTTCTCTTCCTTGCCATTTTCTCAGGCAGAGTCTCTCGCTTTTTCTTCTCACTCTTGACAGCCTTCGGCTTCTTCATATACCTCGCCTCTACCTTGTATGCTTTTGGTGTCACAGGCACCCCCCTTCTTTGTGCTTCAGTGAAGAGTGCATTCGCTTTCTCCACACGATTATGGGCACATAATTTACCCATCAACAGATCATAAGTTTTGATCCCAGGTTCCAATCCGTCTGCTTTCATCTTGGCAAAAACACTCAATGCATGATCAATTCTCTCAATGCCACACAAAATCTTGAGGAACTGGTAGTAAGCCTTCTTATCAAGAGCTTCACCAAACCCAGCAGATTTCATCCTATCAATCATTTCATCCCCCTCTTCCAATCTCGCAGCCTGATACAAACTCTTGGCCAGAATAAGAAACGTGGTCGCATCTGGAAGGCAACCCCATTCTCCTATTCTATAAAACAACTTCATTGCATCTTCAGTTCTCCTAATCTTACACAAATTAGATATCAATACATTGAAAGTTTCCACATTTCTTGGAACCCCATTATAATCCATATCCACAAGCAGCTTCTCAGCCTCAGAATCAAGGCGAAACGGATCCTTTTTCCTACAAAGCTTGCACACACAATCGAGAATGGCGTTATACGCAGACGTCCCGAGTTCAAAACCTCCACGATACATTTCCGCAGCTAATCTTCTCGCTTCGTCAAGTTTCTCGTCAACACACCAACCCCTAATTAGCAGATCACAAACGCGTTCATCAGGAAAGAGCTCGTTCGCCAGATTCTTCACCATTTTCTCCGCGTAACTCGCATACCCGTTCTGACAAAGCTTTGCCACGATCAACCTCAATGAATCGTGATTACGTTGCAACCCGTATTCCGTCTCCATCATTTCGAAGAAGGAAACGGCCTGGGTGGGACGACCCGCACGCACAAGCCGATCGATCGAAGCCTCCAGGGTTTTAGGCCCCGCAACATCACGCCCACCCACGAGAACCTCATGGGTTGCCTTAAAGTCTTTGCGACGGCCGAAGTAGTCAACGAAATGAGACAGAGTGACGTCATTGTGGGCGAAGTTAGGGTTTGAAATCAGCCATTGGTTAAACCCTAACAGAGTGCGGCCAGCTTCAGGGGAGATGTTGAGGGTTTGAAGAACAAGTTCAGCAGTGGGAGTGATGTGAGAGAAGCCGAGCTGAAGGCGTTGAGTTACAGAGAGAGGGTCGGAGTGTGGGTCCTTGAGAAGCTCATTGGAGAGGGACTGGGCAATGGGATCTGCGTCTTCTGGGAGGCCATGAATTGATGATTTGGAGGAATCTGATGAGAAAGATCGGGGGAGAAAGAGTGAATGTGAATGTGAATGTGCAGTGGGGGATTGAGAATGGCGGAGGAGGGAGAAGGGGTTGGAAGTGGATCGAGATGGAAGAGGTTGTTGAAGAGAATAAAAAGGAGTGAAGGAAGAAGATTGAGAAGAGAAGGACCGAAGAAAGATCCTCCCAAGTTGCAGAGACCGAAATGGCGGCATGGTAAGGGAAGGACTAAGGAGGATCCTGAGCGAAACAAGGCAAGGGAGGAGGAAGGAGAAACCTACCAGCAAACACAATGAGTATGTTGGGCTGGGCCTACATGGCTTTGACATTGTTTCTTCACTCCATTCTCATATCGGCCTTTCTGCCTCCATAAAAAACATTTGGGATTGCAATTTGGGCCTACATTGATTTTGCCACCTACATTTTTCATTTACAAAATTTTAAGACATGGGTCAGCCCAACGGTTACACCACTAACTGGGGCCCATCCCTTAGGTTTTAAGGTATGACAGGCAGGCCCCTTGTTTATGTCCACATAGATAGGCTTGTTTAGTTTCACTTAGTTATGGAGATACCTCCTCAAACGTCACGACTGTAACTAAGGGGGGGAAAAAACCGGACCGGCCTGGTCAACCTGAACCGGCCAATGGTCCGGTTCGGTTGGGCATTAAAACTGGCCAAACCTGGTTCAACCCGGTCAAACCTAGGGGTTGAACCGGGGTTGGCCTTTTAAAAAAAATCTTTTTTTATTTTATTATAATTCACCTAATTACTAACTTTCACTTCACTCAATTTTAGAAATTAGGAAACTATAATACTTTAAATGCTATTTTACTTGCATATACTTAATATTTAATTGTTGTTGCTCTTAATATTTGTATTTTAGTCTGTAGATTGTAGAATAATATTTATTTTCACCTGTAATTAACTAATATTTTCTCTTTTTCCCTCTGTAGAAACATTAAAATATTCATATTTGATGAATCATGCATACCTATCTACATTTACATTTTGATATTAGTGGTTTTTAATGTTAATATCAATAAAATTTTATTATTTTTATATTAGCGGTTTGACCCCGATCCGACCAATGACCTTTGAACCAGTACCTCGTCCGGTTCGATGCCCGGTCCGATTTTTTGAACCTTAAGCGATACTCCCTATGGATCAAACACTTGTCAAATATTTGAATATCCAACATTTTAGTCGGTTGAACCCACAAAGGATGGGTTCCAACATTTTGACTCATTTGAAAATGTCTACAAAATTATATTAAAAATGTCTACAAAATGGGTCTAGTAGAGGACGTATATCTCTTGCACGAGTAAATTAAGATTTAACTTTTTACTGCAAGAGGTTCCTACATTTGGTTGTAATAGTGACTTGAATTAAATTGCCAAGATACATTATAAACAATTAAACACTAAGCAATCTGAAAATTAAAATCTTGAGGTTGTGACAATGGCACTAATTCGAACAGTAACCTGAGACTACAGACTGAGATCTTGAAACATAATGTTCTATACCATTTGTGTTAACATGAATAGAAATCTTAAGATTTTCTTTAAGAGCCATGTGCAGATCCATCGCTATGCATCGAATCCAATGGCCATAGCAGCATCATCGTTAAGATTGACAGTTGCTTTTATTTGAAGTTTGAGATGATTTCTCGAGTTTCAGGCAATTTATTGGAGGCAATTATGTTCAAAGAATTGAACTCAAAGAACAGTTGGATACTAAATATGGATATATATCACAATAGATAGAATTTTGTTCCACCATGATGTGTGGGATTAACCCCTTACAGGTAGATCCAATTCTACAAGTAATTTGATTAGCCTTGGGATAACAAGGGAGTTTTTTTTATATCAAAACTCCTAGCAATGGTTTATGCTTAACCAAAAACAAAGGCAAATGTTTGAACGAACGACACCTTCTAGGTGATATCAATGTCAGGCAGGACAACATTTTATATTCTCAGGCGTGAACATAAGCACTCCCACTTTATGATGCCTCTGAAGCGTTGCAATAGGGATATTAAAGTGTTACTATTAAAGTTATCACCCTTGACCAACATTTAAAGTTGATCGATTAGGTTTATTTTTTTAGCAGCCTGTTAAGAATCGTACAATAATTTACTATCTGTAAGAAATGAAATTCCCACAAGTTTAAATACTTTTTAAAGAAACAAGGTTGGGCTGAATTTGATGGGGGAAGTTAGTTCACAGCGAGACCAAACAAAAGATTTATTATTGCTTGAATTTCTTTTTGTTTTCACCATACTGATCAATTTGACTTGCGATCGCTCGAATGATGAACCTTAATTATTTCGTTTATCCCTAATATTTGAGATGCATGCGAGCTAATCAAATCCCACTTGCCCTGCAACACTTGTATGTGATCTCCAGCCACATGCACTATCGCCCATCTCATAATAATATGAAGAGAACTTTACATTTTGAATTTGCAAAACCATTCCTACTTACACATAGAAATACGTGGACTGCCCAACTTATTGCAAGTATTAATTAATTAATTAAGACCAATTTGGTGGCATCACTACACAATTAAAGAAGTATTACAATCTTTGGTGGTTGTGCTACTGGTATATATTAATTAATACCAATTAGGTGGCACATGCATTATTCTTATTGAGAGTTTGAGGATAAAATATAATGCAGTTTAGATTATGCTCTCATCGGTATTAAATATAAGAGTTATATAATTAATCTATAAATATTAAGAAAATTAGTTTACTTATTTTTTTTTTATAGAAAATTGATTTAATTCTTTTAAAACATCTATTTAATCATCTGCATTAGAAGCCGACTCATTCGCGAAACCTCCCTTTTATTGTGCACTCAATCAATCCCAGGTGTAATAATTAATAAAGAGATTTTCTTTTATTCTTGAATGTGTATGTGTGTGTGTGTAGTTATTGATGAACCAGGTTTTTGTTAGCGAGGGTAATGATTAAAATAAAGTAATTAGGAAAATCAGCACACATTTATAACGTAACAAAGAACTGATTTGACTCATTGCCATAATAATATTTATGAATTAGTTATATTCTGGTTCCTATGTTTAAGACTATATATATATATATGGTTGGTAAAAAAAGACTATATGTATGAGTATCATGATAATTTCAATCGGTGAAGGTTTTTGGTGACAACACCTGGAGATATTAGAAGTGAGAATGCTGCCATGAGTAACGAGAAATCCTGTGAAAAACAGTAAAACACGATCGCCTGACAGTGGAAGGCTTTCTGCGTTCAGTCAGGAGTAATTGACATAAAAATTATAAATTTAGAAGACGAGGCAACACATCTGAAAACAAAATGAACCTTTTAACTAACTTGAGGGATTGTAGTATAATTTACGTAGATGTAAATATAAAAAAGAATAAGTTCTGCAGATCAAATTATCGAGTAGACCCACGCTCACACACCAGCTATAATTCGCACTTCAAGTCTATCATTTTATATCATAATCATTAATTATTACAACTAGGCTATGATCTTACGCTTCCACTCTTCATATATATACGAATGGATCATCATCATCATGGGATCATCATCTTCCTTCTCCATACCACATTATATATATACTCATTATTTAGCAAGTATGAAACCTTGACGCCGCCAAAAACAAAAGACTTAGCCATAAAACTTTAATCAGTGATTGGCTTTTGCTCGCATAGATATCCACACAACTGTCCCAGATCATGCAATTCTCGGCTCAATTAATTAATAATCAATTATATGTTAGTCGTTTCTATATGTATGTCATCAGCACATGATTACATATTATTACCGTGTAAAGCACTGCTATAATTATATGTGTGTGGTCCATAAGTTTAGGAGATTGGAGCATAATATATAATAGGAAGTAACATATATATGCTTTTGCTCTCCAATGTTTGTTTAACATGTTAAAAGTACATGTTGGAGAAGCATCCAACAGGCGAGTATGATGGTTACATATTATTAATATATTGTCCCACTTATGCTTTCAGGCGCATGCAAATGCAAAGGGACGCTTCGGAATTAGGTTCTTTATTAATCATCTTTAATTCATTATCTTTTAGTACCATATAATTAATATCCTTTAAGCATATTCAAATACGGTGCATTTAATGGTGGAGCATGATGATTCGTTCATATGCTACATCTAGGGCTCTCAAAACCCTATATTATTCATAGTTGAGGAGGCGGCGCCATTTTTAAATTAAGTCTTTGCTTAATCTAATCTGATGCTTTCTTTTATTCATTAACTTTCTTCTTTCAAATGATCGTAATCACACTTGCTTACAAATGGGACTTCAGAGATTTAGTCACGATCTAGATTCTTCCCTCCTTTAAAGGAGATGGGTGGGAGGTTTCTAGTTTTAGGTGTACAGTTCTGCTGCAAATCTTTCCTTAGTTTGGAGCTGGATTAATAGCTTTTAAATATTAGCTAGCTGGGGTTTCTTTTGTCAAATTTACAGTTTATACCAAGATCTAACGCTACGTACAAAAGAAAACCCATGTTATTGATTTTGAATAGCACTTTTTCGAACATTACTCATTACTGTTATATGTGTTAAAAAATAATCTGGTGTGTGGCGTAAATGCGGGGATAATTTTTTCAAACTAGCATGTTTGAATGGATATACCCCAATTGGATATTTGAAATAATCGTTTATGTTGGATATGGTTTTGCTGCAACTTGTTCTCTCCTTCTCCTTCAATTTGCAGAATTTTTTTTCTAACATTTAAATAAAATTTTAATGGTCCCAAGATTTTTTTCCTAATAATATATTTTGAACCAAGATTTGTGTAAATTTTGAGGGGCTCTTGATTGATTGTCTGTGTTAGGAGGAATAATTACATATTTAATAAGCCTGAAATATTATTTGTTTTAAAGCTTCACCAGCGTTCAAATCAAACTTGTGAAATATAACGGAAAATCCGCGATGTAGGCCAAGTGGTTGGGTCGTCTAACCAGAATAAAAGGCTCATGTATAACTCTTCTATTTATCCTTTTTCTAGATGCATTATTCCTCACTATACTGGGAGTGTACATTTGAAATACAAAAATTTTATATCGTCCAAATATTCACAAATTCTTAGGTGGCTGTCTAATATAACAACAATGATGATGAAGGTGGTGTAGCCAAAAAACTAAAAAATGTTGAAGACACTAAAGAAGTTAAATCATTTGTTGTGAATGGAACATTATGATCTTGCAGCATTTATAAAAGCCACGTTCTGTGTGAAACCGGTCCTTTAGAATATTAGATGCCAACTAATGAAAATTTTGAAAAATCTGCATAACAAAATCATCGGCATATAAATGTATGTAATGATACCATTGATTAGTGCATATATCCATTGCTTAAATTAAGTAGTATTATTTTGCTTCTCTATTTTCATCCCCCATCCTCATTAATAATGGTAATCTGAGCCGGTCCGACCCAACCTGTGGGGCATCCCAAAACTAGCCGACCCGGCCACAAGATCGGTCCGAGTTGATTACTAATGCCGGTGTCTAGCAACCCGGGCTCAACCCCAAAAACTCGACGGGTTGCTGGGTTGACCTGGTTTCTTTTTCTTTTTTTACAATTTTAATTTTTTATGGATTTTAATTGTAGAAAGCAATATAGTCAAAGTTAGTGATGATTTTGGTGTTATTCACTATTAGTTTAATGAATAAATGACTGTAGATAGATATGAATATTTTGTTATCATTTATCAATTTTGATATTTTACTAAGAAGAATAATATTCAATAATTATTTTTTATGGTAGCATTGGATGGTTGATTGTTACTGTAATGTCGATATGTCAAAGAACTTGTACATAATTTTGAATAAATATATGATTATTTTGTTAGTGATTTAATGTATTGAATTAATATTTAAGATATAAATTATTTGATGTCAATATGATATGATGCCAATTTGTCAAACCAACTGTGAAGAATGTAGGATACCATAATATAATGATTTTTTTTATAGTGATTCAAGGTGATGAAATGGAATTTATTGTTTAGAATTTTGGGATGTGTGATGAGATTTTAATTATTTCTTTATTTATTACTGGACTGGTCATCTGAGTAGATTACGGGCTAACCCACTACCCTTGGCCCACTGTCTCGACTGAGTCAATGGCCGGTGTGGGTTTGATTACCCCTGCTTTATATATATAATTACTTTTAAAAGGAGGATGAGTCCATCCACAATTCAAGGGTAAAGCCTTTAACTCATAGTCCGAGCTCGAGGGGTAGGAGTGATGCCCACATAAGTAGAGTTGTCCCATCTCCCAACGAGAGCGCTTCTTCCTTGTTTTTATCATATAAGCACTCAATAACAACTTTACAAATTAGTTAAACTTAATCATTTCTTGCCCTCAAAATTATCCTCAATAAAAGTTATCAGTTGAGGAAGCAGTTTGTTTATTGTCTTGAAAGTTTTATACATAATTTGTTAGGTATATTGAGTAAAAAAATTGATAAATTAGACATAAAATATTATATTATGAAAGACTTTATTGGAGATTGTTATAATAAAGAATAGAAGGGAGTAAATTTTGTTTAAGAATGAAAAATCATAATTCTTTGGTTGAAGGATACAGTGAAGATAACATTTTGAAGAGAAGATGCTTTTCAAATTATACGTGTTGACCGTATGTAATTGAATAATATTGATGGCTAAAAAGGAAAAAAAAACTCTACTCCTTCCATTTCTAAATATAGGACCTATTTGGGGAAGTAAAATTGTTCCTAAATATAAGACCAATTTTTGCTTTCTCTCAACATTTCATAAAATTATCCCTATTAATGATACTACAAAATAAGCAAGCAAGAGATGGATGAATGGGAATAAAGGTAGGTGCTTATGGTATTTTGGTAATATCATATGATTTTAACTGACCTAACTAATAACCTTAATATAATTAACTTAGATAAATATGTGTTATATCTGGTATGAATGAGTAATATAAGCTGAGAGTGGTAGTGAGTAAGATATTTTGTGTGTAAAAGTGAGTGGTTATAAGTCAAGTCACGCTGATCACACAATGGATGGAGAGACACAACAGAACGTATTGGATATTTCATGTTATATTGGATGGTTAAAGTGTGATGAATTCCATGGATTAAAAGTACTAGCTAGTTTTGGAATTTGACACAGTTACATGCTTTATACATGTTTAAAATAAGAGGAAGGTGAAAGACTTCAGGAACAATGCATGTAATGTAACTCATATATGACAACATTATTTGTCACGTTTAGCTTGTATATATATATACATATTGTTACATGACCAAAGAAGAGTATATATAAGGATGGCAATGAAAACACGATGTTGAAATAAGTAAACGGAAATCGGCTCCCGTTTTGGCCGGAAACTACTCTTCCCACAAGAAAGTGTATATGCTGTTTTTAGACTATAACTGAAAGAGAGAGTCATACATATGGGGTAAATTAAAGAAGTTCATGTGTGTCACGTGGAATATGTGAATTATTGGAGGAGGTTTAAGAGATTTTGAAAACAGAATTTATAAGTTTTGTACTGTACAAGCGTGAATATCACTCATGTTAGTGACGGTTAATTCATGGTGTGACTCTGAGAGAGGGGAAAAGAATATATTGAGAGCGACGCTCAGAAAGAGAGAGAGGAAGAGAATCCGTTAAAAAAGAAAGAAAGAAAGCTAAAGCTGATGAATAAAAAGCAAGTTGCATTTGATATGGATCCACGATTGTATTAAATAATAATAATGGAAGTGAAAAGAAAAGAGAGGCGAAGGTATTAATTAGTTTGGATATATTCAAATCCTTATTTGCATCTCATATTTGTTTATGGCTGGGAAAAGGGGCCAAGCTTTTACAGACACAATTTGTATTATACTTTATCTGATATCCTTAATGATTAAGTTGATTTATTTGAAAAAAAAAATAAAGGAAGTATAAAGAATTATTTTAAATTCTTTATGTTGACCATTTTTCCCTTCAAAATAACTTACATGATCAACTGATGATATATAAATCAAATAATGTGTGTATGTGTGTGTTATAGTTGATTATTTTGTTTATTTTCATTAGTAATCTCTCCCAATAAAATTAATTAACTTAATGTTATATCATAGACTAGAGAGAGTATAAAAGAAAGAAAGAATATGTAATGCATGGACAAGGTGAGAGGGTTAAATTTGGGGGGAAAGGAGTGAAAGCAGCCGGCGCATATAAGTAGAATTGCCAACACAGATATGGATGTGGGAGAGGTAGCAAGGTTCTTATTCCTCAATCATTTAAGAGTTTGTGCCCTCCCATATCATCAATACCACACACCCAACATAAAACTAAACCTTCTCAATTCTTCCTCTCACAAATCACTTCTTAATCAACATATCTACCCCCAAGGAATCAATATCTTATCTTATATATACTCCTACTTAATTTAATTCTTGTATACATTATTATTCTCCCTTCATCAAAACCCCCCCTCTCTATCTCTCTCTATATATATAGATATAATTTGTATATGTAAGATGAACCTATGTGGGTAAGACAGGGCAGAATTAATTGATTGTTTATGCACAAAGTATGCATTATGCGCGTGCATATGCTCACCACTTGTTCGATCTTTTTCTTGACGAGCAAGCACACTCCTCCATTAGAGTATACCCATGAACCCTGGCTTTATATATATAATGCGCCATAACAAAAGCTAGAATAAAGACAGGTACATATATATTGTATCATCATCATCATTTGAAGATAATCAGTATTCCACGTAACTTCATTCATCCCTATTTTCTATTGTCAATATATTAGAGGATATCGAATTGTTGGCCCTTAATCAGCATTGTTTTTAGTTTTTAAAGTACATGATTTAGTTCTTGAAAGATGCTCGATTCATTGATATTGATCAATGCTGAGAAAAAGTTGGAACCAGCCTGCAATTATATGCCAACATTCCTGTCTATCTAGTTCAATTCCCAAAGGGACTAAACAGTTCCTGTGTTTAGTTTAAACAACATGACAGGATCACGCCTTTCCCATCATCTTATATTAGCCATTTTAATCCACCTATTTCCAGCCGTACGGAAATTAAACTTAAAAGATGACGTATGTTGAGAAGATTTTAACCAATGATTTTAGTATGAGAGGGAACTATATATATATATAAATATATAACCAGCTGACATCTTTTTAAAAACACGAGCATACTTTTGTGCGCGTGATATTTAGTTAGGCTTTTGCTACTTGCAAAATTCCAGGCCTTGCTCCATTGTGATCAATTATAGTACTCCTCTGCTAAGTATTATATAAATGCGTGCGCGTTTATTTATTTTCAGATCTATCTAACCAGGCCAGGTATTGATTTCACCGATAAATTATATGTCGTCGATAACTTAACTTATACACACACACACACGAATAATAACAATACTTACGGATATGGTTATACATATAGTATGAAATATAAATTAGGTAGATGGGGAGAGTTAAGAAATGGATGAAAGTAGTAAATAGCTAGGAAGGTTGGAAGCATAAAGAGAAGAGGGAGGACCCCAATTCGATCAGTTGAGAAAGAAAAATAATTAAAGGAAACATAAGACAACCTAACCTAGATAAGATGACAAACACTACTGAAAAAGAAAAACACAGATAATTCCATTGTAATAAAAAGAAGAACACAGATAAATAAGAGTAGTAATTGATTGATATAGGAAGAGAGTCGGGAGAAGCAGGCAGGGAGGCAGGTTCATGGATTGCGGGGAAGGGCCTTGCAGCGGAGGCAGTTCTTCATCTCCAGGGACAGCTTAAGACACTCAGACAGGTCCACGTCAGCAGCGGAGGGGACCCACTGAAAGTTCTGCAGTAGAAGAGCGAGCCAGAGCTCGACGGTGGCCAAGCCCATGGCTTTGCCAGGGCACACCCTCCTTCCAGAGCCGAAGGGGGCGAGCCTGAGGTCGGAACCCATGATGGCCACGTCATGGGCCTCCTCCATGAAGCGCTCGGGTCTGAACTCAGAGGGTTGGGACCAGACGTCATGGTCGTGGGTGATGGACCACATATTGACCATGGCCGTGGTGCCAGCTGGGATGAAGTGGTGTCCGACGTGGCAGTCGTGGATGGCGAGGCGGGCCCACGAGAGGAGGGGACCTGGGGGGTGCATCCTCAGCGTCTCCTTCACTATGGCCCGCACGTAGGGCAGATTCGGCAGGTCCTGGTCCCTCACGCTCCTCCCCCTGGGCCCCACAACTGAGTCTATCTCGCGCTGAGCCTTGTGTTGCACCTCTGGGTGCACCACCATCCTGGCCACTATCCACTCCACCAGAATCGCCACCGTGTCCGTACCCCTAAAGATCATCTCCTGCACACACAGTCACACACACATCTTATATTATTATTTTCATTAATTGTACAAATATACTAGTATTTAAGGAGTTCATGCTTCATATATGGAGTATCATGAGATATATAAATCAGGACTTCTTTTCATATATATATATATATGTATGCGCGTGATGATACTTGCGCGTCGTCTGAGATAGCTAGAGAGACCAAGATTGGGTGATAACTGTCTGTTTGTTTGTTTTTGCTGCAGGGGTAAAAGTGAGTGCAGGCACATGGTATTGGGAGTGGGAATGAATAATAACGGCTTCCCCCATTGCTAAACGTATCTGCAAAATTGACCAACACACACACACACACAACGGACGACGGACCAATGATAACAAATTAAATTAAAATGCCCTTCCGCCATGATCACTCAAAACATAAAGCACCTGCAGCTAGCTACAATTGTGTTACACCATATATGTAAGCTTTGATAATGCTCAAAATATATAATAGAGAAGGGAAGAAGGTGATGGGTGGGCTGACCCATAAAACAGCGACCATGTCGGAGTCGGTGAGCATGTTGTCGTTCTCCAAATCCAGGAGCACATCCACGAAGTCGGAACCATCATCCTTATGGTGAAGCGTCAGCCTCTTGATCCTGTGCTCCTGGATGATTTCCCCCACAAAAAGGTTCACCCTGGCCACCAGCTTCCTGCACCTCCGCTTCACACCCTGCAAATCGAGAAGGCCAAGAAGAGGGAAATGATCGCTCCAGTTGAAACTTCCGAGGAGATCATACCCCTCCCTCACCAACCCCTCCAGCTCCCTCCCAGCATCGCCACAGAAATCGTACATCCGTCCGAATGTACTCATCATGACGTTGTTGAGAGAGGCCAAATGCAGAATCTCCCTAACCTCCACCTCACCGGTTGAACCCATCTTCTCCCTTATCTGCCCCACCATCTGGACTCCTATGCTCCCTCGGAAATCCCCCAAGGAGGCTATCCTCTTCGGGGAGAACATGTGAGTCGCCGATATCCTCCTCAGATTCCTCCAGTACTCACCAAAGGGAGCGAATCCCATGGCCCTATGGAAGAGGAGCTCGTAGGCTGACTCCTTTATCGGTCGATCTGCGAAGGCCGAACTGTTGAGTATCTCCTTCGCTGTGTCCGGATGGCTGGATATGATAAAGCGGCTGAAACCGACCGAGAATGCCATCAGTTTTTTCGCCCTGAAGGAGGCGGAGAGTTTGGCAAGGACTCTGTGGGTGTGAGAGGAAGAGAAAGCAGTGGCGAGTCCCAGAAGGGGGAGGCCTGATGGGCCTGCAATATTATTGGGTTTCTGCTGAGGTGGTCGGCGAAGCCCGTATAGAGCCCAGGCCATACCGCCGGGAACTAGCCAGAGGCCGAACACGGCGGCTAGGAACAGAAGGCCGGCGAATAGGTTGAAGGTGAGCTCACAGTGCCACCCATTGAGGGGGAGGATCAGCGAACACACGTCCACAGACATTTCTCTCTCCCTCTGGTCACGAAGAAACTAGACAAGTATATATGGAGATATAGAGAGAGGGAGGGAGACAGTTGAAGAGTACTGAGAGTGTGAGAGACACTGGTTGAAGGTGGTCAAGTTGTGCAAGAGGAGGGGGTGAGCGACTCCTTATATAGAGAGCACACACCAAAATGGTCTTCAGCCGTTATTGCGTAGAAGAAAAAGCTATATTTTCTATTGGTATAACATGCATCTGTATTTTTCTCTTAATCAAATCCTTTAATTTTATTTTGTATATACCATTAACTCATATATAAAGGCTAACGATGCTAATTAATTAATTGTATAAATTTAATGACTTAATTAGAAGATAAAAAAATACATATACTAAGATAAAAATTGAATAAAGTATACGTATCAATAAATGGCTTTCCCTTTTTTAGTTAGAATATGATTAACATAGAGTGATGACTCTTTGCATAATATTACATCCAGTCTTTATTATAAGAGCTCCATAATTAAATTACGTGGTTTAAGAAAAATAGCAGTTAAAAGCAATATTTTTGTAAGAAATAAACTTTTTTCTAAACCATACATTTATTAATAAGGGCTAAGTGAGAGACAAAAATAGGGTGGTAATGAAAGGGAGTATGGAAGAAAATGTAACATTGATAAAAGATATATAGATATAATAGAATTAATTAGGGATAAAAATGCATTAAATAGGACTAATAATAATGTCGATTATTTTTATAATAAAATCGTTGCTATGCAAAAATTTTAAATTTTAATAGGGCTAATAATAACAATAAAACAATTCATTAGATTACTAATATAGGTGAGACATATATTATTTATAATTTTTTCAAATAAAATAAAATTTAAAAAATTGTACATAAACACTTTTTTGGGATAAATTAAGTGTTGAAGTTTAAACCATTCAAGTTAAAATGGCTTCAATGGAATTCAAAACAATATTTCAATGGAATTCAAAATAACATTTCTAGTCTTGCACTTCATGAAGAGGAGATCTATAGATGAAGAGTATGATATCTATATACTCTTTATTGTACATACATTCGATTATTAGTTAAGTTGCATGAAATACTTGGTAATTTAAAATTTAAAAGAAACGACATAAATACTGGTATATCGTAAGTACTATATATATAAGAAGTAAACGATTTTATATAATATCTAGTTCTAATTTTTTCAATTTTTCCTGTTATTCTTTCTATTGATACTCTATAATTATAAACAAGTAAGAGAGAGGGGGTGTGAATAAAAGTCGATGGTTAGAGCGTTTTAATAACCAACTTAACTAACATCCTTAATCTAATTAAATTAGGTAAATAGATCTTATATTTAGAATCAAAGAAGTACCACTCTGTTTCTTATGATAAGTCCAACCACCACAAATTTTTTGTTCATAAATATAAGTCCAGTTTGGGATCAATTAATGCTATTATGACTAATTTACCCCTGTATTGGAAATAGAGAAGATGAGAGAGAAGGGTTATAATGAATAAAATATTATTTTAACACCTACTCTTAAATAAAGGCAAAGTTGAAAAAATAAGATATATTTAATGCTATAACTTCCACTCCTTAATATGTGAGAAGTAGTTAGGGTGGACTTATAATAAGGAAGAGGGTGTATATTGCAACATACCAATCTGTTCCATATTATAAATCCACCATAACTACTTCTTACATACTAAGGAATGGAAGTTATAGCATTGAATATGACATATTTTTCCAACTTTACCCTTATTTAAGAATAGGTATTAAAGTAATATTTATACATTATAAACCTTCTCTCTCATCTTCCCTATTTCCAATACAAGGGTAAAATAGTCATTGTAACATTAATTGACCCTAAAGTTGGCTTATATTTAAGAACAAAGAATTTATAGTAGTTAAACTTATAATAAAGAATAAATAAGAAGGGGGTGGAGGCAACGACTATGGGGCCCGCTTATATTTGCATAACCGTGCAGTTATTTGGGGGAAATTAAAGAGCCTTGCAAAAACGAGTCCTTCCAAAGTTTCAAGTTCCAAGGCTAACTGACTGACGGTGGCTCACCAGCCGAGAGAGAGGAAAATGCTCACTTTTACTTCACAAAATGAAAATCTTACCCTCCTTTCTTACTTTTTTGAATGGAGTTGTATAATACATACGATTGTGAGTTTAAATCTATCTACATATCAAAAATCCTTATCCTAGCCCAAGTAAGTTGATAATATCTAATTCGTCCAAACTTATTTTCTTCTAAAGAAAAATGTAATGCATATATTGGCCTGATTTATATATACAAGAGCGGTGGAGGGCACTTTAGTCCAGGGAGTACGTTAAACAAAGCATTAAAAGTAAGGGTGAGCAATGGGCGGGTTGGGTAACCCAAAGTCTAACCCATCGCCCGCCCATTTAATATTAGTTGGGTATGGGTTAGCCCATACCCGAGCCTCAACCCATTCAAGCCCGAACTAAATGAGTTCGGGTTAAATGGGCGGGTTAAATGGGTTATGGGAAAACCCATTAATCTCTTGACCTATTTTTTTATTATTACAAATTTATAAATTTCTTATCAAAGTTAATAATTCAATCATCACATTCACATATTAAAAGTGACAGCAAGATCTACAACTCCACATCCATGTTTACATCATAGTTTGTTGCTCAAAAGAGCTTAAATTTAGATAAATACCATAATTACAGGAATGCTACTGACTCACTCTCAATACTCATGGACAAAATTAAAACAAATTGAAAAATATATATATAAATGGGCGGGCATGGGCAGCCCGATGGTGCACAAAAGAACTTAAATTTAGATAAATACCATAATTACAAGAATGCTACTGACTCACTCTCAATACTCATGGACAAAATTAAAAAAAATTGAAAAAAATTTATATATAAATGGGCGGGCATGGGCAGCCCGAGGGTGTGCCCATCGCCCGCCCATTTAATTTTTAAATGGGCTGGGTTTGCGCCCGCCCATCATGGGTTTTAATTGGACGGGCTTTAAATGGGTATAAATTGCGGGTAGTGGGTTAGCCCATCGGGTTTCAGGTATTTTGCTCAGTCCTAATTAAAAGTTAAATAGGGGGTTACGGGGTTACAAGACTGAAAAAGGAAGTTACAGAAAAGATAATATAATGAATTTGTTTGTGTATATACGTTGCCTGACTCGTGGCTAATGACTGATCGAGTGAGTAACTCTCATGGGCTGTTGAAGGAAAGCAGTTTATGTTGTCTGTGCAATCAATGGCGACGCCTCTTCCCCAAATTGTGAGCGCCTCCTTGCGTTATTCTGACTTTCGGTCACTGTTTCACCCTTTGTCCTTTGTTATATACTCAATCCGCTCTTAAATATAAGATTAATTTGATTTTTTTTTAAAAAAATTAAGAAAGCCAAATAGAACACTTAATTTTTACTTATTTGACATGTGATTGTATTATATGACAGTTTATAAGTAAGGTTAATTAATTTTGATGAAAAAAGATAACTGAAGACTTTTTAAAGTAATTAATTTTGCATTCTTAATTTCTCTAAAAAAGTTAAAACAATCTTATAATTGAGACTGGAGGAAGTATTTCTCTTTCTTTATGCTAACTTACATCTTCACATGTTCTTAGCACCTTAGCTTGTGACCGAAGCCAATGGTTCTATGTTATTAGTCACTTACAAATGAGGTGCTCCTTTCCTTATGTGGTCAATATTGGATTATCAATAAATTGTTTTGGGAGATTGCTTTAAACTAATATGTTAAACTTATAAATTGATACATGCTTAATGAATCTAATGACATGTGTAGTATAAGATATACGAATAATTAAATAATTTATTTGATTTTTTTAATTGCATCAAGAAAATCAATAGGGTCTTATCTTACGAATTAGAAAGTCTATTATTCTCTTTATTATAAATGTAAAGTATGTTTTAATTTGTACAATCTTATATATATATTTTTATAAGGCACTCCATGAAAATTTAAGACCGATTAATAATCATTCTCTTTACCACCTGAATGCCTCTAGGAATATATTTGAAAGTTGAAAGGAAGAAGAGAGTAAGTTTTGTATGATTATTCTAAATTCTAAATATGAATAAATATACTTTGAAAACACTAGAGGTGACTTGTATAAATGATAAAAGGGGCATTTTCCTTTAAAAAAAATGTTGGTATATACCACTATGTTCCTTATTATAAGTCTACACTAACTACTTTCTCACATACTAAGGAGTGGAAGTTATAGCATTAAATATGCCATATTTTTATAAAGATTTTCAACTTTGCCCTCATTTAAAAATATGTGTTAAAATAATATTTTATGCATTATATACATTCTCTTTCATCTTCCCTATTTTTAACATAAGGCTAGAATAGTCATAATAACATTAATTGATCCCAAAGTGGACTTATATTTAGGAGCAAAAAATTTGTAGTGGTTGGACTTATAATAAGGAACAGAGTGGTACTAACTAGACACATTTACTGTTAACTTCTTATACATTTTATTTTAGTTATTATTTTGTTGATATGTAAATAAAATCAAAGTAATATTATATCACCTCGATTACTTTTTTATGCATGCGTTCCTTTTGAAATATATTAAATCTAACAAGTAGAATATGATAGATATTACTAAGCCCAATTGGGGCATGGTTCAAATTCCCTAATGCCCCAATTCCCTACCAAAGGCAAATCAGCATAATATGATATTACTAAATTTTGATAATGATTTAAATTTCAATGTTTTGTTGATAGAGCTAATTAATAAGAGCTATTCCTGAATTAAAACAATATGAAAAATTATTTCTTAGACACATATATATGTCTACATGTGTGTATTGTATAACTAAAGACAAATCAGAACCTCTCTCTCTCTCTCTCTCAAAAGAATAATTGATCTTTTGGGAAAGGTTTTGTCGTGTTTTGGTAATTTAGCGGTCCAGAATGGAGATCAAATGCTGCCTGGGAGGCTTTGCTTTTGCAGGCCCACGACCTAAAAATACAAGAACGAATTTCAGTGCCTTTTGGTTTTGGATACTCCGTCTAGTTTAAAGCAAGCACAAAGCATCCACTTAGACCAACAAAGTGCTGCTCCAAGTGGCCTCTTTTAACATTTTGCTGCGAGTTCAATCTCCTAAGGATGATGTGTGTGTAAAAACGCGATTGGAACGGGTCCCAACCCAGGTGTCGCACTACAAAAAAACACAAAATGAGTGACGGAATTTACCGACGGAAATTCCGTAGGAAATCATGTTTTCTGACAGAAATGGATTTTCCGACGGAAACATTTCCGTGGATAATTCCTTGGTGGTTAAATAATTTAGCGACGGAAATTTGGTTCCGTCGCTAATTATCGACGAAATTTCCATCGGTAATTTACCTATGGAAATTCCGTAGGTAAATTTACCCACGGAAATATGTGAAATTACCTACGGAATTTCCGTCGCTTATCCGTTGGTAATTTTTTTTAAAAAAATTAATGCAATATGGCCGCCACCGCCACGTGGCACCTCCACAAGCCGCCACATGGCGTCTCCACACACCGCCACGTGTCGCATCCACAAATTGTTTCCAATTGTGACAAAATGGAGATTCGAACCCCAACCTCCTGCGCGCGTGCTCATTCCTTAACCAGTTAAGCTATGAAAACCCTGTGATATTATTTGCAAACTATTATATTTATAATATTTGAATTCCCATTAGTATAATTATATTTTTTCTTTATATATATATGTGTATATATATCAATTTTTATAAATATTTATAACATATTATTTAATAAAATAATGTAATTATAAAGTAATTATTAAAATAATATAAATAATATATTAGAAAAAATATTTAATTTCAAAAAAAAAAGAAAAAAATATTTAATAATTTACCCACGGAATATTCCGTAGGTAAAAAAACAGTTTATTAGCGACGAAATATATTTCCGTTGGTAATTTCCTACAGAAAAATTACCGAAGGAATTACCGACGGAAATATTTCCGGAAATATTTTTGTGGGAAATCCGTGGGTAATTATCCACTGATGACTCCCCATATTTTATAGATTTTTAGAAATATTTTATTGTATTTGGAGAGTCATTAATTCAAAAATTGAGAGATTTGTTGTGATTTGAAAAGATACCAAATTGATACATTATTTGGGGATTTCTTTTGAATTATCTTGTTTTGAATTAAAATAGGAAAGTTACCAAAAATAAAAAAATAAGCATATTTCTAAAACAAAAAAAAAGTTTTAGTTTATTATAATTGTTGTTATTTGGTTTGATTTAAGTTTCCTTTTTTTCTTTTCTTGGCAGCCACTACACATATGTGCATGATGGAATTGAAAATAAAATAGACCTAAATTATAATCAATCATCATCACGTGAGGGATAGCATATGAGGCCACTCTTTATATACTAATTCATTCATCACAAGAGTGTGGAGCTAATTCTTTCAATCATATACACACGAACCAATACACACACGCTGAAGAAATCAAGAGAGGGGGAGATTAGCGGCACTATTCTTTCATTGATCGTGGAGTCAGTTTTGGGAAGGAAACAAGCATCCACTGTGTTCGGGTCTTCTCCTTTGTGAGAGAGAGAGCTCAGTTCAGTTGTGGATCTCTTCTCTATTTTGATTTCTCTTATGGTTTTGGATCTAGATTTTGAATTATTTCTGTGATGATTTTGATGGAAACTATGTGTAACTAATTTAAAAATTTTAGTAGGTAATTACTCACAGATTTCGCGATGGAATTTCCATGGGTAATTAATTACCCACGGAAATATTTCCGTCGGAAATTACTGACAGAAATATATTCCGTCGCTAATAAACTGTTTTTTGATAGTGTCGGACAGTACCACCGAAATATTAGTCTCACACTGTTTGGGTGGGAATATTGTTGGTTTTACAAAAAAAAAAAAAAAAAAAAAAAAAGTGTCCACATATACCTTTTCCTTCCTTCGTTTATTTCTTAGGTATGGATATTCTTCTATTGAAGGTAACATTGTCTCTAAACATAAGCACATCTCTTAGTGATATCTCTTAATGATAATTCAAACTTTAATATGTGATGTCATGTTGGATCAATCCCTTCCGCTACATATCTAACCACCGTTGGTTCCCTTCCCTTTTTTTGCCATCAAACAAGTGTTTTATGTTCAGCGTTGTGTTGAGAATCATGCTTCGATCACTGTCTTAACTCTCACAACCCACAACATTCCCTCCATCGATCTAATAGCACGCGGCTTCGTTTAGGGAATCATCAGTGTGGTCGTTTTAAGAAGTAGACAATTCCATTCATTAATATTCTCTCCCTCCATTCCTCTTTTTAAGGCTAAATTATACACATCACATGGACTTTATTTTAGATACAAACTTTCATGTAATATTTATGCAGATACGTAACCTTCATGTTCTAAGTTTTGTTCATTACTTACACATATATGTAGCTTAAAGTTTCAGGGGTTACTTGTACATAATTCAAAATTGTTTTATGGGAGTTTATGTGCATTAAAGAATAAAATAAGGAATGAATATTTTATAGTCACTAAAAAAAAAATCAAAAAACCGACGGAATTTTTTCTGTCGATAATTTTATTAATTATATTATTTTATAAATAAAGTATTATTTTAATTTATAAATAATATATTCAAATAATTAATTACCGACAAAAATTCCATCAGTAATTTTATTAATTATATTATTTTATAAATAAATTATTATTTTAATTTATAAATAATATAGTAAAACATTATCATTACCGATGGAACATTTCCGTCGGAAATTTTGATTAATTATATTATTATTTTAATTTATAAATAATATATGAAAATATTATTTTATAAATAAAATATTATCTTTCTTTATTTTAAAAAATATTTTATAAATAAATCATATTTAATAAATATTAATAAAAATTAACATATACCCATATATAGATATAAATTTTTAATAAATTTAATTGTAATTTTTTATTAAATAATATGTTATTTATTAATAAATATTAGTAAGAAAAATGAAAAATAATTATAATTTAATAATATATATAATAAAATAATTATTAAAATAATTTAATAATTATTATTATAATTTAAATATAAAATGAAAATATTAAATATAATGTACTGTATATGAATATAAAAGATTATTTATATAAAAATAATAGAATTATTAATATGTAAATTATAGGGAAAATTCTAAATAAATACCCCTCGAATATCAAAAGGACAAAAAGGTACCTCCAATATACAAAATGACATAAAAGGGATCGTTCCCAATTTGGGATAAACAATTTTAAGGCAAAAAGACCAAAATACCCCTGTCTCCATTAACCACTCAGGTATGACTATTAACCACTCCCGTATAGTGATTAACTACTCTAGTATAGCTATTAACCACTTTGCTGACTCATTAGTTAAATTTGTTTTTGTGAAAGTTGTTAACTACTCTAGTATAGCAATTAACCACTTCAGTATAGCGATTAACCACTTCAGTATAGCCATTAACTACTTCACTGATTCATTAGTTGGGCTCAAATACTCTTATATTTGTGAAAGTCATTAACTACTCTAGTATAGCAATTAACCACTTCAGTATAGAGATTAACTACTCTAGTATAGTCATTAACTACTTCGCTTTGAAAGTGAATGAAGACAGGGGCATTTTGGTCTTTTTGCCTTAAAATTGTTTATCCCAAATTGGGAACGATCCCTTTTATGTCATTTTGTATATTGGAGGTACCTTTTTGTCCTTTTGATATTCGAGGGGTATTTATTTGGAATTTTCCCTAAATTATATATTAATAATTTAGATAAAATATAATTATAATAGTGGGAGTTTGAATATTATAAATATAATAGTTTGCAAATAATATCACATGGTCTTCATAGCTCAACTGGTTAAGGCATCAGCACGAGCGCAAAAGGTTGCAGGTTTGATTCTCAGCTCTGCCACAATTGAAAACAATTTGTGGATGCGACACTTGGAGGTACGTGAGAGCGACACATAGCGGCCATAAAGAGATACACGTGGCATATAATTTTTTAAAAAAGTTAAAAATTTAACTTATTCTGTCGGTAAATTAAATACCAACGGAGGAATTTTTGCCGGAAATCCGTCAGAAAACTGAAATTACCGACGGAATTCCGTCTGTAATTCCGTGTTTTTTTGTAGTGAGTTGGGAGTGATTCATACAGATTCAATAATATGGGGTAGTTCATTATTAAGTTTTACATGGTAAAGAAGTTATTTGTGCATGTATAATTCAGAGTTTGAGAGAATTATGTGTAATTTAGGTTTTTCTTAAATGCAATAACACTTCCGATCCCACACACCAAATAAGGTTTATTGGCAGGACGAGTTGGTTCAATAATTTTTCAAAAATATGAATAATGAATAGCCGTTGAAAACAGTGAAACCATATTTCATGTATTAAATAAAAAATAATAAAGAATATAAAAAGTTGTATGTTCTTTATTCCTTTGTATATGACATCCCATATTAGCAATTTACAAAAGAAAACATTGATTAAAAGTGCCTGTTAAATTTTTTTGGCTGTAAGAACTTAATATATGTTTTTATTCTATTCAAAGTGCTGCTACTCTAATCCAAAAAGTGCTCCTATTCAAATTCAGATATTTTGTACTAAAATTTTTAAATGTAGGCTTTTCACTTTTTTTCCCCATAGATAATCAAATTTCATAATGAAAATGAATCAATAGTTATTTAATATAAACTCTAAAAAAATGTTTTAGATTAATGAGATTAAACTAACATTATAAAGATGCAGAACAAGAAAAAATATATATACATATATAATTTGTCAAAAATTTATAATAAATTTTAAGCATAATTTTTTTTTTTGAATATAAATTGTAATCAAAACTCAATACAAGTTAATACAATTATAGAAACATCATAATCCTAAGTAACCTCCTCCTCACGGGGTGATGAAGGTGGTTGATCAAACATATGAAAGTTTTCTGCTAGAGTGTTTAAGCATAATTTTAAGAAACGTTATCTTTCAAACAATGAAACAAAAATACGTTAAGATGTATACTACATGTGTGTGCGTGTGTAAATAAATATAAAGTATATCTCCTGTGCCAAAAATTATTTCGATTTTTCTTGTTACCAATCGAAGCCATTTCTTTGTATGGGGCATGTCTTTTTGTTCGTACATGATCAAACAATGATGGAATATATATACTCCGGTCCTAAATATAAGATCACTTTGACTTTTTTTGTGGAAGTTAAGGAAGCAAATTAGACCTCTAAATTATAACATATGTCATATGTAATTAGATTATATGTTAGTTTATAATTAGAATAGAGTAGTTTTGAAGAAAAAATATAACTATAGACAATTTAAATTGATTAATTTTACATCCTAAATTTTTTTAGAAAAAGTCAAAGTAGTCTTATAATTAGGACCTGAGGGAGGGAGTATATATATATTTATATAAAATACTCACTTCCATGCCCACGCGCGCGCACCTTATTTATATATGTACATGGAATACAAAGGATGGAGGATATGGCTTAAGCATAACCAAGGTCCGCCACTGTTGACTGGTTCCCAAAATAGAATGGAGTAGAAATGGATAGAGTGATTTCATAATATGTGAAGTGCCAATTGAACACAAATTATGAACAAGATAAAACTAGTTCTTATTTGATAATAACTAAAATTGTATAGATAGATATTGCAAATCTTAATCATCATGCATAGATTACCAACCATCGCCATTTTCTTTGTACGGTGCATGTGTGTATTTAATTTGTACGTACATAATCAATAAATGATATGATTTTAGCCCTTGACCGGGGTCAAAGTTTATTTTTGTCCTTGTTGGACACTCTAGGTCAAAGTTTACTGTCTAATATAATTTTGAGTTAAGGGTCAAATCTATCCCAAAAGTTTTATCCAAAGATTATTGGGTGTCTAAAAGTTTTTTTGATCAATTTTATCCTGAAAGTATATAAAAGGGGGTCAATATTACCTTTCCCTAACATTGCATCCAATTAATGTCAGACACGTAGGATTATTATCCACGTTAGCGGCTACATAACAAACACGGTGGCCTCTTTTTTTTAAGGGATAAGGGTCAATTTGACCCCGGAAGTTTTACCTTAGGATCACTCTGAACCCGGAAGTTTTTTTTGGATCAATTTAACCCCGGAAGTATGAAAAAGGTATTAATGTGGCCCCTCCTTGACGGTACCCCGGGGTTAAATTGATACATTTTTCATACTTTCGGGGTTAAATTGATAAAAAAAAAACTCCCTGGTCTAGAGTGATCCTAAGGCAAAACTTCTGGGGTCAAATTCACCCTTATCCCCTTTTTTTAACACAAACAAACAATTTAAAACATAATTATTGAGCAAAACACGGGAAAAAACACGCGAGAGGGAGAAATTAAAATGGAACACAACAATTCCTCTCAGAGGTATAATTCCTATATCGCGAGTCCTAAATCCTCTCAGAAAGTTCATCGACCAAAACACAGTGGAACACAACATTGTTTGAATCAATAACCTCACCTTTCATAATTATGTGTTTTCTGCTTATATCGGTTGTAAGAGACTACTTTCTAGGTTTGGTTCATTTTACCGTTTCTCCAATAAAAGAATATAATACTCATTTTGAGCACTTTATATCTTCATATTATTATAACTAAAATTGGATCACGTCAAATTCTTTTACAATTTTCAAAAGTCATGCATTTTAAAGAAGTTGGCTTTACTAAATCTCAAATCATTTCGTCCAATCAGATCCACCGTAGACAACGGTCCGGAGGACAAAACTAATATAAAATTAAACAATATAATATTTAAAACTTGACTTGTGCATTTTAAAATCTTGAAAACGGAAAGTTAACAGCATATATAGTAACATCTGAATGGAGGATAATCTTTCTTTTGCGGTAAAATTGATGAAAATTCTTCATATGTACTATAACCAGATTGCAACTTCCCTAGCACGCAAAGAATACAGGACGTCGTCGAAAAATGCCTCCCCCCGTGAATTTTACGTCTCTGCTCTTTGGAGTTGTTGGCAGTAACTTGAAAATATATGTTATATTCAAACATACCACGTAATATTGAAGTGAGGCTGAACGCTCACTGGTTGAATCCTAATTTATAATCTGTGATGACATAAGCATGAATCGTTCTTAAATTCCAATTCCATTGACTCTTGACTTTCACACATTAATTCCTCAGAGCGCAAGGTATTTGGGAAGAGAATAAATTCCATAGTGCGTGGCTCAAAGTCACTGAGTTGAGCTGCACTGGGCAAGTACATGGGCTCAGAAAGTGAAACAGCTCCTCTCTTAGAGCGCAAGGTAAATTCCACGATCCTCTCCTATGAATTTTGCTATTGGTGCATAAATTAATTTCATTTGATGCAGACACTGTTTGTGAATTTTTCATGACGACGATCTGTGTTTTATAACTCTTTGCATTTAGCGTTTGAATGTAAATGCAAAAATATCTTCAGCAACTATTTAAACAGGCTTGGTATTAAACGTATCAAATATCAATGCATGCCTCTCTGCCCTTCAAGACTTTGAGCTTTATGCACCCAAACGTTTGTCCTATATTTGCTTTCATCAGTTTCAGATGAGTGTAATTCTCATTCACCATTTCTTTTCTTGTGTTATGATTCACTCATGAGGGAGCCTCACAAATATAGTATGGTTTATAAGTTTAAAGGATTCTCCTTCCTAATAGGTTAGCCTTTATGTGAGAGCACTTGGTGATTCCTCTGAAAGCGCAACTCATGGAGGGTTTTGATTAGCAAAAGGAGTGGGTCACCCAAAAAATTGGAACACCGCTTCACACATAGGCTAGTTTTTGGAGATTGAGCTCTTCTTTTAGACTTGTGTTCATAACAGCTAACTAGTAAAAATCTTTTTATGGGACAACGAATTGCCCCTGAGACACCTTATTACGCAGTTTCTGCAATTAATAGCTGCAAAATGTATTTGCTGTCATGGAATTGAATTGTGCACATGGCTTATATTTGGTTTTCTGCACATAGGCTTTTAAGGAAATCACTTATTCTATATGCAAAGAAACCAGAAAGCTCTTGTGCTGTTTGCTTTATGACGGAACTAGTTACTTTGTTGTGCTGCTGAACTTCTTTTTGTAATCTTTTGGTTTGAGGATATCTTATCCTCCAAAAAGATGCACCTTATTCGTTTTCTAATAAAATTTTTTATCCATCCTTTAAAAAGGGCTGATAAATAGATTTTCGCATGCTTCTATAACTGTATGTATTTGTGTTAAATTATTTTTTCCCATCTGCAGGGAGGGGGAAAGAGCAAAAGTGCCTCATTGAATGAACTGACAGACCTTGAACGTGGTGATGCGGTAAGTACATCTCCTCATCTTTGAAGTTTATTATAACATCTCATATGATCAAATTTCAGTAGGACTGCTAACTTTATATCCATGAAAAAATCAGGCAGCAAATGTGGGATTTGGCAGGGTGCTTTCACTTGTAAGTGCTTATATCTCTAGCTGATGAAGCCTTGTTTTTGTGACTATTATGATTACTAATATAACATCCATTACAGGCAAAGCCTGAAGCCGGGAAGCTGATATTTGCAACGCTGGCTCTTTTAATTGCATCCACATCAGATATTTTAATTGTATGTGTTAAAGCTAGACTCTCTTCTCTCTCTGCCTCTCTCTCTTTCTAACATGAATTCATATAAGTATCCATGTCTTCAGAGTTAACATGAATTTGCTCATCATGCAGCCAAAATTTGGTGGGAAGATAATTGACATTGTCTCAGGAGATACTCAAACTCCTGAAGATAAAGCTAAAGCTTTGGAAGCTGTCAAGAGCACCATACTGTACATTTTTCTGATTGTTGTTGTTGGGTAGGATCCTTGATTGATTGAATTACTTGATATGGACGTAATTTTACCTTGTGGTCTTTCACTAAAATTTCTTAAAATTTCAGATCAGTTTCAACAGCACTTGATGGTTGGCTTTTTTCCTCTGCTAGTGAAAGGGTTGTTGCCCGGCTTAGAAAAAACTTATTTAGTCGCCTCATAATCCAGGTAAAACAAAGTTGTCACAATGACTATCTTGAAATATGTATCCTCTTCATGTCATTTTTAGTCATTTGGATATTTAAAATCTTTCGACTTGACAGCTAGGGGTCAAACATGCCCTAGAAACATAGCTTGTTTATCATGGATGAGTTTTGCAGGAGATAGCCTTCTTTGATGTTACCCGTACTGGGGAACTTATGAGTAGGCTATCTGAAGATACACAGATCATAAAAAATGCATCAACCACCAATCTTTCTCAAGCTCTGAGTGGCTTATCGACTGCATTTATTGGCCTTGGATTCATGTTTTTGACATCATGGAAGCTTACATGTAAGTAATTGATAACAAACCTTTGTTTCATGAACTACACACACAGAGCTTATTGACATGTGAATTGTCAGTAATCACCATAATTATTGTTTCCCCATGATTTTCTTTATCTTTGGATATTTTCCAGTGTTGTCTTTAGCTGTTGTCCCTGCCACTTTTGTTGCTGCACAAAAATTTGGTTGGTTCCTACGCGAACTTTCTCAGAAAACTCAAGATGCAGCTGCAGCAGCTGCTTCAATAGCTGAGGTATGTCTCATCATATGAAATGCTAATATCCTAAGTGACAGGAAAAGCTACTCAAACTGAACAAGTCTGCGAGTTTTTTATTCTTAGGAATCATTTGGTGCCATAAGGACGGTCAGATCTTTTGCCCAAGAGGAATATGAAATATCACGCTACTCTAAGAAAGTTGATGAGACACTTAGGCTTGGGCTTAAACAAGCTGTGAGTTATCCGTTTGTTGATTCTTGTGTGTGCTTGTCTGTATACCTAATCCATCTGTTAGACTTTACAAATAACAAATTCTAACTTCAGTGGCTTGGTGAACCAGAAAGTTGTTGGACTCTTTTCTGGAGGCATTTATACAGCAGTTTCACTGCCAATTATTCTAGTTGTTATCTATGGGGCTTATTTGACTACTACAGGTTCCATGTCCCCTGGTGATCTTACGTCTTTCATTCTTTACAGTCTCACAGGTTAGTTATTGCATGATCTATTGGTGATATGACCTTAATTAACTTAATAAATTTTTTATAAATACATTTTAGTTGCTTTGCTTAACACAACTATTTCACCTGCAGTGGGACATTCTATATCTGGTCTCTCCGGATTGTATACCATAGCTATGAAAGCTGTGGGTTCAAGCAGACGGGTGTTTCACCTTCTTGATCTTGTATCATCAATGCCAATGTCAGGAAATGAATGTCCACTGGGGTTAGTTTTCTGGACTTCTTAACTTTTGGTTATTATAACTACTTTCAAGGCCAAAAAACAAGAGGTAACGATAATATGTGATGATAAGTGACACTAAAATGCCTATTCTTGTAGAGAACAAGATGGGGAGGTGGAGCTAGATGATGTCTGGTTTGCATATCCATCTCGTCCTAGTCATATGGTACTTAAGGTATCAGTTTCTTTCTTATTCTCTGTTCCAGTGATAGATATGCTACAATCATCAATTCAATGTGAAAAATAAAATATATAGAAAATTATATGTTCATAAGTTATAAACAGTACAACCTTTCATGTGTAGGGAATTACAATGAAATTGCAGCCAGGTTCAAAGGTTGCTCTTGTTGGTCCAAGTGGTGGTGGAAAGGTATAGTCCGTGCTTGTGGTGATCTTCCCTTTATTTTCCGTGTTTTAATTCAATACATAGAAAGAACATGAGTTTAATGAATTGGCTAGTGAAATATATGAAGCAAATAAACTCCTTTTATGTGTTAAACTGCAGACCACAATAGCAAACTTAATTGAAAGATTTTATGACCCAACCAAGGGAAAGATCCTGCTGAATGGGGTTCCACTGGTAGAAGTATCACATAATCATCTGCACAAGAAGGTATCTTGATCATGTTTATACTTATGACTTCTGGTGACATAAATTAATTACAGTATGCTCTTTCATATACAGATCAGTATTGTGAGTCAGGAGCCTGTACTTTTCAACTGTTCAATTGAGGAGAACATAGCTTATGGATTTGATGGCAAAGTAAATCCTGCTGATATAGAAAATGCAGCTGTAAGATTCAATACTTTCTTTTTATGAGTAAGACCTCTGGTTGCTTGACTCTCAAAGAATCCCTCTTAATTTTGGTATGGATTTGAATGCAGAAAATGGCGAATGCACATGAATTCATATCAAAATTCACAGATAAATACCAGACCCATGTTGGGGAGCGTGGGGTAAGGCTTTCAGGAGGGCAGAAACAGAGAATAGCGATTGCCAGAGCTTTGCTTATGGACCCAAAAATTCTTCTTCTGGATGAAGCCACTAGTGCCTTGGATGCTGAAAGCGAATATTTAGTGCAGGTCAGTTGTTGGAGAACCAAGATTACAGTAGTAAATTATGCCATATAATAATAACAACATAATCATAGTGAATGATCATCACTAAACACAGTAATTAAGTCACTAACATTTACTCATAAGTGGTAACTTGTAATAGCATTAAGTAGCCTAAATAGTGTTCTAAACTTGGAATAGCTGTTTTATCATGTTATGATATGAAACCTTCAATATAACATTGAGCTAGACTTTTAATGATAAATGTTTGTTTACAACACAATAATGTTATTGATGGAATATGAAATGACCTATCAAAGAAGAAATTGATTTCTAACTCTATTTTGGCTAGTAGATAAGCAAGTAATAATAGTTTATATTATTTATGTAAGTTGTCAAGTTGTATTTTGCTACTTAACAAGTGGGGCTAGGTTGCTTAATAGGAAAGTAAAGAAGGTTTCTTCATGGGAAGGAAATCTATGGCTATATATATGTACCCCTTATGTATTTTAGAAATCAGACTTGGATGAATGAAAATTTGATAGTTATGTGAATTCTCTTCCTCTCCCTCTCAAGTTCTTCAATTTTCCCCGTTCATTTCTATTCTGTCCTCCCTACTCTATTTCTTCTTCCCCCTCAATTTCTGCTCAGATTCCCTCTCGTCTCTCTGCTTCTAATCTGTTTCCACTTCCCTTACTATTTCTGTTCAGTTTCTTCTCCCTCACCTCTGTTTCAGCACCTTTCCCCCTAACTTCCTCTGTTTTTCTATCTCTTTTCACCTAAATCAAATCTGTTCTGCATCATTTATGTGTGTGTGACTGTTTTCCCAGCCTGTTTTATATCAGTTATGGTGATGGAAATTGTGTAGGATGCTATGGAAAGTCTGATGAAGGGAAGGACAGTACTAGTTATAGCTCACCGGCTATCAACAGTAAAGAGTGCTGATAGAGTTGTGGTTATTTCTAATGGTGAAATTGCGGAGAGTGGGACCCATGAAGACCTTCTCACCAACAATGGTGTCTATTCGGCTTTAGTCAGCAGACAGCTCCAAAAAATGAAGCCTCAATATCTGGTGTCTTAAAACACAAGTTTCACTGAAGGGTTTACACATTGTACTGACTACTGAGCTGCAACCATCGCTTCCCAACGCAATCCCCTTACATTGAAATGTCAATTTAAATTTTCAAAGAATGTATCAGGACACTTTTCTAGGTGAAATAAAAAACAATAATCTGTTTTAATATTTGTAGGATTGTTTTTTTTTTTTTTTTTTTTGCCAACAAGGATTGTTGTCATAACAACAAAATAGGACATCACGTCATTATGAAGATGATCAGACTTCGAGCCAAATCATTGTAAAAACTTTAATGAGTTATATTAAAGGATATGCGTTTAAGTATATCTCAAAATCAACTATTTATACGTATAACTTTTTCAAGTGCTTGAGGGAAAAGAATGCAAAGCAAAAACTACTTCGAATTTGAAGAAATTGAATTTTATCCTGCATTGGAAAAAAATAAATTCCTCACTCCGTTCTAAAATATAAAACTGAGTTGACTTTTTTTTTTTAAAATTTTAAGAAAACTAAATTAGTTGTTTATGAAGTGATTTTTCTGGAATTTTTTAAATTAATTTATTTAACTTATAAGCTAACATATAATCTAATAATACACAAAATAAGTCATGATTAAGCGACTCATTTAACTTCCTTAATTTCTCCCCAAAAAAGTCAGCTGGATCTTATATTTAAGAACATAGGAAGTTTTTTTTATTTGGTCTTTGCAATTTCCTCAATATGTATACTTACTAAGCGAAATATAAGTTGCCACATAATACAAAGTAAAATATCGTTTAAAAAAATAAAATGATGAAATAAAAATTATTGGTTATTTACATAAAAATGAAAAAAAAGTTATATTCATAACGGTCTCCTTATATAATCTATAACCTGGTTGATTTTGATTTTACATTGATCTGAAAAAATGACTCAAAATTTATCCTAAATGAGAGCTGCCTCGTAGGTTATTAACACAATCTCTCTTTCAAATTATTAAAAAACTACAAGTATATATAGACAGACAGAGGCGATACCTATATTCAGTAAGGGGAAAGAAAAATAAATACCCCATCCAATTTCAAAAGCCCAAAATCCAATATACAAAAGAATATAAGAGGAATTAATCCTAATTTGGGATAAATAAATTTAGGGCAAAATGACAACAGCACCCCTTCTTTCATTGTGGGAAGTAATGAATCCCAATATTCAAATTGGTGAAAACCCTTACATGATTTGTTAATCTCGTTACCAAATGATTAACCTTATTGACAATATTGAACAAAATTAAGCATGAATTTTTATTATAGGAAGTGGTGAATCCCAATATTTAATTGGAGAAAACCCTTACTCGATTGGTTAATTCAATTACTGGAGTGGTTAACCCTATTGGCAATATTAAACAAAATTGAACGTAAGTTTTCAATGTGGAAAGTGGTGAATTTCATTACTCAATTGGTAAAAACATTTACCCGATTGGTTAATCCAATTACTAGTGGTTAACCCCATTGATAATATTGAGTAGAATTAAGCATAAGTTTTTAATGTGCAAAGTGGTGAATCTCAATATTCGATTGGTGAAAACTCTTACTGGATTGGTTAATCACGTTACTCGAGTGGTTAATCTTAAAGGGAATGAAAGAAGGGGCATTATTGTCATTTTGTTCTAAATTTCCTTATCCCAAATTGGGAACAATCTTTCTTATGTCCTCTTGTATATTTGAGGTACCTTTTTGGGATTTTGAAATCTGAACGGTATTTATTTGTATTTTTCCCTTTGAGAAATCTAAGAATTAAATAAAAAGAAAAATAATTATAAGAACGTAATTAAAAATAAAATATAACACTACTTCCATGTTTTTTTCCATAATACTTTTTTATATGTACAATCAACGCCTTTTCTAGAGGTATCCGAATCAATTATGTGTGTCTGGATGAGTTCTGGAAAACTGATTTTTATATAAGTTGATTTTCCCATTTTAAATTCTTTTAAGGGAAAGAAAATAAGAACTTATTTACTCAAAAAAAAAAAAGTGCAACCAAACACAGCCGGTACATCTAAACCAACAATGTTTGGGTTTTTTTCTCCGTCATATTCTCGGTAAGAAAACGGGAAAAAAAAGGGCAATGAGCCGAATGAGGCAAATGAGGAAAAAGCGTGAGAAAAGCCTCCTGCGGCATTTCTTGCAATGGAGACTTTGGTGTTGAAGAAGCCTCCCTTGCCTTCTTCTTCAATTTCATTCTCCCTTGCCTTCTTCAGTCCATCCCTGATTTTCAGATATGCAACGTCTTCTTCGCCGAGCTTTCACTCTCTCTGCCCAAACTCGCCCTATTTTCCCCTCTCACTCCCTCCCTCCCCACCCTACCGTTTCCGGGATCTTTCGTGGGCCCCACTCTGGCCCACTGTTCGCTCGTCACTTCATGCTCACTTCCTCCAACTCTCTCCCCAGTATATCTGTCGGAAGGGTCGGAGGTTTTACGCCCAAGCTCCTCAGAGCTCAGTTTCATGGCAACAGCTTTGATGTCAAACGTAGCTTTCGTTACTACAGTGGTGGATGGTATCGCTCTTGTTTATTTCCTAGCTGCACTTTAGGGATTTAAGATTATGCGGAGTGCATTTGGTTTTCATTTTGTTCCTTTCCTTTCTGTTTATGTTCTTGGTGGCTAATTATAAATTTGGGTTGTGTTTTGAAGAAAAGTGCTCATTATTTCTTTTCTTCCATTTCTTATGGTTCATTCTTACTGCCCCTGTTTTTTTTTTATTTTTTATTATGTGATAATTATTCTGTTCTCGCAGTAATAGTTAGCACATTGCTGCAAAGTAATCTAATAATCTGGTAAGCGAATTTAGGAATTTCTGGATGCCAGCATATTCATACTAATGATTTCATTCTAAACCCTTTACATTGGAAAGTTGATTCGGTAAAATTGTGTTGCCTTCTCTTATGGAAATATTATGTGTTTTTCTGTAATAACCCAGAGGCTAAACTTGACGCTACAGATGTTGTTGCTATACTCTGGTGCTTTATATCTTTATTGCAGAAGCTAAGCTGTATCTTATGAGTTATGGCCTTCCAACTGTTCATTTATTGGCATATCTACTAATCAGCAGCTAGTTCAATCTTCAAATTATGCATTTTTATGCTATTTGCAACTGCAGTGCATGCTCATAAGCAACAAGTTCGATGTGGTTGATAAATCTCTGTCTAGTTTGCCTTTGATTTCTACTTTTTATCTTCCTAAACTTTTCAATAGGTCTGTGCAAACTATGAGGTTTTAATTTTGCATTACTAATTGTTGGTGAAAAATTCAAAACTTTGATGTTTACATATATGGCATGTCATTAGTATTTTTTCACCTTTTTGCAGGAGATCATGGTTCAAAGGACTAACCGCTAATGACGTGGTTTTGGGCTTGATCATAGCTAATGTTGCTGTCTTTTTATCATGGAGGATGGCAAGTGAAAAGTTCATGTCAGAAAACTTTACGGTAAGTTTCTTGATTTATAAAATATGAGGTACACGATGATTCCAAAGGTAGGTACTACTAATGAGACCATTGTTTTGTACCACATTTCCATCTTTGTTTGATACACCTAAAATTTTCATTGGAACTTTCTTGCAGTTTGCTAATTGATATCGCAATGTAGTATTAATATAAAATATAATAGCTGTCACATTTTTTTATACCGTGGTATCACAGTCATTATGACTGTGTTGGAGTCCTATATTATTCTTTTGGCTCTTAAGTATTATGATTTCATATTTCTTGTCTTGAAGGTCTTTTTTAGGGTAGGTTCTGGGTTCCTTATGATTACTTAGGTATCTACCAATTTTTACCAAGTTAGACTGACTTCCATTCAAAGAGCTGCCTGTAGAGGGTGCAGCCTGGTGGTTGGAGTGAGTGTCACAGAGTGCAATTGTTAAGGACGTTAGCTCTTTAAGAGACGTTGAGTATCACAAAGTCCAACATTGAGCTTCCACAATTAATCCTTGTGGTATTCAAGTGGCATGAATTTCTCTCCTTACAGGACAATTTTTGTTTTTTTTTATGGGTTTCCCGTACCTGTTAAGGCTAATGTCAGGCTGCTGGTATGGTTGGTTATAGGTTTGATAGCTAACTCATTATCCTTGCTATATACATTGATGGGAAGACTTGATAGACATGCAATATTTGTAGCGGTTGCTATATGGACTATACTTGGTCTGGATTACTAACTGAATTTTTTTTATATGAGCAGATTTCCTTGCACAATCTCAGTTGCGGACGCTTGCATACTTTGATAACCAATGCATTCAGCCACATTGACACGGGGCATATCATTTCTAACATGATTGGACTCTACTTCTTTGGGACTAGTGTGCGTTTATCTGTTCTAAAATTGAATATTTTGTTTTGATTTGTCTTTCCTGAGCTTGACTCTAATTATCATACATGCATACTTTTGTATCTGTAGAGAAGCCATAAGTAAGGTTCCATTAATTATGCAATACAATTTAAAGATATTTGGATTATTGAAAGTTATATATTTTTAGGAAGAAACTTGTCTTAGTCTAAGCTTTAAGTAGCGTGCATACAATTAGGCTAGTGCATTTTATTGTCTCTTTCAAATTTTTGAGCATAAAGAACTAAATCTCTTTTGAATTGCAGAACAAGCTTATACTTATGATGGGCCAGTTGTTTTTTTAAATAACATTAATTATGCTGTTTTATTGATTATCTTCGATTTAGATGTATAAAACTGAATAGGGAGTATTCCTTAAGTTTCATAGATATTATAGTTATTTTTGCTGGATTAACCTCTTAAGACATTTTTCCAGGGCCTTTTATTGTGATGAATAGGTTGGATTTTGATGTGGGAAGAAGGTAGGAAGTTGGAAGATAAGAGAGGGAAGAGAAGGAATAGAGAGGATAGAGGGAATAAAAAAAGAAATCAGAGAGTTTTATTGACTAATTTCGTCAGTGAGCTAACATGATAATTTTAACTCTGGATCCCCCATTTATAATTATCTTTGGATAGGACCAGTCCACATGGGCAAGAACTAACGTAACCTTATCTCCTTCTAACTAACTCCTACTGCTGTTTATAATTACATTACAGATTTCTATATGATGAAAGTCTAATGCCGTCACCATCTTTAGGTGTAAATTTGTGGAATCGTTTTTTCAGGCAAAAGAAGTTGAGTAACTGTTTTGTTTTCTTTTTCTTTTTCTTTTATATGGGAAAGTGAGATAACCCTCAGTATGTGGTGACTGCTGCTTTTGATATATTGAGGAAAACAGAATGTGTAGAAATAAGATGCATGAAATTTGGATACTGATTTGGTAGATAGAAAAGTGATATAATGGTGGTCAGTACATATGGTTTTTAATGTCATATCCACCACCTTTGTTGGCATACTTAATTAATTAACTTTTTATTTGTTTTAATGATATATTTTTGCATTTCAGGGCTCTTAAAAGGTCTTAATTGAAGTTTAGCATTATGTTACTTGCAAATTTTCTGGATTTCTTTCTTTTTAGCTTGATTTCATATTACCTGTTTTTAATGATTTCCTTCTTCAGTTGGCTTCTAATAGTAATACTACGACTTATTCCTCTTGGCAGATTGGAAGAAATTTCGGACCTGAATACTTGCTGAAGTTGTATTTTGCTGGGGCACTTGGTGGTTCAGTTTTTTACTTGGCCCATCAAACTTATAAGGCATTAACATCACAGGTCTGACAGTGATAGCGAGGATTAAAATATCCACCAATCTCTTTCCAGAGTAGATAGAACTTTTTAACATTGTCTGGGACTCTGGGTTGAAGAAAATGAACAAAATCTTGGTTTGAACACTACCACAGCCAAAACATTAGATGGAAATTTACATTCATTCTTTTTTTGATACAAACAAACTCATACTCATTTTCCATGGACGCCTTTTCCAAATATCTGCTATGAATGTTTGGTGCAGTTATGTTCAGAAATAACTTATATAAAGACATGGAAAGAAAGATCAAAATGAAAGGGACCCTTTTAATAGTATGCCATGACGATAAATATTGTGCCTGAAGTGAGTAGTGGTAAATTGCATCTAGCAGTTTCATATTAGTTTATTCTCTTATTGATTGGAACCTAAATTTTTTGGCTGTATATTTTACTTAGCAAGACATGTGATAAGGTCTTAGCCTTTTGGTGTTTTAGCCTTTCTTCTTGTAATGCAGGGTTGGAAGCGTTTGGAGGTTTCTAAACATCAAGCATTGGTAGGCACAACTCACCTCCTCTTTATTCTTCAAGGAGCGTAACCGTTGTCTCATGATAGATTATGTTAGGATGACATTTCAATTACATCGTTAATAAGCAATGCATATTCTGGGAATCATACTGCTTTTATCTGTATAATTTTTTTTTTGGAGATTTTTATATTCATAAATCATATAAAAGGCTGTGCAAAATTTAATACATACTTGTACACTGTTGTATTTTTTGTTCCTTAATATTTGAGAATGGAAAAAAATTTTCTCTGGCTTATAATTTGTCAAAGTTGAAGGGTCGGTTTGGCTCAGCGGTAAGCTCGCTTGCCGTGGGGTCTGAGGTCGTGGGTTCAAATCAGCCTCTCTGCATAAAAGTAGGGGTAAGGCTGCCTAGTATATTCCCTTCCTCTGCACCCCCACTAGGTGGGGACTCGAACTGGGTTGGCCCTTTTTTTATAATTTGTCAAAGTTGTTGATTTTATCTTTTTTGGTTATAGAATCTCTTGTGTTTGGGCATGCATATCTATTTTTTCCAGTTATTTATCACTTGAAGTCCTCACTGCAGAACTAAATATATTCTGGCCTTGGAAACTCAACCAGGCTGTCCAAGTTACTGGAATCCTATGTTTGGATGTGTACAAAATTAGGGAGAAAGAATGTTATGACTCCCAAAAAAAGTAAATTTTATTTTTACTATTTTGGGAAGATTTTCGCCTTAGTATTTCCTCCTACCCTATTTTCTTCTCACTTTTCTCTCCATCCTAACATATGGGAAGTTTCTATCTTAATGGTACAGCGCTTTTTTTTTTTTCTCCAAAAAGAAGTCATTGTTTTCAACCTTTGATAGGTGGATCTTCAAGTTTCTTCTATATATAAATATGAAAAATAGCTGTTTACTTGTATTGAAATATTGTTCAATCTTGACTGCATTAATTAATATGATTAAAATCTCTCCATGTTTAGGGTGCTAGTGGAGCTGTGAATGCAATTATGCTGCTTAATATATTCCTCTTTCCGAGGGCAACCCTTTACTTTGACTTTATAATACCAGTTCCTGCTATCTTGATGGTAAGGTCTTCTCAAGCTTATGTTAGTTCAGCTATGTGAATGAGATTGACAATGCACATTCTTACAGATCTTTTTATGTTGTTTACTATTGATCTAGGGCGTCTTTTTGATTGGGAGTGACATGTTGAAGATTTTAGAGGTATGGCAGACTCTCTTTAGGCCTACTCTATGTTTTACCAACATCTTTGCTAGCTGTTTTCTGCTTGAGCAGTTTTTCTTTCAAGGAAATGATCATTTCATTATACACCGGTATTTCAGTGAATTCAAATTAATTTCATCAATCTGTTTTAGAACTTATTATGTCATGATCCAAACACATGCCTTTTGACGGGTCTAATCAAATGTGAAAATTACTGTGTAAATCACTAGTTTGTTCCATTCCCTATCCCTTTGCATTGCTTGTTAACATCGTAATAGTGCCTGACCTCATTGGATACTCAATGGAATTAAAAAAAAAGGTGATTTTGTAGATGAGAAATGATACTTGTACTCCTTGATAGAAAGAATAGCAAAAAAAGTTAAGTAATGATAAAAAAGCCATAATACACAATGTATATCATCTTTATGTTTAGAAAGGAATTGTTTTTTAATTATTTTGGGCATGGTTAGTTGGAGATTGGATGTGTATCTAAATATTTTGCTAGGTTCTCATTTCTCCTTTTCCACTTATTTGATTCTCACCAACAAGCATTATCAAATGATGTTTACAACAAAATGATTGGCGCTCGCATGGCCGTTAGATGTGTATGGATGTCAAAACATGGAAAGGTTAAGTTGGTTATAAATATATGGAAACGTCTATGTCAACTATTCTGTTCCTTTTCTTCATTCATAAGGATTCTAAATTCTAGATATCACCATCTATTTCGTGAGAATTTTAAAACCTCATTGTTTATGTTTCCGCATTATAGGGAGACAGTCGTATATCAGGATCTGCACATTTGGGGGGTGCTGCCGTTGCAGCCATTGCTTGGGCCCGACTTCGGAAAGGAAGATTCTAATCTATTTCCATAACCGTGCAAACCTTAGTTTTCATTTGTTTATTAGTACTATGGTTCGAATTATTGATGCAACATTTAGGTCTTTCTTGCCCCATCTCGTCTCTTGCTTTTAGGCTTTAGCCAACCTCACCCTTGCTTTGTAAGGTAAAATTTACCAATATCATTTGTGTTCAATGATATATAAATATATATGGGCCCGTTGGGCTGGTTTCATGGTATGGTAATGGAAGCCCAATCACCTGTGTATGCCGTGTTTGGTTGCCTTTTTTTGAGAACTGTAACCTGGATTGCACAATTTCATGGTAATCTCCCTTGCTATGCCGCCCTATGAATAGTGACTACTACGGTGAAGGTGACAAAGTTACCCTCTCCTATGGCATCTCCACCTCTCTTATCCTACCTTCACCCCCCCCCCCCCAAAAAAAAAAAAAGAACTCATTCACCCACAACCTCATCTATATGCCACCTCCATTAGATCTGGTGATGGCGATTTTGGCAACGACAACCTCATCTCCAGCTATCATATTGAGTTGTACTGTATTTTATACAATCGTGCTGGCTCTTGTTTGAGTTGATGACATGAAGTAGAGGTGCTAGAGGCATGCAAATTATAACAAGTTGGTCTATTTGAGGATGCAGACGATCTCTAGCAACTATGGCTGGTACTCAGGATTTTGATCATAGGTTCTCCAAAATGGAATGTGCAGGGACAAACGTGGCAGTTAAATGTGCAATGCCATCAAAATGAGAGTAGGAAAAAATGCAATAGACTAAGCCGATGAGCTAGACGTTAGTAAAATGCTTGTTGATGGCTATCTCACACATTGAATTAATGCATTGGTTTGTAAATTATTATTGAAAATACCTTTTCAAAATTAAATTTACTTGAACACCCTCCCTATCTTAAGGTTAATTGTGTTATAAAATTAATTAGCCATATTGTCTTTTTTTTTTTTTTTTTGGCTTCAAGCCATATTGTAGATTAACAGTGAAAACTTAAGACTAACCTTAACAAACTTGGAAAACAATAATGGGAACGAATATAAAAAATAAATTTAAAACACATCAAGCATGTTTAGGAATTTATTCTTGGGTTGGAGGTTTGGAAGATATTAAATTACTTTTCCTTTATTTTGGTCAAAGATTAAGTTACTTTTCTCATAACTTTTTTTGACACTATTATTTCTTAATTAATTTCATCATTAAAATTTTATAATCATTTTCTCAATTACTGCTGGTTCAACTGAAAAATTTCATTTTCACACTCCTCCCTCCTGCAACCCTCTCTCACATAGTCGTCCTACTTCTAGCTCCTCCATTCCTTTTTTTTTAAAAAAAACAGTCTCTCTTCAGCACACACATTCACTACGATTGTTCAAGACTTCAAGACTTCAAGGTTTTTCTTCCCCTTCACTTTCAAATATGTTTTACGGTGAAGTAATGGAAAAATTTGATAACAAAGTAAAGTAGATAGTGACCCACATAAGGCATAGTGGTGATAAGAGAGCGCTCGAGGAGTAGGGAGAGATCAGCCCTGGCGATCGTGGACAAATGAGGGACTGCAGAGTTAGGGTCAGGAACTAACTCTACAATGGTAGTTGATGAGCTGGAGCGTAACAGGAAGATTAATCCTTTGGGAGGAGCAGGGAGTTCGCTGGAACGCCCTTTGATCCCTAGGGTGGAGGATTGGATGAATGAGGGGACTGGTGTGCTTGGAGAGGAGAAGAAGAACATGAATAACTACACTCGTTTGTATAAAGATGTCCGTAATAATGATAATGGGATGCTGGATGAAGATGAGGATTGGTGGAAAGATGATGGTTGGAAGGCATGTATTTTAGTAGACACGTCCGGGAAAGTACCAAACATTGTGCTATCTGATAAACAACGTAATAAAATGGCTAAGAGGTAGAGGAGATCTTTGATTGTGTCTATGCTGGGAATGGTAGTTCGAGAGGACATAATGGGGAGAAAGCTTGACCAGTTGTGGGGAGATGTAAACACGATTGACATCGATTCTGGGTTCTTTTTAGTGAATTACAAGAGGGAGGGGACATATGAGCTGGCGTAAACTGGGGTCCCTGGCTAATCTTTGATCACTACATGGATATCAGGCTTCAACTCTGAGGGGGAAAGGTTTCTTAGATCGCAGCTTGGGTTCGTATTGCTCGCCTACCCTTGGATTATTATGATAAGGGCATATTATCTGTGGTAAGAGTCAGATTGGGGAAGTACTCAAAGTGGATCGTAATACGCTGAGTAGATCAAAAGGCCGATTTGCTAGAATTTGTGTTAAACTGGACCTAACAAAGCCTCTTCTTCCGAGTATAATGATTAATGGGATAGAGAAGAAGATAGAATATGAAGGTTTACATATGATTTGATTTGCTTTGGTTGTGGTCAATATGGGCATGATAAGAATCATTGTGATTCTTCGAGTATGATGGGAAGACAAATAGAGCTGGGAAATCTGGCGGGACGAGTTTAAACGGGCCGAGCCCGTTTAGGCCCTTGAAAAAAAAACCCTTTTTGTGAAGTCCGACCCTTGAGTCATCAGGCCTCGGGTCGGCCCACAGGCTTCGACTTTTTTAAATATTTTTCCCTTAGTTTTGAGTGTGTATTGCTAACAAAAATAAGAGACCTATAATAAAAAAATATAAATATATATGATCCAAATTATATTTAAATACAAACTTACCAAGCATTAGTGCATTGCCATATACTAACTCAATAACTCATAAATTAAGTACTAAGTCTAGAACTAGAAGTCACACCACAATTACATAGAATATTCTTAGTAATAAGGAATTAAAGTATAAAAGTGGGACGTACGGGGACTTGATCTAACCTAATAAGCATTTAAATTATTTTCATCCATATGCATATATACAAAAATAGCGTGAGTCGTAAGTACTCTCGTCCCTTAAGCAAGTGGTTGGGGGTTCGATCCCTGACTCTTGTGAATTGAGCAAACCCACAGGCCAGCTGTCTACCCCCTTTACGGGACTTCAGAACGGCGAGGGATTAGTCTCACCTGACACGTGGGTGGGGATACCCTGGGCTCGCAAAAAAAAATAGCACTCCCGTTTAACTCTTTAAGCAAATGAAAAAAAATTTAAAAAAAGGGAGGAGCAATAAACGGGCCGGCCCGTTTAAGCCCGCTCCCCCTTTTTAGCTCCAAAATCAAAGCCCCGCCCTCCTCGGCTTAGGGCCTAAACGGGCCGGCCCGGATTCCCGACTCCAAAGACAAAGTAGTGAGCAAAGTGATCAGACGCAGAAGCTAGGCTCGCTGGTTTCTAGGAAGAAAGAGGCGCCGTTCAGTGGGTGGATGGTGGTGCAGCGGAATTGGAAAGGGAGACAAGATGGGAAGGTGAGGGAATCTCGCAGTTATGGGGATGGATCAATCCCGTTGATGATGGGATCTATATATGGGGCTCTTAATAAGGTTAAGAGGATTTGAAGGGGGTAGGAGACACGCGTAATCACGAGGAATTAATGAAAAGAGATACAGGTGATTTGCCACAAATTCCTAAAATATTTAAAAAAATCACTTAAAAAGGAAGTCTAGTTGCTGAAGAACGGGTCTCAGAAAAAGAGTAGTCAAATTGTGCCTAGTCCAATGGAAGCCTACTTAGCTGTCAGGAGTTGCTTAGCAAGTAATGCGCCCAAAGTGGTGGAAGAGAAGCAAGTTGTGATAGGGCCCAAAATGAAGCGGACTAGTGAAGTTAGGGATGGAAAGGCAGTGAAGCCTAATGTGAATGAGGGCTCTAGTTCCGGCCAAAAGCCCAAGCAGATGATTCAATGGACCCTGGGTCAAAGATGGGGAATATGGTTGTTCGGGAGAACCCATTGTCTTTGGTGCCTTATAATGATATGAAATTAGAAACTGGGCCTCTTAACCTAGTGAAGAATTATTAGTGTTGTTCTTTGGAGTTTCATTCCAATATTTATATTAATTATGATGATTAATTTCCTAATTTGGAAGTCAAGAGGAGTAGGAGGTAAAACATTTGTTTCGCTTTTATTGGAATTGCATAGACAATATAGGTTACAGCTTATTGCTCTTCTGGAACCAAGAAGGAGAGGGGACAAGGTTGAGTATTTTTGAAGAAGACTTGGGTTTGATGATGTAGCAGTAATCGAAGCATCAGGATTTAGTGGAGGAATTGGGCTTTTTTTAGGAGAAGGCTATTGGGTTTCAAGTTATTGAAAAGCACGATTAGGTCAGGTATGGGGTGTTTAGCACTGGCACAAATAATAAGTGGGGTTTGTCCATGATATATGGGAATCCCAACATTTAAAGGCGAAGACTACTATGGGAGTTTCTTGATCAGGTTCAGAATTTTGGTGTTCAAAGTTGGTGCTTCTGTGGTGATTTTCATGCCACTTTGTATCATAATGAGCGTGTGCCTAAAGCAAGAAATGTAGTATCTTCAGATAAAAGGTTCATAGAATGGGTATCAAGTTCTTTTTTAAGGGAGTTGCACGCTGTGGGTCCAAGGTTTAAATGGGGAGGAGATGGATGCTCTAGTAAGCTTGATCGAGTATTACTTAATGATGGATGGATGAGTAAATTCCCTGAAGCAAAGGTGGTTCATTTGCCAAAATTCAAGTCTGATCATTGTCCCTTATTAATTAAAGCTGAAGGAGAGAATGAGAGGCAAGTGTCGGAAAAAAGCTTCAGATTTTTTGCTCCTTGGGTAACTCATAATGATTTCCTTGAGGTAGTTAAATGCTCGTGGAGTATGTCAAGGAAGTAGGATGATAATGTGCAATGTTTTGTTAATGTCAAAGAATGGAATAAAAGGGTATTTGGGAACTTAAATAGTGGAAAAAAATGCTTGCTAAGAAGAATGGATGTGGTGAATAAGAAAATAGGGGCTAAGGGGTACTCTTGAGGGCTAGAAAAAGAAAGGGATGATGCATGGAGACAACTGGAGGAAGTACTTGTTCAGGAGGAATTAATGTGGCTTCAGAGATCTCGATGCAACTGGTATAAGGAGGGGGATAGAAATACAAAGTATTTTCATTCAATCGCTAATGGTAGGAAGAAAAGAAATAGAATTGAAGCATCTAAATCTGGTGATGGGGAGTGGGAATATAACAAGGACAAAATCAAGCATATGGGTGCTAGATTTTTTCAAGCGTTGTATGAGGATGACGTGGAGGAGAGGAATACAGTCAATTTTGGAATGACTTTTCCAAGTTTGGCTGATGCCGACATTCAAGCCACTGGGCGCGGGTTTACATTGGTGGAAGTGAAACACCTCTCTTTGCAATGAGTCCTTTAAAGGCACCTGGTCCGGACGGTCTTAATCCTTTATTTTTTTCAGAGCCAATGGAAAGTCTTGGGTACGTCTATCTTATCTAAAATTTCTCTTATGTTGGAGGATAAGGAGGAAGTTAGGAGGGTAGATGATGCTAATATTGTGTTGATTCCCAAGTTGGAGTACCCCAAAACGATTCGGGATTTTAGGCCCATCAGTCTTTGCAATGTTATTTACAAGATTCTCACAAAGGTAATTGCTTCTCGTCTTAGAAGGATAATGCCTAAATTAATTTCCCCAAATAGTATAGCTTTATTCCTGGAAGACAAGGGACATATAATATTATTGTTGCTCAGGAGGTAATACACTCTGAGAAAAAAGAAGGGGAGAAAGGGATTTATGGCACTAAAGATTGATTTAGAGAAAGCATATGATCGTGTTAAATGGTCCTTTTTGTTAAGATGCCTCAGGGAATTGAATTTACCTCAAAATATTATTAAAGTCATTGAATGGTGTGTTAGCACAGCTCGAATGCAGGTATTGTGGAATGGAGAAAAAGGGGATCAATTTTGCCATCTAGAGGACTACGCAGGGTAACCCATTATCACCATACTTATTTGTATTGATCATGGAAAAATTTGCCCATCTTATTCAGACAGAGGTAGAGGAGGAAAACTATAAACCATTTAGGTTGAGAAAAAATGGGACGTATGTTTCCCATCTATTTTTTTGCAGATGATTTGATTTTATTCGTAGAGGTGGACATAGAGCAAGCAACTATCATTAAAGCTTGCTTGGATGATTTTTGTGAAGCCTCGGGGGAGAAAGTTAATCCTACAAAGTCAAGGATTTTTTTCTCAAAGAATGTGAATCATGTAAGGGTGAATGAAATCAGTAATTTTTGGGGATTTCCTAATGTGCAGATTTGGGAAAGTATCTTGGAGTGCCATTGGACCATGAATGAATTACCAAACGTACATATGATTATATTCTCTGTAAGGTGGACAAGAGATTGTCTTCATGGAAGGCAAAATCTTTATCAAGTGTAGCTCGACATACTCTTGTGCAGTCTGTTATATTGACTATAACCTCTTATGATATGCAAACGGTTTCGCTACATGTTTCAACTTTTAAGGAAATTGATAAATGATGACATAATTTTTTGTGGAGAGGGTCTACGTCTGGATCAAAGATACATCTGGTGTCTTGGGAAAATGTAAGTTTGAAAAAGGAGAATGGTAGGCTTGGATTAAAGCAGGCGAAGTTACAAAATAATGCCTTTATGATGAAGTTGGGATGGGGATTGATGAAGAGAAGAGACGCGTTATGTGTTCGACTTATAAGGGAGAAGTATGGGTGCGGTTCAGATCTACTGCCAGTTATTAAGAAAGCTAAAGTGGGTTCTCAAGTGTGGCAAGGTATTAAGAATAACAGGGTGGGGGATTAGGCTGGTTTAAAATAGAAGCTTGGGAGAGGGAATTTAATTCGGTTCTGGGAAGATAAATGGCTTCTTAATCAGTCTCGCTTGGTTGAGGCAGTCACTCAGGAGCTGCCAAAGGAAGCTCTTGAACTGAGAGTTTCGGAATTCATGACATATGTTGGGATGTGGGATTCAAGTTGATGTGCCCCTTACTTGTCACAGGAAGTGGTAAGGTTCATTGAATCTCAAGTGATCAGACCTTAAGAAAAGGATAAGCCGCTTTGGAGACATACGTCATACGGTGATTTTTCAACACGGTCGGCGTATTTTAGTCAGATGACTTTGGGGATGTAACAATGGATTTGTAAAACCATTTTATTAACCATAAAACAGAATGTATACAAGATTTTATCGATACTAACTATGTTAGGAAAAATAGTTTACTAAATAAAATGCTAACATAGGAAAAAGTTCAAGGTAACAATTTCTTTAAAATCATGTTTAAATTTCTAACTATGATAGAAAAGAATATTACTAAAATGCCGAAAATGATTATCATAGTTAGATAAGAATTTATCTTATTTAATTAAGAGAAAATCCTCGATAAGAAGGGAATAGGAAACAATTTTGCGCCAAATCACAACTAACATGGATATTAATAATTTTACCCTATCATAACTCAATCCATGTTAGAAAAAAGATTCATTCTACGTTTCAAAACACCCAATTAAAATATCAATATTTTTAACCATTTACTTAACGTAATTCCACCATGTTTGAAATCATAAAAATATTCGAAGAACCCCCAAAACATTTATGGTGGATATGAGATGTTTTCTGATCCACGGTTCACAATTAATTCTAAAATAGTAAAGCAATGTCAGTATGCCTCATGCATATATGTCGGAGATGGACCGGTCATAACCAAAAGAATAATGTATACAGCTATCCAAATATAAGAATGAGGAAGTGAAATATGAAAGCCTAAAAGAGTATGGCAATATACAACATTTCTCGCATAAACCCTAGATAAAGGCTCACTATGTTTCAGTGAGAATAAGAGGGCTCCTCTCCTCGAGTATCCGCTAAACACGAACCGGAACCTGAAAAAAAAATTGAGCAAAGGGGGGTAGCCCATCGTAACCACTAACTACCTGCTTACATGTGAGTGTGTGCCAGCAAGGTGTCAATGTAAAAAGCTATACAATATATATAAGTTCGAAACATGCCTGAAAATGCAAACACCATAAATATGCAAGATACCGAAAACCCTGGTCAAATCTCGTATATATCGTATACTATACTTTCGCAAAACTATTCAAATACATATTTCACAACCATCCGTAACGCTCGTCTGGCGAATCATTACGGTTGTCCCCTGCCACCAGATGGACCAAAGTGGAACTCGACGGGGATATCAACCCGTATCCAAAACCACGGAGAAGTGGAACTCGATGGGAATTTCAACCCATACTCAGCACCACAACGGAAGTAATGCTCGATGGCGGCTACCCATACCCAGCACACCAAACATGTAGCACTCGATGGGGGCTACCCATACCCAGTACCACAATGAAGGGTAATATTCGATGGGGGCTACCCATACCAAGTACACCCAATAATATTAGTCCCAGAGGGCCAACAGGGTACCTCATCACATGATGGTAACACGAACCAATGCATCGATGCCATAGCACAATCCCATACATATGCATCACAAGCAAAAATAACAATTTCATCAAAATCAGGCACATGGCCTTTCCAATTTTCCCAAAACTCTTGCAATAAGATTTTCAAAGTCATATATATACCATTTTCAAAGTTGTGATGCAATACACAGATAATTATGCAAGTTTCACCATACGAATCCCACATGACATTTGATATCAAAATAACTAATTGAAATAATACAATAAATATACCACAACAATCCAGAAATTCCGTAGTTGAAAGAGAGTTTGAAATCTCTTACCAACAACGCACCCACACATAGAACAAGTAGAAGCGGTTACCTCCAAGCAGAATATCAAAGTACCGTAGTAAAACCGCGTTCCCCTTTGCTCGACTCAAGACAAGTCACCGTCTACATAACAATCATATACCATAAAGTTAACACTTAAATTAAGTGTTCAAATACAAAGTTAGGGAATTTAATTCCCTAACCAAAAGAAAGCATTCATCTTCAAGAAATTTATTCCAAATCCCTCCTTAATTCTCTCTCAACTAAACCATTAAAAATCCTACATTCATATCCATCCTAAGATCCCAAAATCCAATCCTCACATACCCAAGTAAATCTTTTCAACTCCCATAACCTCTCAATTCAATCCTATTTATTCCAACAACAACCTTAATTTAATATCCATAAATTTATAAAAATCACTCATTAACCTCAATTGTCCATATTTCAAAAATCCCTCCTTAATCATTAGTTTAATCCAAACTTTATCGGTCTAAAATTTTACCAACAAATTCCACCATAATCAGCCAGATTTACATCATAATATAATATTAAATAAACTCCCATAAATTATCAATTTAACCACAACAAGTCAGACCACAATATCCCAAAATTTTCCCTAATATTAGAAATTCCAGATAATTGGGAAAACCTCAAATAAATTATAAGCTACTTAAGAAAAATTCTAACTCAAATATAAGACTTAAATAAAATAAATTTAGATATCCCAAAAACCTCAACTCAGATAATGCCTATTTTTGAAATATTTCAAATCAGAAAACTAATGACATGGGTGCGTAAAGAATACTTATGGGAGTCTGAAAATGGTCTTAGATGGCCGGAAAAACCACCGGTCCGACACCGGTGAGCTCCAAAAGCTCCGGCCAAAACTTTTTCTATCTACTTTCTAAGCACAATCAGACCGAAAATGAGTGGAGGACTGAAGTATAATGTTGGAGGAGGTGAGGAATGGTGAACTCGCCGGAAAACTCCTTCCTAAAGTCCACCACGGTGGTGGACTAAAGAGAGAGAATAGAGAGGAAATGAGGGGGAGGAGGGAGAAGGAGGAATGAAGAAGAGACACTTGGTCAATGGTGGTGGTGGTGGTGTAAGGAGGAGGAAGAATAGAGAGAGAGAGAGACGGTGAGGGAGTGTAAATGAAGAAGAGAGAAGAGAAAAAGAAGAAGGAAGAGAGAAGAGAAGGAAGAGAGAAAAGAAAGAAAGGAAGAAAGAGTGGTCACGTGGGGGGGGTTCTGCCACTGCCAAAATGAAGAGAAGGGGGAGGGGGAAATTATAAAAAAATGAAGGGGAAAAGAAAAGAAATAAAATCAAGGGAGAAAGTGTGATATGATTGTTGAGTGTGGGAGGAGAGAAAGAGATGATGTGAGGGAGAGGATTCACGTGAGGGAGTAGATAAATAGGTATGGGGAAGAGAGAGTAAAGGAAAAAGAAAAAGATTAGGGAAAAATATGCACTACTAGGCCCTAAAATTCTTAAATAAGATATTTCTTTTGAACCAAAAATTTTCTTTTCACTCTCAAAATTTTCCTATAATATCCTTTACTTATTTTCCCCCATAATAACATCTTTTGAGCCTAAAAATAATTTCCCCAAAATTATTGTCCTCATTATAAGGGAAAAACTAGGCCTTTAAAATCCTCAAAAATACCTCAAACTCCTTCCAATATTCTCATAATCCCTCATTTCTCATTAATCAATTCTTAATTACCCCACTAAACCTCAATTAATTTTTAGGATGTTACAGGGGAGAGAGACGGATAGATGGCCCTGGAAAATGATATGGAAGCTGAATATCCCACAAAGATGTAAAATGTTCCTATGGTTGGCGTGCAAAGAGAGCATGTTGACAAATGAAGTCCGTCAAGCTTGTGGCCTTACAATATCACGCCATTGTGGGTGCTGTACTGGAAAGTCGAAAAGTATTATGCACGTTCTTAGGGACTGTAGTAAATCTATAAAGGCTTGGCTTCTGTTACTTCCTGCTAAATATTGCTCAGCTTTTTTCAGTATGCGGGATGTGCTAAAATGGATGGAATGGAACTTGAAGGCTAAGTTATGGTAGATGGTTTCCCATGGAAAATCATGTTTCCAATGGTATGCAACCAACTATGGCTAGCTAGGAATAATAGAATATTCAATGATCAAGAGATCGATCCCCAAGCAATTATAGCTAAGGTTAAGGCTTGTGTTGGATGGCGGGTGTAGAGGATTTCACATTAGGCGAATCCTAGGCTGGATACTGGAATGTGAAGTGCCGAAGAAGGGACATGTGAAGATGAATATAGATGGAGCTTGTGATCCTCATGGAAGAATTACGGCACGTGGAGGTATCATGAGAGATAGTAGAGGCAATGTAAAATGTGGGTTTCTCTTTAATATTGGGGAGGGAGATAGTTACCTTGCAGAGCAGTGGGGGGTTATTATGGGGTTGAAGTGGAGCTAAGAGTTCGGTAAAAGACATTTATTGGTGGAAACGGATTGCCTTGAACTCGTTCAAAAGATTGAGAGAGATAAGGATTCAACGGAGGTTGAAGCGTTGGTGGTGGGGGAGATATTATCCTTCCTTCATCTTGCATGGGATGTTCATATCATTCGGTGTAGAAGGAAAGCAAATGGTGTGGCGGATCGCCTTGCTAAGTATGCTTTGTCATTGCGTACAGGTATGGTGAGTTCTTACGAAGTGCTTGATGAAGTAGCCGAGATAATAGTCTAGGAGCAATTGCTGGTGAATGGCTAGGCTCGTAGTTCTATTATGTAATAAAAAATAATGGAAAAATTTGACAACAAAAATTAGAACAAATATAAAAAATAAATACTCCATTTGACCTATTTGGTGAGTTGGTATTGATACGAAATGTAACATCCTAAAAATTAATTGTGAATTTAGTGAAGGTAAATAAGAATTGATTAATGAGAAATGATGGGTTATGAGAATATTTGAAGGATTTTGAGGTATTTTTGAGGATTTTAAAGGCTTAGTCTCTCCCTTATATTGAGAATAATAATTCTGGGAAAACTATTTTTAGGCTCAAAAGAGGTTATTATAGGAGGAAATAAATAAAGAATATTATGGGAAAATTTTGAGAGTAAAAAGAAAATTTTTGATTCAAAAGAAATATCTTAATTGAGAATTTTAGAGCCTAGTAGTGTATTTTCCTCTCCTCCTATTCTCAATTTTCTCCTGCCGACACTCCCTCACATCAATAATTTCTTTCCCTTCCTTTTTCCACCACCTGTAGCTTCCTTTTTCTTTATCTTCTTTTTCTTATTACATTATTTTAATATATATTCCTTTTCCATTATTTTTTTATAATATTTCCTTTTCTTTGTCTTCTCATCACCTTCTTCTTGTTCTTTATATATATGATACTCCCTCACCGTCACTCAGGTTCTTCATTTTCTTCATCAGTGTAACTCACCACCACCACCATTTCTCTCCTCCTCTCACCTCCTCCAACATTGTTCTTCATTCCTCTACTCATGTTCGGTCTGATTTGTGCTTAGAAAGTGGATTAAAATAATTATTCTTAGAGCTTTCGGATTCCGCTGGCGTCGAACCGGTGATTTGTTCGGCCATCTAAGACCATATTTGGACTCCCGTAAGTGTTCTCTACGCACCTATGTCATTCATTTTTTGATTTGAAATATTTCAAAAATAGGCCTTATCTGAGTTGGGATTTTTAGGATATCTAAATCTATTATATTAGAGTCTAATATTTGAGTTAAAATTTTCTTTAGGAACTTCGGAGTGACTTTGTGTGATTACCTGTGAGTTAGGGAGCAACAGGTAACTCTGAAATATTAATGAGGAATTATTGGATGTTAAGGTTTAAGATAAATGGGTATTAGAGAAATTAATATTTAAGCTTGGATGTATGTATAAATGGATTAGAGATGAATTTAAGAGATAAAGAGGGAGAACAAATGTTGGATAAAAATTTAAAATAAGTGAGGGCAAAGAAAGGGTGGTTAGTAATTTAATTTCTAACGTGTGAAATGGTTAGATAAATGATTAATTATGATCGTATGTATGGTTGTGTAGTGCTTGAATTGCACTAAGTTAGCACGGGAGAGCTGCACTATTGTGAGATTGGTGCCAGCTATCAGGTAACCGCTTTCTGCTTGTTTATGTGTGTGTGTAGTGTTAGTAAGTAATTTGAAATATTATTATTTGATAATTATGATGTTATATGGAGATGAGGTTTTGAATTACAGTTGAGATATGATTATCAATTGATGATTGATGAGATAGGAAATGAGATATTGAAATATTATTATTTTTCATAATATAATGTCCTGTGGAGTATTATTTTGAAATGGCATAAATTTGTGATTTGAAATATTTTGAACTGAAATATATATGATTTTGGAAACTATTTCATATATATGTATATTCTAAAAATACCGAAAGGCATGGTGCCTGATTGTGGTGTTGCATATCTATGTGTTGTCTGTGAGAAATTATTTGTGTATGTGACACCGGTGAATTGGAATTTGTGTCATCACGTGATGAGGTACTCTGTTGCACCACAGGGACTAATTGATATATTATGGGAAATAAAGGAGAAAAAGACGTAAGAGGGGAAATCGCCCCTCACGGATTCAGAAAGGACGGAGATCCTTCTAATCTGTTGTGCGGTTCAGGGAGGGTAGAAAGTCCCTCGTAAATTGTATTGTGGTGATCAGGGGCGGGTGGAAGGTTCCGACTGGTCCCACATGTTTTCCCAACGCTTCTATTAAGATTCGTTTGGGTTGTTTTTTTATTATCAATGATATATATATTATTCTTGGAGATGATTTGTGATCGATTATTCTACACTTATAAACTGTGAAAAGATATTTGGGACCAAGATATGCATTATATGTGAATACCTGAGCATGCTTGTTGAACTGATATATATATGTATGTATTCCACTGGACACCTTGCTAGCACACATCGCAGTTAGATGAGTAGTCAGTGGTTGCGTTTGGGGCTACCCCCGTTGATCTCACTTTTGCAGGTCCTAGAAGTGAAGTAGGAGGTCAAGGGAAGGATCCGGGAACTTCTCACTGATATCGTGAGATATTCTGGACCAGAAGGACAGGAGGTATTGCCACATTTAGGATCATATTTTGTATGATGCTTCCGCTGAAACTTGTTATTATTTTAGGGAAAACTATTGTATAAGTTCCATTATGATATGGTAGTTGGGTACTATTCTAATTGTTGTTATTTTGGGACCGGTCCATCTCCGGAAACTTTGCTCGGTATTTGTGAGAACCGTAAATGATTTTAGGTACCTTTGAGATGTATGATATTTTAAGGATGATGTGTGGAGATTAATCATGGATAATGTAAATTTTCTGTTATTGTACTCGGAAGAAAATTTTATTGTGATGATGTAGATTGGAGTTGAGGTTTGAATTATATCTAAATGTTATGGAAAGATCTTTTTCTAACTATGTTAGTTATTTTATTAAGTTAATTCATTTTCCTAACATAGTTAGCTCTATAAATGTTTTAATGTTTAATTGTAAGTAAGTAAAAAGGGGGATTAGGGAGTTAATGTTACACGAAATATAAACAGGGAAAATATCATTTAACCCCTTTTATGACAAATTCACTTCAGATTCCCTCCAAAAAATTCTGAAACTTCACTTTGCTTCTCAAGGGGCAAAGTCAAATTAAATGTTTCATCTAAAAGATCAAAATCTTCATATTGAATTTTGTAACTAGAATCCAAGATATACAACAACAACAACAAAGTCTTATCCCACTAAGTGAGGTCGGCTACATGGATCGCACGACGCCATTGTGCTCTATCGATAACCAAATCTTTAGATATATTATTTATTAAAAGATATATGTGGAGAATTTTCAATACTTATGTGCTGCTTTCCAACATCAACGTGAGTATTTTTAAATCTCAAAAAAATCGTGGAATCCAACTTTAAAGTATCCAACATTTCACAATTGGATTTTCAAGACACATATGGGGAGTTTTCAAGACGTTTATATTTTTCCAACATCAACGTGAGTAATTTCAAGTCTCAAAAACTATGGAATCCAACACTAAAGTATCCAATATTTTACAACTGAATTTCCAAGACTCGTGAGGAATTTCTAAGACATTTGTGCTTCTTTCCAACATTAATATGAGCATTTCCAAGTCTAAAAAATCATGGATTACAATACTAAAGCATCTACCATTTCATCACTGAATTTCTAAGACACAGATGAGGAATTTTCAAGACGTTTGTGCTTCTTTCAATAAAGACATTTTGGTCTTTTAGCTGAAATATTTAATTTCACTTTGCCCCCAAGGAGCAAAGTGGTGAAGTTTCAGAATTTTTTAAGGGAATTTGAGGTTAATTTGTTATACACGGGGTAAATTGACATTTCCCTATAAAATATAAGACTCAATTCTAGCTCTTGTCAACTTCTCTCCAAACTTTTCTTATCAGTGCTCTTCTAACAATAATCAACTAAAGATGAGGGAGGAAATAAGTGAAGATGATTGGGGTGTTTTAAAAAAAAACACAAAATACTAAGTAACATAACTAGCTACTTCCTCTGTTCCTAAATATAACACCTATTAGACTTTTTTTTTTGGAGAAATTAAGGAAGGTAAAAGAGCCACTTAATCATAATGTATTTTGTGTATTATTAGATAGATTATATATTAGTTTATAAGTCAAATATTTAAAGAAAAATTTAAGTAAATCAATTTATAAGTATCTTATTTTACTTTTTTAAGATTCTTCGATATAAAGGTCAATTAGACCTTATATTTAGAAATTGACTATTTAATTTAATAAATACTCCATTCGGTCCTAAATATAAGATCACTTTGAATTTTTTGTGTGGAAGTTAAGGAAGCAAATTAGACCACTAAATTATAACTTATGTCACATGTAATTAGATTATAGATTAGTTTATAAGTAAAATAAATTAGTTTTGAGGAAAAGAGGTAATTATAGACAATTTAAAGTGATTAATTTTACATCCTTAATTTCTAAAAAAAATGAAAGAAAAATAATTAAATACTCCCTCCGATCCTAATTATAAGAGCCAGTTGACTTTTTTGGAAAAATTAAGGATGCAAAATACACCACTATGAATTGTTTATATTTATCTTTTTTCCTCAAAACTAAGTTATTTTACTTATAAACTATCATATAATCTAATTATATTTCATATATATTAATATATTAAGATATACCATCTCAATGGTGGGATCGATTGTACAGTACTAAATTAAATAACAGCAAACAAGTGACGGAAAAATAATTGCAGACCATCTCAATGGCGGGATCGATTGTACTAAATTAAATAACAGCAAACAAGTGACGGAAATATAGTTGCAGACCATCTCCATGGCGGGATTAATTGTACTGTGAATGCCCGCCGCCCCTAGCAAATTCCGAGGAGCTGAAGCAGAAGCAGGAAGAACGATAAGAGGCTTTGAGACTGGACACTGATGTCGATGAATTCAAGATATTAGGTATCATATCACCACATTATCCTCCTTCTTCTGCCGTTAACACTGAGCTCGAAGCATGAACACGCCTCGGTTTTTGTATTTCGTTTTCATGATATTGCACTTCCTGCTGTATGATTATTGACGTGTTGTGTTTTCAATGACGACTGTGTTTTTTTTTAACATATATATCCTGTATAGCTAGCCTCTCACAGGATTTCCTGGGTAAATAAGGGATTGAAACTTATAATTTATTCCGGTTCATAAAAAAAGAAATTTAAAGTTTAGGTTAAAAAACTTGATATACTTAAATTTGTTGTGGACGAAACTAATTGTCGAGTTCCACCTCTCTTCTTCCGGTGCTCTCCCTCCCTCTCACGGTCGCGGGTACATTTCCGGTCATTCTGCATTCTCTTTTTCTTGATTTTGGTCCACTTAGTTCTTTTGTGAAGATAACTTTAGGCTATTTATTCTTCCCTTAGCGAGCATAGATGCAAATGTATTCTCCGTTCTGTTTATTTCCTTTTATTCCTTCAGTGAAAGCGTTGGAAATGTCGGCCGGATCTGCTCTGCTACTTATTTTCTGTCTCTGTTTGTGCTGGCCTTGTTAAACTCCATTAGTTTTCTGGTATAATTGATATGTCTTTTGTGGAATCGAAAATCCTCACCTTGCCTTCTGGGTTTTAAATAGAAGAAAGAAGTGTGTGCTGCAACTCTCTTTTTCTTACTTTTTTAGTTTGCCCTTGGGAACGATGGGAAACATTTAATAGTTTTGGGTTTGAAGGGTTCACTCTCTGTTAGTGAGAAGGAATGGCAGAAACAAAACGGGAGCAATTCATTAATTAAAATTCATGGAAGAATGATCTTTTGATATATATATATATATATATTTGTCGGTGTTTTGTTTCTCTTTTTATTTATGATGTAATACATGTTATGACTTGTCAATACTGTTTTTCCGAAGTATTGATTCCTTATACATTGAAAATGTCAGACTTGGATCCTCTCACCATGACATGTTCAGTAGTAAGCACTGATAATCTTTCTACTGCACCAAAAGGCCCCTTTTCAACAGAAAACGCTACAGCTACTTTAATTGTGCCTCCAATACAGCCAGTTGAACGCTCTCTGGACTCCGTAATGAGGCAAACTCAGGTTGAAAATGCATCAACAGAGAACATTGTGCATGAAAATGCGTCAGATAAATGTCAGATCATGGAAAGTGCAGTGGTGATCTCAGGAAACAAGAGAAAACGGAAGAAGAGACAAGAGAAAGGATATGATGCTGTTAAAAGCAACATTAATCTTTCTGCTGTACCAATAGATGCCTTTTCAACTGAAACCTTTACAGCTGCTAAGGCTGTGCCTCCAACACATCCAGATGAGCACACTCTGAATTCTGTAACGAGGCAATCTCAGGTTGAAAATGCATTTGATGAGAAGATTGTGCTCGTAAATGCCTCCGAAAAATCTCAGATGATGAAAAGTGTAGAAGTAAGCTCGAGAAACAAAAGAAAACGGAAGAAGAGGCGAGCGAAAGGACATGATGCTGTTAAAAGCAACAATAATCTTTCTGCTGTACCAAAAGGCCCTTTTTCAACAGAAACCACTACAGCTACTTTAATTGTGCCTCCAACACAGCCAGATGAACGCGCTCTGGATTCTGTAATGAGGCAACCTCAGGTTGAAAATGCATCAACAGAGAAGATTGTGCATGAAAATGCCTCCAATATATCTCAGATCATAGAAGTAAGCTCAAGAAACAAAAGAAAACGGAAGAAGAGGCGAACGAAAGGACATGATGCTAACAAAAGCAATGATCATCTCTCTGCTGTACCGAAAGATTCCTTTTCAACTGAAACCTCTACAGCTACTATGGCTGTGCCTCCAACACATCCAGATGAACACACTCTGGATTCTGTAATGAGGCAATCTCAGGTTGAAAATGCATTGAATGAGAAGAGTGTGCTCGGAAATGCCTCTGAAAAATCTCAGATGATGAAAAGTGTAGAAGTAAGCTCGAGAAACAAAAGAAAACGGAAGAAGAGGAGAGCGAAAGGACATGATGCCAACAAAAGCAATGATCATCTCTCTGCTGTACCAAAAGAGTCCTTTTCAACTGAAGCCTCTACTGCTGCTTTGGCTGCGCCACCAACACATCCTGATGAACACACTCTGGATTCTGTTAAGAGACATTCTCAGGTTGGAAATGCATTAAATGAGAAGAATATGCTTGAAAATGCCTCAGAAAAGTCTCAGATCATGACAGGTGTAGAAGTAAGCTCGAGAAACAAAAGAAAACGTAAGAAGAGGCAAGAGAAAGGACCTTTTGCTATTAAAAGCAATGATAATCTCCCTGCTGTTCCAAAAGACGCATTATCAGTTGAAACTTCTACAGCTGCTATGGTTATGCCTCCAACACATCCATTTCAACACTCTGTGGATCCATTTACGATGCAATATCTGGTTGAAAATGAAGGAAAGGAGAATCATGTGCTCCAACATGTTACAGATGGGTATCTGGCTGTGTCAAATCTTGATGGAAATTCAAATAAGGAAGATAAAAAGCGGAAGAGGAAGAAGGCAAGGCATAATTACGTTGAAGCCAATGCTAATCTTTTTAGTGTTCCAAAAGATAACACATCACTGGAAGCGTCCACTCCTATTTTGGATTTCCCTCCTCCACATTCAGGTCAATACGACATGAGTTACAGGCTGTCTCAGGAAGTAAATGGTGTAAAGGTACAGAATATGATTGGGAAGGCCACAGACGGGTCTACAGCTGTGGCCAATGAAGAAATAAGTTCAAGAAAGAAAAATAAAAAGGGGAATAGGAGAAAGAGTGCATGTAAAGAAATAGAATGTGATATAAATCATTATGAAGTTCCAAAAGATGCATTTTCACCTGAAACTTGTACAGTTACTTCGGATATGCCTTCACAATATACAGCTCTAGATGTAGTAATGAGTCAGTGTCCGGAAAAAGACCAAGGAAGGGACCTAAATATGGTTGAAAAGGCTATGGATGGATCTCCAAGTGCAGAAGTGAAATCAAGAACTAAAAATAAAGGGGAGGAGAGGAGGAAGATAAGACACGATTTTTTACAAGGCAATGTCAATCTTTCTAGTGTTTCAAAAGGTACCATTTCAACTGAAACTGCTCCTGTTTTGTTTATAATGAGACAGTCTTTGAAAGTAAATGAAGGAAAGGAAACAATGTATGCTTGACAAGGTATCAATAACCAGTGGTGGGTAGCATAACCTTGATATCAAACATAGCAACCTTGCCCATTTGTAGCAAATTCCAGGCATTTCTAGAAAGAGTTTGTAAAATTGAATACAGTGCATGCTATAATATGTAGCAGTTTCAACTCTACTACTATAGATCGTAGTTTATTGCCTCAGAAATTTGGAACATTGTGAAAAGGAACAGGAGTCCATACATATCTATACCTATCTTGTTTTCATAGTGCTTACTCAAGCCCTGTTCATTATAGCCTGGAACCAATTATGGAGGATGATAATAGGGATAATTCACATGCATTTTATGGTGAATAATTGACAGTTGACTCAGGAATTGTTGAAAACGAAAGTTTCATACTATCAAGTCCCTTAAACCTTGAGCTTTGTGCAAGGAAATTATGTTAACAGGTAATAGTTGTAAGCAATGATTTGAGACTTTAATGCTTGTCGTAAGTATTTTTGAAGTTTAATTTGATGAAAAAAATGGTGGTATGGTGGATGGTTTTTGGATTTCAAGTTATGTTTTCCTTTTGCAGGTGACATGTCAACCTTAGTGAACAAGCATGATCATTATAAGGCATCACATTTTTCTCTTGGTAGAGCCATATCAAGCCACCCAGAAAAGAAGCTTCTTGTACTTGATCTAAATGGGCTGCTTGCTGACATTGTCCTTGGTGTTCCTAAGGGATATAAACCAGTCAAAAAGATACATGACAAAGCAGGTCATTATCATGAAATATCTAGTCTCCTAATATATTTGGCCTTCATGTCAATCTGCATCATCATTTGATTGACTGCTATGTTGTTTGTATCCTGCAGTTTTCAAGAGGCCTTTTTGTGATGATTTTCTGAAGTTCTGTTTTGATAAATTTCATGTCGGTATTTGGTCATCAAGAAAACGGTATTTATCAATTTATGAATTACTTTTATCTTACCACTTTCAATTTTAATTGTTTATTCTATGTAATTTTAAGAGGCAATGATACATGAGTTAGTGACTTGTAATAGTTGGAAGCGGATTAGTTTGTAAACAACTGAAGTGTTAACTAGTTAGAGAGTATCTGCCTGTCTTGCTGTTCCCCTCACAGTCTATTAATAAAAGTGAGCATTGTACTTGCAGGTTGTTGATGTCAGTGCTTTCATATCTTTTCCGACTCTTCTCGCTTCTCTTGTTAACACTTGCATATTATTTCTTGCAGGCAAAATGTTTGTACTGCAATCAAAATTCTTGTGGGGGCTTCAGCATCCAAACTGCTTTTTGCCTGGGTAAAATGTTCTGTAGTTTCCATCATCAGATTTATGGTCAAATTGATCACTTAATCAAAATGTAGAAAAGTTCACTCAAAGTGTTCCTATCTATTGTATTTGTAATTGATGTGCATTTTATTGTTTCTTTTTCTTTAATGGTGCTTTGTTGATCCAGAGGGTTGTTTAGTTTCTTAGATGTTTTTTGTCTCTGATCCAGTAAATGGTAGGAAATCTTCCTGATGAACGTGTTTACTTTCTCCTGATCCTCCTTTCCTATTTTTGGTCTCTGTGCTTGTTCTGTCAAATATTTTTTAACTGAACTTGGTCTTGTGCATTTTTTCTTTTGCAATTTGATAATTTTTTCTTCAAGTTTTATGAAAAAAATTTTTTACTAATAAATAAAAATCAAATTGATCAACTATAATCAGGAGAGAATTAGAAGAATATAAAACATCGATTATTGCTTTAGACCCTTCCCCAAAGGAAGAGGCAGAACATGACTCTGATTTGCAGTCTGCTCTATTGTGCATTTCTTTTGTCTGTTTGTATGTTTGCTTGCATTAACACTACTGTCTGGGTGCTCTTTTGATTTTTTTTTTTTTTGGACATGGGTGCTCTCTTGATTGACTTATTTGATTTCCTCAGATCTTTGCTATTATAACATATTATGCTTGTGCAGCCAAGCTGGATTGCTTGTGTATCAGTTTCCATTGTAGTTAAATGTTCTTTCTATACCTACAAAATAGAAGCAAGCTGGTAATTGTGGTCGATAATTCTATATTCATTCAAGCTGTATCAATTGCATTTTTGTGCTAAATGGGTATTTGTTGTATATTTTAAACATTAACTGTTGTATGGTCAAATAAATTTTGTTATATATGCAGCTTCTTTTATTTACTTGGCGGATGAGATCCAACTGAGTAAATATGAATATTGTTGGAAATTATTCACTTTTAGATGGAATTATAGCCTGCTGAGTCTTACTATGATTGGTTTTTGTAGGATCAAAGTCACTGTACTGTGACACAATTCCAGACCATTGTGGAAAAAGGCAAGCCCCTTATGTTGAAGGAACTTAGGAAGTTGTGGGAAAAGTCTAGACGTGGCCTTCTGTGTAATAAGGGAGAGTTCAATGAGACAAACACTTTGTTGTTGGATGACTCTCCTTACAAAGCCTTACGGAATCCAGTAAGCTGCTCTTTGATTTCCTTGTGTAAAACAAGAATTAAATTTTTTTGAGCATCATATAGTTTTTTCTGAAAATGCGTTTCTCTCTACTTATGCAAATTATATACAGATGCACACAGCAATATTTCCTTATCCTTACCGATACAGCGACACCAATGACGCATCGTTAGGTGAGACTAATCTCTTCAATCCTCTTCCGCCTAAGATCATTAGTTTATGTCCAGGGATTGTTATTGCTGTACGCAGTCTTTTCTGAATAATAAATGCTTTAAACATAATTTATATGCAGCGAAGACAATTCCCTGCCAACCATTGTGACCTACAGTTCCTGATAACTTGGATAATCTGTTCTGTTAATTGCTTTTTAAGGATACGTTGAACTTACCTTTTGAAATATTTCCCAAATCTTCTCTTTTATATTTTCAAATTTCTCCAGTTCGAAGGATATAGAAAGTTTTCCTCGACACGACGAGGAAGGAAATTTGTAACTCAACCACTCTGTCCTGTTCTCCATTCTGTTTCTTTTTTGGGATGCCTCGGGATTTTCAAAGTTCAAATATATTTACACATGCTCTATTTGTGTTATTGCAGGACCTGGAGGTGATATTCGTGTTTATCTCGAAGGATTGGCTATGGCTGAGAATGTTCAGGAATATGTGGCTTCTCATCCATTTGGTCAGCCACCTATAACAGAATCAAGCCCACACTGGAATTTTTATTGTGAAGTTAGAGGTCAAGGCGTAGTCGCAAGACAAGAAACAAAAAAAGAAACAAAAAAAAGGAGATGGATGGAAAAGAAGAAACAAAAAATGGAGATTGCATAAGCGCCATCAGCTTATCATCAATAAAGCCATCCATTGAATTTTGAAAATTATTACAACACCAATAACAACAAAGTCTTTATCCCACTGGATGGAGTCGACTACATGCATCATACAACGTCATCGTGATCTATTAGTAATCAAATATTTAGATATATTATTCATTAAAAAAATCTCGCTCTACAACTTCACTTAATGTTTGTCTCAGTCTCCCTCTTCCTCTTTTAGCAAGATTTCAGACTACTTGATCTACCCTCTTTACTCCAGATATATTATTTTGATTATCATTACAGACCAAAAAAAAAAAATTGATTATCAATTTAGTGCTGTTTTGTGATAATTTCTTATGGGGATATAATTATCACATACTCATCCAAACATTTTAGATTTGAGCTGGATCAAGGTCTAATTGGGGATAATTTTGCTAGCATGAGTTTTCCACATCTCAATATTGAAACCTAGACCATGATATAATTTTCATTTTAGTATTTGATGGGAATGAATTTTCAACATTAAAAAGCTTGATATATATTGTTTGAATTCTTTTTTTACAAAAATATAGAAGAGTCAAGTTCATTAATTTTCATAAAAATTATTACATTGTTGTTTCAATTCTTGTTGCTTAAGATTTGTAGTTAACTTAATGTTACAGTATCTATCATACATCTTGCCGGACAATGCTACGGTTACAACACTGTAACTTGGTTCTCGTTTACTTGCTAGATCACCTATGTGATTTCAATTCATCAACCAAGGCCACTATTCTCGACTTCAAGAATGGAGTTAGGCCTTGATTGCTTAATAGATAGGAGGGTAAGTACCAGGCCCGTAGGGTTGTGTACAACTTATGTGAAGTGGTTCATCCATATGGCGCGAACGAAAGCAAGGAAGGAGTTATTGAATATAACATGATAACCCACTAATTTTGTAGGGCTAAACTTCTAGTACTGTTATCAATACTTCATCTACAGAGTAATCCACCGATCTGTATTGTTCTTCATTGTAAATTAAATCAATGATAAAGAGCAAATGAATAGAAAAGGTTAATAAAAATGAACATATTGCTTCAACTGAACCAGACACAAACTTGAGCCTAGTGAAAAATTCAGGTATTAGAATCATGAGGGCTCTCGTATAAAAAATGTTGGTCTGAGTTGGCACTTGGCTTTTGGCAATGTGGCAATCCTTCTAAATCTAACACATGTGCTGATTGTTGTAATGCTGGAATGCTGCAACAACCTTCCCACCATTTTTAAGAGATATTCTTGAATCCCAAGATACCCACCCTCGAGTGGATCAAACAATATCTTCAAAAGTAAATCAAATCATCTTCCCCTTTATTTTAATAATTACTAGATTTCACAATCGAATTTTAAGAATTGACTACAGCTCAAGTTTGTAGTTTGACTACTCATCAAGTATAAGTCAATCTTTTCAGTACCTAATCTCCTCATCTCTCCTGGGCTTTCAGATACGAAATATTATTTTTGAATTTTACCATCTTCCTCCCGTGTTATGTAATTCAAGGCAGTTAAAATTGATCCAATCAAATAACTGGGTGAGGTAGTGATTAAGATCGGGCTAACTTGTAATTAGACCGGTCACAATTGAAAATATTTAAATAAAAGAACATCAATCTACAAATACGACGATGTCATTTTACGCTTAATAAATACACAAAATATATACACAATCCAATCCAGGAAACTCAACTAACAGATTAGTTCACATGTTCATTGGTTTGACTGGCTCGCCCAAGTTTCCCCTGAAAAAATGAATTCAATTTACTATCATATTATTGCGTGTAATTAATCAGTGGTTAATATATTTCTTATATAGATGACGGTAATTAAAACAGAGTCAGTTGTCCCATGAAACGATTATCTCCTCTCTCACTCACAATCAGAACGGTTTGTTGAGCTTTAATTGGTGGTGAAAAACTAAAAATGTAGGTATGGCAGAGACTGATAGATTAATAAAACTTAAAGCAAAAAGCAATAAAAGGCCATTATTTTATGTCAGTATATATCATTTTCATCGTCACTGTCACCATCTTCAAGATCATCTTCACGCAGATGCAGATAGTTGGTGGTGACAGTTAAGCCATTCTGTAACTCAACTACCATTTCATTTCATTTCTTCAGAGCTTCTCATGATATATATCAAACAGAATGACATGTGCTTCTCGGTGTTTTCATCTCCATGTGCCCACCTACTGAAACAAGCAGCATCTTCTCCTTCTTTATTTTCATTTTCTTACGCTTTGGGCCCACTCGTTTTCTTTCTTTTTTTTGGCTTAAGTTCCCACGAAAAAGCTAGAAAACTGTCTCCATTATATTTTGTTGTTGCGTTTTGTCTGCAAGTGAAATCGAATATGCATGATGATTGTGTGGTTAATTTAATCAACATGTCACATGTTTGAACTCACCCAGATTATAACTTGAGATTTTATAAAAAGAAACTAATTAAAGATATGAATAGATTAGGAAGAACTTAAGATAGAAACAAGAGGATGGAATGGTCCCAAGTCTTAGGGTACGTACTAATGATATTGTGATCCAAAAACAGAGAAGAGAAAAGGTAATAAAAATCCAAATTGATCGAAGTTGACTTTACCCAACCCAAGTGTGCAATGTAAAGGTATAATAAGTTGGTCACTAACGAAATATAAATCAACTTGGCATGTGCTTAGTGGGTTTGAGGTTGATTGAGGGTAACTTATACGTACCAGCCATATCGAATCCCATCCATAGAATATTTATATGATCAGGTTATGAGTAGTGGGTGTGGCTTTAATTTCATCCTACTTTTAATTTTGTTGATTCTCATATGTAATTAGTTGGCTTGAAATTTGCATTGCTTAATTGTGGTCCTGCCTTGTTCTCTTTCAATGCCTTTAATTTCAAGATGCACACATATTGAATAAGATACAAACTTCATTTTCAGTACCAGCGTTCCCAATTATAGATGATTCCCAAATCCAAAAACCACATAAAAGATAGAGCTTATGTATATATATATAGGGCATGCATAATAGAAGTACAAATTCTCTTGCTCTACATTGCATGTATTTGTAAATTTCTATTGTAAGCAAGTCAATGAAGTAAACGTACGCCACCGAATATACAGATAAAGTGTTGTCTATGCGTAATATTATTAATGTTTTGGGGGCCTCACCCGGCTAATAGTATAAAACTAGCATGTCATTTTCTAACTAAAGTCATCGGTGTGCATGTATGTTTCAATATTTTTAAAGTTACGTATTACATTTGATTTCTCTCATTTTGAAACTGTGCTTCTGTTTTTTGGCCTCAAGGCTTATCACTCCATATATTATATAACAAGAGGAATAGTGTAATGGTTGGAGCTTTGTAGTCTAATAATACTGAATTCTTTTCTAAAGTTTTTCTAAAATGAGACTGAGAGGTTGTGATATATAATATGTATGAGAATTATGACAAAAAAGTTGATGTAATTAGAACAAATAAATATAAATTGTGAGAATAAAAAATTGATTAGAAAATATATACCTCAAATAAATTAAAGTAAATTAGTTTTTCCTAAAAATTAATTTTTTGTCCTCTCAATTATAATTTTTTATAGTTGATGATATATTTAATGTAGTAATTATATATACCCTTAAAAATGAAAAGAGGGCCATGGCCTTGAATGCGCCTCCTACACTGAGATACTAATAATCACGAGAGATCCAACCTCCTTTAAAAAAAAAAAAAAAAGATCCAACCTCCTAACTAACGTTATTAATTAAGTGGTGGGTAACTCTATTTACTCTTTTTTCTCATTCTTATTGAAAGTCATAAAAGCATATTTTCAATGAGCTTTCAAACAATTAGTTTATATACCTGACAAGCAGAAAAAGTAAAATAAACAAAAATATGATGGCTAAACTAAAGCAATAAGAAGTGTAGAAAAACGTTGGCAAAAAAATTTTAAATAAATAAAATAACGGAGGACCAGACACCAGACTTTATTATTTTCCCATTTCATCTTTTCCTTGTTTTTAATTTTTTTTAAAAGAAGTTCAATCATTGATCTGGCTGCAACTTTTTTGTCAATATTTAGCGCCATCCTTACTTCAAATCCATTCTTAGATTAGATATCAAATATTTGACTTTTTTTTCCCTTTTCAGAGCTTTTAGAAAAGCAAAACAAATACATTTAAGTATGTTTGGATGGGCTTAAAAACAAAAAATAAGTGCTTATTTTAGGGTAAAAGTACTTAAAATTATTGGTAGCTTATTTTGCATGTTTGTTTCGGCTTATTGTTAATTTGATTTATAAATAACTTATAACTTATAAATCAAAATAAGCTTAAGTTGTTTAAAACAGCTTATTTTTGATTTATAAGTCACTTATAAGGTGGGGCCCACAAATTCTGACTTATTTTTCACATCTAATCACAATTAACCCAAACATACACAATCTGACTTATGAAAAATAAGTAACTTATAAGTCATTTTTTTCACAGCTAATATAAATATAAATCTCATTATACAATCTGACTTATTTTTAATTTGTCGCCCAGGGGCCAATGTTTTATAACATCTTTTTTTCTATTAAAAAAAATATTTTCGTTAAAACGTCTGAGCTATATTGTCAAATCTACTCACTTCATACTTTTTGTTGTTTTGTTGTTGAAAACAACTAAACAAAAGATTTCATACTTACATATGTGTTTTTATAAATATATGCCACTATTGGATCCCCCCCCCCCCCCCCCCCCCCGGTTTTAAGTCCAAACTCTCATGTGTTGTATTTCTTCTCTAAGGAAATTATCTCTTCAAGTCATTATTTCTCATGTTTCTAATTTCACCTGTTTTTATATGTTATAGGGTTGCAGAACTTAAATAGTGATCGTCACCTACTGGCCAGTGTGTTGACCTATAATAAAAATATTATTGCATCCGAAATATGAGATGTCAAATGAGAGGTAAATAAATAAATATGATGAGTGAAGTTTTTTTCCTCTGAATCTGAATGATGAGTGGAGTTTTGAATATCCACAACATAAAACAAAAAAATAAGTGCTTATTTTGGGGTAAAAGTAACTTATTTTGTATATTTGTTTCGGCTTATTGTTAATCTGACTTATAAGTAACTTATAGCTTATAAATCAAAATAAGTTATAAGCTGTTTAAAACAGCTTATTTCTCACTTATAAGTCATTTATAAGGTGGGGTCCACAAATTCTAACTTATTTTTCACATCTAATCACAACTTACCCAAACATATACTATCTAACTTATAGAAAATAAGTCACTTATAAGTCATTTTTTTCACAGCTGACCCAAACATAAATCTCATTACACAATCTGACTTATATATAAGTCACTTTTTCATAAGTCCATCCAAACACACCCATGATACATGTATTTAGTTAAAGCTCATCAATCATGATGCAGTGAGCCACTCTAAGTGTGTATATTGTACAATGAAATATATATTTTAGGGGTGTTCACAATTTTCCCGTCCTAGTTTATCCAGTCCCATCCTGAGATATTTTTTTATTTTAAAAATCTAAATATCTAAAATGCATCACTCAATTATGTGGCATTTGAGGAGCGTATTACCAACATTACATTTTAATGTCTAGGATTGCAATTATTGAGATGAGAAGTGTCTGTACGATAAATGTTAAGAGCTAACTTGAAAGAGTTTCTGTGAAAATTTTCTAAAAGCAATGTCCAGATCATAATGTTTACCTCATTAGCAACAAAGGTTTTGTGAGTCATTTCCTAAAAAAAAAATTAAGCAGCAAAGAACTGCAACATCAACATCAAAATAACAAAGATGACACAAATTTTTTTTTTACATCAAAGTAGAATCCCAATAATAAATAAATAAATATTTAACTCTCATAAACAAAAAGCCTTTTGGACCAGAGCATTCTAGAACAACCCATTCTAAAAAAAACTATTACACTACAAACACCTAGACAACTAAATATACAACGTTTGCCACTAATAGAAGCTCAAATAATATTATTTTATAGAATATAAGTATATAAAATTTAATCATATTAATTATGTTGAAAACATTTAGCATTAGATGGAGCTTTCTGCACTTATAATTGAACAACCCCAAGTCTAAGCAATGCTAGTGAGGTACAATCTAAAGTTACAAATACCTAGTATTGCATGTCTCTCCTATATGTTGTTAGGGGCATCTCTCATTGTTTATTTTTTATGTTTGAAAATGTAAATTAAAAAATATCAGCCGAAGAAAAAGCATATAAAAAATTCCCAAAACAATAAAAAAATTAGTAAAAAATAATCAGGAATGTCCCGTCTCGATCAGGATCGGGACAATTTCGGGACAGGACGGGACGGGACACGGGACAGAAATCTTATCCCGATCCCTTTTCTTCGAGACAGGATGGGACGGGACCTAATATATTTTATATTTCCTCCCTCTTGTTAGAATAAAAAAATAACTAAGTTATTAACCTTATTTGTACATGATTTTTTCCGTATTCAAAAGATTGAATTAAAAATAATATAAATCCCCTTAATATTAAATGCACTCATAGAAATCTGAAGGATGGACCATCTTACAAAATATAATTAACCTTCCACTTAGCGACGAGAAATTCTTAGGTACTTTGGGAGTATCATGTCATTTAAACGTTGTCAAATGAAAATGAACCAATTCAGTGGATTGTAGGCCTACATGTCAACTTAGTTGGCTCTTTTTTAAAATGAAAACATTTTTAAGGAAAAAAATAAACTCTCCACCAATCTTGTTCTCTCTCCCATTCTCTAATAAACCCATGTCAGATTTTCTCTCTCTTCTGCACCACTCTTCTTCTTCTTATTCTTCTTCTTTTAATAGAGCACCTCTCTTTTTCAGTGTTCTCATTTCCCCATTTTTTCCGATCCCCCCCTCTCCTTTTGCCATTTCTTTGTTGTCCAGTGAGAAAATATTGCAGACTGGCCAAAGTCATAAAGCAAGCTGAGTTGCTGAACTGAAAAACCAACTCAGATGTATAGTAGATTAAAGTCTTGAGATTTATGGAGTCAAAAACACTAGGAATGTTCATGGCTGAGTTATACAAGGTGCGTCCCTCAAAGGGCTTGACCACGATCTAATATTGGCTAACATAATGGCGGCGACGGTTTGACAGAGGGTTTTGTGGCGATGGAGGTGTAGTGATAAAATTGGGAAGGTTGGGGTATGAGTGGGTGATTTGAGCCTTTCCTAATATGCCTTGGGGTTCAAATGCAAAATTTAATTAACCAAAGATTGCACTAGTGGTGCTTTCATGGATCGTCTCTCAAGGAGCCTAATGAACTAACCTAGGAAACTAAATGCATGAAAAGCTATAAAGTTGGGGTTTTTGAGATTTTAATTAAGGAAACTAAACTAGATTCTTTTTGGGATTTTTGTTATTAAAGAAAGCAATTAAAATGGATTTGTGAAAACTATTGAGATGAACATGGGTCTCTTGATGAATTGGTCAACCTTCCTAGCTTCTAAAATGATATGGGAGTTTTTAAACCAAGTTCTAATGCAAACTTAAGGCAATCGCTCTTAGTCCAATTAACCTACTTAATCAACTAACGTGGCGCATAGCTCATTCAATTAATTAAATAGGCAATCGTTAAGTTTCAACTTGGTAGTGAAGATTCATGATAAACATGCAAGGACACTCTCGTTAGAAGTAAATCGAACCATCTAACGTTGGACCTAGTGTCTAAACACACATACAATCACACATGCATTCAACATATTTTAGAAATCCAAAGGGAATATAAATGAAGCATATCCATTGCATAATATTAAGAAAACAACACTTAGGTTCATACATATAAAAGACATCTCTTAATTACATGCATGACCATTTAAACAAAAGATCAAACAATGAAGCACACTTGTTCCAAGACCCATTACATATAACAAAAGGGATTGAAATACATAATAAGACTTAGACAAGAGAAACTAAATAACTCCCCATTAGAAACGTTGAAGCTTCGGTTGCCATCCTCCATCAAGATCCCCACGAAGAACTTAGCCACTCATGCTCTTGAACACGATTGAATGGAATTTGGAGTTAGAAGCCATGGGATTAAGGTGGGATCGGTGAAATTGGTGTAGATGAGTGAATGGAATAGTGGAATTCGTGCATAGGCTTGAGGGCAAGAGAATGGAAGGAATTGTGGTGAGTGGTGGTGGAATGGAAGAAAGAATTGGAGTGTTCTTGGGTGGTGATTTTCGTGCTAGGTAGAGAGGAGAGGAGAGGAGAATGAAAATTTGAGAGAAGAGTGAGAGAGGAGCATAAATTTTCGTTGGTTGCTTATATATAGCACAAGAGGCAATCCAAAAACCTTCTAAATTGGCCTAGGTGTCCTATTCTTACTAGAATTAACAAATAGGAAAGGTTTGGGGAAAAAATTAAGAGAGAATGGGTGATAAATATGCAAATTCGGATTCCCCTCTCCATGGCACAAGAAACCACTCAAAAAATATCCAAGACGGCCTTCGGTTGTCTAATTTGACCTCCCATAACATATAGGAAAGATTTGGCGAAGACCCAAGTACTCTCTCTCTCTCTCAAGAAATCTAGCTAAAATAGGAAGTTGTAATTAGAATAATCAATTAGGAAACTTCTTATCCTCAATCAAGCTTAGGGTTGCTTATTCTTGTAGAAATAACAAAAATGAAATATTTTAGGCAAACCCAATCAACCAATCCAATAGGAAATTTCCTATTTTGCAAAAGTTCCCTTTTTTGTAGAAGTTTCTTATTTTGTTTTCTTCTTGCTTTGACCTTAATTCTTTGCACCTACAATGAAAATTTTAAGCGCATGTGAAGTATTTCAAGTCTATAAAAAATAAATGCATGAGTTAAATGCCTAATATGCTCAAATTATAATGAAAATGCAATTAACTCTATAATCTTGGACCCTAAGTATAAAAGTGCCTAAATCCCCATTTAATAGCCTAGAACAAATGCTAATTTCCTATAATTAATGGATAAAAATATGTAATAATAAAGTGCAATCAGTGGGAGAAACTAAGGAAGAGGGGTTTTAATTTGATAAAAAGAAGGGCCAAATAGACTAGCAATGAGCATGACAGAAAGATCACTTATCAAGTAGGAGAGAGAAACTTAGTGAAAGTAATAATGAGAAAGAAGAAATAAATTAGAGATAAGAGAGCTGAGAGAAAAGATGAAGGGTGTGAAGACTGAAGAGTAGGGCTACACAAAAAAATCCGGTGGCCCGCCCGTACCTAGCCCGGCCCCTAGCCAATCTGGTTCTTAGATTAATTAGCCCGAAACCATAACAATTAGGATAGGACCAAACCCCGACCATCGGGCAGGACAAGATTAGGGCATAGGCTTTAGAAATAGTGACTCGGCCCCGGAAATATTATTATTTTTTATAAAAAATAATTTCTTTTCCTAATTTAAAAATACACCATATAATAATTAATACTAATACACCATATAAAAAATATTTGATTAATTCTTTTTCCTAATTTCTTTTAATTTTTAATTTATTTCATTATTTTTTCTTAGGATCAATTAAATGTTTAAGAATCAACATGACATGTCCTGTGGCTCGAAGGACATGTCCTACCCGGTGTTGGTCTCATGCCACACAAGACGGGGCCGGGCATTGATCCAAAAAAGCCAGCCCAAAGATTTTTAGGACAGGACCTAGGACATATACCTGGCCCTGTCCTGCCTGGTTTTTGTGCAGCCATACTGAAGAGTAAAGAGAGGCGTAGAATAGAGAGAAAATCTGAGATGGGTTTATTGGAGAATGGGAGAGAAAAAAGGATGGTGAGAGTTTCTTTTCTCCTTCAAGTATTTTCATTTTGAAAAAGAGTCAACTAAGCTGACATGTAGGCCTGCAATCTATTGAGTTGGTTCATTTTCATTGGACTTGGATCCTCTCCACTACCCCTGCCCTCCTTTACCTCTCATTTTCCCTCTCACGCCATTGGATTTTTGATCCAATGGTCCATATTTAATATTTTATAAAAATAAATATAATTATAATAATACTTAAAATTTCATAAATCAATTTAATATTATTATTTGGACTGAACAGTTCACAACTGTAATAAAAAATGAAAATTAAAATCTAAATTTATAGTAATAGTCTACACTTCTTTATTGTTCAGACCAAATTTTGATAGATTAAATTTAATATGTGATTTCAAACACTACAACAAAAACGGGCTTTATAGGCGGTTCATTTAGTAGCGGACAGCTGAAACTGGTACTAAATATACATTAGTAGCGGATATAATAATAAACCGCGACTAAATTAGTCTATTTGACCAATTTCAAAGATAGTGGCGTATATTAGTGGTGGTTAGCCCAAAAAAACCGCTACTAAAGTGGCGCCATTTGGCGGGTAACTTAGTGGTGTCACATTAGTAGCAGTTGGGTTTGAAAAACCGCGGGAAATTGGAAGGTCTTGTAGTTAGTGGAGGTTTTTTGTGCATTTAGTGGCGGTTCTAATATAATCGCCACTAACGCAACAGATGCATTAATTGCAGTTGCAATTTAGTGGCGGTTACAGAGGTGGTTTTCCTAACAAACCACCGCTATTACTAGCGGTTCTTAAATGCTTTCTCTTTAACCTCTCATGCCTTTTCATTTGTAAGGGCACGAGGGAAATTGGTGAAAGGACGTGAAGATGACATTAAAAAGGATGCGCACACGTGATTTGTGAAAAAGACAAGTGGTGCATATTCAGATTCCAGATTCAATACCAATCATGGCAGGAGACAATGATCGCAGTAGAGGAAAGAGGCCTATGTCTAGTTAATAGGAGCAAGAAGAGGAACAACGTCATAGGCAGCAGAGGAAGGAGGGTGAGCGTGAATGTATAGAACAGGAGAGGCGCCGTATAGAGAAAGAGCCCATTCCCAAGAACATTATCAACGAATTCTAAAATGAAAACATGGGCTTGACACAGATTCCGAATTTGGAGGAGTTCAAACGATGGTTTGATGAGGAGGAATTTGAGGAGGCCAGGCGTCCTAAATGGTCCGCTGGAAGAGCCACCGGATACCATGTATAAGTGCAGGGTAAGGGAATTAAATTTTTTGCCGCTTTTATCAGATAATTGAAATTTTTACTCTGACTTAACAATATTGTGTAAATTGTACAGACCCTTCTGGTAGTACCATAAAAAGGACGATGACTGTGCAAGATGTGCACATCCTTCCGAGTGGCCACAGGGTGCAGGTTGATTGGAACCTGTTCACCCTTCAACCTAGAGAAAATGGGGGTCAACTCTTTGGCAGGTTTTGCAAGAATGTTGGCCAGAATTTTCAGCGCTTCCCAATTGAAGCTTTGGACTCGAGGAAGATTGATGAGGAGGCAAAAAATTTTGCGTGGAACAAAATCGTGAAGGTCGGTTGAATTGAGTTAAAGGTTATCTATTATTTATTATTATAGGAATATGATTTTATTTAATGACACATGTATTCTATTTATTATTTAGTATTTATTATTATTGGAATATGATTCTAATTATTATTTAGTATTTATTATTATTGGAATATGATTCTAATTATTATTGTAGGAATATTATTTGATCGTTGATAAATTTCATATTTTGCAGAGAAAGTTAGATTTGAGAGACATGTTCAAAGGTTTTGGACAATCAAAGATGGGCGACAGTTGGGAAAACAAGAGGTTAGAACTGTTCAACAAAAGGGATCAGGGGGAGTAGGCCGATGCAGGAGTTGATCGAAGATGTCCCTGGTGGAGTCCCTCCGGATGCGTGTGAAAGATATGTCCGTTGGAGAAGGGGAGACATAGGAAAGGTATATTTAATAATATTGTTGTATTGATATTTATTATTATGAAGAAATATTTTTTTAATAATAATGATGATTAAATTTTATTTTATGTTAATAGAAGAGGTCGCAGCAAGGTGTTTATAGCCAGTCACATTAGAAGGTTCATCATACAGCTGGGACGAAGCAATTTTCGATCTGGTACGGAGAGATGGTATGAAGCAATAAACCTTTCTTGTTTAATTTAAATTGATTTAATTGTATTTATTAACAATAAATGATATTATAATTTTGAGGACGATGAAGCTGCGTAGAAAGGAAAGAAGGCTAAGTACAGACTTTTCTACCGGAAATATCATAGGCATGCCGACGGGAGTACAATATTCAGGGAAGCTAAGGAGCAGATTGTAAGAATTCAGTTATTTTTATTTAGGATTGTCATATTTTTAATAACAATTATATTTGCATAAAAAGTTTAATATAGTTGTGTCTGCATGCTAGAATTGAAGAAGCAAAGAGACGGCTTCAGGAGTCGTAGGAGGATAATTAGACCCCAATGCCTCGCTCAGGGCCGCCCTAGGCCTCGTGAGCACCTTGGATAGGTGCTCGGGATGGGTTTCGGAGCACTACCTTCGGTGGTCTATGGTCGGACAAGCGAGCCAAACAGCACCCAGTTTGCAGCTTTCGGTCAACCATCTACCAGCGCCAACAGTGCATTGGACCAGATAATGCAGAGGGTCGACCTAGGTGGACCTCCTATGCGCGTACTAGGACTACCTTCACGTCCACCGAGACAAACTCGCAACCGTTCTCCAGGATCACAGCCAGATGGCGATCAGCCAGAGGGTGGTTATTTGGATGACACTCAGCCAGATACGTAGTAGTAGGGTTTTTTCTTTATTATTTGGATGTTTGTAATTTCAGGACTGTTGCACATTTTTTATTTGTTGGAAAACTTGTGTTTATTTTTGCTACAATTGCACAATTATGTAAATTTTTTGTTGTCATCTTATTTATATTTGAAATGTTAATTGAAGTTATTTCAACCAAAGGCAATTGCAAAAAAGAAAAAAGAAAAAAGAAAAGAAAACTAGAAACCGCCACTAAAAAAAGAAAAGAAAACTAGAATTTAGTGGCGGTTACTAAACTTATGTGCAATTAGTGGCGGTTATAAACCGCTACTAAAGTTTAAAAAAAAGTTTTCTTTTTATCAAAAGGCCAATGAAAAAAAATAGAATTTAGTGGTGGTTTGTAACCGCCACTAACCTTATGTGACCTTAGTAGCCATTTAAAACTACTAAATGCATAGTTTTTTTAAAAAAAAATAGTTTTCGTTTTTATCAAAAGGCAATTAAAAAAAAGAAAACTAGAATTTAATGGCGGTTTGTAATCGCCACTAACCTCATTTGAATTTAGTAGCGGTTTAAAAACGCTACTAAATGTGAGGTAAAAAGGTCATATATGGTTATTCGCGGTTTGAGTAGAGGTTACAAACCGCTACTAATCTTTGATTGTTGGTTAGATGTTTCTTTTATAAATGTTGTACCTAGAGTTGGGATTTTCGGGCCAGCCTGTGGGTTGAGCCCGAAAAATAGGAAAAAAAATAGTTCGTGGGTTGCAAAAAAATCAGCCCAAAGTGAATCGGGCTAATCCAGCCCGCATCCTAAACGAGCCGGGTCAATTTCGTGCTAACCTGTCAGGTGGACGGGTTAGCCTGTTTATTATTATATTTTTTTACAAAAACCTATTCAAAAACATACTCTCACTCTCAAAAACTCACATTTATAGTCAATTGTTTCTTCACTCTCACACACTCAAATCACTCTCGCCTTTCACACACAGATCGTCGATCGCTTCCTCGCACGGCGGCGGCGTGGCCGGCGCCCTAGCCTCATTACCTCAGTTGTTAGTTCTCTCCTCTTCTCCCCTAACGAGACAACGACGCCAACCACTGAAGCTTTCGTCATCCTCTCAGTCTCCAGCCATCAAACACTCTCCGTCGTCCTCTTTGATCCACCATCCTCCAGAATCCAGAGACAACTCCATTCTCCAGGCAAGACTCACTCATCTTCTCCATCCACTAATTCAATTTTAGGGTTTTTTGTTTTGATTTGTGTTGCCTTCAATTTTTCTTGTGCATATGTCAAGCCTCGTAGTCTGATTGCTTCCATAATTCCATTGACAAAACAAAATCGATTGATTTTGTGCATTTTATTCTGAACGAAAGAACTCAAAGAAGGCTATTAATGTTATTTCACTCCCTGGTCCTGTGATATTAGTTATTACTCAGATTTTCTTTTGACCTGATTTCTGGTTGTTGTTGGTTTGACAATTAATTTTGAGTGTTATTTCACTCCTTGTCCCTGGTCCAGTGATCCTAAGATATTTCTTTTGTCTATGTGGTTTTGAACGAAAGAAGCTTTTTTATTTCTGTTAAATTGTAAAATATAATTGGGTATGTTTTAGTCTTTTGGTAATTCTTAGTTGTTTCTTTCTGTTTGTTAAGGAAATGAAAGAAAAGAAATAAAAACTTGTCAAGGTTTTGTGAGTTATTGTTTGTCTTTGTTCTCTCTTTTTTGTTGTATACTGGGTGGTTGAGGCATTGCCGCATTGGTCCTAATTTTAATTCCTAAATTTGAATCTAAGTGATGCAAATTGTAAACGTCATTATTATTATTGTTGCAGTAGAAATTAGAAAATGGCTTCAGCATCAAATAGGGAGAAGGAAAAGAGAAGAAAGCATATTATTGGCAGTGATGATGATGAATTAATTGAAGCTGATGATGATGCTATTATGGTTAAGCCAAAAAATCTGGACAACAATCTTGTGGGGGAGAAGGTGATAAAAGTAAAAATGGTTTTTTTCCTGCAGGAAAGCCAAAAAAAGGTTGAATCTGGAATTTTTTTATGAGTCAGCCCAACACATTAGGTCTAGGGCTAGAGAATCCCTAGACTAAATTTTATCGGGCCATAAGCGAGCTGGCCCAAAATCCCAGCTCTTGTTCTACCTTAACTAATTTATTTCATTTCACATTTTAATCAAACTTGAATCCTTCCATTCTAGATAATATCTTCACTCATATCATGGTTAAATCTTGGATCAATTTGCCACGTACATTCCCCTGCTATGTGGTCGGTTTGAACCATTTTTTAGATTTTGCTTTCGATCGCTCAAGTGTTAACAATAACATTCTTCGTCCTTGTCCAAATTGTAAATTTAAGAAGTGGCATCCAAGAGATGTTGTGCTTGAGCATCTTATAGTGAAATAATTCCCATCCAATTACACATTTTGGGGAATTCATGGCAAGAATGATGATGACGACGACGGTGAACATGCTGCTGCAACATCTTAGGTTCGATTAATGCAGATCAACGATCATGACTATTATGTAGATCCATTCAATGATGTCGTCCGTGATGCTTTCAGGGTGCAATATGACAACATCGGTACTGAATAACGCATTGACGGACTGCTCTCGGAGTTTTTCTGAAACGAAGCTGCTAAGAATTTTTGACCTTATGACGGAAGCAGATAAGCCATTGTTTCCAGGTTCAACTAAAAACTATGAACTTTCATTTCTAGTTAGTTACTTAAATCGTCTGTTTCTGGGTTCCACAAATTTATTATACAAATTGATAGAGGTGTTTATTTTCTTCTTAGGCGGGAGCAAGAAGATGATTAAAGCGACAAATCTTTTTCATTTTGTAACATTGACCATAACGGTGTGTATGAAACATTCGTATATGTCTTTTTTTAAAATGAATATTCATACACTTTCTTTTTCATTATTTTTTTAAATTTTGAAGCATTAGTAGCGGTTTAAGTACAAACCGCTACTAAAATCATTCACGTGAATTTAGTGGTGGTTTATAACTGCTATTGAAGCCGCTACTGATTCACACCTCCAGCAACTATAAATACCCCTCCCCTCATTTATTTCACTCAACCTCAAGCCTTCCTTCCTTGTCTCTCACTTCTTCTCCTCCGATGCTCTTCGTTTTTCCATCATTATCATTAATTTTTTTACCTTTTTTTAATATAATTATTTCATTCAATTTTCATTTATATATATCTACTAACGGTTTTTTTATTTCAGGTCTAGGTACTCACTATCTTCATTTAAATACTGTTAAATTAAATTGATTAGTTATAATCAGTTTGTTGTCATACGATTAATTATTTATTTGACATATCATTTCAAATATTTCAATTGAAGAATTGTCATAAATTCTTTTTCCAATGTTTTATAATTTATTGTGAATAGTAAAATTGAGTCCGATGATATTTTTTTAGTTAAAGCATCCAGTAGCGGTTCACTAACCACCACTAACATCTCGTAATCTTAGTGGCTGTTAGGAAACCGCCACTAATATCTCGGAACCTTAGTGGCGGTTTTCTAACCGCTACTAAAGTTTTATTATTTAGTAGTGGTTGCAAATTGCGGCTAACATGTAAAATTCAAAAACCTATTTTTCTCAGACCATTACTGGTGGTTGGTGGAACAGCCGCTAATGTACATCCAAATGTAAAATGTTCCCTCACTGTGTAGTGGCGGTTTTTGTTTCCGCTACTGGATTAGTAGCGGCGTTGATCGTTATAGCAACGATTTTTTTTAACCGCTAGTAAATGTTAATCATGGGAGATTTACTAGTGGTATGTTAAACCACTAGTAAACTCTCAGTAGCGGTTATAACTGCTACTAAATAATGTTTTTAACCTCCACTAAATGCCTCTTTTTTGTAGTGAAAGTATTATAGTAATTATATTTATTTTTATAGGACTATTAAATTTTGATTGTTCGATCAAAGATCTAATGATGTGGAGGGAAAATGAGAGATAAAGGAGGGGAGGGATAGTGGAGAGGATCCACTTCCATTTTCGTTGGGCAGTGTTTAAGTGACATGATACTCTTAGAGTACCCATTAATTCCTCCTTGGCGGCTAGTAAATATAAGTGTACGGGCACATACACACATATATAAGACCACCAAATCCAGAGTATTCCAGTTCTAATAAAATTATTTACTTAATTCAAATTATACCATAAGAGTTAAATTATTATTGAACTGCAATTTACCCGCAAAATCACTAATTTAATAAATCAAAGTTATATTTTAGAAGATTTAAACATAAGTTAACCTTAGGGATAATTAGTTAGGGTATACAAATATAAAAAGAGAAATTGTGAATCTTATAAAATGAAAGGGGCAGGCCCTTATAATAAAAGGTTACGGGCATCAGAAGACCGATTTCGATAATTCCTATTATTATGATATTAAACTATATTAAGATATACGGTGTTAGGCTTTTAGCATGCAATTATGAACTTGTGTGGGGTCAAAATGGATGGAGTAGAGTGATGATCAAGGGTGCGAGAAAAAGGAAGGGCATCATTAGGCAATCAAAGTATGATTGAAAAGAAAATGGCAATGTAGTTGTCTAGCTTAGTTAAGGACTTGCTGGCAAAAAAAAAAAAAAAAAAAAAAGTTAAGGACTTAGGGGCGAATGAGTAATCATGTCAGGATTTTTGTTTGTTGGTGGCCCCCACCCACATGTCATCCCTTGTCTGCTTCCATTACTCCATCCTTTGTCTATTTTCTTCACTATCACTTTCTTCTCTTTACTACCTACTTCCCCTCCAAATATGTAGTCCTTGTTCGAGTTCATTTATCTTAATTTTAAGTGGTTTTTATATGTATGAAATAAATATATGAAACGAATTTTATCTTATAAAAGTTAATGTGCTTTTAATCAAGTGAATGCAAACAAACCCATAAACTAATATTGTAACGAGAGAATGATATAAGAAAAACCTTATAATGTATACATCAAATATCAAAATCATGGAATTACTTGACTATCATAATATTGTGAAAACTCAACTACAAGGATAGTTTTAGAAGCTTGAGGATAATTGGATTGTTTTGGGTAATTAATTTGATGTATATAAAATTTAAGAGATATTATTTAATCGTTATCCATGTTTCAATGGTATATAATTGCATGATGTATGGTGTACTTTGGGTAGTAGACTTGTACCATTCTTGTTCTTGTGCATTTGTACGCTCAACAGCTCGATTTTGTTTTTGTCAAGTAAACAAAAGACCAAGAAGTGATATTTCCTGCTTGGTGCTGCTTACTTAAAGAAGTGGTCAACATGTCATTAACTAAAACGTGTGTTAGGTTCATGAATGAAGATCTTTGAATGAATAATTCTTTTATTATTATTCGAGCAACCCTGTTTTGCAAGTGCCCATTATAATATTCTCAACCTCACAACTCGTAATTCTATATTAGCTTTTCATCCTCACAAGAGGTTTTTCTTTTTTTCCCCTTCCAGCATCAAAATGAACACTCCGATATTTATTTTACAATATGATAATGAATTCTCACCAAATAGAAGTGTCGATTCATGAAAACGTACAGAAACGCAATCTTAATTACACGTACTTTATGATATTTTCATCCCACGTTATTATTTCTTTTTCGCCACTCAATCTATAATTTTTTTAAACTCACTTTTAAAGTTTTGATTTAGATTATATATGCACATACATTATATTTAAATGAAATCATTTGATGAATAAGAAATAAGCTCCATGAATTAAAAATTTTGAATGGCGACTTTCTAAGCTTTCTATATTTTATATTAATGCTCGAAAATTTCAATGCACCTAATTCACTTTTGTTTTATAGTTTTATTTCTCTATTAATATCACATATTAAATAATGAAAATGCTATACTTTTAAATGAAAACAATTCATATTATTATAGTCAACAGAGGATCATCACATTACCTGAATTAACAAAACTAGAAGAAGCTAAGCATCTATAATACATTGGAGCACGCATTGCATCAATATTCACCGATTTTTTTTTATCATCCACCATTCAATATATAAAATTAGTGGAAATTACATTGATAATTTGTAAGTCATAAATAAATAGAGCGGCTGACCCCGGAAACATGGAATCCTTAAAACAAAGATAATACACATTATTAAAAAAATTAATCAAATTAGGTATTTGTAAAAAAATGGTAATAGATTTTTTTAAAAAAATATCTTATTTATTCATGTATATTAGAATCACTCCAGGTGTAAACTCTCCTAGACCCTCACTATGTGCAATAGAGATATTCTAAGAAAAACAATTGTAAATTTTGGAGATAAAATTAATTGGAATAGAGGGATTCATTTTTTATTCTGACATTTTCCCTATTTTATAAAAAGAAAACATGAAATACTTTTTTGGCCTCAACCATAAAAAAAGCAAGATGTAAATCCAGGAAAAAAAAATACATCCTCCATTCCTTAAATATAAAAAGATATATTTACCTAATTAAATTATGTGAAAGATGTTAATTAAGTTAGCTAAAATTATATGTTATTATCAAAACACCCTAAACACATTAATTAATTCCACCATCTCTTTTATGCTTGTTCATTATCGAGGAGTACTAATTGGGATAATTTAAAAAAATGTAAAAAAAAAAAATTATATTTAAGAACAAACCCATTCCCCTAAATATATACCATATATAGGAACGGATGGAATAAGATGTAAATCCGTTTTTTTTTTTGTCATAATAAGATGTAAATCCGTTAAAAAGGGAAATATTTAAAAGATTTTCATGTAAGACTAGATATTCGAGTAAAGGTCAACAAATGTAGGTTACGAGTATTTGCTTAAAATTAATTTCTTTTAATAAAAAAAAAAAACTAGATGTAATACAGTATTAGTGCTTAAACGGTTAAACCAGGTACCACTACCTAAATCCACTTACACTCACGTCCCGCAACCTCAGTCTCTCTCCTCTGACAAGATCACATGCAGACGCAGACATATCCAGACCCACAAATACTCAACCCACATGGATTCCCCATATACACACTTCTCACCCTCTTCCTCCTTCTCTTCTCTTCTTCCCCTAATAAACAAATCCCTTTTCTTCTAATCACTTTTATTATTATTATTATTATTATTATTATTATAAGCTCGCCAGCTCTCACCAGATTGGCTACACATTTTGATGCTAAAAATTAATTCTTTCTTCCAAATCCAATTGTTCTCCAACCTCAAGTCCCAGACAATTCTTCTTGGATCTGCAGACATTCGCTTACCTTCTCTGCATTGGTACTGTTAAACTTCTGTTCCTTCTTTTTCCTTCTTTCTTCTTCTACTTCTCTATGGGGCATTGGGCCCCCTCCCTTTTTTTCTGCGGCCTTGTTTTGTGGTTGTTGTCATTTAAGGTATTGTCTGCTTTGTTTTGCGAAACCCATTAATGTTTCCCTTCGAACAGTTATGGGAATTGATTTGATTTAGCTTTCGGTGATGCATTGTTGTAGTTACTGAGATTGGGTTACTTTTTTTTTTTTTTTGGGAGTGCTGAAAAAGGGAATGCTCAGTTTTGGCTAGAATATTTCTGTGTTACAGGCTTACAGCTCGCTTGGCGAATGTACTCCTTGATTTTGTCCTTGCTTTGTTTGGTTTTGTTTCCAGAGCGTTCAGAAATGACCAATCAACTCTGTTTTCTTCTGGTTATCAGGGTTCAGAAACTGTGAGTGGCGGCCTCGACTGGAAAATTTGAGGCTGAGAAGGATGAGGAAAGGAGGTTCATTTATCTACCTTTAAGAAGGCTGGATTTTAATTTATTTATGGATGGTGGTGATCTCCATGAGCTGTTAAAAAGCACGCATTCGATTTTGTGTTGTTGAAGTCAAGATCCCATCTCAGAAGGGCCTTACTGTATTGTATTGTTGTGTGGGTGGTCTTGACAGTTAATGATAAATCAATTACGGAGTGGGAGTAATTCATTGGGTGGTTGAGGAGGGGTTGAGTATATTTAAGAACAGGTGGGTATGGCCGCAAAGCTCCTGCATTCTTTAGCAGATGACAACCCTGATTTACAGAAGCAGATTGGATGCATGACCGGCATTTTCCAACTTTTTGATCGCCATCATATCATTACTGCCCGACGGATCAACCAGAAGAGGCTTCCTCCTCCTCCTAATCGTCCAAGTATGCCCTACTTAATTTGGTTCTTTATTCCTTTATCAGTTCCCTCATGATGATCATTTGAGCTGTGTTGACTTACTCATACCACTGATTTGCCACATTGAGGTTAACTTGTTGCATTTCCAAATTAATTGCAAACAATAGATCTTTTAAGGGCTTATGTTTCTAGATCTTCAATCTCTTTCCTTTCTCTTCCAAACTCTGATTTTCCTTGAAGTCTTCTGAATGTTCTTTTCGTTCAAGGAGAGTGCAACATGTAGGTATATTTTGGAAGATTACTCAACAATGATCATTTTTTATGTTTGATTTTGAGACTTTGGTATGGAGAAGATGTGACCTTCTCCATGAATTGGTCTGCCTAAAGTGTGTTTTTCTACCGTTATCTTGACCATCTAGTGTTCCTTCTTGCTCTTATGCTTTAGACCAGTGTATGACTGTATTCGCAACTAATGCTTCTTTAATTAAAGGTGGAAACTCACACTTTGGTGATGGCATCCTGGGAGAAGATTCGAATAACGCAAGCCAGGAGCACACAGCACCTGTACGTATTTTCATCCCTTACCTTTGATAGACTAGCTATTGTTTTACAGTTCAACTAGATACGTTGTCCTGTGTGTTGCACACAGTTTGAGGAATGAGTTGCATTGATCATAACTTGTAAATAGTGTGGATTGTTATAGGTTTTGTGGCATATTATTGAAAAAAAGAACTTTTGATAACACTCTTAATTGAGGCATGGGCATTTTTTTAAATCTTTTGCGTGTGCTAAACCAGTGATTTGCTACCACCACGGCTCATGAACCAATTTGACTACCATCTAATTGGGTGAAATGTAAAAGGTTGAGAACTTTGAAACATCAATATCTTCCTCAGATAATCTTTTGATTAAATTCAAAATCTAAACGCTTTCTTGTTATGGATACATTTTTCTTCTCTTTTTGGGCATGCTTCTTACTATCTGGAACAAAGACACAAGAATTCGCTCTGAACTGAACCCATTCAACTTGCAGAATTTATTGCAGGATGTGAGCTCAAACAAGATAGTTGGTGAGAAACAAAGGATATCCACAGAGTCATCAAGAGCTTCTTTCTCATCTTCATGCTCATCATCCCTGTCCTCTCTGGATTGCAGAGCTCAAGTGGAGGGTTCCTTTGATCGCATTATTTATCCCGAAACTCCTTCAAGGGAACCGGTTATGAACCAAACAACTGTCTCTCCCCATTCAGGTGTGCAATCCCTTGATCTGAGGGATGTGGTGAAGGATTCTATGTATAGGGAGGCTAGAGGACTGTCTATGAAGAAGGCTACAGCTGAAGATGAAGCTGTCTTTCATGCTATGAAGTACAGGGACTCCCCAAGACCACTTCAGCTGTCCAAATCTGTTGATGGATCTTTTGGAGTTGGAATTGATGGGAAAAAGAGTGTGCCTGTTGATGTAAAAGAGTCTCTCAGAGTTCTTGCTAAACTTAGAGAAGCACCGTGGTATTATGGTGAAGCTAGGGAAATTCCAAGATCGTCAAGTGAAGTAAAAGACGGACACTGGCATCTGATATCAAAGGATGCTCCTCGGTTTTCTTATGATGGAAGAGAAATAAGTCGTCTTTCTTTTGAATCAAGGGAAACAATTAAAGGCCCACCAAAGCTAAAAGAGCTGCCTAGACTTTCACTGGACAGTAGAGAAGGCTCATGGTGCACTTATGGCTCTGATTCAAAACCCAATCACCTATTGAGAGGCCATGGCAGTGGCAACTCCACATCAGAAGCGGCAACCCAGAAGCGGCCTCCTAGTGTTGTAGCAAAATTGATGGGCTTAGAAGCGTTGCCTGATTCCCATATGGCTGTTGATACTTCGTTCAATCTCTCAGCTCAACATGATACTCAGTTTCCAAAATCATCAAAAACTGGACTGATTAAGCCACTCAAAATTTTTAATACACCGAAAAGCTCATTGAGAGACCCAACCTCGCCGCGACGAAAGAACCCTGATTTGGTTATGAAACCTATTTCAAACTCGAGATTGCCAATGGAACCAGCACCTTGGAAGCAGCAGGATGGAAATCGGAACTCTCAGAAATCAAGTCTGAAGGCCATGAAAGCTCCTGCAAGAACACCAGATTCCTTTCCTTCAGTTTATAGTGAAATTGAGAAGAGATTGAAGGATCTTGAATTCAAACAATCTGGAAGGGATCTCCGAGCACTCAAACAGATACTGGAAGCAATGCAAGCGAAGGGATTGTTAGAGACCAGAGAAGAAGAACAAGCTTTAGATGATGGAAGTCAAAGAGACAATCGAACAACTACGGTGAGTCTGATTCAGAACTCTAGATCAGTAAGGCAACAAAACCCTCATAATAATTTCCCATCTTCCTCGAGGAGGGTAGCAGACTCTGGAAGGGCTTGTGAATCTCCAATTGTGGTCATGAAACCAGCAAGGCTTGTTGATAAAACTGGAATTTCTGCTTCCTCAGTAATTCCTGTAGGTGGACTTTCTGGTTTCCATAAACTTGACAGTGTTGCGAATGAAGATAAGAAAAGACTTTCAGCTTCCAGTCGAATACCAAAAGATCACTCTCCTATAAACAGGCGCCGGGATACTACTGCCGGTTCCAATGATAGGAAAGCTGGTAGTGGCAGGATTATTAAACCATCCACACAATCTCAACCCAGGTCCCAACAAATCGCAAAAGAAAATTGCTCAAGTTCAATAAGGAACTCAGGATCTGTGAGCCCAAGAATGCAACAGAAGGTAGAGTTTGAAAGGCGATCTTGTCCACAAACTCCCCCATCAGATTCAAATAAAGCCAGAAGGAAATACAGTAAACAAGCAACAGATTTAGGTTCTCCAGGTGGAAAACAAAGACCAAAATCCCCTTGCTTGCAGCACAGTGACAACCCATTGAGTCTGATAAGAAATGAAACACGACCATCAAGTTGTCAAAAGGATGAAATATTTGTGGAATCTGACAGTATTACTGCCTCAGACTCAAATATGGATAGGGAAGTCAGCAGCAGTTTACAATATTCTCAAACTAATGATAGCCAGAGCATTCCCATGAAAACTATGAAGCAACCAATTTCAGGATCAGTGCAGAAGGTAGATGCTTGCTGATCATTCTTTTTATTCAAGCTTTAGGATTGAAATTTCGGTGACAAATAACAATTTGCTACTAAATCTTTCAATTATCAGAACATGAAATCTTTTAATTTTTTATCCAGAAATCAATTCAGAGGTTGGATGAGGATGAGCCAGTTGCTGATATTGCAATAAATTCTCAAGAACATCCGAGCCCCGTCTCGGTTCTCGATGGTTCTGTGTACAGAGATGATGAACCTTCTCCTTTAAAGCAGATTGCTGATACTCCCAAAGGTATAGCTCCTGCTTCGAATTAAGTCTGAAGAGAATGGGAAATTAAGAGTCAAACATCCTATTACAAAACCTGATTAAGTGCAGTGAAACTGTTGGACAAATTCTTGTTATTTTCAGATTTTATCAAGATGGATCAAAATTTTAAACATTAGGAATGCTTAATCTTCTTGTTATTAATTGTTGACTGAAGGACTGAATTGAGAATCTTCTTTAACAAAGACTCAACAAATTGAAACTGCAAGTTAATTATTCTTATGTGGCCACTTAAGCAACAAAATATTATAAGTCAGTTTTGGCACATATAAATATGGTATTACTTAAAAATGCCTTGTCTGGCTACTATTTTTTTAACCAGCTTCAAGTCACATAAGAATTGCATATATGTGCAAGTATAAAGAAAGTGTAACTTAAGAGGTTCTGTATGGCTACTCTTTTTTAACCAGTTTTAAGTCACGAACAATGTTGTATTTGTTGATGGAAGCAATGTTGACCGCTGAGACCATTCCTTTGATGTTTATATGTAGAAATAACTCAAATTGTGATGGGCATGACTCTAATGTGCTTTACCTCTGTCCCGTTCTTCTCCGCTTAATCTGCATCTAAAAGAGAACATCTAAAGTAATGACGAAAGAAAGAAATTTGAATAATTGTCACCTATGATAGTGTAGACATGTTATGACTTATGATGTCTATCCTGTTTCATTGTAATATTCAATGCTACAGCTGTTGGTGCTCAAGAGTACAAAGGAAGTGAGAATAATGATTGGTGGAATCCTGTGGATAAATTAGTTTACAGTTCCGGATCCGGAGAGATCAATCGCAAAAAACTGCAGAGCATAGATCATCTTGTTCAGAAGCTTAGACGCGTTAATTCCAGTCACGATGAATCTAGAAATGATTACATTGCTTCCCTCTGTGAAAATACAAATCCTGACCAAAGATACATATCTGAAATACTGCTAGCTTCAGGCCTCCTATTGAGAGACCTGAGCTCGGAGCTATTGACAGTTCAACTCCATCCTTCAGGTCATCCCATTAACCCTGAGTTATTTTTCGTGTTAGAGCAAACCAAGGCTAGTAGTTTCATTCCGAAAGAAGAATGTGGCACAGTAAAAGTTGATTGCTTGAAGATAAATGCAGAGAAATTTCACAGAAAACTCATATTTGATGCTGTGAATGAGATTCTTGGTGTGAAGTTAACTTTAATTAGCCCTTCTCCTGAACCTTGGGTGAAGCCTAGCAGGCTTACCAAGAAAACTCTCAGTGGACAAAAGCTTCTTAAAGAACTGTGCTTTGAGATAGAGAAAATCCAAACAAAGAAGCCAGAAAACAGTCTCAACGATGAAGAAGATGGCCGCAAAAGTATACTCTGGGAAGATGTGATGCATGGCTCAGAGAGTTGGATAGATTTCCATGGTGAATTATCTGGGGTTGTGTTGGATGCTGAAAGATTGATCTTTAAGGACTTAATTGATGAGATTGTGATTGGTGAAGCAGCTGCCCTGCGAGTCAAGTCGGTTAGGCGCAGGAAGCTCTTTGGTATGTAGTTTGTTCAGTTGATCTGCTCATCTCCGTTCTACCATTTTCATGTCATTCACAACTTTCTTGTTTTTTTTTTTTCCCTCGTCAATGTGTAAAAATTTGCAGATTAAACCTGACATTATTTCTTCTAAGGTGTAACAAAACTTGACTTACCATGAATTCACAGCATAAATATACAATTATGAAAATTCCGAATGTGAAAGTCCTTTCAGATTTTTCTGTCACCAAGCAGCCCTTGTTGATGCATTGGGTCAGGATGTTGTTTTACCTGACATTCTGATTTTTTGCCAAGTACTACAGATGCACCCCTATCTCAAAAGAAGCCAGAGAAAACAAATTGCGAACCCTTAGAAATTATTTCATCTTAAAGAAGTTTACAAATTACTCTCCCTCTGGTTCTAAATGTAGAACCTAAAAATTGATCTTTGACTTAATATATGACTTTTTTTTCCTTATTTTTGCCAATTTTCCCCTATATTATCTTTATTGGTTCTTCATCAACAATAAGCAAGCAAGAGATAGTAGAGGGATTAAGGAAGATGATTACAGTGTTTTAGAAAAAGAAATGACATTTTAATTAATTTAACTTACATCTTTAATCTAATCAAATTAAACAAATTAGTCTCATATTTAAGACTAGAGTAAGCAGAAACAAATTATAACTCTAGCGATCATTTGCCCCACTAGTGGAGAAGAGCCAAAAGCAAAAAAACAAAATAAGAAGGATACAAAGAGAGAACTTGGTTGCTTGTTTTTGTCTTTTGAACTGCAAAATTTGGAAGTTGCAAGACTCATTTTACGACAACAAGTGGAAATCACTGGAACTTGAAAAAATAAAGGTCATATGAGGAATTCCTGATTCATCGAACAACCACAAGATTTAAGGTGACATCAACTATAAAAGTATAAAACATTAAAACGTACCCACGCCGCCCAAACTAAACTAAACGTGGCCGTTGACCTAGTCCAAGCAAAAGATTGAAAATGCTTGGCATTTGGAATCGGGAGAAGCATTTTGTCATTTCTTTTAAATTAAGAAAATTAAGGAAAGGTATTGAACTTATTCATGAAATTAGGTTTGTTCAGCTTTTCATGAATGCCAACAAGTTCATTATTAATCAAGTGTAATATCTGTAAAATCAATATTAGCAATTATTGTGTCTTAATAAGAATTGTTTTCACAGAAATAGTCCGTAGACATAAAATGCATAATTCCATGTAAAACAATTTCATAAGATAGATTAAAAAGGGAAAGATAAAAAGAAAAGCGAAAAAGCAGGTCTGAATTCATCTACCTTTCAAAACTACCAAATATTAATTGGAAGCCCTACAGAATAGTTTATTACAAGCAACATGATCGCCTTCCTTTAATCAAAAGTTCTCTGCATAAATTTTAACGTCTAATATATGCAACTTCAATTCGTGATTGATAAACTCAATAGTGAAAAAGGGCCTTGGCCATTTCAACATAAGGTCTCAAATCCAAGGCTGTATGAATGAAAATGTTAGAATATGAGCCAATTAGTCAAATGGTTATATAAAAAAGATTTATACATGGGAATAAATTCCACAGTTCATTTCAGTCTTAAAAGAAAGGGAAGAAGAGAGAGAAAGAAAAGCAGAAAGAAGGGTGAAATGTGGTCCTTGTAAAGGAAGCACGAGTGAGAGTGAGAGTGAGTGAGAGTGAGAGTGAGAGTGAGAGGTGTATGACTGTATAATATTTGTATGTATATATAGAGAGAGAGGACCACACGTCCCATAAATTGGTGAGAGGAGGCCAACAAGTACTTCTCTGCACGCCTACAAAGCGCATGCAACATATTTCTACCTACTAAAGTTAACGATTTCTTCAAATTCCTCCCCAAAAAAGAACGAGATGAATTCATTAATTAATTTTACAATTTATTTGGCTTTACGTACGCTTTTATGCCTCTTTGGGTAATTACTTCAGACGTCGACTGATCCAAATTATGTTTCTAATTAAAGCTGCAGTAGGAATAATAACATTGTGATCATACGAAGGGATTTGTGGTCCGATAATATATGTTATATAGAATACGTATGCATGCCTCATTTATTTGTATATGGACCATATGTGATGATGTGCCCTCCTTGTTCAAAAGTCCGCATATGACAATATTGTACCAAAACACAAACAAACAAATATATATATGCGCGAAAAACAATAAAGTGTGTGTACAAATGAGATTTGTGAGTACTACTTTGTTAGTTATAAAAGGGCCTATTGATTAGAGTCAGTTTTATGTGAATCATACACGTAATTATATCCTATTAACAACTCAGTCTTTGGATAGATTATTGAAATATTTTGCTTAACAATTTCATTGAGTTTTCTCCTCAACTCCTTATTAGAGGATTTTATGATACTTATTCTACCATTCTTACTATTGAATTCAATGGTCTTCTTTCAACACGTCTAAACCGTTTAAAATGATTTTTATAATTTTTCTCTTTAATTAGTAGATACCACTACCAATCTTCTTGTATATGTTCCTTACAAATTCCATTTTTTATGAGCATACAATCACTATCATATAACATTGTTTTTTTATATCAAAATTTTAGGAAAGGGGTTTGGCTCACCCATGATCTAAGGGCAGGGCCCCTAACTCATGATTCACTGGGGCCTGTCCATGTGGGCTCCTGGTTGGCAAGCCGCCCAATCCACACAGGTAGGTTTCGCCCAGCTTCACTTAGCTGTGGAGATGCCTCCCCAAACGTCGCGACTAGAACCACAACAAAGTGCTCATACCCAGAAATCGAACTTTCGTCAAAGTGGTCGAAAGTCCAACCCCTTTCGCCAGCTGAACCAACGGACGATAGGTCATATAACATTGTTAGTAGCAATACAATAAAAATTTTCATTCACCTTATTAGATCTTTCCTATTACAAATAGTTCTAGTGATCTTTTCTCCATATAAACCATTCAACTTGAATTGTATGATTAGAAGCTTCATCAATTTCATCATTTTATTGTATAATTAATCCCAAACATATAAACTATGCCACTTGTATGGTGATTTGATCTCCAAATTTAACCTCTAAGTTACTTTTAACTTGTGTCTAATCAAATTGACATGCATATATCATGTCCTGGTCCTATGGAGGCAAAACCCTTAGACTTTAGGTATTCTCTATAACCCAAGCTTAGTATGAATCTCCTCTTTGGTTCAACCAAAAGAACTATATTACTCACAAAAAACATGCATTTAGATATTCTTCTTGGATAAGCTCAATGTCCAAATAATTTAAGTTAAACAAATGTAGGTTCAAAAATGATTCCTTTATGTAAACTAATCCTTACATGAAAGTCATTTATCTCACCTCCAGGCATTCTAACATTAGTTGTTACCCTCTCATTGTGATTTTTTTAATTAAAGGGGCAAGCATTAGTGTCCTGAGATTACAAATTGTTATTTTTTTTAATTAAAGGGGCAAGCATTAGTGTCCTGAGATTACAAACTGTGATTTTTTTTAATTAAAAGGCATACACTAACATCCTGAGATTACAATTGAGATTGAACCTGCAACCTCTCACTTATTTGGGAGATGCCACACCACTAGGATAATAGGCATTTAATTATCCCCCTCATTGTAACTTTAATATATGCAACACACATATTTTTTTCAAAACTTTTCAAAGTACATCTTTAATTTTGGCACACGATCATAGAGCTTTCATGAGTCAATAAAAACTATATGCAAGTTTCTTGCTTTTCTTTGCTCCTTTTGCATTAACCCCTTTTAATAAATAAATCATTTATGTTGTGGACCTTCCAAACATAAACCTTAACTATTTGTAGAAATACATGTATCCAAAGTCTCCAATCTCAACTTGTGTTAATCACCTTTCCCCAAATTTTCACGAATTAATTATATGTCATTGTAGGCCTCATTTTTGGGCTGTTAAATTAGGCTTTCTTTTTTGGATTATTCATTGGTATCCAACATTACTAACAACCGACTGATCCGATTCATGGGAATGTAGGCCCACAATGGGGGGAACATCGCTACCTCCAAGTAATTATAGCAGCTGCATACCCAGGACTCAAACTCAAAATCATAGGTTAAGATGGAACAACCTACAACCAGTTCATCCAAACGCATAGTGGTTAATTAGGCTTTCTTTGATATATAGAAGTGAATAGCTAGGGTTGCGTCTATATATATAATCAAGGTAATTAAGTAAACTCCACTACAGCTGTGAACTGATTATTTTAGAATGATTTGATTAGAAATGCGATAATATTTGTTTTATATAATTATATGGGAGCTTGATGAAAGAAATTAAAGGACCACAGAACTTTTCAATCGTTTTCTTTGATGCAACTTTAAAGGACTGTTTTAAAAACCCAACTAGCAGACGCAGAAGCAGCAAAATTGAGTCTCTCCCACCTGCTTTAATTAAATGGTGTTGGATCTTGTGCGAGCCATCTATCTGTATTATATTATTGTGTATATAATATAATACAGAGAGAGAAAGAGTTTACGATTTCAGCTTCTGTGTCTGTGGTTCCATTATGTTCCTTCCTTTTCCTTCGTCAGAACAACTGTGTATGTACGTGGATTCTCTCATTATATATCTTCCATTATTTTTGTTTGAAAATATGAAAGGCGGTGTTCCCTGCCTAGGACACACAACATGAACATACCTACGACATTATCATTTTTTAAACCTATTTATTGACATCTCATGTCAATCTTAAGTTTTCTCTTGATATTCAAATGAGGATACCGAAAAAAAATTAACATTACTTATACGTACTTTTGATTTTAATCTATAAAAAATATAAATGGCCTAAATCTATTATTATATTAATATACAGCTCAAATTGATTAAAAATTTCTATTTCTCTATTCTAGTATATATATTGAGGATATATAAAGAATTCAAAAGGGATTATTGTGCATGTGTTGAGCAGAAACTTTGGAGTGTAGCCCTAGCAGTATGGATATAGTGACAGCCTTTTCTTTTTGCAAGAGTCTTGAAGAGCTCACAGTGGTCAATTTTGTCAATAGGTTAAAATTAAAAAGTTCCAATTATTTTTTCCCTTTTCTTTTTTCCTGCTAAGATGATGATAATATGTGTGTGTATCTCTTTGATGACTCACTGTCTTTCTGATAATAATCGACTCTACTAACCGTTATATATATATATATATATAACACTTTTGTACAATTTCCTCTTTAGGTCGGCTTGCTTATTTCTAGCTGCATGCATGCACGACACACACACATGTATGTAACAAGTAGTAGTCTAGTACTGTTAATAAAGCTCGTTTCAACATATTTATACCGGGAGTGCTTTAATTTGAATTTGAAATTTACAATTATGTTATGTGGGTTTGTTTCCTGTTTGATGGTATTTGATCCATGAATTATTATACCTGTGTGCATCGAGTTAAATTTTTATCCTCGCCCATCTTTTTTTCTCCCTTCTCTATCAGAATTGCGTTATATGCGATCATTGCTGTGACTTTTGTGGGCGAGGATTTAATTAGATTGATTGAATCTTTTTGACTTTAATGATCATTATAGGGTTGTTTTAATTTAATTGGGTAAGAATGTAGGATCTGCTATTATGTGCATTATTGACACCAAAATGCTTTTATTATACACTTTGAAAATTATAGAGTGATGATGGGAACCCTAAAACAGATTTATGACAGAAACTTCATACCCGTTACATCTATCCCATATGTTGTGAATCAAAAACCTGGGTGGGTCATTGGCCAAAGCATATATATGTGTCTCCTGAAATTATCCTTAAAAATAGATAGATAGATAGAGAGATTCCGAAAACTAAAGCAGAATTCACCATAAACAAGCTAATAGTTACATTATGTGCATCGATCAATCTGTCACAGGCTTTTCTCATGATCGATTGATGTCCTCTTTGTTTTTCTAAATGTGTACTTCTAAACACACTTCTCAAATTAGAACACAAGTACGTCACATTTAATTTGAATCATTTTTAAAACATATGTAGCATCACATAATTACTATTAAATTTTCCCTTTTTTCAACAGATATTTATTAATTGTTGAAGAACAATGCAGCAACAAATGACTAAATAACTAGATTCAAAACTATCTATATTAAACAATCATAATGAAATATCAAACTAGCTGGTACGCATAATATTAGGGATTCATCAATTACTGTCAATACTTACAGACTGAGTGAACGAATTCAAGAACATCAAAGACATGAAACTGCCGGCTGTATGTATGTGCTTATTAGCTTCTTGATCGATCAAAGATGACTTTCCATGAAGAAGAAGAAGATCTTATGAAGAAGGGAAGCTAGCTAGCACAAACAAACCCATTAATTGTATGATGTCCTTAATTAGCCTCAAGAGGGATGATGAGTAGAAGTATCCTTCTGATGATCATTTGAATCAAGAAGCCTGGAACTAAAAGGAGGTGTTGGAATAAGGGGTTTCATCAGAGATGGAAGAACAAGAGGATGGGAATTATTGGATGATGAGGTCATCATGAACTGAATATGGTTCAATTGTTGCATTCTTGGGTCTGCTTCCAGTGACACTGAGGAATATGGAGCTGCATAATAAGGAGCAAAAAGTGACGATGGTGCATTTGTTGCAGATGGTGGAAACTGCACACTACTAGAATGCCCAGGATTTACCTCCTCCTGATGGTGATGATTATGATCATTACTATTATTAGGGAACACACCGTGGCTTCCAAATAAAGATAGAAAATTTGAAGGCTGATCAGAATGGAAGGGATTGTTATTATAATTCCCAGATGGGAAAGGATTCTGAGCAGAACCAGAAGCACCACCAATTCCTCCTTCTCCTTCTTCATTGTTTGTTTTCATCACCCACTTGCCTTTATCTATGAAACTTGTACTGCTATTATTATTATTAGTATTAGCAGCATCAAAGAAATTAGCTCCAAAACTTGATTGATGATGGTGGTGGTGGTGATCAGGAGGAGGAGGAGGAGGAAGAAGTAGGGTTTGGTTGAGTTGTGGGTGAAATTGGGGGAAACCAAGAGGGATAGGGAGAGGAGGGAGCTTATCAATGTCTTGTTTAGTGGCTTCAATGAGCCAATCAATGACTTTGCTGGGTTGGTTAAGGCCAAGCCTATCTTGAAGTTCATAAAGCTGAATGGCTGTGGGAACAGAAAGCCTTATCCTTCTGTCTCTAAGGCCTCTTATGGTGCAAACCTTGCTGTGCCTATCTTTACCCCCAAAAGACCTTGACACTCGAACGATTCTTGGGTTTCTGAGACCAGACCATTGCCGTGAAGAGGAAGAAGAAAATCCTACTACCTTGCTATTATCGTACAACTTGTCAGTAGTACTGTTATTACTAGTGTGTTGTTGTTGATGGTGGTGGTGGTGATGAGCAGTATTACTAGTATCATCCTCCTCTTGCTTCCCTCCTTGATGATAACCTTTTCTTGAATTCCCAATCATCATCTCTCCTAATATATAATTGCTACAATAAAGATTTTACTCTTCTTCTCATGGATCTCCTTCTTCTATCTGTCTGCGAGCTAGCAATTAATTAGTTATTGACACAATAAGCACCTTCGCTTGTATATATATCTTCATATTCAGTTACTTGTTAAGATTATGCATATAGAATTAGGAAGGATTATTAATGTTACTCAATTATAGATTTGGGGTCATAAAATTAACAATTCTCTAGCTCCAAGGAATAGAAATTCTCTCCAAGGATGAAATCAGTTTTCCATCAATTTCAAGTGAGAATTCTTCAACTTTACATGTGCTTCAGAATAGGGCAATTAGTTGTTGAAAGTTGAAACCAACACCTATATATTAATTGAACGGAAATTTCACTGGTTTTTGTTGAAAACAGATGAAGATATGTATATATAGCGGGATAATGTTAGAAATCAAATCACAATAGAGACTTATAACAAAAATTAAACTTACGTGAGAGAGAGGGACAGAGATTTCTGAGGGTGCTGAGTATCGTTAAGCTGCCACCATGGACAAGGAAATAAAGAGAAAGAGGAGGAAGGAGAAGGAGAAGGAGAAGGAGATGGAAGCAAGCCAGGTCTTTCCAATTAAAGGATCTCTTCAATGCCAATAAGTAGAGCAGATGGGAGAGACCTCTAATTTAGTCTCTAAAACCCTCTTTTTAGAAGAGAATAAGATGTAGAAATGAAAGCTTTGGTAAAGAAATTTTGGAATTTTAACAGCACACCACAATGTGAACGGAATTGAGAAGTTTCCATGTGGCACCATGTAAATGAAGCACGTATGCCATCCACGCTGCAACTAGTAACCCTGGCTGGGTTTCTACATGCCACTTTACTAGCGGAACAATCACTCTCTTCATCATTTACACCACACACCACAATTATATTCAAATTATTTAGTTACAATATATATATATATGTGTGTGTATATATTTTGATTGTTAAAGAAGCAAACAGTATTTAAGGAAATTAACATGAGGGGTAGTAAACAATATGGTTTACTTGTACTCACACACAAGTACATCAACGCTACAAAATATTACTCCTCATCCTAATGATATTTACTTTAATCTTAAACATAACACCTCAACTCGTTTTGTATGTCAAATTTATAATTTTTTATGTATCCTATTGATTAAACATAGTAAGAGAGTTTTCGTCAAGGTTTGTAACTATGAATATGATTAACTAGAAAGGGTGTGTCGCAAGGACTTGTACTCGTTATGATGATGTTTTCATTGAGAGACAGCCAACTGGAGAGACCTGCGGAGGGTTTTGACTGGAGGGGCTGACCAACAAAAGGTTGAGTGAAGCACCGAGTGAAAGTGACATAGAGTGAAGCTATTGGGACGTTGTCTCGACCGACTAACTGGAAATGGCTACCTATGAAGGGTTTTGACCAGAAAGGCTGACCAGCAAAAAGGTCGAGTGAAGTATCGTAGAGTAGAGTTGTCAATATGTTAGCTCTCAATGGGGTGCATTGTAACAAGTCCCGCACTGGGAAGGTTTTCTTGAAAGAGGGACCTTATAAGACTTTGGTTCCCTGATCCCAATAACTAACTTTTAAAGAGTGATTCTTCCAAAGACATGTTACAGGGTGTTATGAGAAAACTTAATACAACTTTGTTAATAATAACTAACTAAATTAATGTTTTAAATATTTGAAAATTAGTTATCAAACTCTTATATTAAAGTTACCAGGCAGTATCACTAATCAAAGTGTTTCACATATTGTGGCAGTACACAATGAATTGAAAACAGCTAGAGAAGGGGGATTAAATAGTGATTATAGGGATGCATATTGTGGAGAAATGAAGAAGATAAGTGTTATTAACAGATGTTCCAAAAGGTGTGGCTGATGGAATTGGAAGAGGATCAGTTGGATTAGAGGGTATAGAAGACGATAGATAGGTAGCTGCACTATATAGAGGAGGGACCAACTTAGGTTCTTTAAAGCATCGATCCACTACTCAACTTATAGAGGAAAAAAAGGACCACATGCAGATATGGCAGTGAGATTTGCACGGCACAACTTGGACTCTACTATATATATCTTTCATTCTACACCAGTTAATAATATTGGTTTAATTATTCCTATAATTTTTCTCCAATATATATGCATCTCTCATCTTGAAATTTACACTTGATAACTTTGATGCCGAATATGCTATGTGATTTTATTGTTATTATGAAAATGAAAACAATTATGAGGGTGAATGGTCAGGTTATTTATTGCCATATGACCTAAAGGTCACAAATTCAAGTTCTAAAAGCGGTATCCCCTTTTGTGAGAATAAAACTGTGCACATCTATACCTCATCATATCAGTTGTTAAAAGCATTTTGTGCATGCACCAAACCGTCCATTTTTTGTTACACAGTAGTGTAAAACATAACATACATGTGATTTTTATATAGTTCTAAGATCTCTAGACACTATAAAACAATTGTAATAAAAAATAATTTAGAAGAAGTTGGACATGCTTTTTTTGAAAGAATATAATATATTAATCATAATTAAATTAAATTTTAAAAGCAAGTTAGTATAATTTACAAAGTTACTAATGATATTATAAGACAAAAAGTTTGTGTGTTCGTGTGAATCTAGAAGTTCCTTTCACCTATCTCAGCTCTTGTTGACCTTGACACTCCAGTTGTACGCCTCCATATATAGTCCAAAAATGGAAATAATTTTGGATGCTAATTAAGATACGGTTTTCTGACTCGAATGGGATACATATAACAAAATATAAATACACCAAATTATTGTTGTGTGCCTGTTATAGCTAGCTATAATGTCATTTCTAATATCCATATGATAAGCTTGTCCTATAATATATCTCAGCTTCAGAAGGAATATAATATACATTTATTTAGGATTCAACAGAAAAAGCTGAAGAAAGAAAGAACCCAGCAGGCTCAATTCTTCAGTGTTATTGCTGCCACTAAAGCTAGAAAAGCCAAATTAAAAAAACTGATGATGGTGATAAAACTTATACTGCTTCTTTTGATTGTTTGATGATTCACCATAAAAAGTTAAGATGATGAATTGATATACATGGAAAATAAACAGCCAGCACAGTACATATATACTAATAGTTAGCTTTTGAGGAAGCAGAAACCTAAAAATGGTATACTTTGAGTTTGATGAGTATATAAGGAGAGAGAGAGTAACCTAACTAGCATTTATCTATGATGAATAAGAGAGGGTACAGCTTTTTTCCCTTTCAAGAGTGAAGTCACTCAACAATTTCTAGAAAATGGGAATCTTCACCAAAATAATTGAGAGAGACTTCATGACACAGCAACAACTACTGCATGCACCTGCACTTTGTTTCACTATACTGGTCGAAAGCTGACCCCTACTTTATGCACTGTTCCTCTGAAAACCCTAATTGGATATTGATTATTCAACCCGGCTTTCAATTATTCTATATAAGGTCTCTCATGCTTCGTTTCCCCTAAATGACGCTACTTCTACATACAATTAACCTCAATATATACATGTACTATCCCCTAAAAATTAAAGAGTCAATCTATCTAGTCTATTTATACTTTGGAAAGTTGAATGATCAGTAAAAAAAATAAACTTTTTACTGCCTCTCTGATATAGAGAGAGTTTATGCATAGTTTGAAACAAATTGACATGGCCAAGCTGTCATTAATATTGTTTTTATGAGTGTATATATATATCTGCTGCTTTTGAAAAGATCGTGATGAAGGTTGTGGATTGGGGAAGGTTTTTTTTTTTTTTTTTTGTTTTATTATACGTATGGGTGTTATTATCTTTCAATATCAAGTTAGTTATTGCAGAGAAAAGTGGTGTACTCAACGAGATCAGAAAGAGGAGGTTTTGTAAAGATATGAGTTCTTGTCTGTCAAAACCATACTGATCCTTCGTCCTCTATACACAAAAACCCTCATATGACTCTTATAGAACAAATCATTTTAGTGGATTAGGAGTTAACTTATAACCCACAAGGTCATAAGTTCAAATCCTACTAAATACTTATGCAAGTGCTATCGAGCCTTAGGGCTTATTTGGTACGAGGGATTTAGAGGGGAGGGGAGGGGAGAGAAAATTTTTGTGAACTGAATTTAAAAAAATTGAAGAAGTGGGGTTATAATAATTAAACAAATATTATATGTAAGATAAAAGAGTAAGAGAAAATGATTATAAAATTTTAACCCCACATCACTAATTTTCTTAAATTCAACCCGAAATTTTTTTTTTCTTTGCCCATTTTCCCTCCCCTCCTCTCATACCAAACAGACCCTTAAGGTATGCATGGATTAAGCCCTCCTACCCGACTTATCTTAACTTCAGTGTGTTGAAAAAACACCCTCACGCAACTCTGATCCAACAAATATTGGTCAAGTTAGTAAGAAATTAGCTCTTAAAGTCATAATCTACAACTTGGATTTATTGGGGCGACCTGTAAGTGTTTTTTGAGTCATGAGGCGCGTGCTGACCTTAATGAGCCACCAAGACCCCTAAACTTTATAGTGTATCAAACAAAAACCCTAGTACTCTGAACCATGTTATTTTTCTCAATAAAATTGAGCCAACACAAACCATTCTTAATGAGTGGTGATCAGTAAATAAACATTTGCTGAGATTGCATTACATATATGCACTTTGAGGATCCGTAGACCAAATGGTGAAGCACCATAAATACCTTTCTCCTGGTGGTATAAATTATATACCACTCCGTTCCTTATTATAAGTCCACCTTAACTACTTCTCACATACCAAGGAATGGAAGTTATAGCATTAAATATATCATATTTTTCCAACTTTACCCTTATTTAAGAATATGTATTAAAATAATATTTTATACATTATAACCATTCTCTCTCATCTTCCTTATTTCCAACACAGGGGTAAATTAGTCACAATAGCATTAATTGATCCCAAAGTGGACTTATATTTAGGAACAAAAAAATTGTGGTAGTTAGACTTATAATAAGGAACAGAGTGGTATATAATAAGCTAATATATGATTAAGTGGGATGCAGATATATTATAAAAATAGTGGTTTGAAGGGGTGCAGCAGCAGAACATTTAAGAGGAACAGATGAAAGGTACGGTAAGAAAACATAAATTTTGGTTTATATGAAGAGGAGAGAGGTGGATGAAAAGGGCATTTCATAAGAAATAAGTGCGAAGAAGGGGTTGTGAATACAATCAGCGTCATATGAGCGATTGATAAACATGACGGCCCCATTTTCATTTAATGACCTTTTTCGTGTGTATTGCTCAGGATTAGATAGAGATCCTTCAATAGCTTTATTGCTAAAACCCACCACCCAAACCCAAATTCCCATTGCCGCTTGGCCTTCTTTTAACTACCTTTGTACCTATGCACGTCTCTCAAGTTTTATTCATTTAATTCTTAGTATACTCATCTTTTCTCTTTGCATTGGTCATCTTTCAGGCCATTTTTCTTTAATAATTTCCACCAAAGATAAGATGAATGAATGAATCAACCTGCCTAAAAAGACTCTTCATCTCAAGTAGTGAGTGAGGTTAGTAAGCTCAAGAAAAGGAGGAAGTAATAGCGCAATGTAAATAATACAAAATAGTAATTAAAACTCCATCCGGTCCTAATTATAAGATTACTTTGACTTTTTTTTTTTGAGAAATTAAGGATGCAAAATTAGTTATTTTAAATTGTCTATAGTTATCTTTTTTCCTCAAATCTACTTTATTCTACTTATAAGCTAACCTATAATCTAATTACATGTGACATATGTTATAATTTAATGGTCTAATTTGCTTCCTTAACTTCTCCAAAAAAAGTCAAAGTGATCTTATATTTAGGACCAAAAGTAGTATATTAATAAGTATCGCTACAAAGTAAGAAGCTAAAAAGCAGTGTGTACAATGATAAAAGAATGATGAAGAGAGGGAGAGAGTGATATTTGATGGGAAGTGTGTAAATGTGGTGCCCCCATATGTTGAGGCAGTTACTGCTCTGTGCCGCAAGCCCACCAAAAGCGACCTCTCGACATAAACACAATGCATGCTAAAGGCAAAACCCCTTAATTGGAAGAAAAAGAAGAAAAAGAGTAATACCTATAGCTAATTCACTAATCAAGTCTCATGCTAGTACAATTGGGGTATTTATAATTTACACCTCTAACTACTTGACTGTTATGTAACAGAAGTGATTATTACCACTTGTATTATTACTAACTAACTGCTCATTAGACTAATGACTCTCCCTAATATTGCCACGTCACCCCCTCCTCTTTCTTCTTACTTTATCAAACTCTAACCTGCCTTGTTTCTTGTATAATCTTTGATTTAACTCCGAAGGAAAGAAAGTATTAAGGGAAATATATGTGAAGATCAGATATATGATTGTATAGAAGGAGATTGGTAGGTAAAGAAATGGTGCAAGTAAAAAGGAAAGGAACGAGTGGTCCAGCAAAAGAAGGAAGGAGGCATGCAAAGCATTTGCAAAAAGAAGAAGCAAAGATGAAGGAAGCTCCTTTCTTTCCAACTTCCACTAACCCTACTCCTATCTTCTCATCAACTCCAACATTATAACCATATATCTATCTTCTTCGATCATTCCCAATCCCTATTCCATATCTTTCCATATCTACAACAATTTGAATAAAAATTTAGTAGGACAATGGTTAAAAGTACATGTTTAGATATTGTTTTAGTTAAAAGAGTTGCATTTGAACAAGTGCAACTCTTCTTCAATTATGTGCAGCTTTTCTTTAGCTATGTGTATACGATTTCAGTTGTAAAGACTTTTACACATGATTGAAGATAAGTTGCTTACACTTAAAAGAAGAATTGCACCTATTCAAAATGAGATGCACTAGATCCCCTTGGCAAAAAAAATTATTAAACGTGTACTTTAAACCAATTTGCCAATTTAATTTATTTATAATCCTTTCTTATACTTTATTACAATTTCTTTCATATAAACCATGAAATGCCATCTTTTTTATAGACTTATGTGTATTCATATTAGAGACAATCATGTTTGAGATATTGTTGGATACTAAATTTAAACACCTCTCCTATCAAAGATTCAAACTTTGATTCGCCATTATTAGATATATAAGTTACATGTGGCTAAGTTTGACTTGGTCAAATCAATTAGAATAGTTGTTTAGCCAACTGTTAGTCCAGTTGTAAGCTGTACACGTGTCAACTAGGTGAATTAGCGAGCTTCACCTATATATGTACTCTGCTCACATGAATGAAGATTAAGATGCGTCATTTTCACGCATACTTCTTACTCTAAAGTATATATTCTGTCATGGTATTAGAGCCAGACATCTCTGTCTAACTCCGATCAATGCTGAATCACAGAGAAGAACAATCACAAGATCACGATGTAACAATGGTGTCTCTCACTTCTTCAATGGCATCTCTGGCAGCACCTCATCGTTTTCATTCTCAGCTGCGAATCATAGAGGTTTTTCCTATAAGAAGATTAGTGTTCGTCTTGATGATCACAATTTTCTTTTATGGATGCAACAGGTGTATCTAATGGTCAAGCAACATCGTTTACACCATTTTTTAGATGGCAAGGTGTCGATTCCGTCATCTACTAGAGGGATGATTCTAGTTGTACAATAGTTAATCTAGATTTTGAAGAGTTTGAATCTCTTGATTTTGTACTTGCGTCGTGGCTGCTTTCCTCTATTGCTCTTGTGATTCTTCATAAGTTAGTTGGACTCGATACATAGGCATAAATTTAGACAAAACTCATCAAGTTGTATTCCACTAAATCAAATTCCAAGATCTTGCTCTAAAGAGCCAATTGAGCAATCAAAAGAAAGGTCATCTCAGTATGTGTGAATATCTTGCCAATATCAAATCGTTGTGTGATCACTTTACTGTTCTTGGTGAGAAGATTGATGAAAACTCTCACATCTCCTATATATTCAATGGTCTGGCTATTGAATACTACAATTACTGAAATCAATTATGCTCGTCCACGATTTGACCTAGATAGAATAGCTAATATACTGCTTGAGTCCCAAACATGACAAAAAACGCTGCTAACAAATAGTGTTTCACCTCAGGCAAATTACTCGTATATTGATGATAATGACTTTGCTGATGGCACATGTGTGTATTACTCTCATGCTCTATCTGCTAATAAAGGTCGTGGTCCCTATCATTCACCAAATGGTGGATCTGGTCCGTTTCGAGGTGGTAGATCTAGTCGAGGACGTCGTGGTCGATTCATAACTCGTCCTCAGTGTCAAATATGCTCTAGAGTTGGTCATTGCAAATAGCTACTACAGGTATGATACTTTTACCTGATGAATCCAGTGCTTATCTCACAACTTGTGGTGCTTTTAATGGTCGTTATAATCCTTCTGAGTTGTATTCTGCTACACCTACAACTGCCATTATCAAGTCATCTTCTACAACCCCAACTCAGACAAAGCCCTCTGCATCTATTCCTAAGTCGACTAATCTTACTCCGGTACTTAAACAAGGCTACATTGCAACACTTTCTTTTATTACATATTCTACTTGATACGTTGATTCCAGAGCCACTCAACATATTACATATGATCCTGCTACACTCAACACCTTGACTCCTGATGTAAATCATGGTAATGTTCTGGTTGGAACAGGAGATAATGTTGCTATCACTCACATTGGTGAGTCTTCTCTTGGTAATTTCAATATGAAGTGAGTGCTAAGTGTTTCAAGAATGAAAAAGATTCTAGTTTCTATTGCAAGATTTCCTAAAGAAAATTCTATTTCGGTTGAGTTTTTTCCTTATAGAAGTGTTGTTAAGGACTTGCAAACTCAACGCATCCTTACACGTGGACCTGAATGTAGTGATCTCTATCCTGCAAGTTTTCCTTATCAAAGCAACATATGCCATTGTCTGCTGCTGAAGCTTATTCCATCACTACTGTTGATTTGTCACTTTAGAACTGTCACCTTCGGCATCCATCACTAGATACTGTCAAACATGTACTCAAACGTAATGCCATTTCGTTTGTTTCATCTTCTTCTAGTAGTTTGTACACTATGTGTCAATTAGGGAAGAGTGATAAGCTTCCTTTCTCTGCCTTTTCTACAGTGTATCACAACAACCTCTAGAATTAATAATAATGGATCTTTGGGGATCTGCACCTCTTGTGTCTCATGGCTTTTCTTATTATCTTGCACTCATTGATGCATATAGCAGGCTTACTTGGATTTATATGCTTCGTACTAAGTCTGAAGCATTTAGTAAATTTAAGGAGTTAAAGGTACTGGATGAAAATAAAATTAATTCCAAGATAAAATATATCCAAAATGATAATGGTGGTGAATTTATGGCAATTAAACCCTTTCTTACTCAATCTAGGATAGAGCAATGATTTTCTTGCCCATATACATCTGAGAAAAATGGTTTAGTAGAACGTAAACATCACACCATTGTTGAAACAGGATTAACTCTATTGGCTCATGCATCTTTGTCTTTATATTATTGGCCTGATACTTTTCCAGCATCAGCTTTTCTTCTTAACAAACAGCCCTCACGTCCTATTAAGAATTCAACTCCTTATGATAAATTATGTGGTTACAAACCAGACTACTCTATACTCAAAGTTTTTGGCTGTGAATGCCTCCCATACACACATCCTTTCAATGCTCATAAGCTAGATTTTTTATATGCTCCTTGTGTGTTTTTGGGCTACAATAATCAACATTGTGGTTACAAGTGTCTTGATTTGCAAAAAGGAAAAATATATATATATCTCGTCATGTGGGATTTAATGAACTTGCATTTCTTAGTAGGGATCAATACAATGTTTGTAAAGCTGCCATCACAACTACTAACTCCACTGACTCACAGTTAATTCCACCTAGTGTTCAACCTATACCTCGTACTATTGTTTAACCCATACCTCGCACAACTACCAACTCCCCTGCCATCACAACTACCAACTTCCTTGATTCACCTATTTCATTTTCGTTCATTTTATCATCTCCTTCATCCTTATCCTCATCCTCACCAGTATCACCACATATACCTTCTCCCAATCCAGTATCTACAAATCATCATCCCATGATCACTAGAGCAAAGAATTGCATCTTCAAACCACTGGTGCTTATGGCATTAGAACATGTTGATTGTCCAAGAACAAACTCAGAAGTAATGAGTGATCCACTCTGGAAGCAAGTTGCTCAAGAGGAGTTTGATGCACTTGTTAAGTTTGGAACTTGGAAGATGGTTTCCTTGCCTACTGACAGAAAAACTATTGGTTGCGAATGGCTATTTAAAGTCAAAACAAATGCTGATGGTACCTTAACTTGAAGGAAAGGAAGGCTTGTTGCAAAAGGATATTCTTAGGAAGCTGGGTCTGATTACAATGAAACATTTAGTCAAGTGGTCAAGGCAGATACTATGCGAATTCTTATTACTGTGGCTATTACAAATAATTGGAAATTACAAGAAGTTGATATCAATAATGCTTTCCTTAATGGAGAGAAGCACTTTGTTGGCTCTACTACATGTCAATCTCTTTTGTGTAAACTTAAAAAGCCATTATATGTTCTCAAATAAGCACCTCATATCTGGTTTCATAAGCTGCAGTAGTTTCTATATGGTTTAAATTTTCAGCCATCGAAAGCCGATCCTTATCTGTTTATACGAACAAATTCAACTAGTACTGTTTATCTTTTCAAATATGATGATGATCTTGTGATAACTAGATCCAATAACTCTGATATTGCCTAGCTGCTTGAGCATATGAGTCAAATGTTCTCTCTTAAGATATTAGAAGAGTCGTCATATTTTCTTGGTATTGAGTTCAATCACTCCTCTTCTGGTATGTTTCTTGGTCAGCGTAAGTATGCACTTCAACTGCTAAATGGGACGGGATTGACTGCCGCAAATGCTGCACGTACTCCTATGGCTCAAAATTTACAGCTTAATTCAGTTGATGGGGACTTATTAGTTTATCCTAGACCCTATCGTAGCGTTCTAGGAAAGCTTCAGTATCTTTGCTATACGCGTCTAGACATGTATTTACTGTTACTCTTCTTAGTCAATACCTCCATGAGCCTCAGATACCACATTGGAAGTGTGTTAGACGACTTCTCAGATATCTTGCTGGTACTCGACATTATGGAATTCTTTTAGAGCCAGCAACCCAGCTACAAGTTCAGTCATTTGCTGATACTGACTAGGGAACGAACAAGGAAGATCGTCGCTTTATAAGTAGATTTAATACATTTCTTGGACCTAATCCCATCACTTGGGTGTCTTGAAAGTAGCAAGTTGTATCTAAAGGCACCATGAAGCATAATATCGAAGTGTTGCTGATGCAGTAACTGAAGTGATGGGATTAGGTCAAGAAATATACAAAATCCCTTACGATCTTCTATTATTGCAAGTTGTATCTAGAGGCACCATTGAAGCAGAATATCGAAGCATTGTCGATGCAGTAACTGAAGTTATGTGGGTTATGGCTTTGCTCAAGGAAATACATATTTTCACTAGATGCCCTCCTCTTGTTCGGTGCGATAATTCAGGGACAGCTCCTCTAGCTGCCAATCCAGCCCTACATGCTAAAACTAAACATGTAGAACTAGATCTTCACTTTGTTCATGAAAAAGTTGGTGCTGGTTTGGTCCATATGGGTTGTGTCACAGCAACAAAACAAACAGCCGATATATTGACAAAACCCTTAGCAGCTGGTTGTTTTTAATACTTCCGAACATGCCTCAATGTTATGGGCAAAGAAGATATTATTAATCACATATGAAATGATGAGATTAATGATATCTAATAGTTTCTGAATTACATATTGTTTTTTTAGGAAAAAAGTAGTAGAGGAAATATTAAATGGATGAGTTACATGTGGCTATGTTTGACTAGGTCAAATCAGTTAGAATAGTTGTTAAGCCAGTTGTTAGTCCAACTGTTAGTTGTACAAGTGTCTACTAGGTAAATTAGCAAGTTTCACCTATAAATGTACTCTGCTCACATGAATGAAGATTAAGATGTGTCATTTACTTCATACTCTAAAGTGTATATGATAACTTCTGGGAATTCATGTAATGTAGCACATTTTCCTTGAGTTTTATTCAATCATTGATAAATTTTGGATACTCAAGATAGAAAATGCTCATTTGATTTTTTGTTGCACATCATTGTTTATTTATGTAGATTTTGATTATTTTTATAGTGAGTTTCTTATGTTGTTTTATGTAATTTTTGTAGGAACATTTTGATGCAATAAACAAGTGATTATAGCCCCTCCACCAAGCTCCAAAGTGAACAAAAATAAGAGGAAACCAGAGTAGCCCAATGAATAAAAGGACTAGAGAAGAAGGGAGGCCATGGCGAAACCCACGGCGAACAACATTTGTTCTGCCCTGTTTTTGGTTAGCTCGCCGTGAGCTTGCCGCGGCGAAACCTACGGTGAGAAGCACTCAGTTTTGGAAATTTTGGATAGCTCGCCGTGGGCTCGCCACGGCGAGCGGCCGCTGATTCTGCGCGTTTTGACAGACTGAACTGAAATAAAAGGAAGGGTTTCGAGTTGAGCACCCATTCTTCGACTTTGGGGACATTTTGGGAGTGTTTTGCTCTGCTAGGGCTTGGAGCTTGATGGGGATTGAGCTAGGTCTTGGAGCTTTGAAGAGATTTGGGCTTCTCCTCTTGGTTTATCTTCTCCATCTTCGTTCTCTTCTCTTGTTCTGTTTTTGTGATGATGTATATATATGCTCCCATGGAGTTATTGAACATGAGTAGCTAAATACTTTGATTCTAAGATTATGTTGATCCCTTGTATGTATTAACTCTTGATTCCTCCTCTTATGTTGTGATTAATGATATCTATGTGTTTGTTTTACTCTATTCCTAATGCTTCTAAGTGACTGATCACCATTTAGATGTTGGGTTCACTTGATTGATGCTTGAGAGGGTTAGATTGAGTGTAGAACTTGGGTAAAATAGTGCAAGAACCTGAAGTTTTTATGATGAATGGATGGTTTTGTTGGTAAGATACAGATATACTTGCTAGCCTTGCATAGTCACATTAGGGTTTGAGCTTGATAATTGGGTTTTATTAATTTGTAACAAGAGATTGTGCAATTAATGAGATCAAACACTTGTTCTTGACTTGAGATAACTTTTTACAAGTACTCTTTGAATCCTAGATTAGCACATTGTTTTGTTGAGAACATCTTTGAGAGGAGGTTAATTGAGCTTTAAGAAGTACAAGGGAGATACATAATCTTAGGACCCATTTTATACTTGAAGTTGAAGAATCACTTGTTTATAATTTTATTTTCATTTAGCATATGTTTATTTTCGTAGTTAATTTTTCAATCTCAATATTTGAATTACTCAAATTGGGCGAGAGTGTGAAAATCATTGCTTGACCGGGTTTTGGAATCAAATCCTCGTGGGAACGATACTTTACTTATCACTTTATTACTTGGCGCGACCCAGTACACTTGCGGCCGGTGCGAACAGTATATTCTGACAGCCATATCATGAGAGGCTATCCCCTTCCACTTGAGCCAACTCCTACATGCAAGAAATATACATTATTCAAACCATTTCTATCAAGCCAGTTAGCGTAAGATTGCATCATATATCATTTGCACGAGAACTACTATGATGTAATTATCTATGCTTACACACCCTTTACCACCAAAATATTGACTCTATTTTGGGAGCGTGCTTAGCCAGGCATCTTGCATACGTTTTGCTCTTCCAGTTCAGCTCAATGGCTGTCACCTCGATTCCGTCCTCATGGATCATCATCACAAACAAGTTGAACAGATTCAAAGAAGAGTACAAGAGACAGAATTAGTATCAACTGGTATGTAGTACTAGAATGACATTAATGCTCTGCCACTTTTGAGTTGCCCTTTGACCAAATCATTACTATTCTCTTCCGTGTTCACATACTTCTGCTTTCCAGGGGTTGTGAAACCACTTTCTACGCAAGTTCTAAACAACGTAGAGGGGAAAATAAAAGAACAAAATAACAAGGTGAGAGACTAGAGGTCGGTCCAGAAACAGAAAAGCACACAAGTCCCACAATGATTTTTGGTTCATCCTAGCTACTTTCTAGGGGAAAAGGTAATGCAGACTATAGATTCCATAATCATGGTCTGCAAGGCGATGCCACGAGACATTTCGTTACAAATCAGGAGCTTATGTCTCTAGAGAATGTTGAGAAATTGTACATGCCACTGACATAAGCGACATGTAAAGCGAGACCCAACAGGGAATTCACAAAAATCGCTTCCACAACACCAAATAAATAGCTTGCTTGAATTGGTATAGAACTACAGAGAATAGATCCATCCATATTGCCTTTCCTTGCATCAAATTTTACTAGAACTAGCCTGAACATCATCTCCTAACATTGAATCACGAGTATCATATCTCCTCCTCCACTGGAAGAAAACTGGCACAATATGAACTTTCAGATACAGCTAAATAAGAAACACAACCAATAACGGAGCAGCATACAACATGAGTCTAGTAGATCACCATTTGAGATAAACTGAGAGACATCAATCAGTAGTTAAAATGAGAGAAATTACACCCAGTTTCAGGAAAATCAAATACTGGGTACCAATATGTATGCTAGTCGCATTGTTGCAATCACACCGCACTGAATAACCAGCAAGAACACAAAAACTTCAGCTATCATTCAACTTATGCATCATCAATTCACCGAAGTAATTGACTTTTGATCAACATTCAGAGAGAAGTACAAAAAGTCAAACTACACTGCAGCCAGATATGCTTTATTGACATATGGTGGTTACAATTTTAAAAATGGACATACTTCACAAACATCACTAATCAGACTTTTCACTGGCTAAAACAGAAAGGTGATTGAACTGCATCAGCCAATCCAACATTGCATACACCTGGTGGCATGCAAAACAAAATTAGCTATTGACAGTAATACAAGCCAAAGCAATATGTGTGTGTGTATATATATGAGTTGCCTATCATAACTCAAATAATTCTATTCACACTAACAGAAATAATATCAAACCACAACATGGCTAAGAAAAATGCAAAATCATGATATAAACCAGACGAAAATAAGCTAATCGAAGGCCTAGTATTGTCCAGCAATTTCTGAGCCCCATTTGCTCTAGATGGATCTAAATAACTTTCGGGTGCAAGTAATGCTCATGAATGTAGCCACTTCCAGTTCAGGACGTATTGACACTGATTGGAAAACCGACATTCAAGCACAAGTGCAAGCCAAACATAACTTCCATTCTATAGCTTTAAAGGCACGCAGGATAACAAAATGTATGTAGAATATTATGAGACAACCAATCATGCACCTTTACTAAGCCTTTGTTTTTGGGTGAAATAACTCTTGATAAAATATCTTCAAGTGCAGGACTGCAGGGTCCTATGGGGAATTATAATATAATTCACAAGCTTTCATTTAAGAGTTTGAGCCTAAAAGAAAATTGGTTCTTAATCACATCAATTCATAAAGCTACAACAGAATTCCCCTAGCACAATAACACCAATCACTGGATGAATGAAGCTTCAAACGTGCACCACTTAAATCAGGCAACTTGAGTCAAATAAAACAGGTATAGCACAATTTATTAGATTCAATCTCTGACAATTTCATGTAGGTTCTTTTTTCGGCTTGCAATGTGTTATGTAATTGTAGAATAGTTATGTAATGAAGTCAGTCAGTTGAGTCATAACTCATAAGTCATCTATCTATTAAGAGCAGTTAGCGATGGTTAATGCCGTTACATAGTTAGTCTATATAAGGGATGATCCTACATCTTCTCCTTCTTCCTACATCTTTTCTACAATTCTCTTATCACAATGTATGCATCATAAACGAATTGATTATGGAAATAGAAATATTTTGGCCTACTTCCTTTTTTTCCCTCTAGATCCTCTCAGAGACCCAAAAAGAAGTGATCTGCTAAATTTCTTTTTACAAACTTATAATTCCATTGAAAGATCCAATCTGTGTGAATATCATTAACACCTCTTCTCTAACTCTAACTCTATCTCTAGTGGAGAAACTAGAGATGCTTCTTTCTACTTTTCAGAATCCAGCCTCTAATGTGAGCCTGTGAGATGTACTTTGCGTGGTGGTTGAAGCATCGCTTTGCGACTGCTGTGGTGAACATACAGCATCAGAAAAAAGCGGTTTAGAATGGGTTAAGATGACCTGTCAGTTGTGATTGCGAGACTAATGGTTAAGTTTAAGTAATTGTGCAAAGTTTTGGTAAAAGCGATTATATTTACTATATTGTTTATGATATAGATTATAGATATATGCCTCATTTATAACTTTATATGATATATTTCAAGCTATTTATAAAATTGTTTAAAAATCTTACCATTTCATACAATTTGTAATTCACAATTAGAAAATTAACCTCCAAGTTGTTGTTTTTCATTCATTAATGAATCCAAGATTCAATAGTTTTCACGATATACATCATGATTTGATGACTATTGTGTCAAAGCATTAAGGTTTCTACAAGCAAAAACCACAAAATGCTACCTTAGTGATTCTGTGGATTATATTTTGTAGGGTTGATGGCTAAATCAGACACTGTCCAAATGATTTCAAAGTTGTCTAGTCTAGTAAATATTCTTCACCAAGTACCTCTGCAACAATGGAAGAAATGACCATAAAAGTAAAACATGGCATTGATCAGAACTACCCGGCACTAATCCTGCCTGAAATACAAACTATAAGGACCAGATTTTATCCAAACTCACCACTACCAATCAAGTATTAGCTAACCCAACCCAACCAGAACACGACAAGTTGAGTACCATAGGATGGGCCTAAATCACCGTCTATAAGCACATTTAATAATGCATCTTTTGATTTATACAAGTCAGCTGATACCGGATGGCTATAAAAAATTGCAGAAAATGGATTGTTTGGGGTGAAAAGATTTGAAAGGGTGCCAAAAGAAAAGGGTAAAACAAAATTCAAGTCAAAACACAAAATGACCTTCAATAAACTCTTCAACCACATTAAATTCCAGCATTTAAACTTGTTGTCACCCTCCAGCAAATGGCTCTAATGCTTCACTAATCCCCTATTCCTGTAATATTCATGCCCTCCTCACAACCAAAGTTGTTTTCAGAAAGAGCCGTTCAATGAACCATTACCACACGTCAGATGTTAAAGAAGTAAAATCAAACGCAAAATCAACCTCCTGACAGCAGAGCAGAATAGTATTATGTCCGTGCACAAATTATGTATACAACAAAGCTTACATCTTGACAAAAAGAGTATTGAAGCTGAGTTTGAAAAATCTTCAAAAACTAGAAACTCGAGAGAGAACCAACAAAAGATAAGAAGCCAACATCCATGTCTTAAAAAATTTTCTTTATTCTCCCCATCTCGTATTTAAGATCTTTAAAAGTTCATAAACTGCACCACAACAACAGAGCCCATATGAGCTACAAAAGGTGCCTTACATGCGCCACTCTCTTACTATGTAACTTGTCAATTCAATGTTTGCCAATCTCAAAAGCCAGATCTTGTCAAATATCAGCACAAGGGAGAGGGTCCAAGGTCAATGGATAATGTGGATACCAGTGCCATTACGTTCTCTAAAGAAAGGACTTTCTGTTGGAGATTTCTATCCAAAAGCTACTACTTCTAAACATCAATTGCATATCATAATCCACCACAAGCAGGAATTTCTGAAGTATAACTATGTAATCCACTAGCCTCGATGTATAATCAAGTGAAATAATAAGAAGCAAGCAAATACAAAAATGTTAAATCCCTGATTTTCAATGAGCATAGCTTCAGTCGCCAGAATGTGGGAAAACGGCGAACTCTCCCAAGTACAATTCTAGTATACTGTGACGTTAAGCACGCGAAATTAACAAAACCATGCCAAAAAAAGGAAACCCCAAATCACAAAAAGAAACCCAATTTTTATATGCTTATTCAGCATAACCTACGAGAAACGTAAAAATTTCTCATACATAAGAGGAATTGCAGCGCTCACCTATTTCTGGTAGCCTCCACCTCGAGCATTAATGTCTTCTTCAACCGCGGAATTCACATAAACCGGGGGGAAATCCGAGAGGTCAAAAGTCTTCTCCTTGGTCATTTTCTCCAAATCGGGCTTCTTCAGGATAGTGCGGCGGATCGGAGGGCGATTCCGCCGCTGATCGCGAGTGTAGTACTTGATGTCGTAAACGGTTTCAGGATTGGATGTGGGTATAATGGCCTTTTCCCTGACGGTGGCTGGACAGAATACTCGGTACTCGAGAGCCCCAGGCAATGCCGACTTGTATTCTGGGTCGGCGCATGGGCCCGTGATCTCCCATGGCTTCTTGAAGAAACGCTTCAGGTTCTGGAAGATGGAAGTGGAGGCGGACTTAGACATGGTAATCGAGCGAGGTAGAGAGCTGATCGATGATGGGATGAGAAAAAAACGACCTTTCAAAAGAGAACAACTTCAATTTCTCCAGGCTTCTACAGGTTAGCCTCTCGAGACTCGAACTCTCGGGGTGAAAACGAAAAATAGATGAAATTTTCCAACAACATCCATATTTCCAATTTTTATCATTTTTTCTGCCTCTCCAGTTTTTATGATTAAGTAACTTCTAATATTGATCCAAAAATAAAACTGACATAACATTTGTTAATTTGTGGTATGCTTTAGCCATAAAATTTTAATGTTAGTATTTTATTAACGTATATTTTGTTTTGGGATGATTTTATTTATTTCAAGGTGCTTAACAATAAGAATAGATCTTTAAGCCAAAAAAAAAAATAGACGGGAACTTTTATATTGAAAGGAAAAATGAGTTTTTAAAATTGCAAGTTAGGTAAGATTATGGATTCTCTCCACTATAGTGTATGTAGGTGTAAAGATACTATTAGTATTCCTTATACCTTTAAGTCAAATAACATCAAACACTCAAGTCTTTTAAGAGTGAGATTGTGAGTTCTATTCTTATGATATATTTAATTCTTTTTAACAACAGGTGACATATGAGCATTGGAATAAAGATATTTGAGGATATCCGACTCCAGCATGCTTGTGTTTGTTTCAATCAAAGTAAATGTGAGAAGCATTTATCTTTTTTTTTTTTTTATCAATGTGAGAAGCATTTATCAAAGTATGGTTTTGTTTAAAACACTTTCACGGTTTAGGTTGTTCCCATTTCACTCGCAGCTAATATGGGAACCACTTTTTTGCTTTCTTTTTCTCTTACACATCACATATAACACAGCTTTTCTAACAATATACGACAAATAGTAAAAAATAATATCAATATGCTACAAGAACAAAAATATTTACTACAATGCTACACTTAAAATTGTTCTTCAAGAGAACAAATTTCGATTTGTGAAGAAGCCGTTCACCTGAAAAATGAATTTAATCTTACACAAGTCTAAAATCGTTCTTCACGTGAATTATTTTAACTTGATGTGAACTTTTTAATGATTTTAAAATGTTTATCCTTTTGTAAAATATTCTCCTGTACATATTATCAAAATTGTGTGAGCTTTATTTATGTTTTATGTAATTACTACGCACTCTATTCATTAATATAAGATCTATTTTAGAAGTTTATCTTAATCTTAAATATAAAATATTTCTAATTTTTGTGCCAAATTTTCCTTCATCAATACTCACTCAATAATAATCAAGTGAGAAAGATGGAAGACTCTAAGAAAGATGGTCGGGGAATTTAAGAAAAAAACATGTTGTATAGATTAAATTAAATAACATAATTAATATAATCAAATTGAGTTAATATGTTATATATTCATGACTGGGGACTGATTCTTTTTTCTCCATTCATTTACTTCAAATGTAGGAGAGAAGGTACTCCCTATTACACATATTATAAGATACCAACTAGTAAGTATTCTTAGTCATTTTTGTAAAAAACTTGCTAACTGGTGTCTTATAACAACGACAAGAGTGTGTACTTTCTCTCCTGCAGTTAGATAAAATGAATAGAGAAAGAAGTGTTAGTTCAAAATATACAACATATATTCCAGATTTAATTAGAATAATGACATTAGTTAAATCATTTTATATTACATGCTTTTCTTAAACATTTCAATCACATACCCTAAATTCTTCTATCTATTTTACTTGATTATTGTTAAATGAGTATCAATAAGGGCAAATGGGGATAAAATTGAAAGATAAGATGAACTCACTAAATAAATCTTATATTAATGAATAGAGAGAGTAATAATTACATAAAGCACCAATGCTAGCAAATAAAAATCATTAAAAAAATCACATCAAGTCAAAATCGTTCACGCGAAGAACAATTTCTAAAATCACTTAAACGAAGAAAGATTTCTGACTTGTATCATATTCAAGTCCTTTTTCGCGTGAATGACTACTTCACAAATCGAAAATCATTCTCCTGAAGAATGGTTCTAAGCGCAGCATTGTGGTAAATATTTTTGTCCTTGTAGCATATTGGTACTATTTTTTACTGTTTGTCTGTCGTATATTGCTAGAAAAGCCACATAACACAATAAAGTTGTGACCACACTTCCAATCTTCTGTGGCAATACTAGGTCAATCTGCCTCCCCAATAGTTGGATAACATCATTCAAGAATGAAGCATACAGGGATCAAGAGTCATCTCAAAGGGAACGTGGGCAACGTGTATAAGATAGATGTCAGCCACATTCAATTTGAACACCAACTTGCTCACATTTTCGCCGAATCTCCCCTGGTACAAGCCTTTGGCAAGAAATATGTTTGAACGATAAAAGACCATTAATGAACTTCTGTAATATTGTAATTAAAATGATAGGTAATCTGTGTTTTTGAATTTTTAGGGTCGGCTTTGATTTATGTGTGATTGTCTCGTATTGTTCTTTTGTTTAGCTTATTTCAATCCGGTTGCCTGCTTCTCAAGACATAAAGTGAATTAAAAGAGCTAATAAGCATGAGCAAAAGTCAATTACTTATTGCTTCTGTTGCCCAGAATCCCAGCCAATGGACACTGCTATTCTTTGAATGTAATGAAATCAGATTGAAGATACATTATATATAATTCTTTTCTTATCTATTTGTCTAGTGTGTGTCTAAAGTCTTTTTTCGGAGGAATGAAATAATTATCAAAACAATATCGTACCGCGTAACCTGGTTAATTCTCAATTTTACTGAACCTTCTGTTAATAAAATGAATTATCTCTTTGCTTCAACTGAAATTAGTCCATCGTTTTCACAATCACGCGTCCGTCGTTTGCACAATCACACGCTCATACCACTATCTTGCATCCACGCATTTTTATATCCCCTTCAATTAGGAAGGTGTTGATTGTAATTTGCACTCTGCAGATTGTAAAGATCACTTCGTGATGGCTTATAAACATTATATCATGAACCACCAATGGTATAAACTCTTATAGAAATATTTTTGGTCAATCCAATTTCCAGCATCACACATCACAACTGGCTTATAATCAATTAGTCATTGAGGATAAGAGTAGTACTTCTCGATGTGATACGATATAAGTTTCATTATCTTTGTCCATATATTTAGCTACGCAAATATATCATTTGTCATTGAAATAAACTTCAACTGACTGCTTTTTCATATCCAAACTTGTTAGTTTGAAAGCAAGCTTGATCAGCTAAGTTATGATACATGGATCACATTTCTCTATGTTTGGATTACTCTTTTCACTCAATCAGCTAAGACTCTAACTTAAATTGGATCATAACCAACTACAACGTGAGGTTGTGGATTTGATCTGCTTCTAACCTTGAGTCTTTGATTTTTTTTTTTTTTTGAAACAAATGCCAACACCTCTAATTCAGAAAAAAACAACTAGAACTAGCTTTTAACCAAAATATATCCGCAAACTCTAATTCAAACACACTCTTGAAAGAAAAAAAAAAAAGTGCAGCAAAACCTAAATATATCCAGCTCAATATACCTGGATAGCAGAACAATTTAAATATGCATATATAGGTCTGAACACTAGATACTTAGAAACCATAATAATGAATTTATCTTAGTTTCTGCAAGTTGGATACAAAATTTGAAGCAGCAAAAGCTGCAGAACCACCAACTACAGAGAGCAGAGCAACTGCAATTTGCAAGCCCACCTCTCCCAGGTTGTCCTCAGGCACCACATAAACACACAGGGGTCCCAAAAGCAGTAAAACCAAGCTAAGGGTCAACAATGAACCTGGGGTTCCTGGATCTGTGGCTGCAGATAACACCCCAAGTTCTTCAGCTTTTGAGAGAAGTCCTAGTTTCTCTATGGTTGAAAGGGAAAACCCAAAATTCTCTGCTGCCGATAGCAATCCAGCTTTCTCTGCTTTGCTTAATAGCTTCAGTTGCTCCAATCTAGTAAGCAGCTTAACGGGAGGTGTACTTGTTATGGGGCTACTCCGAGGGCCTTTTTCTCCCAGTGGGAATACAGTTGAACTCTGCATTGTAAACAAGGTGTGGTATTAAGTGGACTCATTTGAAAATGAAATAATTTTCTGCATTGCCATTAGAGCTAGGGATCTTCAAGTAACAGTGATAATAAGACAGTAACAAGTGTAAAATCTCATACATTACCTCTATCTCAGTATCTATATTAAATGGACAATCTAATAAACAACAACATGCCTTATCCCATTAGATGGAATGGCCACATGGATCGCACAGCGTCATTAGGCTTTATCCACAACCAAATCTATGGATAATCATAAGATTATATTGGTAACTGAAAGATCTCGATCGATAAATTCATTAAGTGTCTTCTTCAACCTTCCTCTGCCTCTTTTCAGAGGACTACATATTGCTTGGACAATCAAATACTTATAAGATATAATGTGTGCTTGCTGCTTCGTCAAAACGTATGCAATATCAAAGTAGCTTTTCCTTGAAAGTTGCATAATCTGTTTTGATTAGATTTCTAAACATAGCCATAAAAGATGCCCACTCAACACTACGTGATGAACTTACTTAAACCTACGCCAGGATACCTTTTCCCTTTCACAAAGAAATATGCACAATTTCAGGTATATGTAAATGCTTTTTCTACAGCTCTAACACTTGGTCAATGGATCTTTGAAACAGTTTTTTTTCATACGTCATAATTTTGTTATTTAAGATTATGGTAGCAAATGCCTACGAAATGAACAGATTTTTTCACTAATATTTAGAGAAATTCACCTAATTCTTACTCTAACCCTAATAACCTACAGAACTCTAGCATAAAGCAAACGACGAATAATTCTAAGAGGGACGAACCGTTTTCCTATTTAACACAGAGAAATCAGCCTCTTTGATCCCAAATTGACTAAAACAGTAGAGGAACTGCCTCTTTCACCATGCCAATACCAAACGATTTGTAATTACGATTAAACAGCACTTAATGAAGTTCAACAACAAGAAGAAGAAGAAGAAGAAGAAGAAGAAGGGGGAACAGATTTTGTACAATTTGAAGGAGGCAGAATTTAGGGATTGACCTTCTTAGAGCTTACAGTTCTGGAAACGGATGGAATGGGTTTCTGAGTAGCCATGGATTTGACGAGAAGAGGAGCAGTACGGGTGAAAGGTAGCCCTCTGTAGGAGCTACAAATGGATGCTGTAGTGGCCTCCATAACCATAACGGCAAGCTATTTCCCTCCTTCGTCTACAAAGCATGCATCTAAGCCGAGTGGACGACGATGAATTACGAATCATCAGTAATAGTATGAATGGTGAAGAAGATCATGGATTGGTTTCCATTGTTTGCACGTCCACGTGTCACCAAATGGTTGATTCTTTCTTCTTGCCTTTTCTCAACATTTCGTGGCTCTTACGCGGCATAGGTGAGGGATTTTCTTTTAAAACCAAATTATTTTTTAAATGTCAGATTTATTTACTATACACCGTTGTTGTTCGTGTGTGTTTCATTATTTATCATTCGTGATTTTTTTTATTAATTTATTAAATATACTGATTTTTTGACCTTTTCTTAAATATACTGATTGAAAAATACAAAAACTATGACAAATATCGAATGGTATATAACTTTTAAAAGAAAATTGTAACGATAAATATTTGAAGCAACAAACATTTTCTTAAAGTTAAATCTTAAAATTTCCCCTCGAAGAATCTGAATCTATTTTATATCCTTGCAATTTATATTGTGATTATGGTCCAAAAAAAATATTTATATTGTGGTGTAATTAACAACTTAACATGCCCTTTTCTTAGGCCTAGGAAAACAACTTAACAGTAACACACCCTTTCAGCTGTTTAGCACGAGTAGGGGTTTGGAAATGAGGTAGCGTTCATTTAGCTTTGTGTTGGAAAACTTGATTTGATACAATCCCATCTCATGGAAAAAAAAAAAAAAAATTTGTCTGAGGGAACTGAAATTTTATCACTGAATTATTAATTCGGTTATAATTCAATTTTCATATTTGAACTTTGTATAACTCAATTTTCACATCTTGACTCATGAAACTCGGTTATTGAACTCTTAACTTACCACAACCAAGTATTTACCAAAAAAAAAAAAAACTTACCACAACCAAGTTCCTACAATTTAATCATTTAAAAGTTTTTTATCCTGTGAAAAAGACAAAAAAATCCCTTTAAATTTGCAAAATCCCAATAACAACTTCATGATAGGTATTAACAACCATTACCGACTCAAAATTCCTTATTTGGGATTTTACAAATTGGAAGAGATTTTTTTGTCTTTTTCCCTTTTATCCTTGTACTTTATATTGTGAATTCTTCCTATGTTAAAGACTAAAGTGGTTGAATGTTGATGTGTACTCCCTCCATCTCTTGTTATAATAGTTTAAAAGACAAAATCACATATATTAAGAAAATAATTGACAGAGATAAATATACTTGAAATAAAATTGTTTTCTCAAGTCTGCCCTTATTTATGGTGGGGTGTATAAGAGAAATATATAGAGTAATAATGACAAGAATTAGTATGAAATATTGAGAAACAATGAGGGTCAAAATGGGAAAAAAATCATTAAATATTCTGACATTCCTTTGCAGACTCTTATAATAAGGGACAAAACTATTCAAATTTTCGACTCTTATAATAAGAGACGAAGGGAGTAATTATTAATAAAGTAGTTTAGATTACAACTAATACATCAATATCGGTTTTGTTAACGTTAATAAGAAAAGTATCAACTAACTTGTTGATAATGTCTTATTTTAACTTGAAAACAAATTAAAAGTGTGGATTTGATATTTGATAAACTAAAGTTGGAAAAGTCTATTGAGTAGTTGATAAAGCCTTGATAAAACATGAAAATGTGCTAAAAGTTTTTTTTTTTTTTACCAGAGTGCTAAAAGTTTGGATTCATTGGTAAAAAAAAAAAAAAGTTGATAACATCCAAGGAAGTGTTATTGATACCTTGACAAAACATGAAAATGAACCGAAAAGTGTAGATTTATTACCAAATGGATGAAGTTAACGGTGTCCAATGAAATGAGGGCATGCTTGATCAAAACTTGAAAACGAGCTGGATACAAAACTAAAGAATATAATTATATTTTGTTTGCATCTTATATATTCCAAATGAAATGATTGTATTAATAAAAGCTTTATCAGTACACTGAGCTACTTTGAACGCTATGGTCTGTATAGACTAATACTATAAGAGAAGAGGGAAACTAAAATTATCGTGACCCTATGCTATACATATTTCTGAGAATGTTAAAAGACTCTTGATCGAATGAGAAACTATAGTTCTAATATGACTAAGGCGCTCCTCTACATCATAAACTTTGCCCGTGAAAATGCGATTGTTTCTGCATTCCCGTAATTTTCAGGACGTGATGAATACACCTACACGCTAGGATTGGGGCAATTTCTCTTACTGTAGCAGAGCTTTTAGCCAAGGAACTATCAGGATATTGAGGAACCGTCGGTGAGAGTCCTCTGGCAAGATTTTCACTCACATTGAGGCCACTAAGGGGCAATGTATGAACGTGGTCGAAATCCCCGATATCACTGTTGTAAAGAGGGCATCTCTTGTCCATTTGCATCTTATATTTTGAAAGCATTAGTGACCTATTAACAAATCAATGATCTTGACAATGAGCTAGATATAATTTAATGGTTGCCACTCTACCAATACTCTTGGCAAACTAGGGGAGGTGGGATTAAATTTCACCCGCCTCTTTTGCCATTGACCTTTCCTATTTGAGTTTTGTCGGCCGGCAAAGGCCATTTTAATTTAAAAAAAGGATAACTTATGTCACAATACATCAATTACATTATACAAATTGGGAGCATCCTCATGCCATTTACCATTTTAAGTGTCTTTTTAGGCGATTATCCCATTTTTTAATACTCCCTTTGTTCTTAAAATATAGCACCTTGTTGGCTTTTTGGAGAATCATAAGAAAGAAGTTACTTATAAATTGATTTTCCTGTATTTTTTCTTTTATTTAATTTATAAGATATCATGTAATCTAATAAAATATGAAATATGTTATAATTAAGCGGTCATTTCTAAAAAAAAGTCCAACGGATGTTATATTTACAAAAAAAAAAGTTGAAATTTGCACTCCCTTCGTTCCTAAATATATTACCTAGTTAACTTTTTCGGAAAATCCTAAGAAAGCAAAATAATCTACTTATAAATTGATTTACTTGAATTTTTTCTCTAAAATAGTTTATTTGACTTATAAGCTAACATATAATCTAATAATACACAAAATACATCATGATTAAGTAGCTTATTTAACTTCCTTAATTTCTCAAAAATAGTAAACTATGTCTGATATTTAGGAACTAAATTCCTAAATATCAGAAACAATTAATAAAATATTTAGACTTATAATATTAGAAAAAAATGGCGAAAGTGCAAAAATACCCATGTAGTTTAGTCTAAGAGGTGCATCCAACACCGCGAAATTTTTTTATTTTGCCCAAAAGTGCCCATGCCGTCAATATACATTAACAGTGTTAAGTTTTTCAATGTTAAGGAAAATAAAATGTGCAAAAATACCCATAAAGTTTGGTCCGAAGTGCACCCAATACTGCAAAGTTTTTTTCATTTTTTGCCCAAAAATCCCACGTAGTTACCAAAATGGTTCCTTCAGTGCCTATGCTATTACTTTATGCATATTAGGCAGGAGAAATACATAAGAGAGGGTGTGAATTCTATACTTCAATAAAATATTTTTCAATGTTGTAAGTTCAAAAGCAATTTTAAAAAACAGATAGGAAAGAAAGAGAGTATTAAAATCTTAAGCAAATTTTGCACAATTTTCGTTTGCATTCTTAAATACCTATATATATATCCATTGATAAAGGAAGATTGAAGCATGAATTTCCAGAGAAAAATTTGGTCTATAAGTATTTGCTTAAGACTTTGAATCTTCATACGTTGTTTCTCTAAATTTCTGTGAGCTTAAGTGTTTACTATATACTCTGTTTGATCTGCAAGCATTTACTTAAAATTTCAATACTTTGTTTTTTTCTTATATGTTTTTAAAAATTGATTTTGAACTTAAAGTTTTGAAAAATATTTTATTGAAATACCAAATTCACTCATATCTTATGTATTTTTCCTGCCTAACATGTGTAAAGTAACTCCATAAGCACTGAGGGAACCATTTTGATAACTACATGGGTACTTTTGAACCAAAAAAAAAAAAATCTGCGATATTGGGTGTACTTCGAACCAAACTTTATAGGTATTTTTGCACCTTTTAGTTTCCCTAACATTGAAAAACTTAACGCTGTTAGTGTATTGATGGTATAGGCACTTTTGACCCATTTTGATAACTATATGGGCACTTTTGAGCCAAAAAAAACTTTACAGGTTTAGATGTACCTTAAACTAAATTATATTGGCATTTTTCACCTTCACCCTTAAAAAAAAAAAAAAAAAATCTTGCGCGGACGTGGTATTAATTTTATTTTGAAGACCTTGAGCTTGATATTACTACAGTCGACTAAAACCCAGAACCCTAACCCTCAGCGAGACAGCCACCCTCTCGATTTTCTCGTTGGTCACTTCCTCCCCCTTCAATGGCGGACTCTGTGCTTTCCATCCAGTACCTCAAGGATTTCGTTAATTCTCAAATCTACGACGAAGAGAAGTGGGCCTTCAACATGGTATTCTTCCCTCTATATCCCCTTTGTCTTCTATACGCTGCTTCACCAATTCGTTCGTTTTCCTCCTGATCCATTTACTATATACGATACATCTCTTTTGTTTCCATAGATGTTGTCTGTTTTCCGATAATTTATGAAATGGCTTCAAATTTCTCCTAGATCACTTCTTTTAATATGCTTTAATTAAGCATGTGTGTTTGCAGTTAGCATTGATGTGAAACGGGAAAACCTCGAAATGTTTCTTAGTATCTGCTTACCGTTGAATTTGGTTAATGCATCAATAACGAGCTGCTCATTTTCATTTCAAAGCATCAGGGTCGTTTTATAACCAACTAATGTTGCATGCTTTGATTTATGCGGTCTAGAGCCTCTAAATGCATCCGTGGAGGAGTGTCAGTTCTTGATCAAGCTCTGATAATGTATTGATTGGATGCATCTGTTGATTGTCCTCTTTCATGTTGTTGTTGGAGTATTGCAAGTTTCGCATATAAATTATATGAATTCTTTGTGACAGTGTTTTGAGTTTATGGGAAGAGTGAACTAGCAATGAAATAACTAAATTTGTGCATCCATATAGCTTTAGTCCTTGAATATATTGGGATGAGGAAACATTGCAAGTTACATATCTTTGTGAAATAACTTGTTCAGTTCCAAAAATGTGAGGTTTAAAGCTAAGTGGGTTGACAATTCAGTAAGTATACTCATATTTTGATGTTGCTTTGAATGGTTTTAATTATTCTTATATATTAGGTTCACGCCAATTTGAATTGATCTAGCTATAAAAGTTAATAGTGACATAATACTTGTTCAGCTTACGCTTCTCTGTTTCCTGATGCTGCAGTATTAAGGTGGGGACGATTATTGTCCCCCAATAACTCTCGGGGTAAATTAGCCAGTTAATATGCTTGCGTTTCATTTTTATTATATGTTGAGACTTCAATCCTCTGGCTTATTGCCTGCATCTAAGTTATGATAATAGAACTTGACATTCTTCTGTGGAAAAAGTTATTGATTGTTGCCTATTTTTGTTAGAAACCTACAATTAGCATAGGATTCGGTGCAGAGCAAGTGATAGGATATGATCGCTTCTATTATTCCTTTGCATTTTTACTGTTTGAAAATACTGTAAGAGTAACTTTTGTGGGCCTGTGGTTTGGGCCAGCAAACTACAGTTTTAAGGTTCTTTTTCCTTGAGGTGTGGTTAGTCCAAAGAACAGCACATTTACAGTTCCAAAAATTATGAGATGAAGCACTTCCAGCACAAAGAGTCTGGCAGGAAAGTAATAAGAACTTTTATGTTAAATCCTTGAGTAAATGCTGAAGCTTTCATAACTACTATAGATGCTACACTCTTAACTTTGAGTGATGGTTGATGATTTCAAAGGTTTCTGGAGTACATGTGACAGCATAATGGAAACTGCTAGAGAGACCATAGTAATTGTTGACCGTTAAACTGAACTTGATAATTTAGAATTGATAGTTTTTAATAGTTCAAATTAATATGTACAATTAAAATTGTCTGAATGGTTTAAAACTGCAGTGGAGGCATAGTGTAGAGATTAATTGCTTGCATTACTACTCTTGTTCTCTATGAATTGTGAGCCCCTATTCATTGTGAAAATTGGTAGGTTAGAGAGAGAAACATTTGGTGCAGAGCATTGTTTCCATTATGCATATGGATGACTAGCTGGGGTATTTTGGGGTATGTATGCATCTAATCCCTAGGATTGTATATTCTTTCCTAGACGGTCAAATTACATTTGAGGATCCTAAGTTGATATTTACTCTGAAGAACCTTAAGTTTCAACATTATTTTGGATGATCAAATATTATTGGCGGTGATAACAGAAATACTCGATATTCAAATGTTAGAATTATGTTGTATTCCTGGCTTCTAATGTTAGAAGCAACTAAAAACATAGAAATTTGAAGGTGTATTTATCATAACATCCAAAATTTTAAGTTCTTTGGTCTTTTTAAATAACTTTGCAACCTGAGGTCTTGTTTAATACATATGTTCAACATAGAGAGTTCTTAAGTGTAATTTTTCCTATTTAGAAAAAGGAAGACGAGTCTAGGCAGCCTTGATAGCAGAGCTCAGATGCAGTCAACATTGTGTGTTGACAGAGCATTGGGCAAACCAACAAAATGGTGATTCATGTCAAGCTATGTCATTTGATAAAAGGCTTGAATACCCTGGCCGAAAGGTATACTGTTTGCTATTTCAGCAATCTGAATGTCTTGTTATGTGTTAACTGAACCCTAATCCTATTTTGATGTGATATCGTGACATGAAGGCATGGTGGTACCCTAGTCCAATTCTTCCAAGGCATATTGAAATATTACCACTTGTTCTCAGGTGGAAAGGCACCTTGTTCTTGGCCCAAGGCACTTGCCTTTTGTTTTGATTGTTTGAGCCTTGAGGCTTCACAAGCTTTTTATGCTTCTCACATCTCAAGGCACTTAGTACCCACATTTTACACCTTCTTGGGTAGTCATTGTAAGGGCATGGTACTTTTGAGTTAGGGCTTGAATGACATTCAAGTGGGTCTCTTGTATTAAATATTGAATGTGTCCTTTGTAATTAAAGCCGTTCTCCCTGATTATATACTTCCAGGAGCTTCACATTGTGTAGAATGAATGTGTTAATTCTTTTCCTCTTACAGAAATTGCTGCGTGCTGCTGGTTTGTTTGGAGGATCAATACTCCTTATGCGGAATTATGGTGATCTTATGGCTGTTTGAAGGGCCTATGAAGGACCTGCATTGAGCTGCTGCGCTCTACCTCACCAGTAATTTGTAGTTTCTCTTTCAGTAGTTTACAATGAGTCCTCTTGGATCAGTTCTACTCCTTCAGTGCGAAATGAGTTTCAGTTGTAGATGTTAAAATACGTCCAAATTGGGTGTATGCACTTATTCAGATCAAGTTTTATTTTTCATAATATGAATATATATTGTTATATCATGCTTGTACTCTGAAATTTTGCACGAACTATATTATATGAGCTTACAGGCTTACAGTTAAGAGTAGTTGATTCGTTCGAGCAATAAGGTGAATTTTGAATTTAAGAGATAGAATGGAAATTAGGTGACATGTGAAGATAAAGCCAAAGTTTTAAGGAGTAAATAAGTATGTCAGTGTGTGTTAGTTTGATTGGTGGAATCAGTTCGTAATTGAAAGATTATAAATTACTCCAACCGCCCGCCTGTGAGTGTTTGGATTATCTATTGGAAAAGTGACTTATATTAAGATAGATTGAAAATAAGTCAGATTGTGTAATGAGATTTATGTTTAGATTAGCTGTAAAAAAAACTTATAATTGATTTATTTTTTATAAGTCATAATGTGTAATGAGATTTATGTTTGGGTTAGTTGTGATTAGTTATGAAAAATAAGTCAGAATTTGTGGGCTCAACCTCTATAAGCACTTATACTTCCTCCATAAGCTCTTTTTTTCTCCTTTTATTTATTTTGACTTATAAACCATAAGTTCAATTAACAATAATCTAAAACAAATACAAACACAAAAAATGATCTTCCCATTGCTTGAAAATAAGTACTTAAGTTAAGAGTAGTCGATTCATTCGAGTAACATGGTGAATTTTGAATTTAAGAGACAATGGAAATTAGGTGATATATGAAGATAAAACCAAAATTTTAAGGAGTAAATAAGTATGTCGGTGTGTGTTAGTTTGATTGGTGGAATCAGTTCGTAATTGAAAGATTATAAATCACTCCAATATAAATCAATATCACTATGTTCCTTATTATAAGTCTAATTACCATAATTTTTTTTTTCAAAATATAAATCTATTTTAGGATCAATTAATGCTACTATGACTATTTTACCCCTATATTGGAAATAGAAAAGGTGAGCACGAAGACTTATAATATATAAAATATTATTTTAACACCTATACTTAAATAAAGATATAGTTGAAATTTCTTTTGAAAATATGCTATATTTAATGCTATAACTTACATTTTTTAGTATGTGAGAAGTAGTTAAGATTGATTTATAATAAAGAATAGAGTGGTACATTATTTCGAAACATTATTGATTATTCAAAGTTTAAACTCGTGCAATAGGTTAATTTTACAATAAAATTGAAAATCTTTCAGAGAAAAAAATTCGTTCATGATAAAAAAGAAAGTATTTTCTTTGGTTTTAAATATAAGATTTATTTATCTATTTAATTATATTAAGAATTTTAGTTACGGAATTTAAAATAGTATGATTTTATTAATATACCCTAACCATTTATATTTATCTCCCATCCTCCCTCTCTTATTTATTATTAAGGAACATTACTATTAAGGATAGTTTTTAAAGTATCGATTAGACAGGAGAGAGAGACAATGACGAACGATGCAGTACAAAGGATCCAAAGGAAATCTTCCGCATCTTGACTATAATACCCCTAACATTTTAGTCAATTGTTCAATTGAGAGAGAGGGAGTGTGTGTCAGAGATAGCGCTCGCTAATAGAAGAAGTATAACCGCAGACGGTGGGACCCACAGTTCTCTTTCTTTCTTCCCTCCGGCCTCTCTCTTTAAAAGAAGAGAGGTCACTCTGCCCAGTCCCAAGTCCTTCCTTCAACCTCTCGTGTCTCGTGACCCCACCCAAATAACGCTGTAAGCTTCTCTTTGTCTTCCCCCCGTTAATTTTTGTTCTCATTCTTTTCTCTGAAGCTTCAATTTGAACTAGCATTCAGATCTAGCTTTATTTCCTTTGAGGTACATGAGTCAGTGTATGTAGTGCTCTACCCTCAAACACGTTCCACCTTTCTCATCATTCCAATGAAGAAGATAAACCATGATGTAAGGTGCTAATTGACTAAATAGTCTTTTTCATGCAACACGTTATTTTTATTTTTTCAGATTTTGTCTCAAGGAAGAAGACGATAGTCTCAATTCAATGGTCACACATTCCGAGGAGATAGACTTCACTCTCGGGCTTTCTCTGGATAAGCCTCCCGCAGAAAACGCAGAAAAGCTTCTGACAACACCACCGTCACCATCATCATCATCAATCAGTGGGGACATAAGCGAGAGTCTCGTGGGAAATGGGGCTAGTGGGAGTTCCTCTGTTTCTTCTCTGCATAAGCCTTTCTCGCTGCGATTCAAGGCTGAGAAGGTAGAGTTTCAGGACCTGCGAACAATGGGAATACCAAAAGGTGTGAACGTAAAGAGGTTGATGCTACAAAAGCAGAATAAGGTGGATGCATCAATGATAAAGAAAGAGATGGTGTCTCCGGGGCGAGAGGTGCCTTCTGAAGTGCTTGCCACGGCTGCTGCTTCTGTTTCCAAGAACCCTGCCTTCATTCGCGCCATCGCTCGAATCAAACAGGACCTAAAACAATTGCAGCATTTCAAGCATAACAGTAAGTTCGCCTTATAAAGAATCTTTCTAAAATAACTTAATAGTTTCAGCTAATCAAACATAAAAAGGAACGTCATCTATCCTTGTGATATCAATGAGTGATGCTTGATTAGGAGAATGATATAGGAGGATATAACTCTTTTGTATTGATTTGCGCTATTTGAATGTTTAATTTTATGCACTGCATATCTCAAGTGTTAATTAAATGACTTATTAGTGTCCTTGAACAAAGTCTTTCATTTACCTTTTCCATCGCATGAACGTTATTTAGTCCTTATTCAAACAGGCTTCTACTTTGAATCTGGATACCTCTTTCTCTACAATGTTTTGCCTAAAATGACCTGAAACAGAGCTAAACCTTCCAAATTGCAACAAATTTTCACGTTGAAATTGTCTCAAAACAATAGATTCCCAAAAATGTACACCTATCCTTAATCTTATAAATCCACTATCTTTCTGTTCTGCGTTATTTCCAGCCTTGACACTTGAGCGTTCTGTAGTTATGCACATAGGCAATCAAAGAAGTATGGACACAAAAGAATGTGATTGTATATCATTTTTCTTTCTTTATACTCATTATCTGTTTTCCCGCTTTCTTTTTTATCAATGCACTATATATGATTACACTTTCTAATTGTAGAGGATCTAAATTGATTTGTATATGTTGATTCCAAATAAATGAAATTTCCAAATTTAGCCACCAGGACCTCAACATTTGTGGCAATATTGTGTTATTTTGTGGTCTGATCATGTTTCTTTGAACCTAAATCCATTTGTGTACAGGTGCAAGAGGTTTGGCCAAAGGAGGGGCTGCTTCCAGATTCCTCAGATATCCCAAAGGAGGAGAAAGATCCCATGAAACCCTCCGAGTGGATGGTCATGGAGGAAATGCCAACGAGGCCTGCTGAAACCCTGTCAGTAAATCCTCTTAAGAAAAAGGTGAAGCTAGAGACAACTACCAACTGTGAATAACTACTTGGAATAGTTGGCAAAATAAAACTACTTGGAATGGTCCCAGTAGGTATACAACAAAAATTTATTGACCTTCACATAGACTGTAGAATGAGCTATTGTTGATATTTTCTTGAAGTCATAAATCACCCTCCTTTATGGTCTTTGGAAGAAATTTTAAGTTTTTAAGTCTTTAAAGTGCTAATATTATGAGCCATAGATTGGTCATTAAGTGTCTCTTTCCCATTTTACTGGCGTGACAAAGGTCAAATCTGCACTGTATGTGTCTGCCTTGAAAGCTTCTGAGTTGCATTCCCATGAAGCACATCATAGGCCTGTGGTGTTTGATAGATATGTCTCTTGAACGAGGAGGAAACAAAGAAAACATATTGGGTTCTGTAAAAGGAAATTCCATAGAAGATGGCTGCTCTTCCTTCTGCTAATTTCTGCATTAAACTGTTCTTTACCATATAATGGAAAGAGCAGGTCCAACAAAACCTGTACTACTTCACTATAATCGCTAAGCAAGGGAGTTATGACAGATTTAAAATTTCAAGGAGAAAATTTAGTAATCAATGGCGCTTTTCTCAATTATCACTCACATTTCCTTTTGGCTTTTATAACTTGTTCTTTAAGCTTGGTGATTTGGATTTGTGATCTCTTTTAAAAGAAGCATGAAAATGTGTTACTAAATAATATTCTAGGATTTTGGAGTATTTTAAAACTTGATGATACATGAATCATTCAATTATCATTAATATACATATATACTTAGTAGGTGTTGATCCCAGTAGAAAGGCCTCATTGTATCTATTATATTTGTTACCATGAATTGAATTAACGATTTCACAATTAAAGAAGCTTAGTGTCACTTGGGTTGGGTTATAAAGCACCGACAATTCAAATATATACTCCTATTTATTAACATGATAAATACCTTTAAAATAATTAAAATATATTAATTGAAAGTCTAAAATTTCCTGTTTACTCGTTGAAAGAATTAAGTGTTTCTTCTTACACTTCATAACTGACTTTTGTTACTAAAATATTCCTAACATTCCGATTCTTTTTACTTGGAGTAACCATGTTTTCTTTAAGGGTTGAGGTCCATTCTTGTCTCAATAGTAACCGTAAAAGAGCACTGAGTATCTGGAAGTAACATGAGGAGCATTTTTGCCCCAGAAGTTTCCAAACTGTAGCAAATTTACCCTAACCACTTAGAACGTTAACTTTGTTTTGATTGGCCGCCACTAATGTAGCTCTGTCACCATATACACGTCATTATTGTAAGGTCCATTTTTACCCTAAAAGTAACAATCAATGAGCATTTTTGCTCCGGATTTAGCCAAATCGTAGTAAATTTGTCTGGATTGTCATTTAAAGTTAAGTTTAACTGTTAAATGACATGTAGCACTCCATATTGTGCCCAATGATATATCTCATCACTACAAGTCGTTTAAATTATATTCAGAAAAATTAAAAGAATAATAAAAGAAAGAAAAAGCATCACCCACCTTGCCCCATTACCCCTCTCCACACATATTAACTTCATTATCACCATCTTTCCCTCTCAACAGGAGAAACGATAAAAATAGACATTAACCTTTTATGTCATTTATATTTTTTTAAAAAAAATAAAAATGTCAATTTTGAATCATCCCATTATTTGATTCTCTTCAATTTGTGATGAGGTGTGTGATAAAATGGATTATTGGTGCAATGGGGAGTATCACGTGTCATTTAACGGTTAATGTTAATCTTGAATAACGGTTCAGATAAATTTGCTACGATTTGGATACTTCTGGGCAAAAACGCTCTTTAGTGGTTACTTCTTGGGCAAAAATGGACTTTGCAATAATGACGTGTATATGGTGATAGAAACACGTCAGCATTATCCGATCAAAAAGTATGATCTAACGGTCAAAGTTAACGTTCTAAATGATGGAATAAATTTGCTACAGTTTGAAAACTTAGGACAATAATACTGATCATATTACTTCCGAATACTCAGTACTCTCTTTTGCGGTTTCTTTCCCCAAAAAAAAATGACCTTAGCCCTTTTCTTTAGTAGATCAAGTAACTAGTTTTCTGGGAGATGATGAGAGTTTAAACATAAAGAATCCTGCCACGCTATCAAAAGTTTCTTTAGACTATTGTTCTGTTTATTCAAACTCAAACTCAGGTCCAAAGTCGTTGCTCTCGTGTAGAATAGTAAGTGAGATTAATGGGAATCCGTTGCTTCTGAAAACATCAAAACAGACCAATCCTTACATTGCGCGCCTCCGTCCCCTTTGAATCTCATAGGTATTTGCAGATTACCATCTGTCTCCTCATGTCACTCTAATTTCTTTATCCTCTTTGATTCCGAATATTCCATTTGACTACCATCACTCCTTGACGGTCCTGTTAATATCTCCAATTATTTTCAAGTGTTCACACTTTACGTTCATTCTTCATTCTTATCATATCTTAAGCATATTACTGTAGTCAGAGATCTCACCCGCCACGCGTTGCGATCTTTCAGAAGCGTGAGGGAGTACTGAGGACGAGGGACAGCTCCCATGGCTTCTTCAAGCAGTAAGTCCCATTCGAATTTGAGCATTTGTAGTTTTAATTACATGGAATCGGATTCTGCCAAGTATCCAGCTTCCATTTTTGCGTTGTTGTCTCCAATGGCCTAGTCGCTTGTCTTTGGTTATTTGCGAGAAAGCTTTCTTTCGTTTCTCCCCACTGCGACTGTTATTTGTTTCTTGATTGAGAAATAAAACCCTGTCTTTTCAATTGGTTAAGAGATCACTGGAAACTAACTGAAATTGTGGTAATTTGACTGGTTGGTGACCCAAAATGTTAGATGGTATTGAGAATCTCTTCCTACTCTGTTTGTTTCTCTCGGATAGATAGTCAGGGACTACTGTTTTTTTCTTAATAAAGTTTCCCTTCTATTGGTGATGCGATCATTGGAAACTAATGTTTTGGGAAATGACCGGTTGGAGACTCAATGTTAGATGATACAGTCTGCCTAAGTCGCAGAGCTTCATCATTCCCAACGATTAATTGAAAGTGTAGCTTTTCAACAAATAAATATTTCTGTTATTCCTCTCTGTTTATTGATTGAAAGAATGATGTCTTTGCTGGTGTGTTGATTTGGACTCTTGCTAGTGTTTTTGTTTTGATGCTTATTGTATCCTGCGTTTATGGGGGAGGAGAGGGTGGGATCAATTTTATTGCAACTGGGATTAGCATTGATAATCCTTCCAGGATTTTGCATGCTAGAACTCTGAACCTCAGACCTTTTCATAGTACTTTTAAGTATTTCTACACAACTAGATTCTATGTTATTAACTTTCATGATGACTTATGCATGGCCTTGACTTTAACTAGGTGAGTTGAAATTAACTCCATGTTTGATCTATGCTGCTTTATGTTTAGTTAGCAAGAAAATTTTTAGGAACTTCCTGCTTCTACATGCCGCTGTTCTAATTTAATCATAACAGTTTTTGGAGTTTACCCATAAGTTTTGCTGGGGTATAATTACAATCCTCTTCCTTCTTTTCTTCTTTCTTTGCTTTTTGACTCATTTGTACGAGTATCTTCCTTTTTGGATGTGACTCAGCCGTGTCTCCTCTTATAAATCGCTCTCTGCCTTCTTGTTAGGCATCCAGGGAGCATAGAAATCAGGGATATATTCTCAGATAATTAAAAATTATTTATTTTATTTAGATTTCATCTGATAAATATCTCAGCTTCGTGTTAAAATTCTGTATTTGCAGGTTTTGTACTCTTTATTTATCTTTATCTCATCGTTGGGTGCACTGCAAGGCCTTTCTATCCGCTTCCCAGTAAAGATACCGAGAAAAATAGACAGCCTCTGCAAACTTTTCGCCCGTATAACATTGCACACCGAGGTTCGAATGGAGAGCTTCCAGAAGAGACTTCTCCAGCATATATGGTGAATTGACGAAATCTCTCCTTTTATTTTTTGGGTATTTGATTTGCCAAAATCGTAATGTGCCCAAGATTACTTGGGATGCCCCGATTTACTTTCCCATTGCCTTTTTTTTTTTTTGGTCTCTTATGCACTGCATGTCTTAGTGCTTTATTTTAATCATTGAGTTCTAGTTATTTCTAAACACTTAGCATATTGACTTTTATTCTCAAATCCCAGAGTCTGCAGACTATTATGCAAAATTTATAGGTCTTACTGAAAGTGAGTAATGCAGGTAACATAATAAGACTATTTTATCATATTGACTTCCATGCTATTTTCAACGCTTAGCTGTTATGTTAATAATATTAAACTAGGTAGTTGAAATTGTTATAGGCTAGTTATGTTCCAGGGAGCTAATGACCGTTAGTCATAGGATAGTACAAATAAGGAACCTATCTAACATGAGTTATGGGCGGATGATGAAGTGATTAACTTGGAAAACTTGAGGGTTGAATCTTATGGCACTAACAGGGGACAAAACATGAAAAATTTGTTCAATGAATATATCTGCCTAAAAAGAGTTTCCTTGCAGAGAGCTATTGAAGAAGGAGCTGACTTCATTGAAACTGATATCCTGGCTTCCAAAGATGGTGTTCTTATATGTTTCCATGATGTTACCCTTGATGATACTACCGACGTTGCAAAGCACAAAGAGTTTGCAGACCGCAAAAGAACATATGAAGTACAAGGGGCCAATGTTACTGGCTTCTTTACTGGTATTATAGCCATTCTTTACATAGCTTTCTTGCAAATATTCTCTAAAAAAAGACTTCCAATATTTACTGCTTACTAAGAAAATGTACACTTAAGGAATAATACCCCAAGTTCCAATGTTTTTTCAAGTGTATTTGTTCTTTATATGTGGCATTTAGAAGTTTAGTTTTCTTTGAAATAATGTAATTTTGATCAAATAACCATATTGATGAAATATGTGCAGTTGATTTCACAATAAAGGAATTGAAATCGTTGAGGGTGAATCAGAGGTTCAAGTTCCGAGATCAGCAATATAATGGTTTGTTTCTTACATTCAGTCATGGATACCCCCCCTCCCCCCAAAAAAAAAAACCTCTTGTCTTTGACTTATTCATTAAAAATTATAAATTATTATTTGATGTGGGTTTGTTTTATGGTTTTACTAATACCATTATAACGATAATTTTTCTTTAGATATAGTTTCATATTCATTAATGACATAATATAGGGTTCCTTAATGAACATAAGGAAACTTTGAGCATTTTGGCATATATAATAATTGTTAACAATACCTTATTATTTTGAATATCTTTCAGGAAAATTTCAAATCATTACTTTTGAAGAGTACATCTCCATTGCACTAGATGCACCCAGAGTTGTTGGAATATATCCAGAGATAAAGAATCCAGTATTTATCAATCAACGAGTGAGTATCCTTGAATGAGATCGATGAATTTATGTTCAGAGAGCTAATCTAGCTTTCATATAAGAGATGAATATATCAGGATCCCCTGGAGTTTTATATTGTTTACTTGCGTCAATGGTTTTCGTTGGTTGCATTTGATGAGAAATAATGTAGTTGGAAATTTGTGAGGATTCGTCTGCATTAATAACAAGATTCCAAGATTGTTATTGTCATTGGAAAACTTTATAGAAAATCTTACAATTAATAATTTGCCATTCAACCTGAAAAGTTGTTTTAGATAGCCACTACCCACTGCTCACTAAGTGGATAATACTTACAGGTGAAATGGCCAGGTAATAAAAAATTTGAAGACAAATTTGTGGAGACCCTTCAGAAATATGGATACAAGGGTTCATACTTGTCAAAAGATTGGTTGAAACAACCTGCATTCATTCAGTCTTTTGCTCCAACTTCACTTGTATATGTATCAAATCTGACAGACTTGCCCAAGATTTTCTTAATTGATGATATCACTGTTCCGACTCAGGACACTAATCAGGTACATTATATCCTTGGTGGAGCTCCTTGTTTAAGTAATATTAAATTTATATTCCTTTATGCAAACTTTGGGAATTCATTGGACTAGTCGACAAAGTTTGTTGGTAGTATGCAAAAATAGTTATTTAAGTTTTCACAACATAGACAACAGAATAATAAGCTTCTACAAGGAGAAAAACGACATGTAGTTGGTCTATTCTACAATTGTATCAAATTTTTGGAGCACTGAAGAAGCTATAGGTGTTCACATTGCTTCAGCTTAATGTGATAGTCCTAGCCCTGACATGACAGCTAGTTAGCAATGAGATTTATGATTTACTTAGTGTTAAAATCTTCTGATCTTTTCAAGTAAACAAGTCTGCTGTTTAGAATAAGTTTTAATATTTTATTTTAATTATTTGCAATCACAATATTTTATTTAACATGTTTACGGCTGGAATTTGTGGGTGCAGTGAAGGGAGTTATTGGTATAGGTTGGAGAGTGAAAATGTAGGAATGAAATAATTGATATAAATTCAGACTTTTCCTGTCCAAAAACCATGTTAGTTTTCACTTTCATTTTTCTCTTTGCTATTCATAAAACTACCTGGCACGGTCTATGTTGGAAAAATGGCTAGCCCTAGGGGATTGACTACACCCGTTGCTTAATTATATATTCATTTATGCTCCCTTGATTTAATCCCAGTAGTTTCATAGTGTGTACTGCTACATATCCACTTTATGTTGTGCCATATTGTTTTTGGAAGATGATTTGTTTATTTCAAGCCTGACAAAATAGTGCCGCATTGATTTTATGCAGTCATATTGGGAGATCACATCTGATAAGTACTTAGGCTACATAAAGCAATATGTTGTGGGAATTGGACCTTGGAAGGATACAGTGGTTCCTGCTGCAGGGAATTATTTGCAAACGCCTACTGATCTTGTTGCCAGGGCACATGCCCACAACCTGCAGGTATTCATTTTGTTTGAAGCTTGATTTCTCAGCGTTCAATGGAAGTATTAACACATATTTGAGTCTCAATGCAATTGAGCCAAAAATCATTGCAAAATTAATACTGGGATTTGACTTTACTGAAGCAGCTGATGTTGTCAGCCTTCAAGTTTGTAACTGTTATTTCCTAGAAATAATTGTGGAGCTAAATGATAATGTGCACTGCTATTTTCAACACTGCAGGTGCATCCATATACTTACCGAAATGAGAACAGATTTTTGCATTTCAACTTCCATCAAGACCCATATGCGGAGTATGATTACTGGATCAACACAATAGGAGTCGATGGTGTTTTCACAGACTTCACAGGTACCTTTCACAACTTTCAGGAATGGACCTCTTCACATGGCAAGGATGACAAAACTGCATCAAAGTTGCTGCATGAAATTGCATCGCTAGTCTCCCCATATACAAAGGTATAAGTTGGGACGACCACGTGCAACAATCTCAGTGAGACGGTAGCAAATTAATTTGTTTATAAGTAATAATGTTGAGGATTTTTCTCATTTTATTAAGCAGGATTTAAGGGCTCTTCATGGATCAGAACAGATGTATTTTAGTTATTCTGTTTTTTTTTTCTTTTTCTTTTTATGGAAGTAGCTATGCTGTTATCTTGTCTGCGTTCTTTATAAAATATGAAATCCAGAAATACCAAAGACTCGACTCCCGAGCCCCTATTTGCTTCTGAAATTATCAGCTAAATATGTAGTAACTAATGCACCTGATAAGTTTTTCTCCATGAAATTGACAGAGCGCAAGGCACAATGAAAATAAAACTATGCTGAAACTCAAGATTAAAAGGATTATGTTACACCCAATAGAAGAGTTGGAATAAGAGAGAAATACAATCCCAGATTTGGTGGCCCCGCCTCCAAGTGTTAAATTATGGTTATTGATTAGTTAAAGAATACAAGACATGCGATATTTTAATTCCCAATTCTTGATCTAGCTAACTCGGATAATTTTTACCTATTGATTACAAATACCACAGAAGTTTATTGCCATTCCTCAGCAAAAGTGTTCGGACTCAACCTCAGTGATTTTTAAACAATAATCCGGCAAATCATAAGTCTAACCAGATACTGCAATGAAATTAACAAAAAAAACGTATTCGAGTCATGGAGTAACATGCCCCCAATGACAATATTAAATTCCGTCGCATCTCACGTGTAGAAACTCGTTAATAATGATGGTTTGGCAACTGAAAACAGGGAAGTGTAAAGTTGGGGGCAAATGGAAGAAATCTTTGGTAGATATTGGAAAGAACTAGTATGCTTAGCTACTTATGATAATTTAGGGTAATCAGCCGAATAATCAAAGATGAAATTGAAAAGAAACAAATCTCACGGTCATCAAGATTCAATGTTCTGTAATTTTAATTTTTAAGTGAGGAACCAAAGTCATTTTCAACCTCAAGCTAAACATGCAGTGGTTGTGACGAGGGATAATCCAATGCATGAGTAACATTTTTAACATGCCAGGGCTAATTCTCCTGTCAGCACAATTCTGTAGCATCCTTGAGAATATCCATAATCCAAGGTTGTAATAAAAACTTTAAATTATGTAGGATATGTGCGACTTTACATTGAAGCTCAGCTACTACATTCTAGGAGCCAATATCAGCAGAGTATAAATCACCTATGGACTTGATATATATTACAAGCAAACACAAGAATGGACGGTTACAAACAAAGGAAGTAGGTACTATAATTAGCATGTGCATCTTATTGAGAAGCTCTCATCTTTGATATCTCTTCCAAGAGAAATCTTGACTCATTAGCAAAGTCCATCGGAACAACTGCCCGGGCTGTTATTCTTTGCCTTTTCTCATTATTATACTCATTTTGAGAAACGCTGACCCGGAAAAGATAAGGAGTCCATGTTGCTTGTTTCAGTTTCAATTGATATGGATTATCTTCCCCCTCCTGACATCAGCACAAGGGAATATTATTTAGAGGAACAAATCAGATGATCAATCGGATCATATGGCGATCCCAATAAGTTATGTTGGTGATGACCTACCTGTGACTTTAGGTTATCAAGTTCTTCAGCAGAGCACCCAACAATCTTCTCAGCTTCATCATTGAAGACCGAGACAAAGGCTTCTCCACTTCTATCAGCAACTCTTACAACCATAATGTATCTGAAAAAGGGAACGGAATGAAAACTTGCAGACATGTGGCAAAGTATATTAAAGCAACCATTACCCTTGATCCCTCCTCCCTACGTTTAAAAAGGCAAATTGATGGCTTGTTACCTTAAACTGCACTCTTCATAGTTTTTCTGGCAGCCTTCGCACCAATACCCAGCGCCAATGGATTCAGTGACTTTCTTGTTGCATGTTTTACAGGCTCTGTACCACATTGTTTGGTCAGGCTTGATGTAGCTTATATGTGCCCTTATGCTGAAAAATGCAGGCTGCCAAGAGTATCAAACTAGATTATGGATTGACCTCATATCCAAACGATTCTATGTACCCTACTGAATTTTGCAAACCTATTGTATTGATAGTTTCAATGAACAATTGTTTCAAATAATAACCAGGTGGGAAAATGTAAGCATTTCAAACCCTCAGCAAAATTTTCTTAAGTCAACATGGAAAATTTTCTTGAGTCCACAACATTAGGATGGATTGAAAGATTAGGAAATACACTTGCAACAAGCAGCAGAAAATAGTACCTTTTCCATCCCTAAGGATGGGTTTGAGGTAATATGAGAAAGTGAAACTCGGTCAGAATAAACTGATCTCATTCCGTTCATGGATTCCGAATTCATGCCAGAGCTTATGGATGCCCATGATACATCATTTCCTTCAGATTCGTACCTGTTACAAAAGCATGATCAAGATTATCACAAGAACATCATGAGAAAATAAAATTTTTAGCAGTCTTGAACTATGATATACCAGAGTCTAAGCTTCTTAGCTTCAGGTATCTCTGGATTTACCAGCACAAGGCTTTTACTTATAGTTGACAAGGAAACACCTGAAATAGAATATATTCAAGCATGTTGCAACGAATTCTCTTGCATTCCGTCTATCAATAAAATATAGAAGCTTAAGCTTTACATACCTTGAAAGTCCCCAACCTTGAGTGATTTGATTGCTACTATAGGAGAATTATTAGCAAGGTCCAATAATTCTTGCCCTACTTTTGTTGCATTCTCATTCCACAAAGACACAATAACTGTTTTCTTTCTGTAATGATAGATTTTGATATTTAAGTTTTTAGTATAACGACAACAACACAAATGGGAACCCATGTGAAATGGCCTATACTCACGTCTCATCAGCAATAGTAATATCACGCTTTGGGACAGTTTCATTGCTGCTCTTCCTGCGTATGCTCAATGTAGGAGACACATTTCGAACGATTCCAATGACATCTTAAATTCATAAACGCCAGATATTATGGGGGGGAAAAAGAATACGGTGCAAGTTGTGGCTGTGGTATGCCTAGAAAAATACTTACCGACAAGTTCATTTCTGTTTACATACGGGCCCAGCTGATCAATCGGGACAAACTTGAACCTTGTTTCTGGAACAAAGCTTTCTTCACTGGTTGCCTCTTCCACTTCAGAGTTCTCATTTAGTGTCATTTCATAATCATTTTGAACAGTTTTGAACTGCTTGTTGGCGACTTTTAAAGTACCCTTTGAAATGTAGTAAACCTTCCCCAACACAAATTTTTCATAAAATTTCCTTGCGGCTTCATTGAACATTGTCGCTTGAATTTGAGTTCCCTGAAGAATTAATGATTAAATTCCAAAATCAACTCTTTAATTTCGTACAAAAACTGCAAAACCATGCGGAAACATTGAAATGTATGATTTTTTCAAAATTTAAAACAATAGAAACGATTGTTACATCTTCATCTGTCAGTTCCACGTTGAAGACACAGCCTTCCCCTCTTGCATTCTTATAGGTTCGCATGATTCCTTTGTTTGTAACCCGAACTTTGATCGTCCAGTTACCCTGATAAGGGTTTAAGGAAACCAGAGGACGCACCCTGCGAGTCATGGCCATTCGAGCAGCTGGGACCATACTGAAAGACCGCAAGAATTTTTATTATAATTAAATTCCCATCATTCAGAGACTCTTTTGACACGAAAACCCTGAGCCTAAAATGTCATCATACATTGGATGACAAAAAAAAAAAAAACTCACTTTCCGTGCTGTTCATGTACGATCTGAGCAGCAGATTTAGACACGATTTCTTGCTTCGGTTTCAAAAGAAGGCCTGCTCCTTCAGTTTTCACCTGACTTTTCGTTTCATCCTCTCGTTCTTGTTCCAAAATAATGCCGGTTTCCTCACTCTTCACCTCATGCTTTATTTCCCTTTCGAGTGCAGGGGAGACTGGTTCACATTTTGTCACAATAAGATACCTGAAAAAAAAAAACTAGGTCAACAACAAACTTAGCTGATATCTTCCTTTGCTTGCATGATACATAAACTTGGGCTTACTTCTCTGACTTATTTGGGATGTCGTTGAGAGTATAGTCAACGATTCGAATAAGCCCCAGGTTTTGAATATTTTCTGAAAGGACCTGAGAATTCTGACTTGAGGGTAGAATCGCTCTTAATTTCAATCTCCCATCGCTTGCAGTAAACCTGACAGACAATAGCCAAACGACAAAGTGTAAAGACAATTAACAGAAAAATAGTAAATAGCGGGTGGTGCCCAGGAAATTGAACACAATTTAAACTCAACGATAAGGACATTACATTTTCTTAGGCGCGGAAAAGCAACCCAGATAGAAGCCCAAAACAGATCTAACTATTAAGAGAGAGAAAAATAATAAAGATAAGATATGAAGCGCAACAGCCCAGGAAGGCGGTATTCTTTTAAGCACTGCAATTGACAGATGGGAAAACCCAAGCATATATTTTGATAGATGCAGCTCGTAGGACAAGATTAAAATCGGAGGAAGACGTAGTGAAGATCTTTATCATTTGGTTTTTGAGAAAGGAAAAACACATCCGAATGGAAACCTCATATTACAATTTCAGCTGATGATGATGCTGACAGTGGAAGCATATGAAAGAGAGTGGGAAAGTGGAAGACGCACATGTATCTGTTACCGCTTTGCTTGAGATCGAGGACTTGGACGATGATGTGGGGAAGCTCCGATGAAGAATCAGGGGAAGGATTCGCAAACAAGATGGAAATCGCATCCGGAGTGACTGACTTTGACATTTTCTCTGGCTGTGTCTTTCTGGGATTCTTGGCCTGTTCAAGGAATGAAGGTGTATGTACTTGGTGGATGAATCATGAATGAATGAATACTGAATAGTTGAGGCGGCAAATTGCTTTTAAATGTCATTTCATTTTCCCGCGTCTACATCTTGAAATCGAATACCATGTACTTATGATGTTCGCGGTGGATTTTTAACTTTTCAGAAACCAATAATGGCGCCTATCGTCGATGATGTGGCATATGTTGGTTTAGATGGTTCCCACATCAGCTCTTTTTTTTTTTTTTTTTTTGACAATGTTAGTTTAAACTTTACATACTTCCTCCTCCAATTCTAAATATAAGGCTCATTAATTACTAAAAGCTAGATGAACCACTTAATTATAATATACTTTGTGTATTATTAGATTATATGTTAGATTATAAATCAAATAAACTAGTTTAGATAAAAAAATTCAGACAAATCAATTTATAACTAACTTATTTAGTTTTCTTATAATTCTCCAAAAAAGTTAAATAGATGATATATTTCGAAATATAATACTGCATCAGTATTTGATAGTGCATCAAATACTCATGTAGTATTTGATAGCTATCCCACCCTTTAATGTGCCTACAATTCAGCGGAGGATTAGTCTCCACCTGTTGAGTGGGGGATACCTTAATGTTTCATAAAATAAAAAAAAAAAGTATTTGATAGTGCATGGATTATCCCTGAAATAGTAATTAAAAGCTATGGGAATGATTTTAAAATACGAGTATCATTTTAATAATTGTTTTTGTTGCCTTTGTGTTGTTTTTTTAAACAAACTTAATTTTTCTATATGAGGATCTGTAGAATTGAGTGATTTGTTTATTTTCTTTATAACAGTGATTTTTTTAAAAAAAATTAACTTTTTATTAGGGTTGTTTATCTTTTTAAAAAACAAAGACAAAGAAAGAAAGGGCCTGTGTGTTTTATGACCAAATCTTAGTTTATGTGCCATTCTTATAAGTTATAAGCGTGGGTAGGATGAAAAATTAGGTGGATTATAATTAATATTTCTAAATATCAGAAACAATTAATAAATATTTAAACATATAATTATTATAAATAATATTTGAACATACAATATAGAAAATACTACCTCCGTTCCTAATTATAAGAGCCAGTTGACTTTTTTTGAGGAGATTAAGGAAGCAAATTAGACCCCTAAATCTTAATATATGCGAAATGTAATTAAATTATATGATAGTTTAATTTATAAGTAAAATAACTTAGTTTTGAGGAAAAAAGATAAATATAAACAATTCATAGTGGTATATTTTACATCCTTAATTTTTACAAAAAAATCAACTATGACTCTTATAATTAAAACCGGAGTATCAGTTTTCCCCCCTGATTTTCCTAACAAGCAACAACATCGTTCTCTTCACATTCAACCCGATCCTTCCAATGAAGCACAATAATTATCATTTGTTTCGAATTTCGATATTGGCACCCTTTATACTGGACGGATGCTTAGAAGTAGAACTAATACTTGAGAAGCTCTCTGCTCAAAGACATTTGTGTTTTTTTCCTCTATGCTTTTGGATCCAATCTAAGCCTGCCTTTGTAATTCTTTTAAGAAAACTAACACGTGTTCCTTTGTTTCCATCACTCTCAACGGTATAAAATGATAAGGATTTTCGATGAGATGCTTGGTAAAAAGTGAATCCAAAAAATGCCCTTGTTTATATATGCATGTTACTGTTGACAGCATCCAACATATGAACTCTTCCATTCATAGAAGGACAAAACGAAGGAAGAGAAAGACTTAAAAATAAAACAAACCCACACGTTAAGAGGAACGTTATTTACACACACATGTTAATCTCTGTATCTATCCCCAGTCACTACAATCTCACTTACCAACCTGCTGAGAGAGAAATATGTCTGGGAAGCGAGAACAATGTTTACATTTTATTTTTGAAGTTATTGAATCAAGGATGGTGAGCCTCTGCAGATTAAATGGCTCGCACCACTCACATATGCTAAAATGCTGATATCTCACAAACAGACAAAACCGATTCATATTATGTTGGCCATTGGCCACAATATGGTCACTGACGACTACGATACGATGTAAATCACAAACATGCAATGGAAAAGGGAAAAAAGAAAGAAAGAGTGAAGCCTAACTAACTATAGAGCTACACATCCTTTTGTTTTGCTGGCCTGATAGTTAATGTATGACATGCCAGCGATAGCAAAAGCTTATTAATCTGTCAGAATCCAAGAATAGAGTTCACATCCACGATCAAATCACGAACCACCTGGAACATATATAACCTGTCTCTAACGACGGAATTTCCAACGTGAAAAGCAAGGTAATCTCCATCTTCCGTTAGAAGCTGTTGGAGCTGAACTACTAGCCTCAGCCCTAGTATTTGTTGATTGTTCTGGGCAACAATATGTAATGCAAGGTACTCTCCATCTACTAGTAGAAGCTCTTGGAGCTGAACTACTAGCCTCAGCCCTGGTATTTGTTGATTGTTCAGGGCTACGTGTAATGCAAGGTAATATCCATCTACTTGTAGAAGCTCTTGGAGCTGCATTACGAGCCTCAGCCCTGGTATTTGTTGATTGTTCAGGGCCCTGTTGCTCTAGATCCTGTGTACCATGCGTGGGTGATCGTGATCCATCCTTTGTTTGACTTGAACCCTCTATCAACCTTCATACAACAAAAACTGTTTAACTCTTGACCAAACATGACAATATATTAACATGCATACGCCCAATTGATTTGGAATTCCCAGATAAAAATCTCACTCGTTAACTGTTCTTGTTATTTGGAAACTTAAACCGTACTCAGTGTCAAAGTGACCTATTAAATGAAAAGGCTTGACTTGAAACTGCTATTTCCTAGCTTAGTAACTCAGCAATTCCGGAAGTGATTCAAATTTTTCACACCATCATGCATTTATGCACATACAGTAATAACAAATAGGAACAATTAATAAGAGCAGTGGCCAGTGCTTACGGTCTAGACACTAATGATCGTGCACTCGCCTCTAAATGGTCAGGCCTGTAAATGTAATCAGGATTAGAAGGCACTGTGGCACGTGAAGTTTCACATTGAGTTGGCGATTCATCCACTACAAGTGGCGCTTTGCCTTTGTCATCTTTCTGTGTGCTTTCCCTTATAACCTCTCTCATAGTCTCAGCTGCTTCTTCTTCCGTTACTCCAAAACCAAGATCCTTCTCTGCATTAAAATTAGACGGACCGGCCTTGTTCATGTCACGATAAATCTCCAACTCCGCATGTGTATACATAGGTACACTTGTGATCAATGTATCGGTTCTTGTAAGCACATGGGGAGGAATTGGATTCAAAGAATCCGGGGGAAGAGTATCCTCTGGACGCTCCATTACTGGTAAAGGAGGATTTTGTACTTCTGGGTGTTGGCTTGCCACTGATTCATAGTTTTGAGCAGAATTGACCGCCGGCAAGTTCACACCACTGGTTTCACCAATATCAGCAACAGGCTCTGGCCTTTGATTGCTACTCGCCACGCTTTCTTGTTCTTGTTCTTGTTCCTGTTCTACATCTGAAAGAATAGGATGCATGATCAGCCATTATCTTTGGGTAGATCCCAATGCAGCTAATTAATGATGAAACTGAAGAGGGGCATAAATATTGGATTAAAGAGGAGGAATTAGTCTCACCGTAAAGAGGATTTGTTATCACGTCAGATCTGTTAAATTCATGTCCATCGTCGTGCTTCATCTCAACTTCTTGAGCAACACCAGCAGATTCCGGATCGCTCATTTTGTAAAAACTGGAACCAAATGTCGAGTACGCATAAATACATATGGCTTAATACATAATATGAGTCGCAAATTTCTATTGCACAAACGTCATACATAAATGTATTCCAAATCAACTTGCTTTTCAAGGGAATCTTGTCAATCATTTGGAGGTTGGGGAATAAGCATCAAGACGACCCAGAAAAAAAAAAAAAAAAAAAAGCGAGAGAAACAACGACATAGCGCCACTTAATGCGCATTCTTGAAATTTCAAATTTGTCCCTCCCTCCCTCCCTCCTGGGCTGTTTCTAATTAGCTATTCTATTTAAAATCTTGAGAGCAACAAGTTTAAACCTCAATACCCCACACAAGAGTTATGCACTGTGAAGTCTCCTCGCAACTAAATACATACAGCATATAAAGATTCTTAATGTATAAAAGGAAACAAAGTCGGATCAAGATTATCGCTCTGAATCAAGAAAATGGGAATGAAGAAAACAAAACGATCAGAGAAAGCAAGAGAGAAAGGAAATAGGAGAAAACAAGAACTAATGTGTAAACCAGATTGGAGTTGGATTCACTGTTTTGGGTTTCACACAGCATATATAGGATTGGAGACTCACCCTTTGACGCTTGACCTTACAAATGCAGAATGAAAGTAGAGCCCTCTGAAATCCAAGACGGATAGCTTACACGGAACTCCAATGAGCCCTGAAATTGACACAATAATTCAAGTTTAAGCTGGACGATGATGCTACAAGAGAATCTGGCAATGAAGAAAATAAGAGAATCAGAGAGAGAGAGAGAGAGAGAGAGAGAGATGGATTGTACCAGAGAGAAGAGAAGGTGAGAAACAAGAACGAGTGCAAAAAATGAGGTATTCGGACAAGTTATATTATATGTGGAGAGAGTAGTAACGAACTCCAGTAGCTTCACGCGCCATCCCCTAACGAACATTTTCTTTGTCATAGCATTTTCACGCGCCAAAAAGGTGTCCTTTTTAATTCGAATTCTCCCACCCAAAATAATACACTAAGATTGGGCAAATGTCCAATTTCGCTCCGAAAATAACCTAATAGAAATGTTCAATGTCTAAAAATAACAAATAGAGCCCGGAAGTAACAAAAATGACGTTCTTTGGCCCACAAAGAGAGCATACTTACCCCGGAAGTATGTCTGTTGTGGGCCCAAACGCGCCGGTTTTGCTACTTCCAGGGCAAATATGCTCCATTTATTACTTCCGGACACTGAATGCTCCTATTGGGTTACTTCCGGGTCAAAATTAGACATTTACCCTAGTAAGAGTATTAAGAGGTTTAATTGTTCTTTAGTCTCAAAACGAGCCATTCATTCTCATTTATTAAATTATGAGACACAAAAAAACAATATATTAATTTTCCAAGACTCCAGGATTAGTAACGAATTTTGAATTTTACTTCAATTTTCATATGAATGTACTCCCTCCGTTCGAATCTAGTTAATTTTTTTTTGGAGAATCATAATAAAGTTAAATAAGCTACTGAAAAATTGATTTTTCTGAATTTTTACTCTAAACTAGTTTATTTGAATTATAAGCTAATATATTATCTAATAATGTACAGAATATGTTAGATTAAGTGATTCATTTCGTTTCCTTAATTTCTCCACACACAAAAAAATCAACCGGGTCTTATATTTGAGAAAGAAGGAAGTACTTAATAAAGGCTACAAAGGTTTGGGTAATAGGAGTTTATTAACTATATTTAATAACTTCCAGATTATACAATTATTTATGTATTCTTTTGCCAATGATATAAAAAAATTCGTTGCAAAGACTAAAACTGAGAAATTTTTAAAGTTTTAGTCTATTTGGAAAAAAAATGAACGTGATTTTGTCCTAAATAATGAGAAATTTTCAATTAATTTGTTTTGCAAGAACTGGTTTCTTTTATGTTTTTAACAGCTTGTTTCCTAAATTGAGGGATTATACATCCAAAATTTCCCTGCTTATAAAGTGATTAAAATCCTCCGAAATTTCAAACTCATAGTGTTTCTGTGATAATAAAAGGAAAGCAAAGAAGAGTAAGCACAAAATAATGAACCGCGTGCCCAATAAGTATTATTACACGAATCCTAGATCTATTTTCCATGGATCACTTGCAAGAATGTTAATCTTTGAGGATTCAAGGGTGCACTTAAAAAAAACTTGTATCCAAGAAGACAAGATCCGTAAAGACTACATCACGTAGGACTTTCTTCTCAAAACCTGCCATTGCTTCAAAAGGCTGCCAATATAAAACAGAAATCTCAACTTACAACCATAACTGCCAATAAGAACATTCCATACTGATAATCACAACAAAACTCATTTGTTAAAATTCCTGCTAATATTCTATACTACCGGTCGTTTTCCCCCATATTCCCTAATCTTGCACAAAGTCACTGTCATTTCAACAAAATTCCATGCTCCCTCATAGTTCATAATTTAAGGGTCAGCAATTACTTTTCTTTTGGAGGTTAACTAGATTAAATCAATTAACTGCTACTTCAATTTATACAGAATTTATAAACACCTTCCCGGCATCTAAGGAAAACTGAGAATACAGCATAGTCATATATCTTAAACATGCCATACCTAGCTATTCTATTACCAACAATGAAAGTTTAATTTAAAGATTGCAATATCTTTTGACTTATCTAGTTAGTGGAAAGACATCATATCTGAAGTGCCAATAATATTCATTGTTCCTCAGTTCCTATAACAACGGATGAGATAAGGTAATGACTTTGGGGAAAATAAAACCGCAGGCAAGCACCAAACTCAGGAAATATGATTTTTAACTTAGAACATAAGGAGGTTCAAGGAACATTGCAAAACAAATGGTTCCAGCAAGAACCTAGTCAAGAAATAAAAGGATACTCCTAGCATGACTGACACTGGAAGAGCCGGTAAGGCTTTCTGATATAATGCTAATAGCATCAAAGTGATGCCAAGCCCAGCCATGATAGCAAGATAACATGCATACACTGCCATATAATCATACATGGCTGCCCTGCCAACCAAAACACTATAGAAAATGAAATCCCCTAACCCTAACTTGATTGCTCCAGATGACCCCAATCCAATCCCCTCTGGCGTCAAGCTTTGACTTCCCACTGCATCTTCTCCTCTCTGGAGCTGGACATTCATTTCATGATCGATCAAGGGTACAGATAGATCGGGACCGGTCCCAAAGACCTGGCCCTCCTCAACTCTCGCTAAAGTTGTGTCACTAGTAGAAGGATTTGAACTTGAAACAGCATTTTCCCCATCCAAATTTGAGTCTTCATGGGTGTCATATGAAGTACTGCAGACCAAGTTTGCATCAAGGTTGGAGTTTGATTCACTAATTTGGGTTTCACCCAGAACAGGATTGGAATCATTTGGTAGAATTGAATTGTCAACCCTCCTGTCTCTCCACACCCTCCCCCTCCCACCCCTCGGATCCACCTGGTCATAGTTCACTGGCCTGGCTTCATAAACCAGTGCAGGAATTTCTTCATCTCTTGAGATGGCAAGTTCTACCAAAAGTCTTAACGGTCCAACTGGTAATAAAACAGCAGCAAGATCATACAATGCCATGGCAACCAGAAGCACCCAGGTGGTCCATTCAGGTAACATGGTGAACCAATAAGCAACCAGCATTCCAATAAGAATTAAGTATCCCTGAGTCACAGCAATGGCCATTTTGGACATAAAGACAGCCAATACACCAACAACAGCAAAATTAAACAAGAAAAGGAAAAAAGTTATGCAATCAATAGGGATACTAAAGTCTTCAACAAAGAGTAGTGCAATTTCACCACCCAAGAATCCCAAAACAACAAAAGAAGAGAACCCCATAAATAGTTTTAAGAATCTGGTGCATCTAAGATAGAAGAGAAGGAGCAAAACAAAAGTTGCAACGGTGACAATGGCTACAAATGCCAGAGAGCTCAAAAGGGCACCTACGAACTTGTCCCAGAAAGAGTCTGAGGTGGTCTCGCTGTATGCAATGGTGGCCACAGTGGAGACTGAAGCTGAAGAAGAGTCGGTACTGGTATTAAGGATTGAGACCAAGAGGACGACCAAAAGCATACAGATAGATACAGGTGCGATGATTCTCACGATTTCTTCCCCCAGAAAGTCGATGACGCTTGTGCGTCTCTGGCTCTGGGCCATTGTAGAGTTGAAGGATGACAAAGACTCGAGCTTTCTGCAAGTCAGCGGGCGTGCTATCTGGTAGGGTGACTGACTGACTGACCGGTGTTAGGCATTTTAATGATATTCACAAGAAAGTGGAAACACACACTTTTTTTTAAAAAAAATTAAAACAATAAAACAATAATCCTTGCTAACACACACCCATGAAGGTAACATTTATACATAAGAACTTTTTACTTAATTTCATTTCATTAGATTAAGGTATTAGTTAAGTTAGTTAAAATCATATGATATTATTAAAATATCCTAACCACATACATTTATTTCTACCCTCCATCTTTTGCTTATTTATTATTGAGGAGTATTAATAGGGATAATTTAGAAAAAAATGTGAGAAAAAAATTAAAAGAGGTCTTGTATTTAGAAATAAGTTCACTTACTTAAATATATCCTATATTTAGGAACGGAGGGAGGGAGTACAACTATATCTTATTCATTTACTCTTAAATGTATGATGTGGTTTGTATATGAATTTTTGTTCTAAATGTAAGGCATGTATCTATTTTATCTAACTTTCTAAATCAAATAAATGTGTTTTATGAAGAAATATATGAGTATTATTAATCATCACATATTGCATTCTATTTGTTTTTTTTTTTTTTTTGCTTTTTCTGCAAAATAAGATCAAGTTTTGGAACTAAAGTTTCATATGTGTTCAATTTTTGATGATAAATATCGTGTATAGTACCCCCTCCATTCCTAAATATTAAATCCAGTTTTTTTCTTAGAAATTAAAGAAGCTAAATGAGCCACTTAATCATAACGTAGTTTGTATGTTATTAGATTATACATTAGTTTATAAGTCAAATAAACCAGTTTAGAGAAAAATTCAGGCAAATCCATATATAAATAACTATTTTAGTTTTCTTAGAATATCTTTTTAAAAAATCAACTAAATTCTGTATTTAATACTGATTAACTTTTATTAATGATCGGGGTAGCCTAGCCATGCAGTGGACGGGAGGGCCATCAGTGTCAGTACACAGATTGGGCTCAGCAAGCGGACCGATACGAGACGTACAAATGCAAACAAAGGGGCCCATCTAATAATTTAGGCCTGAGGCCCAATTCTGCACAACCCTAAAACCTTTATTAGTTGCTCAGTGTGTGTGTGTTGCTGCCTCCCTCACCATTTCTCCCTTCTCCTTTCTCCCTTCTCTCGCAGCAATGGCCGCAGCTGCTCGCCCCCTCGTGACCATCCAAACCCTAGAAGCCGACATGGCCACCGATTCCCCCCAATCCCTCCCCCTCCCTGACGTCATGAAAGCCCCGATCCGACCAGACATTAACACCTTCGTTCACTCCAACATCTCCAGGAACAGCCGCCAACCCTACGCCGTCAGCCGCCGCGCCGGTCACCAGACCTCCGCCGAGTCATGGGGCACCGGTCGTGCTGTTTCTCGTATCCCACGTGTCCCCGGCGGCGGTACCCACCGTGCCGGTCAGGCCGCTTTCGGGAACATGTGCCGTGGTGGCCGCATGTTCGCTCCCACCAAGATTTGGCGCCGCTGGCACCGTAGGGTTAATGTGACTCAGAAGCGCCACGCCGTCGTTTCAGCCATCGCTGCGTCTGCTGTTACTTCTCTGGTTATGGCTCGCGGTCACAGGATCGAGACTGTGCCTGAGATGCCTCTTGTGGTTGGTGATTCTGCTGAAAGTGTTGAGAAGACTAAGGATGCGATCAAGGTTTTGAAGCAGATCGGCGCTTTTCCTGATGTTCAGAAGGCGAAGGACAGTCACGCGATTAGGCCTGGTAAAGGTAAGATGAGAAATCGGAGGTATATCTCACGCAAGGGTCCTCTGATTGTGTATGGAACTGAAGGAGCTAAGGCTGTTAAGGCGTTTAGGAACATTCCTGGTGTTGAGGTTGCCAATGTGGAGAGGCTTAATCTGCTGAAGTTGGCTCCTGGTGGTCATCTTGGGAGGTTCGTTATTTGGACCAAATCCGCGTTTGAGAAGCTGGATTCTATTTATGGATCGTTTGATAAGGCATCAGAGAAGAAGAAGAACTACCTGCTGCCTAGGGCCAAGATGGTGAATTCTGATTTGGCTAGGATTATTAACTCTGATGAGATTCAGTCGGTTGTGAGGCCGATCAGGAAGGAAGTGAAGAGGGCACCATTGAAGAAGAACCCGCTCAAGAATCTGAATGCCATGTTGAAGCTGAATCCACATGCCAAGACCGCCAAGAGGATGGCTCTGCTGGCTGAAGCTCAGCGTGTGAAAGCTAAGCAAGAGAAGCTTGACAAGAAGAGGAAGTCCCTCCCCAAGGTAAGCCCTCCCCTTTTTTGATTCCTTGCTCTTGTATATAATCAACATATAATGCTGAATCGATTACTGGGTTCCTTTCCTATAGATCGTTTATGTAATTGACATATCACATATAATGCGGGATTGACTACTGGGTTCATATGGAACGTTATAAGTTTTAATGAACACCTGAATCCGAAAATGTCTCCTCAAAAATTAGAAGGATCCTTGCAATCGGTTCACTTGCCTAATGAATGTGAAAGTGACACATGTTACACGAGCCTGTGTTAACATGTGTCAAAAACACAGTTCTAATTCCATATGTACCTGTTAGATTTTGTTACGTTCTGGTGTTTGTGTAAGTTTAATGCTTCTTAGGTGTAGAGAATCTTCTAAGGCTACTGATGCTATCATTTTCCCTGTTGTTTTACCTATGATGTTGTAATAGTGGAGCTGTTATTACACTGGTTGGTCTCAGATATATTTGTCTTCTTATAAGAATTACAGCCCACAAAGAAACGTTTACTTAGATGAGCTCCTTTGTGACACAGGCAACTCGCAAAAGGGGGGGTAATATTAAGAATGGAAAAGTTGAGTGGTGGTCGGGTTTATCAATTAAATCGATTAAACTTGTATAGTAAACTAGTGGAAAGTTGTTGTGTATGCTGCTGAGCCTTCTAAATCAATTCGTGATGGTATCTTATGGTACCTTAAGCTCTACTTGTCAATCACAAACCTAATAATGAATTAGTTGCCCAAGATGATCGTGAATCGCTTGTCAGATTTTCTGAACCAATTTATGATGGTATTTTTTTATGGTACCAAGAGCTCCACAGATTGCAGTTTTGTTTCAAGTCATTACTCTTGAATCAGAAGATACATGTTTAGTTTCATACACTAAACAAACCCCAAATATGCTTTAAGCTGAATTTGAATTTTAGTTTTGTTTCAAGCCTCTACTTGTCAATCCCAATATGCATGTCTAGTTTCATACAATAAACAAAACCCAAATGTGTTTTAAGTTGAATTTAAATTGCAGTTTTGTTTCAAGTATATACTTTTTCCGTTATGCTCGTCCTATTGTCTTGATGCATCTTTTAAGCTTGTGATTGTTGGTATGGTTATTAGATGATTGGCATGGGTTTAACTTCGTTTTACCTTTGCCCCACTATGCAGGAGGAGGCTTCAGCGATCAATGCTGCAGGGAAGGCATGGTACCACACCATGATCTCTGACAGCGATTACACAGAATTCGAGAACTTCTCTAAATGGTTGGGTGTTTCGCAGTGAAGTCATTTGCTATTAGGCGTCATTTAAATTTTGTTTTGTTCGCGTTACTTTCAGTTTTGAGACGGCAGTGAAGGGGGGCTGATAACTTGTGGAATCATTCCCCCACCTATTTTAACTTTGCTTTCTGGTTAAGATGCATGGTTTTTATTTTATTAGAAATGGAGTTAAATATGTAGACCTCTTTTATTTGTTTCTTTCTTATTATAATTATTCCGTTGTCTTCAATAGGTATTTGTGCAGATCTCTCGAAATGTCTACTGACCTGAGTTATATGGTTAAACAAACCCTAGTAGGTATTATAAACCGGTCATGGAATTGTCATGGAATTGGTTTGTGGTTTCAGTCCGGCCTTAATTAAAATAGAATAATTTAACTAATTATATTTATATTTAACTGAAAAAATAACGAATATTTTTTGTTAAATTTGAGGTTGCTTAGAAGAGGAATGTCGTGTATGATATTATATAATATTTCATGGCATGAGAATAAAATACTTCGAAGGAGAATTTGAATTTGAGTAATAATTTTGAATAAATGAGAAATGATATTAACAAGGCTACATAGTTTTTGGATTTTGAAATTTTAGTGGTATTTTTTTGGATTTACCATTAGATATTTAATAAAATCTTATGTGGCCATGCACAGGATTATGTTTTATACTTTTTTTCAATTTTCTATTTCTATCTGGAAACTTCTCAAAATTTTAAAACTCATAAATGCTAAAAAAAACGGGACAACTGCACATAGGTTCCAACCAAGAGAATTAATTTTAAAAATGTCACAAGGAATTGTTAATGATAACCATTAAAAATCTGCAATAGCCTTGATTAATCAGTGAAGAAGTTGTCAATGGACCTGTCTGAAATTAATTCTTTTGCTTGGGACCTATGTGCAATTCTCCTGAAAAAAATATGTCGCAAGCAAGTTGTAAATTATAGAAATTGCAAAGAGCACTGTGGAAGGAAATTGCTTTCTCTTGGGAAGCGCGCATCACATTACCGGACCTTATGGAAGACCAACACAATTGGAAAATCCAACTGGATGAATGTCATGTGGTTAACCTAAGAAAGAAGAAGAAGAAAAAACCCAATCCAGCCAAAAATAATGGATACTGATATGTTCGAGAAGAAAAAATCGACTAGTGATTCAGGGGAAGCTAGCCAAATGGAACAGGACAAAAAAGAACCACAGAAGGCCAATGATACCCCTTCCATTCTAGCATCGTACAAGGAATCCTTATTGGGGTCACACAGGTCGGAATGCAATGGAGTTGCGAATGGAGGACCAAATCTGGTGATAGATACCTTACTGTCAGATTTAATCGACCAAAGGTGGGAATTGCTAGAGCCATCAGATGGATGTCTTCCCAATGGTGTCGAGGTCTATAGAGGAATTCAATGAGGACTGCAAGCCCTGGAATAGGGCCTTAATCATAACAATCCTAAGAGTGAAGCTTAATCTATTCAAGCTTAAAGAAAGGCTAGGAAGGCTGTAAGGTTTCGATGACTTTAAACTTATTGACCTGCCAAATAACTACTACATAGTAAGGTTTGATGATGATGACAACTGGGGAATAAAATAGAAAAGAGTTTTATTTGAGGGCACTTGGGTTGTAGCCTACCACAGTGTACTAGTGCAGCGATGGTCTCCTCGTTTCGACTTATTCTGTAGTCCCTTGGGCAGAATTGCGACGTGGGTGAGAATTCCTAATATCCCTATCCATTGCTATTCCAAGAAGTTCTTATAGAGCCTAGGGGACAGGATCGAGAAGACACTAAAAGTATACCTGAACACAATAGCAAACTTGGATGATAACAGAGTTAAGGTAGAAAGAGGGAGATTTGCAAGACTGTGAGTAGAGATTGACTTATAGAAAAAACCGGTTCCAAAGGTGATTTGTGCATCAGCTTTATTCAACATTGAATACGAAGGCCTAGGATTGATTTGCTTTGGCTGTGGAAGGTACGGCCACAGAAAAGAATTTTGCCCATGGATCATCAAATGAGATGAAGCATCTCCATTGATGCCACCATCTACTCCGATAGTCACCACTCCCTGCAAAAGCCTGACGGAGATGAAATGGCTGGTTGAGGAGGATACTTTTGGTTTAGGGAGGTATGGAGAAAACGACAAAGTGCCAAACTCTGGTAGGAGGGGGAGATTAGTACTTTTGCCTCAAAATATGCGATTATCGCAAACTGGGATGAGGAATATGGGAAGGATACTGAATTGACCGCCTCAGAGGGTGAGATGAGAAAGAAAAGAAAAGGGGAGTCAGATGCCCTATACATTTATGAGGAGACAATGGAAAAGCAGACCAGGAAAGACAAGGCGTTGCTTACTAAAGGGAAAATGAAGGGTGTTGTCTTTAAATCTAAAGCAAAGAGTGTGTTGTTGGGCCCAAGTAAAGAAAATATTAGCCCCAATTTAGAAGGGAACTGGACTCTCATGGGGCCCTTGACTCAAGGTCCACAATCAAAAGCTGGGCCTAAGAAATGAAGCCATAGGGGGCACATTGTGGTGAGTGGTAACTCTCAATCCAATGAGCCCATCTACATAGTGAAACATGGGACCAAACAGTTGCAAAACACCATTGAAGTGTCGCTGAGCTAATGCCCATCGGCACCCCCTGTTGATGTTGGAAACAAAGGTGAAAGAGGGAGAGCCTACCCCTGCAGGAAATAACCTCCCAGAGATTAATCAAGGCCATGAAATCTTGGCTGGGAGCTCACCAGAGTTGAGGAATGGAGGAACGGAAGGGTCGAGCACTGGACTCCCCTGGATTCGCAAATGGGATTTGAGACAGAGGAGAAAGAGCTACCAGCCCGTAAGTTTTAATTTCTTTCTTTTTTTCCCTGGAAGCTGTTAAATGATAGTAGCTACATGGAATTTTCAGGGGGCAGGTGGACGATCGTTCCCTCGATTTTTTAAAGAAATAGTGAGGAAATATACAGTGAATGTGATGGGATTATTTAAGACTAGAGTTAGCGAATCCAAAGCAGAAAAATCTATCAGTGCATTGGGTTTTAATAATTGGTTGAGAGTGGAGGAAACTGGTTTTGTGGGGGGCATTTGGGTGCTGTGGAATGACTGGGAGGTGGAGGTAAGTTACATTCACTCTACCAGCCAACTACTTCACTGTAAGCTCCGTGATAAATCGTCAGGAGAAGAGGTTTCTGTCTCTTTTTTATATGGTGATACTTCTATCCCCAAACGCTGCTCCCTGTGGTCTTCATTGGAGGGGGTGGCAAACTCGGTTTAGGGAGCATGGTTGGTGCTTAGGGATTTTAATACCTTCCTTCGGAGAGAGGATAAACTGGGTGACGCTTCACCATCCCCTCAGGCTGGTGCTTAGGGATTTTAATACCTTCCTTCGGAGAGAGGATAAACTAGGTGACACTTCACCATGCCCTCAGGCTATGTCTCATTTCCAGGAATGTGGGAATAACTGTGAGCTTCTAGAAATCCTGGTGGTTGGTGATTGGTATACTTGGGAGAAGGAAGGTGTAAGGAAGCATCTTGATTGGGCATTCTGTAACTTTGAATGGGAAATTGCTTGCCCCCAATTTAAAGCTTTCCACCATTTTCACTTTAAATCTGATCACAGAGTAGTAGTAATAGGAAGGGACGGGACCGGGACTGTCCATTTTTTTACAAAAAAAATTTGTTAAAAAATCTAGCAGATAATGCAGCAAACATGAGGGTGAGAAGGTATAGAAGTGATCCCCCAACAACGAAACAGAGTGAGGAAGGTATAATCATTGAGATTGTTAGAATGTTAGCAAAATTCAATCAGATGAAGTTTAAAAACAAAACCCAATAAGTTATCCCGTATGGTCAAATTCCCCAATTAAGTATCACACAGCACCTTCACTACCTTCAAACAAGAATTGTTCCCATTTCACAGATCACAATGGCAAGAAACTCTAATGATAAAACTTAAAAAGGGGAAATCGACCACATATTAAGATACCGAATTACCTAAATCCGACAAAATCGAACAACAATCATCATAAAAAAATACATATAGGTAAGTGATTGAGGATTTATTAGTGAGCAAATAGAGGAAACAAGCATAAAGTAAAGAAGTACTGACATCTTTGAACTGAAGAAGACCAAGATCACCAAGGTAAGATACGGTAGGTGAGCGGATTCCATGGGAACGATGAGATGAATGAGCTACATTGGCTCAGAACGGAAAAGATCCTCACCCTGTTCCGTCACCGGGGATGAGAGATTAAGGTTAGAGGACAGCTTGCGAGTGATTGCGACGGCTGAGATTTCCGGAGAAAGGAAAATGTCAAAGGAAAGAGATGATGGTTCAAAGGAAAGAGATGATGATGATTTATGGTTCGAAGGGGAAGTGTCGAATGATGATGATAGTTTAGATCTGAGAAAGATTGGAGATTGTGAGTACAGATATGGCTACGATGAGTGAAGATCGAATGCGGTGATGGAAGGGATTGGTGGTGGAGGTTGATAGCGGCGAGTGAGAGAGGGTGAGAGAGACGAGGGATAGAGGAAGAGAGTTTAGGGTGAAGAGTGAAGATTGAGAAAAGTCTGCATACAAGAAGTCAAGGGAGAAGACTGAAATGAGGCCACTGAATAATAGGTTTTATTTAAAAAAAATTACACCACATGACCACACACATGTGGTGACGTGACCTCATGTATTTAAAAAAAATAATTAAAAACACACACATATATTCAGGACAGGACGACCTCGTCCCAAGTCCCGTCACGCCCTGAACACACATTTTGTCCCGTCCCGATTTGTCTCATTCTGAAAATTTTCGGGACAAGACTGTCCCATCCCCGAAATGCCCGGGACAAGACGGGATGGAACAGGACGGACCGGGACTGGACAATTGTGAACACCCCTAGATTCTGGCTTGTCAAAGACTGACATTCTAACAAGTTGCTATTAACCTTATTCCTGTGGAGCTCAACACCATAGCGGATCACATGGTTAAATTAACCTACACCATGGACCAAAATTATCATTGGTTCGAACAACCGCCACCACCAACATGCTTGGAGGCACATGAACTCGCTATTACTTAGCTTTCTTTTGATTCTGTTTGGGCTACAAGCTCCTTGAGCTTATGATATGCATATTACAACAATTATAATAATAATAATTATAAAAGAAATACTTACATACTCTTAAAGTACCACGTCATTTGTGCTCTAAATAATAAAAATGTAATATTTACCTTGATTTTTATAGTAACTGTCATCCTTTATTTTTGCCAAAAAGAAGAAAAATGAATGCTGAAAAAAAGGATGACAGTTACTATAAAAATTAGGGTAGATGTTACATTTTTATTGGTTAAAGCACAAATGACATAGTATTCTAAGAGTATGTAGGTATTTCTCTAATTATAATGATGATGATGAAATTGCAAATATAATTGGAAAAATTAATTTGGAATCTATGGAAGACACATATTTAAGGAGAGGTCCCACAAAATGGTCGGTCTTAGGGACCTGATTTGTATTAAGTCTCAAAACCAAATTATCCTTTTGCCCCTTTATCTGAATGACAACTTTTGGCCTCAGGTAACAACGTTTTGGCCTTGCATAACAATTTTTGAGCCTCACTCACAAAGTGTAAAATTTGTGGGAAGTAACAACTTTTGGCTTCTCCTTTACAACGTTTTGACCCTGCGTAACAAGTGAATAAGCACCACTCACAAGTTTTATAATTTGTTAATAAATGTAATTGTCTGAATGACAACTTTTGGCCTCCATGTTTTGACCTTGAGTAATAACTTTTGGTCTCTTCGTAACAACGTTTTGGCCCTGCATAACAAGTCAATGAGTACCTATTACAAGTTGTTACGCAAGGCCAAAACATTCTTACAGAGAGGACAAAAGTTGTTATTTAATTAAAGGGCCAAAAAGGGTAATTTGGTTTAGAAACTTAATACAAATGAGGCCCCTAAAGACCTAACTTTAATTCCATTTTATAGGACATTTCCTTAATTATTATGGGACTCTAAAATAATTTTCCCAATATAATTTCAAAATTTGAAATTGAGCGTTGAAGCTAAAAAATTGGGTTTTTTTTTTTGATCTGAAAAAAATTGGGAGAAATTGCTGTCTTATCCGGACTAAATTGCCCATATAATGTTTTCAATATTCCGATATTAACCCGATAACTCAAAGGCCATCTCTTTACTGCCTTGTCTCATCTTCACATCCCGCGTTGCCACTCGTCTTCCGTCGTAGCTCCTCCCGCGTCGCCGTCGTCTTTGGTCCCCGCTTCTTGTCCTGTCTGCTTTTCAGGTGAGTGTGTGAGCTTAATCTTTACAATCTATTTGATTCTCATGGTCTCCACATAAAATCTCTTTTCTGTTACTGTTCTTCTATTCTATTTACAGTCACTGAGATAATTTTTTCTGATTTGAGTGTGTGATCTCTCCCGTCATTGTTGCTGGGATGATTTTTTCACAAGTATTGAAAGGGGCAGACTCTATTCTTATTTGATTGTAACTGTGAAGTTGTTTAGCGTCCCTCTCTTTCCCCAATTGAAGCCTTAAAATTTTAATATTAGGTCATAATCTGATTTCCTTTGCCTTTTCTTCTCCTCCTTGTGATTGCTTTTTTTCTTCTCCATGTGCTCTGTCCTACAAAGAATAACACTTTTAAAGTACGATAGTTGCGGTAACAAGTGCACATCCAATCTTAGAAACTAGATGTTGTACACAAAGCTGTTGCATATGATATTTTAGCGTAGCGGAAGAAATGTTAATAGATGGCGTACACTAAGCTGTTGTATACGATATTTTAGCTTACCGGAAGAAATGTTATGGATTATCAAGCTATTTAAATTTTTCAGTGCAGAATTGTTCGTTTCACTATCAGATCTCATACTTTTTGAGTTTAGAACAAACCTTTAGTGAAATAATTTCTCACGTTAGCCCACATTAAAATACCGCAGAAAAATGGAAGTAAAGACTAATAACAAGTTAACAAAAAGAAAATCAAAACTTACAGAATTTTACCCAGGGATTGAAACCTATGAGACAACAAAAACAGCTAGTTATTTTCCAATATAAAGTATGAATGAAATGATAAATTCTAGAATAAAAAGGCTTACATGAAAGCAAGAAAATATGCTTGAAAAGTGACAAGTACTGATGACACAAGTATTTCCTATTTTTCCTTTCTCGAGCTATAACCAGACAAAACAGTGAAAACACAATCTCGTATTGTCTGGTGGGATAAGCAGATCCATTTTTCTCTGTCAACAAACAAGCATTCCACGCCATGTTATTGGATGTTGTCCACCTTTGTCAGCCCTGTGTGGTTATTTCCCGGCAAGTACTGAATAAGGTTTGAACCCTGGGGCTTTGTCTCCTACCTCTAAGATTGATTTGTTCAACCCGGGGTTTGAATCTAGACTTGAATTTGTTCCCCACATCATCTGTTCCCTCTGTGGTTTTCAAACTTGTTTTGGATGCCTTCGTACTTTTTCTTGCTGTGTTTTAAACTTTTCATTTTAATCTAGCTTTTAATCGGGTGAAAATTGACGCCTTGGAATCTGGGAATATTCACAGTTTGAGATTATAATTTTTAACTTTGTTTACTGATTTTTTCTGTGGTGTGTGATTAACTTTTATACTTCTTCATTTTGATTACTGTCTACTTATTTACTTTCGATTGTGTTGTTGTGCAATGTTGGATTTTTTTTTTTTGCGTGGCATTTTCTTTATTAATCTCTTTTTATTACCATTGATTTAGAAAATTCTTAAGGCATTTATGATGCATGGTTGGGTAAATGACATGGCTTGATTTGTGTCTGCCAATTTAGAAGCTTGAGTATAAATCATTTCCTGCTGCTCATGGTTCTGTGAGTTTAGAAGCTACTGACTGAAAATATTAATTGCGGACCTTACTCTAGGCAACACTTTTCATGATGAAATTGGACGAACATAAATTGCAACAGCGTATCATTGTCATTCTTCAGTGGCTTGTAGTGTTCGTCTGAAACTCTGAATCAATGAGCTTGCTAAGTCAACCTTGTTGAAATATATGGAACCAAAATTAAAAGGGTATGATACCCTCTTTCCATATCTCAAATGTTTTGGTAGGGGGAGATGCCCTGAGTGTAATATATGTCCGCCTATGGTTATAGACAAGAATCCGTTGTTTTAGTGATGTAGTAGAGGAACAAACAAATAATATGGAAAAGTAGCAAAACCAATCATATAAATGTCAATATCCATTCAAGTTGTGATATTCTTGAACGATTAGAGGCCTATACTAACATAAGAAATTCTGACATCATCAAATACCTTTTCTTACTTTCATATGAGCCTTCAATTCTAGAATTTATCATTTCATTATTAACCGTTTGTATTGGAAAGTAGGCAGCTGTTTTTTGTTGTCTCGTATGTTTCAGTCCCTTGATTAAGTTTGGTTTTCTTTTTGTTTAGTTGTTATTTGTCTTGATTTCCATTTTTCTGTGGGCTTATGTGAGCAATTCTTTTACTAAAGGTTTGTTCTAAGCTCAAAATGTTTTAGATCTGATAGTAAATTGACTTCTTGTTGTTTTGAGGAGTTATTCATCAGTGATATATAGCTACTTGTGAGATCAATATTAAATAAATATTTCTCTATGATTCTCATGACGAGATATCTTTGGCGTTACTTGTATTTTTTTGTTCATCATGTATGGTTTATTGCCGTTCAAAATAAAATTGCGAAAATTCTTCTATTTGATTCTGTGGAACTTGCATAATCATTGGTAAGTATTGGTTGACAGCCTTGAATAAGCCTTTAAAGAGGATTGAGAAAGATGAACCAAAACCCACAATCAAGTGAAGGCAGGCATGATGACGATGCTGTATCAGAATTTCTAGCTTCTTTAATGGATTACACTCCTACAGTAAGTTTACTTTACTATAATGTCCTGAGAAAACTTGTTTAACTTGCTTCATATTCATCATCACAATATCTAAAGCTCATTGCTAACTCCTCGGTTTTTTTTTTTTATTTTGTATCTCCGATAGATACCGGATGAATTGGTGGAATATTACTTAGCGAAGAGTGGCTTTCAATGTCCTGATGTTCGATTGTAGGTACTTCATTTTTTTTTCAGTCAATTTTCTTGTTAATTCCGGTTAAACGCTGCTTGTATTAGCTATTGTTTGGTTGCAAATAGTGTTTCACCATCTGTTTCCGGGATGTTATCTGACTTGACTCACTGAAATGTGTGCATCTAAGCTTCAATATGGTGTAATTTAAGATTAATGATTCGTTGCTCACCTTATTAGTCATATTTTTTTCCTTTGTATGTTTAATTCTTGTAAGACCTTTATTACTTCTGTTTCCAGAATAATGTAGCATGAAGAAAGGAAATAAGAGGCAAACAGTATGATATATACACACACACACACATACATTTATTAAAATATCAGAAAGTTGAATTACATTCAAAATCGATATAATTCATAGAAAAAGAATTTGTTAGGGTTAAAAGAAATTAATGCATCAAATACTCCAAACTTAAACGGTTATTGACTATTGAAGTTGCACCATCTAGCTGGATGGGTGGGGGGGGGGGGGGTTTCATAATTGCTTTTATTTAGAGTGAAAATTGTTGAATCATGATATGGTATTGATTTAGATCTTTGGGCCCATCATTTCTTCTTCTTATTTGTCTAATCCAGTTGACCTCTTTTTCTTTTGCAGAACTAGACTTGTAGCTGTTGCTACCCAGAAGTTTGTAGCTGAAGTTGCCAATGATGCCCTTCAGTATGCTTATTGAGCCATTACCTTCTTTTTTATGTTTTTCATTTCTTTCAGACCATGCATTAGAATCAGTTTATTTCCTAGTTTGAAGTTTGATTTTTGGTTTTTCCAGATTTAATCAATATGAGATCTTGTCATGCTATTAGTAGTTTTTTTTGCCATTACACTATAAGTAATTTAATCTCCACATAAATTTTGTGTTGGGTTGATGACGTGAACATATTTTAATATGTGCTGCCTTCTCTTGTAGGCACTGCAAAGCCAGGCAGTCAACAATTCCGAAGGACAAAAAGGATAAGCAGCAGAAGGTCCTCAACTGATGCTTACAGTATTTTTTTGTCTTTGCTATTCTTATTTCTTATTTGTATGTCACAGTGTCTTGTAAATCTTGTTTATGCAGGATAAGCGCCTAACATTGACAATGGAGGACCTCTCAAAGGCACTGCGTGAGGTGAGAACTGTTCTCTACACGTAAATGGGAAATAAGGTTTTGTCTGTTCTCATCATGAGAACCATGTGGCTCTAATATGTACCGAGTTATATTATATAATGCTTACTTTTTGCCCAAAAAAACAACCCATGCTTCTCTTGTTTAATTAAATGAACTTATAATGAACTGAACCAAACTTGAGTTTTTGGCCAGTTGAATGCCTGAATCAACCTGTACTTTTGTCAGCTTGTTGGGGTGGAATTTTTTTTGGCTGATTTGGTATCATTTTGTTATAAACTACACATATTCATTAATATCTTCATCTAATATTCCCCAATCTATCTTCTGTTGTTATTTCTTGTGAACAGTATGGAGTGAATGTAAGGCACCAAGAATATTTTGCTGATAGCCCTTCAGCTGGATTGGATCCTTCTACACGTGATGAATGAGCCATTAATTGTCTGTAACAGATCTTCACGGTTCTTGCGTGCTCATAGTTTAGTAAATGCTGCCTTTTGGTAAGATGGATTTGAGTCTGAAGTCGGTCAATTTAGTGGAATAGTTTAAGGTTCTGTATGGTTTATAAACCACCTTGTACATTTTGCTTTTACTTAGAAATTTATTTGAAATACTTTGTTATTGATCTGAAGGATATTTGATACGTCATTTTGTTGGCTTTATATCATCAACCTACCATCACGTATTTCGTGTTACTTGTCAGTTTTATTTTTTCGAGAAAGAACTGAAACTTTTATTAGCTATGCAAATAAGAATCTTACGACAGGTTTAACCTTTACAATTTCCTATTCACATTTCTCAGTATCACTCCCCGTTATCAAGTAAACGATGATGGAGGATGACTATAGTCCCAAAATTCATTGTGTCATTTGCAAGTCGAGCTAACCTATTTGCAGAAAGAATGGCTTCTTTATATACAAAATTCATTAATTTCCGTTTCATCTAGCTCACACACAACACTACACTTTGAATCTCTAAACCCCCCCCCCCCCCCCCCCCCCCAATGATACATTTATGAAATCATTTAGCTCAACATTCTAGTTCTATGAGTAAATCTCCAGTTTGACCTGATTACACGAACCGGTTCTCCCTCAATTAATCAGGGGAATCAGAAAAAGGGATCAAAATCTCCAGGAATTTGGGATCATCCTCCTAAATTCCTACCATAATATGAAGTATTTAAATCAATTTTAATCTTCATCCATTGAATTCAATATCCTCTGTGCATTCTCGAAGACAGGAGAACCTTTCTTAGTCCTTTCAACAATTTTCCTAATCAACTCCATCTCATAATCAATACCACGCTTTCCATCCCCATTAAAATTTAATTTACATACCCCTGAGCTTTGGCCTTCCAACGTTGTCACCCGGCTTGAAGCAGTTTCTCCTGACACTCTCTCTCCATTAACTGTGGAATAATAAGTTACAGAATTATCTGCTCCACCAAGTTGAATCCCCAATGAACACCAAGCATGTGAATGCGAACCTTCTTTAGGGCCTATATCGTAAATGCCTGATGGTGAATTCTCTTCTGAGTCATCTCTCTTTAGTAACTCTTCGTAAGCCTCATGATAAGCATCCAGTGCCTCACCTGATAAGTTTGCAACTAGAGGATGGTCCCACTCGTCATAAGCCGATGAAGACTCCCCTGTAAACGGGCATGCCTGTGCACAGCTCGGGAGGTAATGAGCATTGAGCTTACATTCCATCATTTGCACATTTCTCTGGCTATTTTCAAGGGCAATCTCCAGTTCATTCACACGCTTCTTAAGTCTGGACTGTATAACTTCATGCAAACGCAGACTCAGTTCATGAGGAGAAACGTCATAAGTTGAGGAAAGAGGTGTGTAAATGTCACTGGCATCATCATTTGATTTTCCATGTGCAAAGGCTTTCTCACTGACTGCATCAGTCCGCAGCTCACCTTGAGCAAAATATGCTTCAAATTCTGGATCAAGCTGCCATAATTTGTGCACTATCAATTATTGTTGATTTAAACAGATAATGGAGAGGTAAAAATCCCGCATAAGGTCAATGAAGAGGCTCTTCCCTCCTACTTTTCAAGGTTTCTTCAGGAAACAGACCCATGAGGGAAGAAAATGACAATAAATTTAGGCAATATGCATTGAAACATCGATATGTTTCTTTTCCTCCTCTATATATATCCCAAACAAATAATAGTAATATTCTTCACTTGGTGCAAATCATGGTTTTCCCATACAGGTCATAACATGAATCATGGTTTCCCAACAGAAACACTTCTACCAAATAGAGTGAGTAGATGAGAGATTATGTCCAAAATGGTAATTAAAGATGTTTTCGCGTATAAAATGAGATAAAATTTGAGATGTCCAATAAAGAAAGATGGGATTGCATAAAGTGGAACCAAGGGAGTAAAAACAAAAATTCTATGGCAGGAGATATGGTTTTGCAATATCATTAACTCAAGTAGCAAGTAACCAAATGAAAGAGCAAACCATCTGGTAGCATAAAACCGTGAAGGTCTTCAAGTAATTGATGTAATTAGATAATTTATTAATTAAACCGTTGGACTGTAGCTAATATGACTTGTATCTATATTTATTGTGACCTATAATACCGAAATAGGCATCTGATCAATTTTCTGAATCAAGTGCAGATTAAGACGCATCTGATTCAGTGCATAGAAGTCAATAAAATCGTGATAACACTAACTTAGAACACGTATCAAAAAATTGCATATTGTTACTTTGCCATTTCTGAAGGACACATGGGAAAATGCATACTAATCGCCATAAGGCTGCAATAACAATCAAGACATGAAATTATCAAATAAAAGGCACACACTCAGAATTCCATGCAGTTCATCCAATGTGGTGCTTCAGAGGAGTAGTAAACTCTTCAAAATTAGTTTGTGCTCCCTCATGACGTTGTTACCCAACATAAGCATTCTTCAAACTAAATGGGCGCAATTATTCATTATCTCATTATAATGTATGAGATCTATCTATTTATGAGATGCATATATGAAAAGAAATAAAATAACACCCATGACAACAGATATATTCCAAGGTGATGATAGCAGGCATTTCATATAAAGAAGTGTTGTGCATCTGTTGCAGTATGTAATTACTAGAAGATGCAAAAACAAACATGTTAAATTACCTCAACAAACAGTTGACCCAAAAAAATTACCTCAACAAACTCAGATAGTCTTCTATCCAGGCTAGATGTACTCATAGTCAAACCCAATCTCTCAAGTTCAGCTTCAAGCTCAGCTTCAATTTTGCTCATAGATTCTGAATTTTCTTCTTCCCTATGATCATGTAACTCTTTGTTGTTATATATCGGAGAGGTACCAATATACTTTTCAGGGGAACACCTGCTCATATCATTCTCATAAAAGGAATGATCACACATGTCCTGTGGACCACAATTCTCATTATTCAACTCCTTCACAGTCAATGAACCTTTCATTTCAAGTTCATCTTGTAGATCTTGAACCAAGTTCTCAGTTTGCTTCAACGAGCCTCTTAAATTGTCAACTTCTTTTTTATTTGACATGGTGGAAGCTATCATGCCAAAAGAAACTCCAAGACTGAAGAGGAACATTGCATCTGATGATTATGGAAGTTAGTAGATGCAGCTTAAGTAAAAAAAAAAAAAAAATACCAAGCGCCAAATAAGTTAAACACAACGTCATTATATGAAAAGAGCAATCGAAATCATTGGAAGGTCGTGGCTGCTGATGCAATTGACTGGGTTAAAAAGCTCGCTGTGATCAACATATTATCTTGCCCAAGGTCAAAACACACACCCAGATATCCTTTTATAAAGAAACAAATACCATGTTCAATGAGAGTTTAGATTTCAATACTCCAGGGAGGATTGCAAAAAAGAAACCAAAACTTCAGAAACTTGTAAGGATGAAAAAAACCAAATGATTTTCAAATAACTGATACTACATAGTTCGATTTTCTGAAATTCTAAATTGAATGAAAAATGCAACCTACACCTCGAATTGGAAGTAAGATCAAAATGATTTTTGTTTTACAATTTTTATTCTCATGCATAAACGGTAAAACAAAATAGTTCTGTAGCTAGACATAGAATGTAGGGAAATGTCAATAAAGAAAGAAAAATTATATATTGAGGCGTTAAAATGAATCTCCTCAAAAGCAGTTCCGCATGAAAAAGGGGGCAAAAGGAGCATCTGTGCACTTGAATAGTTTAAAAAGATGTTACTGAATTGAGAGTCATACCGTGTTGAGAATGCATGTGCTTACTGCCAAATACATTATCGGAGAAGCTCAATCTTCCACTTCTCCCTTTTCCTACCTTAATTTTCATCCTGGGATCCTCCAAACATCCAATTTTTGGTAAAGGTGGAATCCCAAATACATTGACATCTTTTTCATGAAAGTCTTTCTCATGCAGCTTACATTCCTCACTATCAATCAATGAACTGGAAGAATCAATGCTTTTTCTGCTGATTATTCGGCTTCCATCACTAACAAGAAATGACCTAGTGGCTGTAGAAGGTGGTGAATGCGAGCTAAAGACATATTCTTCTAAGTTGGCATGTTCCTTGCACATCTGTGCTAATAAGCAACTTTCTAACGAACTTACAGGCCTGATTAAATGTCCATGCAGATGTCTGGTCCTGAGAGAGATTTTACTTCCAGCAGAATAATATTTAGGACCAACTTCAGCAGAAGAATCATAAAACTGGGATCCATAATCGCTATCAATATTAGAACTTTGCACATTTACATCTTTAATGTTTTTATAGTTCTCATTTGGTGAGATTGGTAATGATAAGTTTGATAGAGAAAGTACGCTGTTCTTGCTGCAAGTTCTGTAGCCTCCAATTTTTTCACTTTCAAGACCTCTGATAGCTGCAGAAGCCAATTCTCCTGCCAAAAGACCATCCAGTAAATATATATTTGAAGAAAAATCTTTGCATAATCCATTTTTCCGTGCTTGTCTGGCGAAGGAACGGCTAGGGGATTCAGAATTCACAATTTTGGAATCCTCTGATGACAAAGACAACTGCAATGTGCTATCACCATTCTTTGAAATTCGGTTCCAATATTTAGCTAAATACCCAGCTCCCGCAGCAGCTGCAACTACCCACAAATCCATTCTTTTGTTCTTCCTTCCACGGAGGAAAAAGCACTATCCAAATCCCACAATACAAATTATCTTCTTTCTTTCAATCATTACCATCAAACAGCCAAGGTCAAGATATTCCATTAATTTTACTGCAACTGCCTTGAAAAAGTTCTGGCAACGATAGTCTATAGAATGGGAAGCCGCAAAACACTATGAAGAAAAATAAAACCAGAATCTCTCATTCACGAAAAACATTTTCCTCCACCCAAGCACCAGTTCAAAATCTATTAGAAATCTATCATTCATGAACACAACAACTTGTAATGCTTTTCCACTGGCACTAAAAACAAGGAAGGAACATGCACAAGAAGAACTAGGAAGTAACATCCACAAGTTTACGTCAAATTTCAAAAGCAATCAGTAATCAACCAATGTCAACAACAAAAGCCAACGAAACGAACACATTTCTAGACATGGGAATTTCAAAGAAACAAAACCCCAAGAAGAGACTTCAGCACCTCTGAGAACCTTCTTTCATGATAGCAAATGTAAAATTTCAAGCCATATCCGCTTGGAAAGCTTCTTCTCTGGGAAAAGCATAAATAAGACGTACCCATTTCACCAAAGAACAGGGAACCACAATCAAAATGTGTGCATGGTCGTAAAGGGGGCAATCACAAATAAGATGAACATCTCTTGAAGGTGGCAGCTACCTTTCTGCCATAACTCATAAATGAAAGGACAGCAAATATCTCCTTTTTTTAACAAATAAAAAAGGCTCCTTTTGAAACTCCCATCGCACGATGCAGAAATTCCAACACCCAACTTTCTTATACGATGTTCGTCGAATCTCGCAGGTTCAATCCCTTTGAAAGAAAACGACCGGCGACACCGTTCTCTCCACAGGTACACCTACACATAAAATCCTCGCAGATAGACAAAGATAGTTTTTTTTTTTTTTCTTTTGTTGATAAACTAGACAGAAATTTTTTCTGTGAATTTTGCACGGTTATTATGGCCTCCCCGGACAAGCTTAAACTTTGAAAATAAACTCAGATCACAAATAATAAACAAATATTGTGAACATTTTCTTGACTTTTTATTTTTTCATAGTAACTAGGGTGTAGAAACTGGCGAGGCCCTTAATAGGGCCTTAGACTTGGCCTATTTCAGGCTTATTCAGGCCTAGATTTAATAGGCCACAGGCCCAGGCTTAGGCTTTTTTTAAAGCCTATTTTCCTAAACAGGCCAGGCCCATGCCTTTTAAAAAATCCTATTAGGATTAACAGACCGGCCTAAACATGCTATATATTTTTTAAGAAAAGAATTAGTAACATTATATTTGTACCCTTGATTTAAAATAAAAGTACATATATATGTATCTAGGGTATTTTTTTTCACTCAACCTCACTTTTCACTCTATCTCATCGTTTTCCTTTTCTCCTTCTTGTTGAGGACGCAAATCCATCACCTTGAAACCAATACACCCATCTTCTCCTCTTCTTTTCACATCTCTACCATCACTTTTCACTTTATTTTTGTTGGTTGTATCGGACTACTAGTTTTGTTTATATTCATTTGCTTTGTCTTTTAGACTCTTGTTGTTTTGTATCAGATTTGTGTTCTTACATTATTGAGTACCATACTATTGCTGAGTAAAAAAAAATGTACTTTTAGATTTTTTGAGTCATAAGCCTGTCTTAAACTTGTTAAGCGGCCTGTTGATAACAGGCTTCAGGCTAGGCCTGGTCTTTGAACAGGCCAGGCTCAGGCTAAAAAAAAAGGCCTACTACAGGCCACAGATCAGGCTCAGGCCAATCAGCTACATAACAGGTCAGGCCCATTTATGGTCAGGCCAGGCCAGGCTTGGACTATTTCCACCCCTAGACTAACATAACTTTGGCATGCATAAGTTATACGCTTCTAAGTATAAGAGCTACGACTTATTTTGAAAAGATTAAGGAAATAAAATGAGCTACTTAATTATAACATATCTTAAATATTGTTAGATCATATGTTAACTTGTAAGTCAAATATATTAGTTTAAAGAAAAAATTCAGTTAAACCAATTTATAAATAACTTATTAAGTTTCTTATGATTTTCTAAAAAAATCAACTAGATCTTATATTTAAGAATAGATGGAGTAATAAATATTTTATAATATATAAGAAAGTCAGAATACATGAATATTCCCCTATTTACTATGAGAATTAGTGGCGTCCCAGTGGTATGCATAACAGCATTTGATAGTTGCTTCCATGAGTTCTAATTGTGCTTGCAAGCAATACGCTTGCCAGATTAAAAAGGAAGAAGAAAGAATTAGTCACGTGGCAAATATTATGAAATTTTATTATATTTTACTTTTCTTGCCAATATTATATTTTAAGGTTGGACTTATTAATGTAGATTGTTCAATTTGATATGGAAATATACAAATTTGACTAATAAATTTAAATTCCTTTTGGATCCTTAAATTGATTTAGCTTGTAATCTAATTTACACCATTAAGGACATGAGGCAGTATTACAAGTGCATGTCATTTTCATTGACCTCTGGAGTTTTTTCCTTTAATTTGTGGTAATTAAGCAACCTACCTCCATATATTGTTTTTGCAGCATCACCGGGCCTTCTCTGACTTTGAAATGGTTCTTATAAATTTGCTATCATAATGATATAGAGGTGGCACATATGTTACAACTAACATTACAAAGCAAGATCATCATATCAATTTCAAAAAAGTCGATGCCTTTGTGTGCTGTTTATGAGCTCAAATTTTTAGGATGTTATGGTAAGGAAGATCCGTAGGGAAGCCAATGGGCGCAGCAACTGTCCTATTGATTTCACAAGGAGTACATTGCAATAAGAAAGAGCACTAATGAATGGTTCAAAAGTGCATTATAGATGTAGGTCTGCAGTAATGAAGCACTAAAGATATTAAATACTCCTACCTATGAGTTTTATTAAGGATACAAAAGTTTAAATTAGTATACTCAAACATGCCTGGAAAAAAACACTACAGCCGGTCTTAAATTTAAGTGTTAGATGTGGCGTACTTTTAATCTTTAAAATAATGTATTTTTCCATTTTATCTATTAGATTTATCATTTTGTTCCAAAAATAATTTGCTTGACTTATAACTTGATGTATAATTTAATGATGGACTGGGCCAGAATGGTTGCCAATTTTGTGTATAATGGACCGGGCCAGAATGGTATTCGACAATAGTTCAAAATAGACCCTTGTTTACCCTTGCAAACAGGATTCAGGAAAATAATAGTCAAAATATTTAGGGTATAAGTAGTTATTAATTACCGAAGGAAAAAGACTTGGTTCTTTTTTGTGAAGTGAGTTCTCTTAGTGATAAATTCGACTTCATGATTTGCAAGAATAAGGCCTTTTGATTAGTTTTTATTAATACAATAATCTCAATGATTTATCTGAAGGCTAACCCATATATTTATAGAAGAGTATATATATACTCCATCCGGTTCTAATTATAAGATTGAGTTGATCTTTTTGGAGAAATTAATGATGCAAAATAAACCACTTAAAATTGTTTATATTTATATGTTTTTCTCTCAAAACTAATTTATTTTACTTATAAATTAACGTATAATCTAATTACATGCATCATATGTTATATAATTTAGTGGTCTAATTTGCTTCGTTAACCTTCACAGAAAAAGTCAAATTGGGCTTATAATTAAGATCTGAGGGAGTATTTCTCATTGCTTAATCCTTAAGCGTCTACCTCAGCACCGTTGAATTTAAGATCAGCAAGAGTTGCAAATGATAAAAGCACGTGGGTATTATTACATTCTTTCCACCGCATGATGCTTGGAAGGTAGTAATATTATTATTTTGTCATAATACTTTGGAACCTTCAAATTGCATTTTACTTCAACTTGTTTTATTTTATTATGTGCAGTAACTCGCTTCTCTCTGCTCTGCTTCCCCATCTGGTGCGGTGAGTTTGGAGGGAAAGGGATGAAAAAAATTGAGTTGAATTTTAACAGATTAGAGAAGTATGATCAAAAGTTTCATTTAATTTTTCTTCCTCTTCTATTTTGCATTTTTCTTTATTAAAACTTCACAACCATATTTCTCCAATGTTTTTCATTGTAACTCATATAATTTTCCCTCTCATTCTCTCCAAATCTCTTGTAGCAAATAGCCCAATAAATAACTCCGCGGATATTGATGGAATAAAGGGTAGATTCCTATGAAATCCAAGTAGTAGTGGCCATTTCGTTGAGGAGTTTTTGAGTAATCTTGTATGTGAGGTGACGTGCAATTGTTTTTTATAGTGAGGCTGCTCCGACAATACTTTCAAAAGAAGAAAACGAAACATAATTTAAACTTGATACTACGCACTAACTAATCTCCACATGCACATAGTGAATTGCCCCAACAATAGAGAGAAAAATGATTGATCAAAGGGCCTACTCGACAGTAAGGCCTATTGGTTCAAGGGAACCTTTGCTTATTCCACGCACAGTATCATCAGTCCTTCATTTGTTTTGTTCGGATAAAATTTGTTGATATTAATCCTTAACGAGTTTTGATTTTAACACCTAATACTTACACATATATAATGTCATTTAAGATCCATTAGTCTTCGTCATTATGTATAACGTAATTAGCATAGTATAAAAAAAAATTAATTTCTAACATAGTTAATATTGCGTCAACAAACTTAATGTCGTCAAGTTTAGATCTAAGTTCTTTTAAGAATATAAGAACCAACGTTTTAAATGATACAAAGTAGAAGGATAATAACAACAAACTAAAGTATATAGTTCAGTATCAAAATATCGATAGAAATGTTCACCAAAAAAAAAAAAATTATCGATAGAAATGGTAATGCATGTCAAACTGCAGATTGGAAGCTGAAAAAGTCTGCTTTCTAGTCAGTTGACATTCAATCAACCAGCCTACCTAACCCACTAATTTTCCGTTTTTTTAAAGTATTTTTCTTTTTTCCCCATATACAACATACATGAAAATAAATGATGAAATATTTTCTTTACAACCTATTGAAAGACATTATTAATACTTACACACATTACATACCCGAATTCTCCAAAACAGTACAAACATAAAAACATCTAATTTGAACATGATTTTTCAATTGAAATAATGAACATAATCAACAACCACGAATCATCTAATTGTCTTAAACTAGTTATAGTTCAATGCTTTTTTAAAAGTAATTCTGTTTCAACACTTAAACTAACCTTTTGGCATAATCACTGTTAAGCAAATGGTATATTACAACAACAATCTATTGGAAAAATTGTGGATGGTGGGTGTGTCAAAGATTGTGTCTCTCCAGTATTATTGAAATGTTTTCAAATGGAGATATTTTGTGGATAAGTTATGTCCTTCTAAATTAAGGAATTTATGTTTATTTATGAATTAAATTTGAGGTTCATAAATAAGGCATATAGTTGTGACTGCTTGATTGAAGAGACATAGTGAATCAAGAGGCACCACTTCAATGTATCTTTTCAATGTCTATAAATATCCCTACAATAACACCATTAGATATAACTTGTGAAAAGTGAAGAGAAGAGAGAATGTTAGAATCTTCAGCCGTCTCTTACTGACTTGCAAATCTTCCGCCACTTCCGGAACCCTGCATCATTACAGATTGGTTCGTTTAATCTGGAGAGTGCCGTAATCTATTCAACTGAGGGATTGTGTAATACTCCCTCCGATCCTAAATATAATATCACTTTGACTTTTTTTGTGGAAGTTAAGGAAGCAAATTAGACCACTAAATTATAACATAAGTCACATATAATTAGATTATAAGTTAATTTATAAGTAGAATAAATTAGTTTTGAGGAAAAAAAGATAACTATAGACACTTTAAAGTGATTAATTTTGCATCCTTAATTTCTTCAAAAAAGTCAAAGTAATTTTATAATTAGGACGACATGGAGTATCTCTTAGGGACAATGTTGATTATTGGCACGACTCGAATCAGATTAATTGTTTGCTTATTTTTGCAGGTTTTACCAACAATCTTAAGACAATTTCTGCAAATCTTAAGTGATAATTATTCTCGCTGGATTTGAGACTCCATGTTCTGATTTTCCGGGCATCAAAATCATCTAATTTATTTGGATGATTACACACGAAGAGAACGGGGACGACAAAGACCTCTGCTTCTCTCATTTTTATGGTTTGTTGGTCATAATAAAGGAAATATTTCCATTCGCTCTCTATGGGTTTCTGTTTTGTGTCAATTGAACCAAGCGGTGAAAACTGACCGGAAAAAAAAAAAAAAACAAGAAGAATCATGTGAAAGGTGTCAATACTATGGATAGAAGGGTAGTTCAGCAATTGTGAAAGATTAAAGAATGACGCATTCATATTTGCAGTGTCATAAATGCTACTATGATTAAGTTTTTATGGAGATTAAGATTTAATTGAGGGAGAAATGCGATATGATATTGGGTGTGTTTGGATGGACTTCTGAAAAAGTGACTTATAGATAAGTCAAACTGAAAATAAGTCAAACTGAAAATAAGTCAGATTGTGTAATGAGATTTATGTTTGGATGAGCTGTTAAAAAAGTGACTTATAAGTCATAAGTCATATTGTGTAATGAGATGTATGTTTGGATGGACTTTTGAAAAAGTGATTTATGTTTAGGTTAGTTGTGATTTGATGTGTAAAATAAGTTAGAATTGTGGGGTCCACCAAAAAAGTGACTTATAAGTCATAAGTCATAAGTCATAAGTTGAAAAAAAGAACTTATACTTATTTTGACTTATAAGTTATAAGTTACTTATTTTTATAAGTCGAGACAAACATACTCAAAACAACTTTTTTAAAAATAAGTACTTATCTTTTAAAATAAGGACTTATTTGGCTGGAATAAGTCCAGCCAAACAAGCCCTATAATCTTTCGATGGTTTGGATAAATTCTGGAATAAGGAGGACAAAACACCGAGACGTCTTGTCTCTTGAAATACTAATAAGGATATTGGGGCATATAAAAAAAAATGCAGTAGTGATCTTCAATTAGCCTGCTGATTAAAATAAAGATTTATTTAGATTTCTTGTACCGTGATGATTTTATTTCTATTGGAGGCTATGATGTTAGTGAATACATAAATTAATCAATAGTAACTAGATAATTATCTCTCCAACATAAATAAATTCAAACTTTGGTTTAAATAAATAATTCTTGACAGAGTAATTAATGTTAACGTCATGTATGTGGGAGTCTGAAAGTTTAGATTGGAAATACTTTATTATTGTTATTGCTATAGTAACTTTTTTTAAAAAAATATTTGATTACCTACATGTGGTGAATTTATTTCGGTTGAAGTTTTTAGTGCTTGAATATATTATTTTGCTTTCATCAATTACAAATATCCTATTATTTTATTTGATTTTTGGTTATTCCTAATATCTTTCCTGATACCTGTAACACCCCAAATTTTAGAAAATAGGAAATAGAGAATTATTTAAAGTTTTAGGGATATAACTAAAAAATTTAAAAAAAAAACCTTATGAATAGATTCTTGAAGTCAATTGTATTTTTAATAATCTCTAAGGTTTATTTTCTCTATTAATTGAGGAAAAATAGTTAGAAGATAAATTTAAATGAGGGATTATTTAGAACCTTGGGGTATGGTTTGATATTTAAAAAGTCTTATAAATAAATTTGGAAATTAAAACATATTTAGAGAAATTATTTTGGGACAAATTTAGATTTATTGGAGAATGGAAATGGTAAATAAAATTACCATTTAAGAACAAAATAGAAAAAGGGAAATGAAAAAGACAATATCTGTTCCAAGTTGAAAAATATCTCCAGTTATAACAGGAAGGGTAAGATGGTAAAACACCTATTAAAAATATCAATCATATTAAACATATATACCACACACGTGTTCCATTCACTCTCTCTCACTCTCAGACCCGATTTCACTCTGCTTCCCATCTCCTCTCTTACTCTCTCTGTTCTCTGCGATTTCCGGCGATAATCAATGGCAACGGCAACGTTTCCACGGCAGCGAAGAGCTCTAAATCGTGTCCAAGGCTCGAGTGACTAAGGGTGAGCTTCCATTCCTTCGTCTTTCTTTTCTTCTCTCACAATTTCAGCAAGTTTGGGGGGCATAATCAATTGGGTTTTAGGGATTTTTGAGGTTTTGAAATTCATAAAAATGAAGCTTGGGACTTGAATAAGAGTATTCTTCAAGTAGATTTAGTGAGGGAAGCTCGATTTGGCCGATTTCTCAAATTGTCCCTCTTCGGGGTATTGTTCATCCGAAGAGAAATTTGGGGATTTTTGGTTGTTTGATGAATATGAGCTTAATTAAACTTATCTAGGAGTAAGATTGATGCTATAAATGAGTCTTGTATGGTTGATTTGTTGATATTTTAGCTTCTTGTTCTTCCCCTGTTCTTGAATAACGCCGTTGGTGGTGCTATGTTGGATGTCGAATTTGTGCTCTTTCTCTGTGATTTTCGTTTCTAATTTTGGATTAGGAAGGATAAAATTAATGTTAATGGTGAAGGATTAAGATTTGGTGGAATATATGAATTTGTGGAATTTTTCTATTATTTTTCTGCTTGCTGGCCGACGAGTTGTAGATGAAGGAAAGGAGGAATGAAGTTGATATTGGTTATTTGTTATAGGAGTGTGAAGCTGAGTAATTTTTATTTTTCTTGGCTATTCTATTCAACAAATTTCATTGTCAAGGGAGATGAATTTGTAATGTTGATTGTTGCTGTGTAAGGGGATTTTGAATCTAATTCCTTTGCTTTTAGTTTTGTAATTAAGGAAAAACGTGGATGACTGCTCTGTCTTGGTCCTGTTCAGTGATGAAGATAGGAATAAAGAGGAGATGGTTTATGATCTAACATGTTTGATTTTATATATATATATATATATATATTGAGTATTGAGATCTTAGAACGTTTGTAATGGATGCTTTGTTTGGTTTTGAAGTTAAGCTAAAAAGGAGTGAAATTTTATTAATGTGATGAGGACTAATTTTATAAGAGTTGAAGTTTGGTTTTGGAGAATGTAAGGGTGAGCTTACATGGCAAAGGAATTAATAGTGTTTGTTTAATAAGGTTAATGTGTATGAAACTGGTTAAGTTTAGGAATTGCTAAAGGATGTTGAGGATTAGTTTGGAATTATAGGCTTTAAATGGATGTAAATGTTTGAGAATGATTTAAATTCAATAATTTTAACTTTAGAAAGGAAATTATGAAGTTGAGAATTTTGACTAAAAGTATTGTTTTGAGGTTCTAAGGTGCTGAACAAATTGTTTAAGGCCTTAAAGAAGGACATGATTATTGCTGGAATTTTCTAAAGTTGTTATTTTAAAATTCATAAGTGATATGTGAGAAATTCAATTGAGGATTAATTTTTCTAAAACTTACTAATTTTTCTAAAACTTTGTGAAGGATTAATTGATGTTTAAAGTCTTTAAAGAAGCTAAGTGGATGGATTATGGGTAGTTTGAGAATTTGTTAAGTGTGAGATTTGGATTTGATTTTTGAACTTATATGTATGATTATAGGTTTCATTGACAATTAAGAGTACAAATCAAGCTATTTCTTACAGAAATCGAATATAAGATAGATGATTCTCTATGTTGGGATTATTTAATTCAGTTTAAGGAATGAAGATTAGTAATATTGCATGATTTTATTAGTTTTGGATTGTGATTTGTGGAACTAGAGGCTTATGCTTTCAGTTGCATGCCAATTGATTAGTGTAAGGAGGTGATTTTCAGGATTTAAGCTACATTTTCCCAATGAATATGTTATGAGGTAGCTGTAGTAGGAGACTAACTTCTAATAATTTGAAATCTGTCAAAATAGTAGGAGAAAGATAAGGAAGTATTATGATGTTGAATATGTCTTATTGTGGAATTTGGTATTTAATTGTGTGAGTGGTTGTGTTTTCCTTGTTTGTACAGTAGTTTATTGAAAAGTAAAATACCTAGTCTAAAGTTAGGAGTTTTAGTTGGGAAGCGGATAATTACAAATCTGATTTGCTTCTTGTTTAAGGATCTCCATTGCTAAAGAATCGTTTAAGGAATGGTTCTTGACGATTAAAGGGATTTGTTTTGAACAAGGTCATTAGAATTCGAATTAATCATTAAGATGATATATGGATACTTGCAAGTATTAAGAGAGATCAATTGTATTTACTTTTATATGGTAAGAGTGAATTTAGAGTTTAAGGTGTAGTTTGTATTTTGTTTTATATCTCAAGACTGTTAAATAATTAGGTAATGATTGAATAAGTTAGAATGATGGTTTATGTGAGTTGGCATTTAGTGGAGTTATTAAAGAATTGAAGTAATGATAGAATAAGAGCATATATACTTACCTAAATACGAGAAAGGGAGTGGTGAAATGTGAGATTTTGTTGTAAGGGTTTAGATAAGATATATGTTATTTGATGGTTCACTTATTATTGCTTGATCATTTAGTTGAGTTCTTGAATTTAGTTGAGGTTAAATGAGAATCAAAAAATAGATTCCTGATGATATATTGGGCTAATTAAGAAAGAATCTGATATACAATTTCAATGATATCGTATAGAGTTATCTAAGTGATTCTTGATTTTTGTTGGAGTTTGTCTAAGGTGTATAAAGGTTTTAAAAATCAATATTAATATTTGGAGATGTGTTTAGGTATTTATGGAGAAGGTTTGGATGTTGGAATTTGGTTTTATGTTACTGACTGAGGTTCCTAGTGATAAAATAAATGTTCACATGATTAGAAGATTGAGATATAAATTTACAGATGTATGTGCAATGCATTTCTATTATAGGATTACTAGAATCTAAGGTGATATAGTTCTTTTGTTTTATATGAGAGATGGATGTAAAGTAAGATAAAAGTAATAAAATGTTATGTTGAAATGGGAAGTTAAATTTATCTTGGTAAGTATGTGTGTATTATGTTTGTTTTGATTTAATGATATCATTAAAGGAGAAAGTGAAATGGAATAGAAACTGCTAGTCAAACATTGAGAATAAGAAAATTTAATATGAGTAAATAAATGTGGGTAAATTATAATTTGTCTAGATGAAGAGAAGGGGGTAGTATTAATTAAATTAGGATTCGAGAGAGACGCATCGATTAATTTATAATTCAGACTCTAAACCAAATTTATATATATGTACATAGGCTTTGACTGGTTAATTGAGTTCATCAAGATGGTAGAAAGGAAAGGAGCTGGTACAGGAGTAAGATCTAAAGAAGTCAGGTAGCAGTTTATCTCATTACACTCAAATTGCATGTATAATTTTGTAATACATGTTGCATTTAAGTGGTATGTCTTTTATTCCTCATGTTGGAGTACTCCAGGCTTAGGTGGTTCACTACCCCTTTACCAAATCAGTTAGTTATAACGGGATAGTTATAATGAGAAGTCGTGCAGGTAGAACCTCCACTAGTTAACGAGGATATTGTTATCAGTGGTTCGTAGATGCTTATGTCACCCAGATTAATAGAATAAACGATATCATTATTTGTGAAGGTTTATAAAATGTATACATGACAATGCATGCATAAAATTTACAATTAATGACATAAATTGCGTTGAACTACTGTTTCTCAAAGAGAAGCTGGGATATAGTGAGATGGTTGAAATAAGACAGGAGTGCTGGAAGATGATTAGATGAAGGAATTAAGATTAAGTTTTGAAAAGTAAGGTTATCTGTATATGCTGTAAATTTAAATTATTAAATTGATAGTAGAAAGCATAGAAAATGGAATTGTATAAATCTATAAAGGGTTTTAAATTTTCCAAGCACTGTGAATCAAGAATAGATACGCTAAGAGGGTTAGTGTACTTTTAATTGTTTTATGAACCACTCTGCTTTAGACAAAATTTTAAATTGTTTAATTTGTCCTAAAAGCCCATTACAACAGAAAAAAATTAGTTTAATATTTGGAAAGAAAAAGTTTTAAATTTTTCGTATTTTTTGGCTTTTGACACTGAAGAGTGGTTGTAATTCGATTAAAAATGCTATAGTATAGTAGAAAATTTTTAGGTGTTACAATACCTGTTTTGTGTTTTCTCTTTTTCTCCATTTAATATATGCGACCATATGGGTGATTTTATTTGAAAACAAAATGGATTTATAATTCTGAGATAAAATTTTTATTAATGTGATTATCGAGTTATTGAACATTGATATTTGAGATATTAGAAAAAAAAATATAAACTATTTAAAATTTATGTGAGATTTATGTGGCGACAGACTATTAGGTTAAAAATTATGTGGATCGGAGAATTCTAAATTAATCAGAATGAAAGGGGATTATGTGGTGTGAGATTCTAATTTATGTAGAATTATTTTTTATAATTTATGAATATATAATAGAAATATTTGAAAGTGTGGGGGTGCCTAATATGTGGGGTACTTTTAGAGTTGGGAAAACGGGCCAGCCCGCGGGTTGCGGGCTGGCCCGTCACGGGTTGCGGGTTATATGGTTCGGGCCTGTGCGGCCCGCTTCTTAATGGGTTGCAAAAACCCCAACCCTAACCCAACCTAGCTGGGTGGCGGGTTGGCCCGCCAACCCGTCACCTTTTTTTTTTTTTTAAATTTTTTAATTTTTTTTTATTTTAAAAATAACAAAAGAGACTAAATAAAGTTCTTAATCAACAAAAAAAAATCAACATTGCATCAACTAAAGTAGAATACCCCAAATACCGTAAAAGTATTAATTCCAAAATTACATATTTTTTTATTGATATCTTACTACTTTTATTTTACCAACAGTATTATCAACAAAGTTTAGATTCTATCATACAAACATCACAATTGGTTGTATCAACCACAATTTATATATATGAAGTATCTAAAAAATAACATAATAAATTAAAATGGGATTTTTCTTTTTTTTTAATAAAAAAATATATATGGCGGGCCAGCCCGTCAACCCGCGGGCTGCATGGGTTGGGCCTGTGCAGCCCGCCATTAAATGGGTTGGAATTTTCCCAACCCTAACCTGCTTTAACCCGCGGGCTGGTGGGTTGAGCCCGCGGGTTGAACCCATTTTCCCGGCTCTAGGTACTTTACAAAAATCTGAGTTGAAAATTATATGTTTGTTACTTTTGTTAGCCTCATTTTATACTTATAAATCTGTGTTTTGTGATTAAAAAATAATCAAGTGGAGGTTTTGTTGTTTGCTATTGAGAGTAAATTTTGTGAAATAACCCAATCTTTGTGGCTTGAAACAAGCTTAATATGGTGACATGAACATTTAATCATTTATCTAGTGTAGAGATAATTGTATTTTAATTTCAAAATATGTGGGTATATATTTATCCTGGTATAAATATGCATAATTATGGTGAATATTGAATATTATTGTGAACATGAAATATCATTGATATTGTTTTGCTGTTTCAAATTTGAGTTGAAAGCATGGTTTAATTGAATCTGATTTTGGATGTTAATATTATAAAGGAATAGTGACAACATGTTTGAGGACATATTTAAGTTTGGTTTTGAGGATCATGGTATGAATATTCCTTATGATGCTAACATGCTATTTAAAGTGGTTTTGTTTGTTCAATCTATGTGTGCACAAATTGTTGAGAATTTATTGCATTAATGGATATTAATCCTTGTGATATTAGTTTATGCTATATGTTGATTGAGCAAATATATTTGAGATACCATAAATGTTGGTATGTACATTAGATTCCCATTGTATTGAGATACATGGATGTTAACTGAAATTCAGATTATGTGAGAAAATCCACTAGTGATAATTCATCATTTATATAAAAATAAAATATTATGTGGTTCAGAGTTGATTACTCTTGAATTGTATGAAATTGAAAGCTAAGTTGTTGATAAACTTCTTAGTAAATACTTTGGTTAATAACCAACACTTATTGTCCAAAAAATAAAATAAAATAACCAACACTTGGTGTTGATGAATTTTGTTTGCCAAATAGCAATAACCATTTGTAAAGAGTACAATGATGTAAGTGAAAATGGTTTGAGATATGATGTGAATAAGCTAGCTTAAAAACTTGTGTTATCTCAAATGATTTTGTGGGATCAAAATTTATCTATTGGATCCATTAACAAAATCTGTAGAATTATGAAATCATTAAGAGCTTTGCTCTGTAACATCCTAAAAATTAATTAAGGATTTGTGGGGGTAAATAGGAATTGATTAATGATAAATGATGGATTATGAGAATATTTGAAGGATTTTGAGGTATTTTTGAGGATTTTAAAGGGCTAGTTTCTCCCTTATTTGGACGATAATAATTTTGGGAAAGATTATTTTTAGACTCAAAAGAGGATATTATAGGAGGAAATAAATAAAGGATATTATGGGAAAATTTTGAGAGTGAAAAGAAAATTTTTTGTTCAAAAGAAATATCTTATTTGAGAATTTTAGGGCCCAATAATATATTTTCCACTCTACCGACACTCATTTCCTCGTCAGTAACTTGTCACTGTGCATCAATTATTATTTCCTCAACCAATCACATTCAACTACTATTTATATATATTATATTATATTATTAATATAATATATTATTATATTATATTATTATTTTACTATTCATCAATTATTATATATACACACACGCACCTTCATCACTCATTCCTTCTTCATTCACGTTCTCTCTCTCTCTCACTCACGTCTCTCTCTCTCTCTTGCTCTCTCTTTCCACCATATATATATTCCTATCACTGGACTTATCAGATTCCGTCAGCATAGGAATAGTAAGTTTTTCGGCCAAATAAGCACATTTTTTGAATCCCGTAAGTCTCCTCTACATCCCTATGTCTTTAGTTTTTCGTTTTGCTATACTTGAAAAATTAGGCTTTGTCTAAATTGGTAGTTCTGGGAGTCCTAAGCTTAATAAATTGAAGCTTGGACCTTGATTATAAGTTCCTTTTAATATATTTTTCATTATTGGAGGTTTTTCTAATTATTGGGAATTTTTGGATTTGGAGATATTTTAGAAATTAGGACTTTTGATGATCTGAGGTGCTAATAATTAAATTGATTATTTTTAGATGTTTATTAAGGTCATATGAGGAGATTTAATTAATTGGTTTGACTAGAATTTGGACCCAAGAAAATATTGGTGGATTAAAGTTTTGGATAAGTGGGATATTGTGTAGGTAAATGTGTAATTATGAATTTAAGAGGATAGTTTATGCCCAACAAAAATATTAATGAAATTAATTAAATTAAATTTGGTGTAGGCCTTGATTTGGAAAAGGGGATATGTTAGGCTTGAATTTTATAAATTGGAATTGGTAATGAATTATGGGGATTATTAGATGTTAAGGTTTAAAATAAATGGGTATTGGAAAGATTAATATTTTGGATATATGTATAAATGGAGTAGAGATAAATTTTAGAGATGGAAAGGGAGAATAAATGTTAAATAGAAATTTAAAATAAGTAAGGGCAAAGAAATGGTAGTAAATAATTTATTTTCCAACATGTGAAATTGTTGGATAAATAATTAATTATGATTGTATGTATGGTTGTGTAGTGCTTGAATTGCACTAAGTTAGCACGGGGGAGCTGCACTATTGTGAGATTGGTGCCAGCTATCAGGTAACCGCTTTCTGCTTGTTTATGTGTGTGTGGTGTTAGTAAGTAATTTAAAATATAATTATTTGATAATTATGATGTTATATGGAGATGAGGTTTTGAATAAGAGTTGAGATATGATTATCAATTGATGATTGATGAGATATGGAAATGAGATCTTGAAATATTAATATTTTTCATAATATAATGTCCTGTGGAATATTATTTTGAAATGGCATAAATTTGTGATTTGAAATATTTGGAACTGAAATATATATGATTTTGGAAACTATTTCATATATATATGTATATCATGAAAATACTGGAAGGCCTGGTGCCTGATTGTGGTGTTGCATATCTATGTGTTTGTGAGAAATTATTTGAGGATGTGACACCGGTGAATTGGAAATTGTGCCATCACGTGATGAGGTACCCTGTTGCGCCACAGGGACTAATTGATATATTATGAGAAATAAAAGGGGAGAAAGACGAAAGAGGGGAGATCGCCCCTCACAGATTCAGAAAGGACAAAGATCCTTCTAATCTGTGGTACTATTCAGGGAGGGTAGAAAGTCCCTCGTGAGCTGTACCGTGGTGATCAGGGGCGGGTGGAAGGTCCCGACTGGTCCCACATGTTTTCCCAACATTTCTAGTAAGATTTGTTTGGGTTGTCTGTAATTATCAATGATATATATACTATTCTTGAGGATGAATTGTGATGGGTTATTCCACAATTATAAACGATGAAAAGAGATTTCGGGAATAAGACGTGCATTATATGTGAATACCTGAGCATGCTTCTGAATTGATATATATGTATGTATTCCACTGGACACCTTGCTAGCACACACTGCACTTAGATGAGTAGTCAGTGGTTGCGTTTGGGGCTACCCCCGTTGATCTCACTTTTGCAGGTCCTAGGAGCGAAGTAGGAGGTCAAAGGAAGGATCCGGGAACTTCTCACTGATATCGTGAGATATTCTGGACCAGAAGGACAGGAGGTATTGCCACATTTAGGATCATATTTTGTATGATGCTTCCGCTGAACCTTGTTATTATTCTGGGGGAAAATTATTATATAATACCTATTATGGTATGGTATTTTGAGAATGATGTGTGGAGTTTAATCATGCATAATGAAATTCTCTGTTATTGTACTGGGAAGGAAGTTATATTGTGATAACAGAGATTGGAATTGAGGTTTGAAATATATATAAATATTATGGAAAGATCTTTTTCTAACTATGTTAGTTATTTTATTAAGTTAATTCCTTTTCCAACATAGTTAGCGTTTATATTATGAGTTAAGTTGATTAAGTGTACTTAAAAGTGTATTTGGGAGTAAATGTTACATGCTCAACCTCACAAAATGCATTCTAACACTTTCTCATGCCATAGGAAGGGACTGAAAATTTATCTCACTACTAAAAGATCTAATTAACGACTGGAAAGAGGAGCCTCACATAATGTTTTGTTGTTTCAAATTTGAGTCGAAAGCATGGCTGAATTAAATATGATTTTGGATGTTAAGATCATAAAGAAACAGAGACAAAATGTTTGAGGACATATTTAAGTTTGGTTTTGAGGATCATCGTATGAAAATTCCTTATGATGCTAACATGCTATTTAAAGTGGTTTTGTTTGTTACAAATTGTTGAGAATTTATTGCATTAATGTATATTAATCCTTGTGATATTAGTTTATGCTTTATATTACTTGAACAAATATATTTGAGAGGTACCATAAATATTGTTATGTACGTTGGATTTCCATGTATTGAGATACATGGATGTTAGCTTTAATTCAGATTATGTGAGATAATCCACTAGTGATAATTCACCTTTTATATAAAAATAAAATATTATACGGTTTAGAGTTGATTACTCTTGAACAGTATGAAATTGAAGGCTAAGTTGTTGATAAACTTCTTAGTAAATATTTTGGTTAATAACCGATACTTTGTGTTGATGAATTTTGTTTGCCAAATAGCAATAACCATTTGTAAAGAGTCCAATGGTGTAAGTGAAAATCATTTGAGATATGATATGAATAAGCTGGCTTAAAAACTGTTGTGTTGTCTAAAATGATTTTAAAATTAGTTTGTTCAATTCATGGCAGGTTGACTTGTTGGCGCCATTATCTTGTATTTGCTAAGACAGACTTCACTGTCTGTTTTTTCTGTCCCTTTCGCTCAAACATATGCACTGAGAATCTGGAAGAATCGAAGAAAGAAAACATGAGGCCGGAGGAATAGAGAATGTTGGAGTCGTTGTCAGAGAAAGCGGAAAGAAGAAGAAAAGGAGCGATAACTGTGAAGGAAAAGTTGGAATCAACAATAGAAAAGGTAGATCAAAGAATGAACCAGGCACAGAACTTGAAAATTCAATTCTTCAAAGAAGATGCTGATGCAACTCTTCCACGATAGAGAAATTGTTTATCTCTACAGTATTTAGAATCAAAGTCTTCTCCTTGAGATCTTCTGGCCACAAGACGGTGTGAGTAGAGGTGTCTATATTTGCCGTTTGAAAATTACAAGGTACATTGCATTTATCAGTCTTTAATTTTAACGGTGATATTTGGTGGGTATATATTAAAGAGATAGTCATGCCGTTATGTTGATTAAAAAATATCATGCCATGAAAACTATAATATTTAATTTTGTTTTTCAAATAGCAATAACCATTTGTAAAGAGTACAATGGTGTAAGTGAAAATCGTTTGAGATATGATGTGAATAAGCTGGCTTAAAAATTGTTTTGTTATCTCAAATGATTTTGTGGTATCATAATTGATCTATCGGATCTATTAACAAAAGCTGTAGGATTATGAAATCATTTAGAGCTTTGCTCAGCCTTGTAAATTGCATTTTAGCACTTTTCCATGCCATAGAAATGGACCGAAAATTTATTTCAGTGGTAGCAGATCTGACTAATGACTTATTCTTACCCATTAAACATTCTTCTTGCGATCACTGATCAAAAAGGTTAGGTTGCCATCGCCGTTGATTTTAAGTTGGCTTAAATCCCATTCCCCTTTACCAATTTGTTTCATCCTAGGGGTTTTGTTCATGGAAGATTCTAACATTCTCTATTCTCTTCAATTTTCACAAGGTATAACTAATGGTGTTATTATAGGCACATTTATAGATATTGAAAAGATATATTGAAGTGGTGTAACCATTATGTCTCTTCAATCAAGCAGTCACAATTATATGCCTTATTTGTGAACCTCAAATTTAATTCACAAATAAACATACATTCCTTAATTTATAAAGACATGACTTATCCACAGATTATCTCAATTTAAAAACAATTCAATAATACTGGAGAGACACTTTCTTTGACACATCCACACACAATTTTTCTAACAACAACAAAGTTTTATTCCACTAAGTGTAATCAGCTATATGGATTGTACGTACGCTCTATCACTAACCAAAAGCAAGTATTAACAATCTTAAGGTTATGTGCCAAGAAAAATCGATAATAGATTGCACTTCATTATTTAACTCCCCAAAACCAAAACCATCATGATCCCTTGCATGTGGTTCCGCCTCCTACCAACATGTCCGTTAAGATTACCCTAATAAAAAATTTCTCTGTTGACAGTTTCTCTTGAATCAACCCTTGCTGCCCAAAACTTCTCCTTAAGATGTGTTTCTGCCCCTACTTGATGTGCATATGTGCTAACAATATTTATGGCATCATTTCCAACAATTACTCTTAAAATAGGAGGATTGTGTTAGGCCTCGACAGCCAACTTAAAACCAGTAAAATCTCATGAGCATGAATCGAGGAAAAAATTATATTCTATAGCTGGCAAGAAAATAAGAAAACTGATAAATGAGCCTTAAAAGTTTAAATTTCAAATAACCACAGCCGAAACATAATTATAAATTTGAAACAATATTGTTTTTCAGTGAGTGGCTATTTCAATGATAGCAAGTCAATCTACCATGAGCTCGAACTCAATAGACCTGCTTTTAATAAGTGACCCCCATTTTTTATGGATGACATGCCTAACTCATATTATCAATTCTTTAGGCCTTTAGAGTGGGAAGAAAAATGTGAAGTGAAGGCAAACGAAACGAAAAGAGTAAACTATTTAAAATGTTGGTCCAGTTAATAAATGAATTGATTAATGATTATACAGTTGTGAATCCAGATTTCATTAATATGAAAGTTTTGTCGGTGAATAATCTGTATGTTTACGTAAATAATGTTAATTTAGTCCAAAAGTATGCCTTAAACTTGATTCTAATGAGTTATAAAATCCACCTTATCCAATCGTACTTTTTTTTAATATATAAATCTAAGGGAAAAAGACAAAAAAATACCCTCCAATAAGGGAAAGGACAAATCAGTCCCTCAACATTTCAAAATCCCAAATCAGACCTAGGGATGGATATGGGATTTTGAAATGTTGGTAAATAGACCTTTATGCCCCTAAAAGTAAATGTAAGGGAAAGGGATGGGGTTGGGTTGCATTTGACTCTGCTTCTCATTGATGGAAGCAACTGAGGAAGGTGCCAACGTAGTTTAGCTATTACCACCGTCATCGTTAACGCCAGCTTCAAGCTTTCTCTGCGGATCCGCCGCCTTTCTCACTGGAAGGTTAATGCCGGCGGTTATTGTCCTCTCACCAAGGTACCCATTTCTCACTTTCTTCCATTTTCACCTATTTCCCACTTCCCATCTCTTCCTATTCAATCTTTCACACTTTAAAATATATGGTTTCTTTTTTTGTTACAAGACATAAATAGCTTCATCTCCATTTTTTCAATTTGATTCATGAGTTGAGAGGTGTTTCTTCTCATGGGTTTTTTTAATGGGTGTGTGGTTTTTAGATTGAGATGGAATTAAAGTTGTATCTTAAAGCTAAAGGGAGGAAGATAATGGATCTTGGGATGTTTATGGAGTTATGCTTGCTTCTGTCAGCAAAAATATGGTTTAACTGTAATTACAGAGTCACCGAGTTGTTAATCGTTATGATATAAATGTTAAAACCAAATATGCAGTTGTTAATCGAAGGGTTCAGCTATTGTTATTCAGAAACTATGTAATGACATTAAAAATGGGATGGAAAGTGATATATTGATAAATTAATCATTTTTTGCAAGGAGGAATGAAAAAATGGCACTTGATGGTGGCTCAAGGAACTAAAAGTATTATGTTGTTATTTACATGTTGGAAGCAAGATTGTATGTAATACTATTGTTGTTAATTTGATAACTAAAGTTGTTAATGTAGTAACTGAAGTTGTTAATGCATTGTTGACAGATGTTTGGGACTCTCACAACCAATGTCAAATTTGGTTCAAACGGTTATGAAAGGTGAAAATGAACAAAATTTGGTTTCAAGGGTTATGGAAAGTGATTATCAACATGTGTCAATTGAAGATGCTAGAGAAGGCGTGGCGCTTGAAGTTAGTAGCAGCCTTAATAGCTTGATATGTGGAGTTGACATTGCACCAACACCGAATCCAGAGCTGAACTCAATGAAATGGAGGGAGTTATTTTCAGGTTCATCACAGATGTTTCCACATGCAGATGCTTTCAAGACTGCAAACATGACAATTGCTGTCAGCATTGCGGAAGTTGTTAATATGTATGATACTGTTGTTAATGCCTACGAATAAGTTGTTAATTCCTACGATCAAGTTGTTAATTCTGACAGCAACTGTCATGATGTAAATGATGTTTTTTGGTTTAGTGACAATGGAACATTAAGTCATCATGCTGATCTTAGTGTTAACTTATCACTGAATATGTAAAAAACTCTATGTCAATGAAGAATGTGGTTTTATGTAGGTACTTTACTATGTTATGAATAAAGAAGTTTAGTTTTAGTTGGACATGGGCAACTACAAACATGACAGTTGCTGTCAGCATTGCGAAAGTTGTTAATATGTATGATACTGTTATTAATGCCTACGAATAAGTTGTTAATTCCTACGATCAAGTTATTAATACTGAAGATGAAGTTGATAATGGGTGGGGCAAAAATCTTGTTCACAATGCAAGGTCTAAGTTGTTAAACGCTATTCTGACGTTGTTAATTCCAACGATGGAGTTGTTAATGCTGAAGATGAAGTTGTTAACGGCTGGAGCAAAAATCTCGTTCACAATGCAAGGTTTAAGTTGTTAAACGCTATTCTGACATTGTTAATTCTTACGATGGAGTTGTTAATGCTGACGAGAGAAATGGTTAAACTCGTTTGTTTTGTAATAAATATATGAAAATAGACCTGTGAATATGCCACCAAGAAACATAGAGAAAAGGGAACTTTGTCTCATACTACATGAAATATACATATTCAATGTTAAGTACAAGATACCAAAAGGGAACTACATGAAACATACAATTGTCTAATTAAACAAAAGTGGAACGCTTATAACTTGTCAAATTGTCATTCTATAGTACATATTTAGACTATAAATTTTTTCATTTTACATGACCCAATGAAATTTACTAACTATACATACCGTACCCAATTACTAAACTAATCAAAACTCTTGCATAACGAACATAATATACAATTCTATAGCACACGTTTAGACCAAATCTCTCTCTCTCATTTTCCTTTCAGGGGAAATAACAATAATGAGTGAATGACCAATCTGTTAGGTGATCCGGGGCTTGGGAATACCAAGTAGGGAATCTGCCTTTACTTCTGAGCAGTCTTGCGAATAGAGAATCAGGCATTCTACCTTCCTCATCTTCCATCATCTCTTCCTTAGATTTTGCCAACTCATCTGGTACAGGACACAGCCTCTCCCCTTCTAATTCAACAAGTTTTGCCACAGACCAGCCATTCTTCTTCATTTTGTGCATGTTTGTGATGCCATGTATGCATCCAATTAAGGACTTCACACCACCTGTCTCTAGAATCAGCTTCTCTATGTCAGCTTTTGGCACTTCTTTCTATCATATGTTACAACTCCCACATCAAGTAAAGTGTGATTCATATATATAAGTTTAAGGACTCTCCCTTCTCCCCCGATAGGCTAGCTTTTTGGATTGAACACAAAGAATAGGAGGAAGATGTATTAGAGTTTCTTTAAATTTTTGCTAAGCAAATCACCAAAACACATAACAAGCACCACCAAGAGACAAATTGAACAAGAAGAGATCAGAAGTTAAACAAAAACTAAAATTGCATAGGTAGGAAGAAGTACCCAAACTTGTGAATTGAGCAACTTATAAAAACACAAATCAAAAGCAACCACTTAAATGCCTATGTATCAAAATAAAAAAGTAGACAACAATAAAAATTGGGAGAAAAAACAAAAGAAAAACCCACAAAATGGATAAGAAATTGATTTATTTTAAACAATTGAAACCTAGTGAGCAAAACCCTTGAAAAAGGCCATGAAGCACAGAACCACTTCCACAAGTGAATAGAAGAAAAAGCATTAGGAGGAAACTGTAGTAACCATACATTATAACTCTTGTACAACATAACATCACACATGGTAAGCAAGCTGAAACAAAATAACCTCCAGTTAAACACCAAAATATCAAAAGCCAAACCCATTAAACTGAAGTTAAAATTAGGAGTGAATCAAGTTTAATCTCATAATAACTATACTAGTTGGAATAACATAGTTTCTGAATAACAATAGCTGAACCCTTCGATTAACAACTGCATATTTGGTTTTAACATTTATATCATAGCGATTAACAACTCAGTGACTCTGTAATTACAGTTAAACCATATTTTTGCTGACAGAAGCAAGCATAACTCCATAAACATCCCAAGATCCATTATCTTCCTCCCTTTAGCTTTAAGATACAACTTTAATTCCATCTCAATCTAAAAACCACACACCCATTAAAAAAACCCATGAGAAGAAACACCTCTCAACTCATGAATCAAATTGAAAAAATGGAGATGAAGCTATTTATGTCTTGTAACAAAAAAAGAAACCATATATTTTAAAGTGTGAAAGATTGAATAGGAAGAGATGGGAAGTGGGAAATAGGTGAAAATGGAAGAAAGTGAGAAATGGGTACCTTGGTGAGAGGACAATAACCGCCGGCATTAACCTTCCAGTGAGAAAGGCGGCGGATCCGTAGAGAAAGCTTGAAGCCGGTGTTAACGATGACGGTGGTAATAGCTAAACTACGTTGGCACCTTCCTCAGTTGCTTCCATCAATGAGAAGCAGAGTCAAATGCAACCCAACCCCATCCCTTTCCCTTACATTTACTTTTAGGGGCATAAAGGTCTATTTACTAACATTTCAAAATCCCATATCCATCCCTATGTCTGATTTGGGATTTTGAAATGTTGAGGGACTGATTTATCCTTTCCCTTATTGGAGGGTATTTTTTTGTCTTTTTCCCTAAATCTTTTCCCTAAATCTAATCTTGTATGAAAGGAAAAGGAGATGAGTAAAAACATAAATAAGGAGAACCGGGTGAGGTGTCCATTGATGGGACTTTGAAGTTATTAAGATTACGACAAAACGTCCAAATGCTTGACTTCTCACATGCATTAAGCAATCTGGGATCGACAAACAACAAATTCCCCTTGCCACGCTTCAATCATTCCAATAATTCTCCCAAAAAGACGATAGTCATGTCCAAATCAATCTCTCATTACAAAATGTGAATAAATCGTTGCAAGTTTGCAGCTTGCTATAGTACTATTCCATAAGTAAGAGACTACTAAATGTACGTAGTTTTTATCCCATTGTTACCCGTAATTGAAAGAACTATTAAAAGTTGCTAATATTGTGATTGGCTTTCCAATAAAAAGTATTAAGTACTAATATGTAGTATATTAAAAATGTACAAGTTGTTTTTTTTTATGAGAGCTACCACTTTGTTTGGTATCATAAGTCTCTTCTATGACCAATTTTTTCTCCAAATATAATTTTTCCTCCAAAGTGAAAAAGAGAGAAATAGGATATATAAATAAGTGGAAATGATTTGTAAATACAAAGAGAAAATCTTCAATACGAATTTAAAAGACTTTATCAATTTACAAGGGCATATGAGAATGAGTTACAATTTATAAGTAACTTATAAGAAACTGAGAAAGATTAAAGTGGAACTCCTATTGGAGTAATTACGTGCCAATAAGAACATTAAATTTGTCATAGATTAAAATTCAAGTGATTTTTAATATCCCTTATTAAATACATTGAACACCATTATGTTCATTTATACTCTCTTCCTCTGATAACCATTGCTTAATGTGAGTATATATAGAAAAAATATTTAATATAATACGTATTACAACATAGTAAATGCCTCACAAAAATATACCAAAACACCGTCTAAAAGGCGCAGTAGTAATGAGTAATGACCATAGGGAGTATTTGACTAATCTGAAAATGAGGGAATTTAATTAATTATAAAAAATATTATTTGATTTCTTTAAAATAGTCATGTGTAGCTGTTAACCTATAGAAATTAACCATATCTCACACATATTTTCCACGTTTCTTGTTAGTATTAGTTGGAAGAGATGTGATTATTGAATAATTTAACATGTGAGAATTTGTGAGATAAATAATCAAGAACTTATGAATTTTTATCTATTTTGTAGACAAGTTGATACAAGAAGAAGATGAGGTGAAAACAACACCAGTAAATGACCAAGGAGCATAGCCAAATTGCAGCTCCCCAATCATCATACTGTCTTAATAATTTTATCGTTGAATCAGTAGGATGTCAAAATCACAGCATAAACGTCTTTTCCATAAAAAAATTACGTTCCTCAAACTCACTATTCCCATATGATTAGGATAAATTATATTAGCATATTTTCTTTCAAATTCTTAAACATATTTACTTAGTTCAAACAATCGAATGAACTGAATTATTAGAGGTATTTCATAAACTTTACACTTAAAATTATTCATTTACGTTAACGATGCATGACATGAACTGATCAATTTTCACATTTATTTATTTTTAAGAAGATTTAGGCCTTCATTTTCTAGTATATTCTCATAAAATTATTTATTAATATAAATTTTCAATAAAATGTGTAAAAAAAATTTTGTTATATTTCTAGAAATTACTTTTATGTGCGAGTGAAGTTATTTTTTAATAAAATTAAATAAAAAAGTAACGATATGTCTCGTTAAAATAAATAATAACTTTTGTACCAAACAAATAAATAGTAATTTATTGTATTTTATCAATCACTATATAATTACTTATTCTCGTATTATTTTAAATTGAAAGTACTTATTGTCTTTTGGTATAATATTAAAAGTTTCATTAACAAAGGCACGTTGTTAAATTATAGTTATTTTTCATATGTTCACCTTTTGGCATGTAAAGAGACAAAGAATCTTCTACCAAATACAATACAGCCAACTTTTGGTTAAAAGGAAAAGGAAAATATCGGGGGAAAGTCGCTTATTGAAACTTTTATTGATAAGAAAGATCGAAATTAAAATATATGTACTCATATGCCTATAAAATTTACATAATACTGATATTTTCTGTGTATAAGATTTATATGGATGTTCCCACAATTATAATGGATGCTTCTCCCCAATTAAAAATATTTTAAGCCGCCATTATATAATTGCCGAAAGTCTTAGGCTCACCGCTTGGTCACCAGTAAAAAAATTATTGTTCATATTGATTCGTCTCAAGGATAATTAATTATATTGCATAATTATTGGTGCATTTGACTTATGATTCTCCGATATAATTAGCACACCGCATCTTTTAAATAAAATGTCATAGTATTACTTAAATAATAAAGGCGCTTCCAATAGAAGTACTATGGAGAAAATAAGCAGGTATAGTTGGGGGGAAAAAGATAATAAGCAGGTACAAGCGGGTAAGTTACATACCTGCTTATTATCTACAGTGCTTCTAATAAACCCATATTGACCTAGACATTATGATAGTTCGCCCTCTATTTGTGCAGGAATTTTTTTAAAAAAAATATTAATTGATGGTATATTATAAGAAATCAATTATTTATTATAATCTTTTATTTAACAAATGTCGGCAACGCATCGATTATATAAAAGTGATGGGTTAGTCTTTCTTCACCCGCGTCCCCTGCGTGGTCTAACGTTATGCATGCGAGCCCTCTCCTCTTTTGAGTTTATTTACTTGCACAAATTTTCATCTTAGTGTCTTCTTCAATTCTGAATAGTACGGAAATCCTTTTGTTAGCATACTAAACCCCCAACTCTCTTGACATTAAGCGGCACGATAACAAGTTTGCTGTCATCAATGTTCATCACAGAGCTTAGGGAAAATTGTCATTTTTTGCCCAGAAATTTTAACTCTGGAGCAATTTTAGTCCGGAAGTTTTTTTTTTGGACCCTAAGTTTATAAAACGTAGCAATATAGATCAATTTTACAATATAGAGAGGCCTAAAAAGGTCTAATATGCTACGTTTTATAAATTTCCGAATCAAAATTGGTCAAAAAAAAAAACTTTTAGGCTAAAAATGACCTTTTTCCCCCGAGCTTATCAACAATTTTAAAAGGATTTTAGACTCATGCCATACATGGAAATCAAAGGTTCTAAGTCAGCTTTAAGGTGAAGTGTCATCTAGTTAGAGCTTTTTTTTTTTCCAGTATTTCCTTAGTTGATTGCACTGCAAAATGGGATATTTACGTTGTTTTTTCAAACACAAACACTACAGATGAAATATAATTGTATTCATGACATTGCAAAAGATTTTACCTTATTGGCCAAATATAAAAGTTAGACGTTCTCTGCTCAGCACTTATCTCCTAGTCGTACCTCCTTAGTTGATGTCGTTAATGAAGATTAATGGTTCATATATTAAGTATTTGAAATAGTAATAGGTAAGGAATGATATTTTTCAATTTTTTTAACAAAGAAGTGTTAAAATTTACTTGTATTATATTTTGACAGGTCAAACAGTTTCCCCTAGCATCTAACAAGTTGGGTTAACTTTTTGACTTACATTGTGAAAAAATATCCCTAAGCGGCTAAGCGAGCGCGGGTAACTGTGTGTGAGATATATAAAGGGGTAAGGAAATGCCTTTATGACTCAAGGGTACTTTTTCTCACTGTTGTAAACTAATTAGGTTACAGAGTGGATTCTGTACTTGAATCCCACATTATTATTATTATTATTATTATTATTATTATTATTATTATTATTATTATTATTATTATTATTTATTTATTTTTACCAATAGAATCCCACATTATTATTATTTATTTATTTTACCGCAAAGAGTCATTCTTAGTCAAATTCAGGACACTTATGTGCAATAGATAGATTTGTAAATAGGCATATATGAACAAATGAACAATTATCCTGTGTTTTTGTTTGTAAACAGTGTGGGTGGTAGGCTACAATTATAGTTAAATGTGAAGAGAGTATAGTAAGCAGGAAGGATGTGGAATGATTCACCTCACACACTTGCAGAGGTTCTCACAGAGATTATGATCATTCTCTTCGTTGGGTTGTCCCCTCACACAATATATATAATCTCTCCCATTATTCACAATCTTTCCACTTTCTTCCTTCACAGCCATACCACCTGCTCTCTCCCTATTTGCTTTCCCCACCTTCTCCTATTCTCTTCACCGTTATATTCTCTCTCCACCAAACCCACATTTTGGTCTCTCATTTTTTACATTCAGGCTTCAGCCATCAACCTTGTCCTTTTCCTCTCCCTCCCTCAACCACTCAATTCCACACACACAAACTTGTGCATCATATTCACATTCATAGGCAACCAAAACAAACCAATTCTACTAACTCTAGCTCTTCCCTTTCCCTCCCCTTCTTCTCCCAATTTTGGAAATGCACCTCAATTAATTAAACACCACAATGAGTTGGTTCAACAAATTCCACTCATCTTCCCCCCCTCTCATATCAGAGACCGTACACCATTCACATTTCTCGCCACAAGAAGCAATCGGATTCTGAGAGTCACGCATTATGGACTTCGAGTTGCGAGATACACGAGACCGGTCTCTCATTGCTCTTATGAGATCATCGCCATCGGCATCTGTGACTGTGACTGTGGATGGCAGTTTACAGCTGAGAGATATACACGAGCGCTCTCTCATTTCTCTCCTGAGATCATCGCCGTCTTCTACTTCTTCGCCCTCCTCTTCTTCCTCTTCTTATTATTCCTGGACTCCCGATGATCAAGACGCCATTATTCCCCTCTCTCCTTCTCCGGTTCGAACCGGATCCGATGCCTCGCCCCACCAACCGGACCGGCCTCAGTCCGCGGTTCCAGGCATGGGATTGGGATTCAGGCTCGTCAGCTTTGTAGGTCACGGCGGTCTGGAGTGGAAGGACGTGGAGAAGCGGTTCAACCAGATCGCCTCCTGGACCGGAAACGGCACTGAACCGGTGGTGACATGGTCCGGTTTTGGGTATTGCATCGGTGAGAATTGGAAACTCGAGAATTTTCATCATTATTATTCTTACTTAATGATCATTCGTTCATTCATTTGTCACTTTGTGCCGTCAGAAACGGCGCGCATGTTAGCAAAGCCAAGTAAGCGAAGCTAACGTACACAACTGTACCAATCGTAGACTAGAAGCCATGTTCTTAGCATAGCATATGGCATACTGCCATAATAGGACAGCTTGTTGGATCATTAATTTAATTAATCAATCTTCTTACTTTATTAACTATGGTCTTTATTAATTAATTTTCTAATCTGCAGGGATGCAGCAATCGCTGGATTTTGCCAATGAATTGCTAAGGGCACTAAGAGGAGGAAGAGATTGGAAAATGGACATAACCAAGAGTGATATGCGTAGATTCTGGTTTCGGATGAAGGATGACTCTTTTGACTCTAGAATGAGAATATTCTTTGACATGTAATTATTTTCTTTATTTAATTTTTAACTGCCTCTTTATATTTTTTGGCTGCAATTAATGTTATTTTTTTCTTACCCCCAGGTGTGATAGAAACATGGATGGAAGAATTACCGAGACTGATATAAAGCAGGTCAATATATTTATCAAACAATTCCTTGTCACTATCCTAGTTATAATTAAAGTGAGCCTTAAATAAATAATGCTACTTGTATTGCCCTGCATGTTCATATTAATTTCGGTTCTCGGGCAGAGAATTTACTGTGTTCTTATATGATTTTAATATTTAGTCTAATCTCCGGTGGGTGAGCCTAAATTTTCGTCTGTTATTGGCTTGTTCTGCTTGATTCAATGTTCCCTTGATTAAATGCTAATTTTTGTCTTTATTGCAGACAATCTTACTAAGTGCTTTTACAAACAAGCTGTCCGTGACCCAAGAAGAAGCAGAACACTATGCTACTATGATCGTGGACTTACTTGATAACAAAAACAGAGGCTACATTGAGGTAAAAATCAGAGCATGAAGGCCAAAAGTATTGTGAATGAACACTTTTCCATGCCCATTTGACCAAAAGATACATCTTTTGTAGGTATCTCAAATGGGGTCTCTCTTCAAAACAAGACCACCGAATTCTTCTCCCTTTTCTTCTTCTCCAACTACACCATTGCAAGTAGTTTCAAATAATGCTGTCCAAAATGGAGAGTTTGGTGAAGAACAAGAGCTAATGTCAAAGGGTGAAGTGTTGTTTAGAACATATTGGAGACGGGGTTGGATTGTTCTACTATGGATGATTGCTTGTCTTGCGTTATTTTATTGGAAGTTTGTTCAATACAGTCACAGGTCTGCTTTTCAAGTCATGGGTTATTGTCTTTCGACGGCCAAGGGAGCTGCTGAGACCTTGAAATTCAACATGGCCCTCATTCTCCTCCCTGTTTGTAGAAATACAATCACATGGCTTCGCAAACACCCTTGCATAAACTCCGCCGTCCCCTTCAACGACAACATTAACTTCCACAAGGTTAGTGTTAGGTTCTTCTCCTGCCCTTTGTTTGGTAGTATTTTATGAAGTCCCCATTCCACGCCTCACAACCACTTGGTTTTAACTTTTAATTAAGGTGACGTAAGTATACAATGTAATTTATTGTTTATTTCAGATTAATTATTAATTATACACCTAATCTAATTGTCAACGTTTTTTTCGGAATGGAGAGATTCATGACATTTTATGTATGATAAAGCGATTTAAGAGTTTGGTCTCTACCATTTAATTTTTTGCACAAAGTTCGGCGATCATGTGCTTTGCTTTGACGGCTTATTCATTAATAAAACTAATCATAAACCTTGGAATGGATGGATCTATCTTATTTTCTATCTTTATAAAAATTGCATGAAACTTTGTCAACCAAATTACTCCTACTTGAGAATATTATATTCATTGTGCCCAACTATTCATCACCCTGCTCAAGAGTTTACCCGGCTTGCACATTTGATGTGTAGTGATAAAAAATGTTATAATGGGTTTATCTTCATTTATAACGACGAGAGAGTTGATAGTGCGATAATTTTTGTTTCTTTGATGCATAGTTGACCGTAGCAATGGGGTGAAAATAAAATAATTACTGTATTTTGTTTGGACACACATACAGCTAATTGCAGGAGGAATAGTGGTGGGTGTGATCCTACACGGGGGGACACATCTAGCTTGTGATTTCCCGCGAATCAGTGGCGCTGATAAAACATTGTTCAAGCAAACCATAGCCGTCAGATTCGGTTACCATCAACCGAATTACTTGCAAATTTTGACGACAATAGAGGTGGCAAGTGGGATTGCCATGGTGGTGTTGATGGCCATTGCATTTGTTTTGGCAACAAAGTGGCCACGACGTCGTTCTACTCATCTGCCCTTGTCTCTCAGAAAGGTCACAGGATATAACACCTTTTGGTACTCGCACCACTTGTTCATCCTCGTATATGCCCTCCTGATTGTACACTCAATGTTCTTGTTCCTAACCGACAAATGGCTGGAGAAAACGGTAATTCCGTGTTCCTTTTATGTGTTATAGCATCTTCGTTGGCACCATTTTTTTTTTTTTTTTACTATTTGAATCGTTGAAACATGTTTATTTCATCAACTCCTTACAAGAGAATTAACGTCATTTGACTTGAAGAGTTTAGGCCAAAAGAAAAGAAGACTCCAAAAGTTATCAAAATCCATGAATACGATCATGGTGTGAATTCTTTTAACTATCAATATCTACGTTAACTGGACTATTCTGATCTTTGAAAATTTTGGAGTCAAATGATTATAATTCTCTTTAAAAAATAATGAGTTATTTATGTTGTTATTCTACTGCATTATTCTATTTTGTTGGACCTAGTCATTGATAAAAGTGACAATAAGTAATTACTGTACAAGGTTTTAACTCAGAGATCCGTGTAACTAGTACTAGTATTTATCAACGTGCAGACATGGATGTACGTTGCTTTTCCGGTTTTGTTATACATTGGAGAGAGGGTCTTTCGTGCCATAAGATCAGGATTCTATGAAGTTGATATTTTGAAGGTATTTGATCAATTTCTTTATTTATTCAATTATTCAATAGGATTGGGAATTCATAATATTCTATTTACACCTGTTTGCTTCTTATCTTCTCGCCTGAAAAGAAAAAATAATAAACCTTTAAGTTGTTAAGACAGGTTGGAATGACAATTATTATCTTCTCAATCATTCATCAATCATTGTCATTGTAATATTAAAATGCAGGCAAATCTCTATCCGGGAAAAGTTCTGTTTCTCAAAATGCAAAAGCCAGAAGGTTTTGAGTACCAAAGTGGCATGTACATATTCCTTCAGTGCCCTCAAATTTCACCTTTTGAATGGTAATTCTATTTCACACGACCTTTTCATTCAACACAAATGCCTTCAATCACAGTACTGATGTCCCATTTGAGGTTATTGCATCTAAATTTTCAGGCACCCATTTTCCTTGACTTCAGGACCACAAGATGACTACCTAAGCGTGCATATTAGAACTCTTGGAGACTGGAGCTACCAAATTTGTGCTCTCTTTCAGGAGGTGAAATTGAACATTATATGTAAACTCAGAAAGAAAATTCCCCAATATAGCTAACAACATACTTAACTAAAACCTGATTGTTTTCCTATATCTTCTATATGTTCAAACATCCTCAAAATGAGTTTCTAAATAAATTCATCCTTGTGCAAAATATTGTATGCAGGCAGTACTATCAAGACGACATAGTTGTCCAAAACTGTATATAGATGGCCCTTATGGTGCTGCAGCTCAAGACTATGTGAAGTACGATATTGTGGTGTTAATTGGGCTTGGGATTGGAGCCACACCTTTCATTAGCATCCTTAAAGATATACTTAATGGTGTCCAAGTACCTCAAAGCGATTATGTAAGATCATTGGATCTTCTATTTTTTCCCCTATAATGGTGATAGTACCCCTTTTACTGCTAAAAGTTGAGTCGGCACTGTTTCTTTTCCATTAAGCAAACACCATATTTTGGCATTTGAAATAGAGCGGTCTCAGAGAGTGCAGCTTAGGAAAGAAGCCACTAAAAGCATATTTCTATTGGATTACAAGAGAGCAAAGCTCCTTTGATTGGTTTCGAGATTTCATGAAGGAACTCTCAAATTCAAACAAAAAGGTATGCCTAGGTACAATTGGTTTTCAAGTATTTACCCATTACCTTAAAAGTCAACTATCAGTTTCGTGTCAGTTATGTCAATTTAGCCCTTGAAAGATAATTACCATAAGATCAGTTATGCCAATTTGGTATAATAATGATAGTCTATTTGTGACACTTAAATACAAGAAGCAAGCAAGATCTCATTTAAGCATTTCTGACCGTTCTACTTCACCGGTGACCTTGAAGCAGGTTGTGGAGATGCACAATTTCCTGACGAATGTATATCAAGAGGGAGATGTACGTTCAGCTTTGATAAGCATCATTCAGGCCTTGCATCACTCCAAGAATGGCATTGATGTTGTCTCTAACACTCCGGTAAGAAACTGCATCTTCTCCTGGTTTTGTTCACAATGCATGATAAAGCCTTAAAGGACAAGTCTTGATGAAGTTTTTGAAGCATTTGATATAGGATTCTGTGGAAAAAAATTTAAATTTAAATGAAATTTATTTAATATTCAATCATGTGACGCCAAGTTGTAACATCATCTACTTGACCCGGATTTTATCCTAGAACATTATCATAAATAGTTAAAAGACTAAACTGTGATATTTGCTCAGGCCGATACATCACTTTAGAAGCTTTACTACTGGAACTGAATAAGCAATAGATTACTTTTAATACATTCTATTTAGAATTCAAGTTACTTTCCATCACTGTCTTTTGACCTCCAAAATCATGTTGACTTGTAAAGATTCTCAAGACATGTACTGATTTGTCTAGAAGAACTGAGAGAAAACATTAATAAATGTAATAATGTTATCAACAATGAAAATGTACATAAACTATTAACCAATGAATTATTTCCCCATTCTCATTCGAAAAAAGTAATATTCTCAAGGTTTCCTCTATTTTCCAGATCCGCACACATTTTGCTAGACCAAATTGGTTCGCCATATTTTCCAGGCTGGCTCTCAAGCATAGAGGTGCTAAGATTGGTGAGAAGAAACAACCTTTTTTTTATGCATAATAGATCATCGTTATGTGTCATATTCTTGAACTGATATAGAATATAGATAGAAGTTTAGCCAACCACTCTATCCGAAAAGGAACTTTTGTTTATCAATTATTCCTGACTAAGCATGTGGATTTGGTTATACAGGAGTCTTCTACTGTGGCCCGTCAAATTTGGCTAGAGATTTGAAGGGGCTATGCACCAAATTTTCCACCAAAACCACAACAAGATTTGTTTTCCACAAGGAAAATTATTAGATTTATACCCAATATATTTTGACGTGTCGGTTGTGCCAATTCCATAAAAAGGAAGGCATAAACACGTCCACGTCCAAGATCCATTGTACATAGTAGAAAGCATAAATGCTTCTACAAAAGCTTGTCCTTTTATATGGCTAGGGCATCTGTAACTATACACATACACATATATTGCTCTGGTGTGTCTGTCATAAACCAACTTCAAGAACTGATTCAACACAACACCAAAAAGAAAGAATATACATGAATAAGAGGTCATTTTGATTTATTGTTGCAAACAGCAAAGTATGAGTTATATTTCCTGGACATCTTCCTGGGCATTAGCACATCACTCGACAAAATTCTCGGATTGCGTTTCTTATCTCAGTTCAGCCATATAGGCCATGATGCAGATTAGATGAACTTTCTTTATCTTGAGTGAAATCATCTCAAGGAGGTGGAGGAATTAAGAAGACAAGTCTGAACCTCACAACTGAAGATTTGCTGTACCTTTTTTACTCAAGGGTAAAAATAAAAAATAAAAATGATTTTTTTGGTCGATATTAATGATACGAAATAGAGTGAAACATTATTCATTAATGTGAAGTCTGAAATTTAAGTTTTAGTTATAGTTAGTAACTTTCACAATCTGCAGTGGCCAATTTGATAAACACAACGAAGCAGTTTTTGCATCGATTAGGGTAGTGAGTGTTGAGAATATCGTTTTAGTCATGATGGCATTTTAATCAATGTAACTTTTATCATACTAATTGATTAACTGGTATGTTGCATAAAAATGGCTAAAAAAATCACTTCCTTCCCTTTTATGACTTGTATCAATATACTAATATTAGAGTTCATTATAACCAACAATATGCAACTCCTTAGCGATGTAAAGAATAGTTCGCAGGACTGCTTTTTTTTTAAAAATATATATATATATATATACAACAACAACAACAAAACCTTATCCCACTAGGGGGGTCGGCTACATGGATCACACGACGCCACTGTGCTCTATCAATAACCATGTTTTGTGATAAATTATTGACCAAAAGATCTCGTTGGATACTTCGTTAAGGGTTCTCTTCGGTCTTTCCTTCCCTCTTTTGGGAGGACTCCACATTATTTGATCAACTCTCCTTCCCGGCGCATCTAATTGTCTTCTTTGAACGTGTCCAAACCACCTCAAGCGACTTTCTACCATTTTCTTCATAATTGATGCTACCCCGACTCTACCTCGAATATGATCATTGCGGATCCTATCTTTTATCATATGACCACACATTCATCTCAACATTATCATCTCTACTAACCCCATCTTATGTTCATGTTGTCCTTTTAGAGCCTAACATTCACTACTATATAACATTACTGGTCTAGTGGCTGTCCGATAAAACATCCATTTTACCTTATATTGTACTTTACGATTACATATAATTCCAATAGCTTTCCTCCATTTAAATCATACAACTTGAATATTAACATCACCATCAATTTCACAATCTTTTTTAATATGCTTTTTGAATATTCGATCCCTTGTTTGTGTGAAACATAATTGGTTTTTTAATGCCACTCAAGAAACATCATAATTGAGTGAATTCTGATTCAAAGGTTCCTTAAATCAAGATGGCCTCAAACGACCAGTATAATACTATGAAGTAAAATGAACGCGCATCCAGATCTCACAAATTAAATCCTTTTGTCAACAAGTCATTAAAGGTAAAAGGAGACATGATTTATCTCAATCAAAAAACATACAAGTTGAAATATAAGACCATGAATCCCAGGAAGGGGGCATCATCCTGCAGCAATTATATTTATTACAGATGAACACGGTAGTGCACAAATGCATTAAAAAAATGACCCACTGACAATATCCTTATTTCGTTATCATCAAACAGACTAGCAAAATTATCCCCACTGATCAACCTTCTAGAGCTGATGCTCCTGAGATAATCTCAATCAGTTCAGTGGTAATGGATGCTTGACGAGTTCTGCCACAAAATGAAACAAGAGATCAATCACAATTATTCGGAGAAGAGATATCAGTCAGACCAAGCTCTAAACACTGAATAAAAACCAAATTGAAGTCATAATGGAAGTGCAAAGACGTGTGTGTGTGTGTGTGTGTGAGAGAGAGAGAGAGAGAGACCTGTTATAAGTGAGGGTGAGGCGGTCAAGCATATCCCCAGCATTTCTGCTAGAACTGTCCATGGCAGACATCCTTGCTCCTTGCTCACTGCAAGCATTCTCTAATACCGCATTGAACAGGACCTATAACACCCAAATATTGTCCCAAGTGAAACACAGAAAATAGACAGAAATGGACTTAAGTTTATAAACACTGGGTGAAATGAAAATGCTAAAAAATTATATCAAAAACAAAACCAGTAACAATGATCCCTAATCACCGCAAAATACAATAAATATTATAAATTCCCGAGGGATTTATAGTGCAGATATGCTCACAAAATTATTGCAAGTCAGTATCTCTTCCAGTTGCATTCTCATTCCAACAACTTGATTTAAATTGGAAACATGTAAAATGATTAGATTAATATAAATGAATTGTGTGACTATTTAGAAGCAGCGGAAAAGTTCAACAGACTCTAAGAAGTTGCACTCACAGAAGAAAACTGGAACTCAGCCAGATTTTGAAGTATTTCTGATTTTGTCTCACCACCTTCCACCTCATAAGAGTCCAATTCTCCGAGCTTCCCCCCAGATTCAGTCTCTCTCTCAACAATCTACAAGAGAGTTGAATTACTTTACTACATCAGAGGGAAAGGAATCACATTACAAAAAAATAACTTCATGAGGCATTTATATAACTGGGGAAACCAAACCAAATAATAAGTTTTCAAGCTGATACTGGGAATATGTTACGTAATGTTAGTAAGCACTAGACAGGGGTGGTTATGTTAGTTAATGGAATAGTAATCTATGAATACCATATGGATATTCTATAACATAACATATATCGTTTAATCTAAACTTCAGTACCTCAGGAGATAATACAGTTGACATGGTTGGCAAAAATGAGACAACTGATTGAAACTTGTTGAAAATAATCCTCAATGCATCAAACTCCACATTCTTTAAGATATCATCTGCCAGGACAGAGACCTGAAAATGCAACAAAGTGAAAATATGGGAGAATTCAGGAGTCTGCATAAGAAATACATCTTATTTGAAAGGCATCAAAAGTGCCTGCTTTTTGAGCATGTTGGACATTGACACTATCATAACACACAAACGTACATATGCATGAAATAAAAACAAAAGTTTTAACTACCTTGGATACACCATACATAAGTTAAACATAGGTGGCCGCCAAAACAGGGAAACAACGGGAACAGAAAAATAGAATGAAATACTATATTAACCCACTATTGATAAGGTAGTAAGAGCTCTTCCCAAATAAGTTTTGTGCATGAATAATTTGAACAATGTAGTTTAGCATCTTTTTATTTATTTATTTTGGAAAATAGTAGGGTAAAACACTTAGAATATAGGATAATGCCAATTTTTTGGTAAGCAGATCACTAATGAAAAGAATAAAAAAATTAAGTGCTACAAATTACGACACGTGTGGTGGCGTGGTGTTTTTAATTTGTTGTAGAGTAGTCTATTTGTATCTTTTGTCCATACTTCATATTCTTTTAGTGAATAGAGATACTCAGCGTCCTATTGAAGTTTCAATGTGCACTTTGAACAAATCATGTTGAAAGATCCCCAGAGAAACTAACTCTGAAAGAATACAGAGATTAGTTTACATAACAATGTTATACTGTTATCATGATCCCAATTTCTTCTTCAAAGTAACTGACAATCAAAATATGAAATCACCATTCCCATATTCTATTCCCAATTTTAATGTAACTATTTAAACACAAGTCAATTAAAAGAGCATCTAGAGTCCAATATGAAAATTAATGCTAAATAGGGGGCTTATAGACATGGACAAGTACTAACCTGGGTATAATTCAGGGGATTTTTCTGCAGCTCAGTTAAGATGATCTCAATATCTTTCTTTGAGTCACGTATCAATTGAGCCTTAGCTTTCTCTCCCAAAATAACATACTTTGTCTCTTTATCAGGCCCTATGGTTGTTAATAAAAGCATAATCAAGAGTAAGCAAAAATCATTTAGGACCTAAGACACAGAAAACATGCGGAACCAGGCTGTGACTAAAACAGAATAGTTTCATAGCAATAAGTGCAAAGGTAGAGTTAGAAAAATATATTTATTTCATACCACAATTCCAACTATACAGATACCTAACTAAGAAAATATCAATACACAAGTTATCTCTGAAGGTACATTCATTCGAATGTTTCCCACTTTCTCGTACCCTCATTTGAGCTTTAGCCCATAAAGGAAAGGATCTTCTGGTACAGAGTGATTCGAAAGAAAGAGAAAAGAGTAGTAAAAACTAGTAAATTCTTATTCCACACTAATAATGGATACAACTATAAGGTTTTATAGCAGTTCTCCCTCTAATTCCCTAACTAAAAGTAGTTACAACCAACTGATTATAATATTGCCACGTATCAATACTTCCCCCCCAGAAAAAATCCTTGTCCTCAAGGCTCAATACAATTGTAGAATTCATTCGGGTAAAACATATATGTAATTTTGGACCCCTTTGTTTTTTTCCACGACCATCAACTGCAATACATGCAAAAGGGGAAAAACCAGCAAGAGAAAAACCCAAGACTTGAGGAGCTGTATACCCACACCCATTCAGAAAGAAAATAGCAATTGAAGTAGCTTCTTTGCACATGGTTTATACACCTCACAATGCAAAATTTTCGACCCCCGAGCAGCAGCAGCAGCCATTCGGAAAAAAAAAATTGTTGGACCCATAATGCTTGAAAAGCCCAAGCCATATCAAGATAAAATATCAGAATTGCAACTATGTTGAGCCCATTCGAGGTAGTATTTTGCTTGCTGCCACGAGAAACAAGCCTAATCATTGTTAGCCAACCTTCAAATATTGCAAAATTTGACCATTCACATCCAGCTGTAGAAGAAGATATAATCACCAGTATGGAATCAAAATTTATTGCTTCTTGGACCGTATTGGAAAACAGCTGGAGAGCATTACTAACACAATATCCAAGGACTTGTGAGCTGGACCCCTCTAACTTGTTTATTTGACCATTTGACTCTGATTGAGTAATTGAAAACACCTTTTCTGCAAATTTTTTTTAGCCTTGAAACCCAAAAACAAAGGACAAAATTTTGGCCCGATGCAGGAGATCACTATGGCGTTTATAACAGGTTCTTCAATTCCACTTTGGTCATTCCATTTAACTAACATAGTAAGTCGAAGCTTCCTGTCATTATCGTTGGTATCTAAAGGTACAGATCGTTCTACTATGCTTTGGTTGTCCTCTGTAACTAAGATAAAGGGACAACGAAACTTCCACCGATGCCATATGGAGTCACTATTGGGAAAAAATCTGCAGCTGTGAAAAAATTTGATATGGAACTTGTAGTACCTCTCCAATCGATTGACAATCAAAGCAAAGAAACTGGTGGCAGATTTCCTAATCAAAGTTGCTATTGAAAATGAAAGGCGTAACTCCGATGAATGGAGTGAAGTACGAGTGGATGCCTTCCTATGTAGAGCTTGAATTGATTTCAACAATGAAGGAAAATAGCAATATCTGCCAAGCACATTCTCGAGTTCTTGATAGAGTTGAAGGTGTCGTAGCTGCTTCATCGGGAAGAACCGTTGCCAATCAGTGCGTAGGTTGCAATAATTGTGAAGTTCTTTGTTACCCTCTCCACTTATCTGAAGGTTCGAGTGTTCTGATGCGATTCCAGTATTCGTGACCCCAGCATCGTTCTTGATAAAATCAGTTGTCTGTATCGATGAATCTTTCCTTTCTTGAATCTCATCTTTGTCCTTGATTCTTTCATATTTTTCTTCTTCATCTTTGCTGCAATCGTTCGATTTATCCACTGTTATTGCCTCGAATTCATCGTTCTACTGTAGGTCTTCTATAACTACATCATCGTCTTCATCTATTATGCTCTGGTTCGAATCAATTCCTTGCACTTGCAGGTAGTTTATACCTTCATCTTCATCATTCTTGTTCGATTCTTGTGCCTTCCGTCCATACCGTTCTTGAAGGTCAGCAAAACAAATGGTGGAGGGAAGGCTGTTTGGACCAAGGCATCGAACAAAATGTTGAATATCTGGTTGTAATCCATTGATGAACAATCTAACGGCGGTTGATTCTGGTAGGCGAGTGAATGGTAAGAGGGATTCAAACTTGTTCGCGTAATCCTTCACCGTTGATACATGCTTCAACGCTCCTAACTCTGTGACGGCAATTAGGATCGTTTTTCCGACGACCGGCTGGAGCGACGGCGGCGGCCGGAAAGTTAGCTCTGATACCATTTGGTACAGAGTGATTCGAAAGAAAGAGAAAAGAGTAGTAAAAACTAGTAAATTCTTATTCCACACTGATAATGGATACAACTATAAGGTTTTATAGCAGTTCTCCCTCTAATTCCCTAACTAAAAGTAGTTACAGCCAACTGATTATAATATTGCCACGTATCAATTCTCATTATAAATAACTATGTACTCAACACTAAAAGGCTTTATGTATCAATATTCGATATGAATACTGGACTTGAGTTATGAATGCACAAGTCTACTGTAATTTTAAACACATAATTATGAAAATTCTAATTCTAATATAATTATAGAATATAAGATGCTGCATCCACATAAAAATTAAAAACTTCAAAATTGACCACATCCCATAACCATGCACTGTTCAGGCTCAACAGCCGGAGTTCAGGCAACATAGATAAGCAAAACATAGGGCAGGAAGAAGCAAGGAAAAAACACAATGACACAACTTGCTGTAGTCAAAAGCAGCAACACACTACACAGGTCTGGCTAAAAGAACTCCAATGGACTGTCATTTTTTGAGACATAGTTACAAGATACGGCACAATAAGGATACAGGGATACAGTAATTTTTTTAAAACTAAAAGATAAGATGCTTACAAGATACAATATGTATGCACATACATATAAATATTCAATATCAAATATATTGATATAATGTCAATTAACAATGAAGGGCACATATGATTGACAAGATCTATAGTTATATGGATGTCCAAATATAATAATAAAATCGCTTCAAAAATTATTATTGTTATTATTTGCTATAATACCATAAAATAGCAATAGTTTAAGCCAGTCATTAACCATAACTTGATGTTTTTATATCCAAATTCCAAAGTTTTATAAATAATAATATGTCATGATGTGAAGACTGCAATTTGTTGCAGAAAGTACCAGAATTCAATTTGTGCAAAGCCCTGCTTATCTTGACAGAGGTAGAATTGATTCCACCACATAGACCTTTGTCAGAAGAAACAGTAATAATAACATTCCTCTTCACATCAACACCTAAGCACAGAAACGGAATGATGTACAGTGAGATATAGGGCACAAAAAATTTCTTACACAAGCAAATGCAATAGTTATTAATTCATAAAATTGAAATGAAGCAGAGGCATGCACAAACTAATGCCACATTTTGTAATAAAAAAAGAAACTGAAGTATAAATAAGAGAACACACTGGACATCGCCTCATGACAAAATATACAGCTCCCAAGAACATTTAGAGTTGTTCTGTCATGTTTGACGGATAAAGGACACCATTATGGCTATTTTAAACATGTCAATGCCTCATAAACCACACAATGCTATATTGAAGGCACAACATGAATGAATATTGTATAAGACTGAGGGAAAAAAAATAACAGTCCGGCATAAACGGCCATATATGAATTTTAAAACAATGTTGGACAACATACTGGGAGTGTCACCCAGAAGTGCTGTAAATGGCTGCCATAGGCCACGCGAATTTTCAGCTCTAGTTTGAATAGCCCGAAGTTTAGAAGCTGCAACCATCTTCATAGCCTTTGTAATTTTCTGAATATTCTTCACACTCTTCATCCGATTTCTGACTGCAATGTTTCATGAAACCACAAAATATGATGTCCATCTGCCAGATAGCCTCAAATATTACAGAAGAAAGCAGGAATGAATAACAGTGTTATTAGACAGCATATATAAGATAAAATAGGCCCTACCTACTTGAGTTGAAATAGAGCGCACACCCTGGGGGACTTGCTCCCTGTCAACTCAATAAAATCAGTTGATTTGGAAAAGAATAGGGTAGACATGGCATATATAAGTGCAATAACAAGCATAAAGAAAGAGTCCATTTCTTTTCTCTACAAGGTGAAGAAGATGAAAGCATTTGCTTCCAAATACACGATATCACTCCCTGAATTCACGATAGTAAAACCGTAACTCAAAAGAGCTTCAAGAATGACGATCCTTTCATCCTATTGTAGGCAATGTCATAGAATTCAAGATAAAAGCGAAAGACACACCACACACGTATCAGCGTGAAACACAGGCGAAATGGGGACTTGTTCAAGACTTGCCGCATTTTCCAGCAACAGCTAGAATGCTGCAAACTATGATCGATCTTAACCAAATGAAGCCCAGTTTTAAGTAATTCAAATCACAAAATCAATGAGCCCAGTTTTTCTAAATGCGCCGCATCGACGCAATGACCCTCCTTCCATTTACCAATCTTGCTCAGTCAACAAACGAATTCTCAACGCACAAAAAAAAAAAACATATATATGAGAGAGCAGAATACAAGAGTAGGAGGGGGAAGAGAGAAGGTGGAGGAGATTTAAGAGGAAAGGATGGAAGATGGTACTCAGAAATGAGGGAAGATCGGAGAGGAGTGAAGGGTTGGGGAGAGATGAGAGGGGCAAAGCGCCTCCCTTCGCGACGGAGAGCAGCCATGGCCATTGTCGCCGATTGGTGATCGGAGTGATGAAACCCTAGAGATCAAAACAGGTGTGAATGGAGACTGGAACGAACGAGCTTCCTTGCGCCTTGTGAAATGTACAGTGGCTCGCTAGGTTCTGCCACTTCCCACTTGAGGCTTTGTTTGGGTCCTCACTCCTCGCTCGGCCCTAACGATCCGATAAATTCGTACTCCTTTTTTTTCTATATATATATATATAATCAAATCAATGAAATTTAAATATAGTTAAGTCATTTATTATGAAAAAATTGTACGTAATTTTTTTTATTATACCATATATTATTTATCATGCATGCATTCTCTCCCATTTCTTTATATATTTAATTTAATATGAAATGATAAAACTGGAAATAAAGTATTTGTTATCTTAATTTTTATAAGTAACCTTATATAATATGGACAAAAAAATTTCTTATATTACCTCTTATATTATGAATTGGAATGAGTAACATGGAATGACATAAACATAAACTATCTAGTGTAAAAAAAAAAAAACATAAACTATCTCTATTTCCTAAAATCCTAATGGTTAATAATTTTTTAAAATCAAACTTCTTAAGTAAAAGGGAGATGTCATGATAGATGACATTAGAAGAGTTTGTAATGCATCCATCCGGTGGTCAAAATTACTTAATTACACAGAAAATAAGTAAAGTATCATTGTTAGAGTTGATATAGAACTGGGAGTTGATAACCCAATATAAACAAGATCTAAAGCAGATTAGACCTGAGTGGTTTTAATATCTCTCTCACCTATTCAAAACAATAAATAGGGATAATTATAATAATTAGGTATTAAGAGAATTAACTATCAACATCTCATTTGAAATCATCAAATTGTATTAAAATCTCTAAGTACTTGAGTGATTTTAAATTGAAATGTCTCAGTGGTTATCAATGCAACTCATTAAGTTATTATTTTCAACAATTTGATTATTTATTGATAACTCAATGAGGTGGATTCACAATATACAATCTGATTATTTGTTGATTCTAAGGGACCTATATGTAGTTAACTTTCATCTTTGCGACCCATATGTAATTATCCTAATAATATTTAATTTCATAAATTTATGTCATAATTTACATTGTAAGAAAATTGTAGAAAAAGTTACTAAAATACAAAGCTATCACATGAAAAAAGGTAGAATTTGAAAATTGTTTGCCTCGGTAGTTTAATAAAAGGAGACTTACAAATCAATCCCAAAATAAAAAATTGAATCATATTTTTAATCTTATTAAAAAATTACAAGCATAGTTTCTATATTTACTTTGACAAATATTTGTATATTTACGGGTAGTTAAAACTTGCCTATCATCAATTTTTTAGGAAAAATTACTATGATGTCACAACTAAAGTATTTAACAATAAAAAAGTTCAACGACAAATCACAAACCTGTTATTTCTAGAACTGAAATAATTCATTGTATCTATGTTACTCAATTGTTATCTAATTTTTGAGTGATTATATTCATTCTGTAAGACCATATAATGATTCCCCTATTCTCACGTAGGACCTATACAAAGGCTAAATTTTGATTTCTCAAATTTCCTTCTAGGCGCTCAAACTTTTTTTCATTTTTGAGTGCCAAAGCACAGCACTCCTACTTTACATCCTATAGTGGTTATCCCACTTTCGTTGGAAAACCAATGATAAAAAAACCCGGACCGGATCGGCTGGTTGAACCGATTCAACCGTGAAACGGCCATTGGTCTGGTCCAGGTGGCCTGTAAACCCGAGAGAGGCTTTGACCCGATCACGAACCGGGTTGACCCGGGAAAAACCGGTCAACCCGGGGGTTGAACCAGGTTGACCCCCTTTTTTTTTTAAAAAATAATTTTATTTTATTATAATTCACCTAATTACTTTCACTTCACTCAATTTTAGAAATTAGAAAACTATAATACTTTAAATGCTATTTTACTTGCATATACTTAATATTTAATTAGTGTTACTTTTAATATTTATGTTTTAGTCTGTGGATTGTAAAATAATATTTATTTTCACGTGTAATCAACTAATATTTTCTTTTTTTTCATATATAGAAACATTAAAATATTCATATTTGATGAATCATACATACCTATCTACATTTACATTTTGATATTAGTGATTATTAATGTTAATATCAATAAAATTTTATTATTTTAATATAACCGATTTGACCCGGTCCGACCCCAATTAAACCTTTGACCCTTGAACCAGTGCCTCGTCCGGTTCGATGCCCGGTCCGGTTTTTTGAACCTTGAGGAAAACACACCTCAATATTTCAGGGGTCAAGTACGAAAATCATCCAAAATAAATTAAACAAAGATAAAAGATGGACCACCCTAGGCCCTAGCCACACCTAACTGATATTTGGGGTACTTCGTAGAAGGGTTACAAATCTTATTTACACCAAAAGGTAATGACATGCCAATAAGTCATTTTACAAAGATTTAGCAGCAGCAGCATCAATGTAAGCAATAGCTTCCTCCTCTGAAAGCTGTTCTCCTTCTACCAAGCCTCTAATTAAAGTGTTGGCATAAGCTTTATTAGGGGCACGCAAGGGTAGCTCCCCAGATTTGAAGCTTTCAATATTAGAAATTGAACACCTGTTTGAAATCAAAGGTAATATACAAATATCAAGCTCAAAGTCAAAATGGATTAGTGATAAGTCACTAATGTATGATTACTCACGTCAAGGTAAGAATTGGAATATTTTGCTCCTTGCCCAAATATACAACATTACCATACCAAGCACCCTGCATACATAAGCAAAGAGTTACAGCAGACAAAAACATAATGGCAAAGTCATGGGAAAGGCAGCAGATCAAAATAATAAATGAAAAACGTGCCAAGATAACTAATTTATGAGGAACAAGGGCACAAGAGTCCAAAGGAATACCTTCAAAGCCTCCTGAGAATTAAATTCCTTGCTAGCGGTAACATTCAGGGCAGTGGTGCCGAACAAGGGAGAACCAAGGTTCTGGCTTCGCCCATTTTCCAGAAGTAAGAGATCATTAAACTGCTCTAGTCTGCGATAAACATGGAAGAGAATGTAGCATAAGCTCCGTTCTGTGCAAATAAATGTTTACGAAAACCAAAAATCAGATGTGAGAATGTCACGCTCCATCATTAAGGCTTTGGAGCTGGTTTCAGTTTCTGCCAGCAGTAAATTAGAACAGCAACAAAAAACAGCTTGGTCAGTTCACATACGAAATTCTGTACAGGCACATGTAAGTGTTGTCCTCATTGTTCCTTTCGGGATTAAGTAAAGCAACCCCTCCAAGACCCCATGTAGATGAGGAATCACGACCGAAAAACAGACGGCAAGGGAATGTTTTCCACAGGATCTCCCTCGGTGGATTTCTGTCCATTGCACCAGAACATCGGGTTTTCATACCTTCCACCTGATTACCGTTATGAAAATCTACATGAAAAGTAGATAACAGATACAAAGCTCTCAAAAAGTAAAGGATATTGGCTCCAGAACCCGAAAATGTGAGGAAGGTGGAAATTTTTTTACTGCAAATCGCAAAAAATTGTTGCTTCATAAAATGTTAAGGCGAGGAAATACAAAACCTTGTCTTGTCAGCTATAAGAAGCCCAATACTTTTAACAAAACAATGAAATTCCGTCTCGAATATTTCCCTTAACAGCAATTTGACATTGACCATTTAAGAAAAAAGGCTAAAGCTCCTATAGTAACTTAATGTTACCAAAACTCTCTCTGCTTGGACTACCATAAAACTTGCCGCATTCCAGTGGAATTATTAACATCAATTAAAAACTCATCATCTGTTTCCGAATTGCATAGAAGAAAAGAACAGATTCAAAGATTGCATTACCTTTCCGCCGGCTATGTAGCACAGAAATCTTGATTTCCACATATTTGATCCATATGAGGCATACCACACGGAAATATTTGAAAGTTCTGATCGCCATGAATTACCAGCAGAAGTTGATTGATCTGCACAAAGCGCAGGGCTTGTCAACTGATGAACATGCGAGAGTAGGGAGGGGAAATCTCTGATTCATTAGAGTTTACCATGACTATCTATATTAACGTTCATCTTGGAGAGGGGCTCTATAACACCCTGAAGCAGCTCTTCAAGATTTTCAGAAATCTGTGAACCCTTATCGTCCTCCGCCTCAGAGTCAGAGCTTGAGATCAGATCATGCTATAATGGCAAATAATTATTGCCGCAGATATTTTAAGATGAGAGAATAATATGACATATAATGTAAGCAAGAATGAAAAGAGGAATTACTGGAGGTGGCGCTGTTTGGCAAATCAAATTTTCAGGCAACTTGCTGGCAAGTGTTGGCCAGAATGGGCATAATTGCTGGCGGACCTGCAATGAATGCACATAACCTTAGTATAAACTTCTTATACTTTAATAACAAAAAGCCCAAGCTAGAAATTATAGCGGGAGAGAAGTGGAGACTCTAGGAATGAGCAGAGGCCTAACACCATTTACATTCTTACCTCAAACCTCACCTGAGCCGAGGACGATATACTTCTACCTAATTATGGCTACTCCCAAATTGATGGACTATTTAAGTAAAATATTTTGGGGGAAGACTTGTGCGAGAAAGAAGAAACTCAGCTTTTAAGTTTTATAAACATATATATTAAGTTTCCTTCTTATTTAAGTTTGTGTTTGTTTTTAGTCAACTTCTGCTGCTGCTACAGTTTTTTGTTAGGTTGCTTAATATGGAAGACAATGAAGCTTTCTTAAAGAAGCGGAAAACCCCCTCTATAAATAGCTTAGTTCTCTCTTGTATCGATAGACTTTGATGAATGAAGTCTGATATGGTTTAGATAATCTCTCTCACCCTCAAATTCTTCAATTTCCCCTCCATTTCTTATCGTATCCCCCCCCCCCCCCCCCAAAAAAAAAAAAAACAATTCTGTTCTGTTCCCCCCTCCATATTTTGCCTCTGTTTTATCACCTCTCCCATGATCCTTCTCTGGTTCTATAATTTCCTCCCTAAATCAAATCCGTTCAGCATCTAACCTAGAGTGCGTGAGTGTTTTCCCAACCTGTTTTACATCACAAATTTTCCTTTTTCCTCACACTTGAAGGAATAATGAGGAGGAAATATCATTACCGCTTGAATCACACGCCACGTAGACTCAAATGGATAGGCTTCTGAGGATCCTGTAATAGGCTTCTCTTCAAGTAAAACTTCCACACAAGCAAGCATTGAATTTGCTATTGAATTAAGATTATATCCTCCTTCTAGCACCAGAACAATCCTACCTTGAGCAAAATTCATCAACTGGAATTTACAGAAAAAAGAATATGCAACAGTTAATAGTCATAATACAGTTAACAACATAATAGGAGTACATATCTTTTCAAATTTGGAAGTTAACAAAAATAACATTTAAAAAGAAAAAATCAATATCAATTAAAGAGAAAATTTCAATTCACTTATAAAAAAGGCATTATAATTCATGATAGAACAAGGAAAGAAAGCAAACATACAATTGGAAAAACATAGGTTAACAAAGAAATTGACACATTTACTAATAAGTTGGGCCTCATTGTAAGACAAGCTTTTATGTAATTATGACTTCAAATGCCGACACAACAACAACAACAACAAAGCCTTTATCCCACTAGGTGGGGTCGGCTACATGGATCACAAGACGTCAATGTGCTCTATCAATAGCCATATTTCCTAATAAATTATTGATCCGAAAATCCCATTGAATAACTTCGTTAAGGGTTCTCTTTGGTCTCTCTCTCCCTCTTTTGGAAAGACTCCACACCATTTGATCAACTCTTCTTACCGGCGCATTTAATTGTCTTATTTGAACGTGCCCAAACCACCTCAAGCGACTTTCTACTATTTTCTCATCAATCAATGCCACCCCGACTCTTCCACGGATATGATCATTCCGGATCCTATCTTTTATTGTATGACCACATATCCATCTCAACATTCTCATCTCTGCTACCCTCATCTTATGTTCATGTTTTCCCTTTAATGCCCACACCATTTGATCAACTTCAAATGCCGACAAATCACAATATTTATTTTTAAAATAAGAAATAAAAATTAAAAATTCCAATAAACAGGCATTTAAGAAAAAATGAGTCCATCTCTGAAAACTAACCTTTTTCAACATAACTGAATAACCGAATGGAGTAACACGACATCCTCCCAAAGGGTCACCAAGAGCTGCAACATTCAAATTGATGATAATATTATGAAAATTTATGAAGAATAAATAATTAGCGAATGCAATCGAATACTCCCAATTTACCTCAGAAACATTAATATCTACTAAAGTAAAAAATAATCCTAAGCTTATATCAACATCAGATGCAAAATTGGCTATTTATAATACCCAAAAAAAAACTATAATTTCTAGCTTCCTGAGTTAACTGTATTATGAAGAAACCACATTCCTTATATATGTGATTTCAATCACTTTACTATTTGGCTTCAAAAGTATGCTGCTTTTCAACTAACAATCGCTTAATTTTAACAGGAGGAAATTGACACAAAAGTAAAAAGTCTTGTTGGTCTTTACTACCGAATTAAGTATCCTGGAACTATCGTGCTCAGTATTTTGCACCAAACTAATTTCAGTAAATCAATTATGACTTTGGTGAGGTAACAACCAAACTGCATTTAAACTTAAAAAATTGTCATTCATGTCTCAGAATCAAATATTCGGACAATTAATATTTGGCATCAAACCATTCCCTGACTTCCAGTCCATCAATATTGACTTGGGGGAAGTAACTACCAAACTGCATTGTGTCTCAATGAATTGTCATTGATATCTCAGAATTGTAGTTTCGCCACTCCAGCTAACATTGCATCTGTTTGGGTCAGTTGTTTAGAGCCTTGAGACTTTTGAAAGGCTCTTATCAATTCATGTTAACAATGTTCCGTGTATGGGAACGATAATGACACTGAAATAGAATTTTTATGCGTAGTCAATATACAACAACAAGCCTTACTCCATTAGGTGGGGTTGGTTACATGGATCGGGCAATGCCATTGTGCTCGATGAAATATGTGCAATTCATATGCCAGGTATAGAGCCCATATACTAGTTATATTTGATTTGGCACGGAAAGGGACATAAATACTATTTCATTTGTAAGTTTGTTTGGATGAAAATATATGAATGGAAATAAAGCTGGACAAATGATCACAATGCCTCAAGTGTAAAGAATATTATAATTTTCACTTTACAACATTTTAATCTATTGAGAAGAATTTAAACTAAGTTGCATGTTCAAATCTTAGAAACAGCCTCTCTGCTTGTGGGATTAAGGCTATATAGATTTGACCCTCTTCAAACCTCACATGGCCGGAGCTTTGTGCATTAGGTTACCCTTTTTATTAATCATTGATTTAAAAAAAAATAGAGGGAGACCAAAGAGAACACACAGCAACATTTGTAATCATTAGTTTATCCAAAGATTTAGTTTTTTATAGAGTACAATAGCACTAATGTGATTCCACCTAGTAGAATAAGGTTTCGTTGTTATTGCATTGATTGAAAAAATATATATCACAGCTTTTAACGCCTGTAATGCTAAGGATACCATCTTTACTATTACCGACCATTCTGCAAGTATCAAATTGAATGAGTGAGGAACAGTATTATCCCTATGCTGATGCAAGCATTAAACTGGAAGAGGGCATGATGGTACATTTTCATCTCATTCTTAGGAATGATATTGCATTCCATCAAGTTGGCTAAGGAATTAGATTTGCACAAATATGTGGGGTGAAAATGGGAATCACCTGTACCAGACGCTCACAATTTCATTCACATTCCCATTTCATTCTCATCAACTAAATATGTTATGAGACTTTAATTATTCATCCAACTCCAATTATAGCCTTAGTTACACATCATTTCAATCATACAAACTTCTTCACAATCAATACTAGAAAGTAGCAATTTAACAAAAATAAAACATATATATCAATGCACTACTAAGAAATAGCAAACAATACACGTAATTGAAGAGAAAGCTAAGTGGAGTCACTAATCTTATTCAGGTATGCATACAAGAAGAGCAGCAAAAGGGCGAATCCTGAAAGGGGCCATGGAAAAAAAATATAAGAGAAAGTATCAAATTTTAGTTATCAAATGTATACCTGCATCAAATCCAGCAGATACAATAATTATATCTGGATTAAATTCCTTGGCAATAGGGACCAAGATGTGATCCCAAACTGCAAGGTAGTCTGCATCACCACATCGCCCATTTTCCCAAGGCACATTAACATTGAACCCCGCACCTGGTCCTTCTCCAATCATCGTATAAAAACCATCATCATTTGCTGGATAGAAACTCCCAAATTCATGCCTGCATCAGCAGAAAGGTTTATAAACCTCGGGATGAGTTATTAAATGATATGCCTCGGGTCTATGATATGTGAATTGGGTTCGGTCTGGTAGCCTACAAAACTAAAGGAGACTAGTGTACCCATGTCTGATCTAGTTTATAGGAATTGGTGTGCACTTCTATTACCAGCTTAAGCTTAGTTTTAAGATGTGTCGCACAGGTGTGTGTCATACTACATTTATAGACTCAAAGCATTAGTATGGTATTAGCACATCCACCCATCCATCCTATCATGACTAGATTTTAGGATTGATGAAACTATAAGTTAACATTTAGGTGTGATTAGAAATAATCCAAGATGACAAATAAATATTCATATATACCTATGAACAGAGAAGAATAACACACGAGAATCGTTCCAAAACATTTTTTGAGTGCCATTTCCATGATGAACATCCCAATCAACAATTAAAATTTTCTTCACATCTAATTCTGGCTGTCATATACAAGACAACACCTGAAATGTAAGGTTAGGAATTCACAGCAAGTGGCTGATTAAAGGCTTAAATTGAGTGATAACAGAATTAATAACAGGTGATACCCACTCTTTCATCTAGGAGATAACTTGATGCAACAGCCACATTGTTGAATAGACAGAACCCCATGGCTTCATTATGTTCTGCATGATGCCCAGGAGGTCTAACAATAGCAACAGCAGAATTCAATTCCCTCCTTGCAACTTTCTCAACAACCTGAGATTTCAAAACATTTTTAGTTCAGGCTCAAATCTCTTACATGGACAGAGATTGGACAAACTGAAAAGGAAAATACACACATTTCCATTATTTTAACAAACTAGTGAGGATCCCATATGTTGCAGGTTTAAGAAATAAACCACACTTTGTAACTTATGGATAGTGCAGTTTGTTAGAGTTTGATTATATATAGATGTTGCCTTAATATTATGCAAGTGAAATGATTAGTATCAAAATTTGCAATCAATTTCACATATGAAACAAATAAAAACCAAGATAGGAATTTGAGCTCGCTGAAAATGTTAAAGTTGTAAAAATCACTCAAAATCTTGTCAAACTTCAGTTATTGAACCTGAAGGCTCAGTCCTTTGTCTTCTTACTAGAGCTGGAAAAAATTGTTGGGGAGGCTCACATAGGCTGGGCCCAAACCAGCTCTACTTATAGCAACAAGCCCAAGGGTGTAACTTAAGAAAGCATAATGGTAAAAACAATCAGCATTATTGCATTAATATCCAAAAATAACTAGGATTTTATTTTTTTATTTAAATTGTGATATTTTATTAAGATATCTGGCTGTGTTTTAGACTTAACTTAATTTTATATTAATCAGTCTTTTATCCAGGTTTATATAATCTGAATAAAGTTTATCTCATCTTTAGGATTATAGTGGTTTAACTAAGATTAGGAATAAGCACCAGAAGTATTCATTGGATTGACTTTTTCCCTTCACTGTTTTACATCAAAACCTTTCTCAGGAAGAAAAGCAACAGAAAGCGCAAAAATTTGCCCCAGTTTGTTTCAGTCAAATTAGTCAACTACACAATAATGACGTACAAAACAAAACCATTAAGGGCAAGAATGAAAGTAATTCAACGGGGGGGAAATTACTACATTATCATCCCATTCATTGGCCCGGTTCATGGAGATTGCATCAAAGTGAATCATTTCTGAATATTACCTGAACAACAGAGCCAGCAGCAAGATAAGCAGCTTCTGAAGAACCCTCGTTAAAATAAATAGAATTCAACCTTGATGCAATCCTATTCCTCAGTTTATTAAACGGTTTTGAGCTGATGTTCTTAATCAGGTTTACATGATTTTTTGAATGCACTGACATTAAATATCTGTCTTCAGCTTCTTTGGCATCCAAAACCACACATCTGGTACAGGGAAAACACCAAATATATTGAGACTACGTAAAAAAAATTGAAACTTTATCACTTGATGAATAAACTCGGTCATAATCAAACATTCCAAATTTCAGACGACACCATAAATTAGAGACAAAAGAATGCTTTTTTTCACCTAACTTATTGCATCTAGCCTAAAACACACAGCACAATTTATGGAAAATTATGAACAACCCTACAAAGCTAACTAATTCCTAATTTTATCTCTGGCATCAAGGAAGAGTAGTGTCAAACTTGACTATGATAAGCTGAACAAAAACAACAACTCACAAAACTAGGCTAGAAAGCAAGATGCAAACTTGAAGAAAATGATAAACTACCTTTCAGGAATACCAGCGCTCTGGAGCTTCTTCCAAATAGCTCTAATCCGGTCTGGGTTTTCAGGATGGTGATCATTGTCCGGAGTGTAATGCTTACACATTCTCTCATCGTACAACAAACCCACGCGCCGCTGACCGTGGCTGCTCTCACTGTCACGCGCCTCAACTGCATCCATGAAATCGATACTTCTCCACGCCTAACTTGCCTCCCTCAAATTCTATGTGAGTGAGCAAGAGTGGGCGAGAAAATCGAAGGAAAGTTGGCGTTCAAACAAAAGTGAAAGAAGGCCAGAAATTTAGGAGAGTTTTAAAATTTGAAATGCAGCTCTTTTTCTGGACAAGGCTGGGCTTACTTTTTCAGTTTTTCTTGCTATTTTCGTACCAAGCAAGCATCTCTCGCATGCAGCAGTTTCTGAGAAGCAACTCAAGGGTCTGTTTGGATTAGCTTATGGGATGTTTCAGGGCAAAAAGATTGGCAAATGAAGTTTACATATAATAGGATCAGCTCAGATTGACTTTTTAATAATCAAGAAATAAGAAAAGTTCTTTTAAATATTTATATTTATATTTTCTTTTACAAAACTAATTTGCCTAATTTTATGGAATGATTAAAGAACCAAAATATATAATGATTAGGTAATTTATTTCGATTCTTTGATATTCTAAAATAGCCAATTTATTTCGATCATTTGCTCGATTTTGTTTGATTTCTGGGAGTAGAGGTGAGTAACGGGCGAGTACTGGTGGCCCGTGGGGTTACCCGTTACCCGCCCGTTTATTCTACACGGGTCGGGTAAGCACATACCCGTGTAGATACCCGTTTGGCCCGTTATTAAACGGCCTAAACGGGTACGGGTTAAATAGGCGGGTACCCATTTACCCGGTTTAACCAGTATGTTTTTTTTAAAAAAAGGGAGTAGCGAGTCACAAGAGCAGCGGCGAAGTCGAGAGAGTGATCTGGATGATGACATTGGTGATGCAAGTGCCATAAGCAATGTGGACATTGACGCCTCTGCCATCGATGGTCTTGAAGCTATTCATCAAGAGCTCTTGCTTAAGGGTGACGGAGTGGATGACGGCGTGGCAGAGGGTTCCTGGTTTAGGGCTGACGGCATGACGATGTAGTACTTGCCGTCTCTGCCTCCGACGGCATTGAGGTCGAAGCCGATGCCGCAGTTGGCCAGCTGTTTGCGGTGGTGCTGCCAGTTGAAGAGAGGGAAGATGAATGGGTGATCGATCTTTCTCAGTGGCTATACAGGACATAGAAGGCGATGGCAAGATCTGATGAATGATGGTATGATTCTGCCTCCTTCTTAGGGGTGTCGGTGGAGATCGAGACACAAGAGTGGTGGCGAGATCTGAGGGCTATGGTGCGTCTGCATGAGGGTTTAAGGGAGTGAGTCAAATGTGGAGGTGAGGTCTGATGACTGAGCTAAGACACGTGAGAGTGAGACTAAGGCACTGTGGGAGGGGTTCATTTATTTTTTTTTAAGTAAATATAAGGGTACGGGCGGGTAACGGGCCACCCGTGGCCTACCCCGTACCTGTATATAATAAAACGAGCGCGCCCCACCCGTTTATGTTGCGGGCCCAGAACAGGCAAGCTTATATGGGTAAAAAACCATGGGTTCTGGATTTTTTGCTCATCCCTATCTGGGAGTACCACTTAGTTATGTTTTCAGTCACAACATTTGGAGGCATCTCCACACCTAAGTGAAGGAGGTAGAGTCGGGAATTCGAGCCAGCCCGTTTAGGCCCTAGCCCGAGTAGGGTCAGACTTTGATTTTTTGAGCTAAATAAAGGAAGCGGACTTAAACGGGCCGACCCCCGTTTATTGCCCCTTCCTTTTTTTTTTATTTTTTTTATTTTCATTTGCTTAAAAAATTAAATGGGTGTGCTATTTTTGTATATATGCATATGGATGAAAATAATTTAAATGTTTATTAGGTTAGATTCAAGTCCCGTATATCCCACTTTTATACTTTAATTCGTTATTACTAAGAACATTCTATGTAATTGTGGTGTGACTTCTAGTTCTAGACTTAATACTTAATTTATGAGTTGTTGAGTTGGTATATGGCAACCCACTAATGCTTGGTAAGTTTGTATTTAAATATAATTTGGATGATATATATTTATATTTTTTATTATAGGTCCCTTATTTTTATTAGCAAATACACACTCAAAATTTGGGGAAAAAGCATTTAAAAAAATCGAAACCCGCGGGCCGGGCCGAGACTCGATGACTCAAGGGCCAAGCTTTGCAAAAAGGGGTTTTTTTTTTCGCGAGCCTAAACGGGCTTAGGCTGTTTAAGCCCGACCCTCCTGATTTCTCAGCTCTAGAAGGGGGCGAAACCTACATATGCAGATAGAAAAAATGGCTTGCTTGTTATACTCCAGAGCCCAGCGTAAATGGACAATGAGTTAGGAGCCCTGCTCTTAGATTGTAGGTGAGCCCAACCATTTTCCTAAAATTTCTTTATATAGAAAAAAGAAAAGTATTAGTACAATTTACTCCCTCCGTTCCTAAATATAGGACTTGTTTGAGGATGGAAGTTTGTTCTTAAATATAAGGACTCAATCTATATTTTCTCAACTTTTACCTAAATTATCCTCATTGATAATTTTCAATAATAAATAAACAAGAGAGGGAGGGTGGGAATAAAGGTGTATGGTTAGGGTGTTTTGATAAAATAATGTGATTTTAACTAACTTGATAACATCCTTAATCTAATCAAATTAGGTACATAAGTCTTATATTTATGAACAGAGGGAGTAAAAATTATTATCCTTAAGCAAGAAAAGAAAAATATGGTTAACAGGTTGATTGATTACAAATTCATAATATCATCTGAATCTCCTTAATGATAAGAACTATTAGACAAAACTATTTTTAAGGATTTAAAAATTATATAAGTATACTTATCATTTTTAAATTAATTTACCTCACTTATAAAGTAATATGTTATTACAACTTTTCGTTCTTGAACTTTAAGTCAATTTTGGTTTCAGTTCTTGAACTTTAAAATACGTGGTTTTGTTCCTTGAACTTTCGGTCAATTTTAGTCTTGGTCCCTAAACATTAAAAGCAATAATTTTGGTCCTCGAACTTTCAGTCAATTTTGATCTTGGTCTTTGAACTTTCAATTAATTTTGATCTTGGTCCCTAAACTTAAGAAAAAACTTGAAAAATCATGGAGCAATGGTTATAAATGACACAAAATTGAAGAACCAAAACCATCAATCTAAAGTTCACGGACCAATATCAAAATTGACCGAAAGTTTAAGAACTAAAACCACCAATTTTAAAATTTAGGGACCAAAACCGAAGTTAACTAAAAGTTCAAAGAATAAAAGTTGTATTAACCCTAAATAATACTACCTCCAGTCCTAATTATAAGAGCCAGTTGACTTTTTTTGTGGAGATTAAGGAAGCAAATTAGAAACCTAAATCTTAATATATGTGACATGTAATTAGATTATATGATAGTTTATAAGTAAAATAACTTAGTTTTGAGGAAAAAAGACAAATATAAACAATTTAAAGTGGTGTATTTTGCATCCTTAATTTTTCCAAAAAAGTCAACTGGCTCTTATAATTAGAACCGGAGGGAGTATATAATTTAATTTCATGACACCTATATTATTATTGAAAAATGACAAAAAAAGGTCTTCTAAATTTCAAAAGCTCATATATAAGATTTGCAGCTATTAATATCATTATTTAACTAATGAATATACTTATAGTTAAAACCTCTTAAACACAATTATGACATTTACCTCTCGTTTTACTATTATTAAACAATTTATTTGCAACATAGAAAAAAAATAGTTTACCTGCCTTTCTAAATATTCTAAAAAAGCCAATTGGGGAAGTATGTGATAAACTTTAACAATTTCTTTTTTCTTTTAACACCAACCATGAATAAGAAAATAGCTAAGACTATATTCAACTAGTAAAAACATTGCGCATATTCATTTAATTTATATTAATTTCAATTTCATCCTTTAACTTTATTATTGTTTTTAAATCATTAACCTTCAAAATACAGGCAAAAAAATTCATCACTGATGCCAGTTATGTTATTTTAAAAGATCCTTAAACTGAAAGTAAAAAATTTATAATACACTAAATAACCAATTAAGTAGCATCAGTATTTTGAATGACTGATATTTTCCAAACTTCACGATATTTTCTAATATACTGAACTCAATGCACAATCTTCTCCTAAGTTCTGACCATATGTTAATTTCCGGTCACAGTAGACCAGGCTAAGTTACCCTTGAACTTGATTTCACGACAGTGGAGAAAACATCAAAGCTTAAGTGTGAGGGAGAAAGCTAAATCCTTTCATTTACAATTAACCTAGCATACTAAGCTACTCGATAAATCTGAAAGTTAGCAAGCATTTTCTGTACTTGTTCGTTGCTGCTTCTATCATCTAAATCAGCGGGTTTCTTCTGTACATCTCTTGCATCAGATTTCTTGTGTAAGCTAAGTGGCCTATCTCTTTCTACGAGCTAACAAGTATCACACTACCCGATGACAATTCAATACAAGTCACAAACTCTCTTTAACTTCTGACTCGGAGGTTCCAAATTTTCCACTTCCTGGACTCCTTCAAAACCTGGCGGGGCATCCTTTCTGTCCATGATTTTATAATAATCCTGGACGGACTTCAATGGAAATTTGTCAAACGGAAACTCCACTTTGATATTCTTCCTCAGATCGGCAGACAAAGATGGTGTTACCGGAGCATTCAAATTCAAATCATTGGAAGTGATTAAAGTCTTCTTGTCTTCTGCCTTCTCAGAGGTGTTCCGACGTATCACCCCTGAATTAATTCTCTTTGATTTCAGACTCACAGGTTGAGAATCCTCGAGTTCATGGACTCCTTCAAAACCTGGTGGGGCAATTTCCTCGAAATTCTGGACAGATTTCAATACCACTTTGTCAAAAGGAAACTCTGTTTTGATATTCTTTATAAGCTTGGTCGGCGGAGATATTGTGAAAGATATTTTATCTCTAACACTAAGATTCTGAACTGAGTCAATTCTCCCCAACACATCTTGACCTCCAACCATGTCAATATCCATATCAACAGCCTCTGAGTCAGTTAACTCTTCAATGGCTCTACCAGCTTCCTGGGGTCGAAAGACACCCCACAGGAAATTCTTAGCATTTAATCTTTCGATAGTACCTGTGAGCACAATTTCATGACGTCTCTATGAAGAAGTCGAAGGAAATGCAACAATACAGCCAGTATAATTAACATTCAATTCTGCATTTTTCTATCAATAACCCTGAGATTATAAATCTATAAGGAGCATATACATGTGGAATTATAGAATTATACAATTATAAAAACAACTTATATATAAAAAACGATAACAAAGTGCCATACCCTGGGAGTCCTCATCTAGCTGTTTCGAAGTAAACACCAACAACTCTACTCCATCAACAACACTTTTCAACATAGCGTTTTTGGCATGCAAGAACTCGAATATGAGATTTAAGTACTGTCTAGACCTACAGTTAATAGTAAATAATACGTTGATCAAAAAAAAAAAAAAGTAAATAATACCAGTGTAAGCAACTTCAACAACACATAATTGCATGACTCCAAACCAAGAGGAACATCAGTAGGACAGTTAAAGGCAAAGGCTGACCTCTCACAGTTCACTGAAGGAAAGAAGTACAATGCCACGTCTTCAAGTCCCGGACAGTCGTTTTGGAACAAATCTATCAAGACATTGGATATAGGTAGTGGTTCCACATCAAGAACTGCGGGCAATTTGCATGAATAAACGTATGCTTTACGATGAACACTGCATGGAGATAAGGCCTCCAATCCATCATAAAGTTCGCACAACGCAGCGCTTTGAAATTTAAATCCACCCCTAAAAAATGGACAAAAGCACATAGTTTGTGGATCATTACATCTGTATGCATACCACCAAGTATCCTAATTAACTAGTATACGCTTTGGTAGAGGAGGGTCGAGGGAAAGGGAAGGAAAGTGAAATTTCAATTGTGCCATTTTCTTAATTTAGATTTTACTAACCATTTAATGTTACAATTGTAATTTCACATACCTTTCCTAACCCCAATTTCCTCAATCCAAACATACCGCAAGAGAAGAACAATGGACATTGCATAACATCACGAACCAAAATACTGCTCCACAAGTGCAAATATTGGATACAAACAGAGAAGAAACAATTGCTTCGAGACACAAACAGCTCATTGGTAAGCAGTAGGCTTCAATTTAAAAGCAAAGCAAATTCTCCACTACAAAAGGGCAGGGAAAGGGAGGATATTCTTCAATTCCCAAATCACAGCCAACCACAATAACCTTGCTTTTCCAGTGTTTGCAATTGGTTGTTACATGGAAAATGTTTCATAAGGCCACTTCCTTCAAAGATTCCCCTATATATCTTCATCACAACTGATTTCAATTCAATGGGAAAAAAAGGAATGCAAGTATTACAGTTTTGATTGGTTTATATTCCACAGATCCATCGTTTTCATACATAATATGGAGGCCCTGTAACTCTCTTACACGCATCTATGTTCACAATTATAGAACTTACATGCATAGGTAAACTTACAAATATAACCTATATAGTCCATTTCTTATCCTGCTTATATGTAAACATCCTCCTAGATTAAACTGAGAAATAAATTTAAAAGTTCATTCCTGCCATGGATGGGATTACAAAGCATACTATTTTTTTTTTTTTTTTTTGCCAGAACAAAGTGAACGATGAAATAATAAGCAATACAGGGCGAAAAGAGTTACATACTTCCAGGTAGCGGGTGAAGAGGGTATGCAGCAGCGATTAAGCTTAAAATCCATCTGATTGTTCCGCAGGTTTCTCTCATCAATATTAGATTTATTGCATTCACCAGTAGCACAGGAAACACCTAAGCATACACACCATTATTTATATGTATATATAATGTAAAAGTATGAGAAGCAGGGATGGAATAAGAAAAGTCAAGTTTAAAACCTACAGGTGGCATGTGACTAATGCCTCAATGTATATAAAGGAACTTTTTAAGAAGCTAATGCAACAAACTATGGTACACAAAGCATCTTAGCTTTTGGGATATGTAGAAGAGTGACAGATAAGATAGAAATATGTAGTTACAAAGAAATCAGAATAATAATCCTACCTGAATCAACAACTGGTGAAGATTGTCCAACTTGTATAGCTATACTTGGTTCCTTGTTGTTAGGCATTTCTACATGCGGATTCAAGATCTCAACTGGAACAGGCATAAACCATTTTTCTTAGTGCATGTGAAGAAACTTTTTCTACATATAAATGATGAGAAACTAAATTTTTAAGTTAACATGCTATGATACAAATAAGTACTTTTATTACAACTACAGAAATATCTTACTAGGATGAACAGCAGGCGAAAGTTTTCCCACTTGAGAAGCTGCATATGGTTTCTTTACTGTATGCTTTTCCAACTGCTGACCAAGGGTTTCAGCTGCAGAAACATACATTCTCCTTTAGAACCTGATTTTCCAAAACATGCTTCTTTTCTGTGGGTGCTACAGGAGCTATAGCAACTTATTCACTTTAATGCTAGAAGAGAGCAACTAAACTGATATCTGTCCAAATCATGATATGATTTTGCAAATTATTTTGTCCAGAATGTCTGCTTCTGTGGTTACACTTTATAGAACATCATCACAAGCAACATTATGAAGGAGTGATACCTTGCAATCAAACCTTCAAAAGAATGTGCCCACAGTCTTGCCTTATTCGATTGCATGTCTATATTATTTTGCAATTGTACCCCTATTCGTATTATAGCATAACATGTTTCAGAAGGAAGCCGCTTGATTTAAATCAAATAAAAGTTATCCAACTAGCCCAATGCATACATTGTTGCATTTTGTAAACAGCGGACACATTCTAGTACTAATAATTGTCATTTATCAAAACTAAGAAACTTGTTTGACACTTTCTTAGATATAATCCACCATCTAATTAGTTTGAAATAATTTACTTAACAATTTTTTGGCATCTTTTCATTGAGTGCTACCCAGATCACCAGATTGCCTAATTATCAGTGAACTATTAGTTAGTGGTCAACAAATTTCTCCATAAGAGCTGGAAAGAGCAAAGAAACAACACATCTTCTAAGCAATTAAGTCACCCAAGAACAACAATGTGCGCAAAGAAATAATCAACCAAAACATTTGAGCAAAAAATAGCCCATAACTATGACCGACAAATGGGAGGTACCTTCAGTTTGAATTGGAAGAGAGCTTGCTTGTCTTGAATTCAATGCTTTATCATCACCCTTAAGTGCATTTGCTCCAGAAGTTTCCTCTTTGTCAGCTGGTCTAATGAAACTTGAGGGATCTCTCCAATCACATTCCGTTGACAGGTCTGCAGAGTTTCCAACAAAGTTAGAATGAGTATGCATAAAATTCTATTTCAATCAAATGCCTTGCATCTGCATCTTTGTGCCCAGGCTTTCTTTTTAAGCAGTGGACGGGGGAACTAGATAGACACAGACAATCAACGATGTTACCTTTTGCCAACGAGTGAGGAGTTTGTTGATTACTTATTGTAGTCTTTTGAACTCCGTTGTGTCCAGGAAGCTTCCCATGGCCCACAGATGATGGGCTTGGATTTGGTTTCACATTCACAAATGAAACCTTTACATTGTGTCCGGGAGGCTTCCCATGTCCCACAGTTGATGGGCAAGAATTAGGTTTCACATTCATAGATGAAACCTTTGCACTGACTTTAGTTGATTGACCATTTATTTTGTGGGTAGAAGGATTCGCAGGAAAAGATTTTGAGGACACTATACCCCCACAAAGCCGAATGGCTTCTTCCTCAGGAATGAATTTCACTTTCCCAGTTCCACCAACTTTTTGGCTTCTAGAACAAGAAATGGAGGGAGATTTAGGCCATCTATATGGACTGGTTGAATGTGTATTCTCATACCCAGTTCTATCAGGAGAACCAAATCCAGTGCTTCTTGAGACATTTCTGTCTTCAACATATTTAAATGACGTTGAATCATTCCCAGAATCACAAATTTCACAGACCCAATCATCAGGAACTTCTTTGATAAAAACTCTCATACAGTAACTGCAAACAGAGAGAAATGGCATTAATTTTTTTTTTTTTGGGGTCATTAGAAATGACATTGATTCAGAATGAGATTTTATTTAACAAAATTGTGAAAGTATTCAGGTGATCACAGGTCCATGAACTATGTGATAAGCATCTAGAAAATTGATTAACATGTCAAGCATCACTTTAGCCCTCTAATTCACACCACAAAAAATTACAGAACAATTAAAATGGTGAAAAAGTTCCTTTTTACCTTTTGGATAGCATAGGAACAATCAAACACAGCCAAGTAAATGCATTTGATGGATAAACAAACAGTACAGGCATATGAATGAACTAGTATACTAAATTCCACTTCATTGCCTCAACAAATTGGAATACACATTGAAACAGACAAGGGAATTAAGAAAAGAAATCATTACACATGTGCACGATTTACTTTGCACTTGATGCAAGTAGCTATTACTTCAGGGTAAACAACAGCGCCACATATATCACAAGGTTCAACCTGCAATGAAAATGAACACCCAAGTTCTTAAAATACCACTTGTACAGAAAAGCCGAGTCTTTCTTGATAGATATTTCAATCTTAAGTATTCTGTCCTCTGCCTCCCTCCTTTTGAATAAGTAAAGTCTATCCACCATAGAAGTTCACACCATGCCATAGGTAAAAATTTACAGCTACAAAACAGTTTAGGTTAGACAAATCAGCAACACGAAGTTACTGTGTGATTTTAAATGAATAAGGTGAATGTTTCTCCTCAGTGTCATTAACACACAACCCATGATCATGCTAGAAGAATTGGGAATTATTTGTTCTATCATTATCATCTATAAATTGACAATGCTGAGAAATGTACTTATATAGAAACCAGATAATTGATGCAAAGGTTTGAAAAATATCTCATTCCCCATCATGACTTTGTAGCAAACATACATTTTTGGTTCCTAAATTTTACTTGAAAGATTATAAAGCATATTGCAGAAGACGTTGCTGTGTAGATAAAGAGAGAGAGAGATACAGCTATGTTTTTTCGGTGCGTATCTACACGCACGCACTAAATCATAATCATAAAATCAATCCTTCATACATAGACATCCTTTATAATGAAATTAAACCAACGAGGAAACAATTTTCAAATCAGTTTTTTTACTCTCGAGGAAAATGCATTGTCTGTAACTCAAACCTGGCCCACTCAACCCCGATTTTCAAATAAAGGGTTGGAAAGCGCCGACTTCGTTCTACGGCTAACATTTTTTAACCCTCTTCTACTCTCTAACCTAAGAAGAAAAAGCAGCACGTGCATTATGCTAACATCCTAACTCCACTAAACTTCCAAACAATCTAGTGATCGCCTCCCTCACCGCATTCGAAAATCTTTTCACAGAAAGTAGCCTTCAAATCCAAAGGGAGCGAAATGCAAGAACTTCCAGTGATGTTTTATATTAACTTACAGACACGGTAAACATCAACACAAAAGATAAAAATGTCAAGAATTCAAAGTGGTTTCTGCGGTGGGAGAGAAGGCAAACAAACCAGTAATGTAGAGAGATGACAGAAAACAAGGAAAGAAAGAAATACGTCAATGTATGAAAAAAGGTGGGAAGAAAACAAAGAAAGCAAGGAAAACAGAATGTATGTTGTTGAATTTAGGGTTGTATGGGTCCTCTTACGCAGTGTGGGTCGCCTGGTTCCAGCATTTCCGAGATTACTGATGGTGGCTTGTGCTTGTGGGTCTGAGGGGAAGGAAGAGAGAAAGGTGGCAATGCATAGAAATGGAAAGACGGGGAGACGAAGCAACTGAACGGGCCCCACTAAATCAGTCACGGAAATGGGAAAATGACAAAAAGGGCGCGATATGGAGTGTACGGGGTGGTGGGGCCCACTGAGGGGTGTGATGGACGGTGGTGATTGGGGGGAAGCCTTTCAAAAGGGTTGTGGAGGTGGGGCCCACTGGAGGATGATGGACGGTGGTGATGGTTTGGAGGAGATCTTCAACGGTTGTTGTGGTGGGACTCCCCTCCTTCCTCAGTGTTGAAGTCAAATTTACATTTACATTACAGTAAAAAGTTGTTTTGCTGGTGAAAGCTTTTCCATGGTGGTAATGGATATATCTTTTCGCTTTTCGCTTGTTTAGCCAAAACCATGCTTCCTTTCTTTTTGTGTTATTCTGTTATTCGTCGTTATATTAAACCCAATCTTCCTTTTTATTTTATATTACCAATCAATGATTAGTCGTTATATTAAACCCAATCTTCCTTTTTATTTTATATTACCAATCAATGGTTAGTCGGTTGAACCCCTTTTTTTCTTACTCCCTCTTTTTACTTAATTTTTTTGGAAAATTCTAAGGAAGTTAAATAAAATATTTATAAATTGATATATTTGTATTTTTTTTAAATTAATTTATTTAATTTATAAATTTACATATAATCTAATAATATATAAAATTAGTTATGATTACGTGGTTTGGGTTTTCTTAATTTTTTTTTAAAAAAAATCAACTAATCTTATGTTTAAAAACAAAATAAGGAGGAAGCACCAAAATATATTAATCAGCCAGGGATGTTAATCTTCTTTATTTTAATATTAATCCCTTCCTACATTATTTATCATTCATCCATCAGAAACGGGTGGAGCGTACTGCTGTACCTTGTACGTGAACCTTGTACGTGAAGGGAATGGTCTTTATTTTTTTTATAAAAAAGGCAGAGAGAAATAAGGGAAAATTCTAAATAAAAAACCCTTCGAATATAAAAAGGATAAAAGTTACCTCAAATATATAAAAAGATATAAAAGGGATCTTTCCCAATTTGGGACAAACAATTTTAAGATAAAAAGACTAAAATACCCCTGTCTCCATTCACTTTCAAAGTGACATGGTTAATGGCTATACTTGAGTGATTAATCGCTATATTGAAGTGGTTAATTGCTATACTAGAGTGGTTAACGACTTTCACAAATATAAAAGTATTTGAGCCAACTAATGAATCAGTGAAGTAGTTAATGGCTATACTTGAGTGGTTAATCGCTATACTTAAGTGGTTAATTTTATTATACTAGAGTAGTTAACTTTCAAAAAAACAAGCCTAACTAATGAATCAACAAAGTCGTTAATGGCTATATTAGAGTGGTTAATCGCTATACCTGAGTGGTTAATGGAGACAGGGGTATTTTGGTCTTTTTACCTTAAAATTGTTTATCCCAAATTGGAAACGATCCCTTTTATGTTCTTTTGTATATTGGAGGTACCTTTTTGTCCTTTTGATATTCGAGGGATATTTATTTGGATTTTTCCTAAGAAACAATTGTACAGAAACTGAAAAAACGAAATCTACATAAAAAAAATTAAAAAACTAAATTCATTAAAGTATGAGAAATACATAATATAAAATCTTAGTTCTCAACCTACCTTTCTTGCACAAGGTGGGGATTGATGATAGGTAGGAGGGATAACGGTCATATTTACCTCGGAAGTTTCGGTCAGAGCTGGTAATACGGGCGGGCCCAATGGGTCGGGTCAGGCCCAAAAAACCCGTGAAAAAACGGGCCGGGCCAAAAAACCCGCTTTGAATATGGGCTTGCCTTTTCAGCCCAGACCATATTGTTCGGGTTTCGGGCTGGCCCAAAAAAGCCCGTTTTAAACTCACTTTTTTTTAAACAATTTTTACTTTTTTTTTATGAACCCCAGTTTTACAATATACTCCCTCCGGTTCTAATTATAAGATCTCTTTGACTTTTTTGGAGAAACTAAGGATGCAAAATTAATCACTTTAAATTGTTTATATTTATCTTTTTTCTTAAACTAATTTATTCTACTTATAAACTAACCTATAATCTAATTACATGTGATATATGTTATAATTTAGTGGTCTAATTTGCTTCATTAACTTCCATAAAAAAAGTCAAAGTGATCTTATAGGGTTAATACAACTTTTGGTTTCCAAACTTTCAGTCAATTTTGGTTTTTGTCCCTGAACTTTGAAATCGGTGGTCTTGATCCTCGAACTTTTGATCAATTTTGCTTTTGGTCCCTGAACTTTAAAATTTGTGGTTTTGGTCCCCGACCTTTCGGTCAATTGTGGTCTTGGTCCCTGAACATTCAGTAATTTTGATATTGGTCCCTCAACTTTAATTTTTTTTTGAAGTTTTTTTTAAACTGAGGGACCAATACTAAAATTACTGAAAGTTCAGAGACCAAGACCAAAATTAACCGAAAGTTCAGGGACCAAAACCATCAACTTTAAAGTTCAGGGACCAAAAGCAAAATTGATCAAAAGTTCAAGGACCAAAACCAACGATTTCAAAGTTCAGGGACTAAAACCAAAATTGATTGAAAGTTCAGGGACCAAAAGTTGTATTAACCCGATCTTATATTTAGGACCGAATGGAGTAATTAGCAAAGTGAGGTTGTCTTGGGTGTTTGTAACATCCTAAAAATTAATTAAGGATTTATGGGGGTAAATAGGAATTGATTAATGAGAAATGATGGATTATGAGAATTTTTGAGGAATTTTTGAGGTATTTTGATGATCTGAAAGACTTTATTTCTCCCTTATTTTAAGGAAAATAAATTTGGAAAAAATTATTCTTAGGTTCAAAGGAGGTTATTGTGGGAGAGAATAATTAAGAGGTTTGGTAGGTAAATTTTTGAAAATAAAAGAAATTTTTATGGCTCAAAATAAATTTTAAAAATTTTGGGTTCAATAGTGTAATTTTCCCCTTCTCCTTTATTTAATCTCCCCCTCCCCAATCATTCAGACTCCCCCTCGTCTTCTTCCTCATTCATTTTCTCTCTCCTTCTGCAAGCTCTCTGTCTCTCGTCTCGCTCTCTCTTTCTCGCCTTCTTTCCACCGCTTAACCACCACCATCGCCAAAAACCACCATCTAACACCACTATTAAACTCATCTCACTTCCTACTTCTTTCCTCTACTTGTTTTTGTTCCGATCCGTGCCTAAATAAGGAGATAAAAATAGCCCTTTGCCGGACCTATCGGAGCTCACCGATGCCGGAATAGTGGTTTTTCCGGTCAACTAAGTACATTTTTGGAATCCCGTAAGTCTCCTCTACATCCCTATGTCTTTAGTTTTTCGTTTTGATATACTTGAAAAATTAGGCATTGCCTAAATTGATATTTCTGGGAGTTCTAAGCTTAATAAATTGAACAATCGACCTTGATTATGAGTTTCTCTAAGTAGATTTTTCATTGTTGGAGGTTTTCCTAATTATTGGGAATTTTTGGATTTTTGGATATATTAAAAATAGGGCTTATGATGATCTGAGGTGTCTACAGCTAAATTAATAATTTTGAGATGTTTATTAAGTTTTGGAAAATAAATTGTGGATCAAAGAATGGATTTTTGAGGTTGAGAAATAATTTAGGGATGTAAGGTTTAATTTTATTTAGGCTTGAATTTTTATAAATAGTTATTGGAAAGATAAATAATTTTGGATATATGTATAAATGGAGTAGAGATAAATTTTAGAGATAGAAAGGGAGAATAAATGTTAAATAGAAATTTAAAATAAGTAAGGACAAAGAAAGGGTAGTAAGTAATTTATTTTCCAACATGTAAAATTGTTGGATAAATAATTAATTGTGGTTGTATGTATGGTTGTGTAGTGCTTGAATTGCACTAAGTTAGCACGGGGGAGCTGCACTATTGTGAGATTGGTGCCAGCTATCAGGTAACCGCTTTCTGCTTGTTTATGTGTGTGTGGTGTTAGTAAGTAATTTGAAATATTATTATTTGACAATTATGATGTTATATGGAGATGAGATTTTGAATCACAGTTGAGATATGATTATCAATTGATGATTGATGAGATACGGAAATGAGATATTGGAATATTAATTTTTTTCATAATATAATGTCCTGTGGAATATTATTTTGAAATAGCATAAATTTGTGATTTGAAATATTTGGAACTGAAATATATATGATTTTGGAAACTATTTCATATATATGTATATTCTGAAAATACTGGAAGGCCTGGTGCCTGATTGTGGTGTTGCATATCTATGTGTTGTTTGTGAGAAATTATTTGGGTATGTGACACCGATAAATTGGAAATTGTGCCATCACGTGATGAGGTACCCTGTTGCGCCACAGGGACTAATTGATATATTATGGGAAATAAAGGAGAGAAAGACGAAAGAGGGGATATCGCCCCTCACGGATTCAAAAAGGACTGGGATCCTTCTAATTCGTGGTGCGGTTCAGGGAGGGTAGAAAGTCCCTCGTGAACTGTACCGTGGTGATCAGGGGCGGGTGGAAGGTCCCGACTGGTCCCACGTGTTTTCCCAACGTTTCTAGTAAGATTCGTTTGGGTTGATTGTAATTATCAATGATATATATACTATTCTTGAGGATGAATTGTGATGGGTTATTCCACAATTATAAACGATAAAAAGAGATTTTTGGAATAAGACGTGCATTATATGTGAATACCTGAGCATGTTTATGAATTGATATATATATATGTATTCCACTGGACACCTTGCTAGCACACACCACACGTAGATGAGTAGTTAGTGGTTGCGTTTTAGGGCTACCCCCCGTTGATCTCACTTTTGCAGGTCCTAGGAGTGAAGTAGGAGGTCAAGGGAAGGATCCGGGAACTTCTCACTGATATCGTGAGATATTCTGGACCAGAAGGAAAAGAGGTATTGCCACATTTAGGATCATATTTTGTATAATGCTTCCGCTGAACCTTGTTATTATTCTGGGGAAAAATTATTGAATAATACCTATTATGGTATGGTATTTTGTGGATGATGTGTGGAGATTAATCATGGATAATGAAATTTTCTGTGATTGTACTAGAGAGAAAATTATATTGTGATGACGGAGATTGGAGTTGAGGTTTGAATTAAAAAGATAATATCTAAATATTATGAAAATTCTTTTTCTAACTATGTTAATTATTTTACTGAGCTAATTCCTTTTCCTAACATAGTTAGCTATATAAATGTTTTAATGTTTAATTGTGAGTGGTTAATAGTGGGATTGGAGGAAATGTTACAGTGTTCACGCTGTCTTCAGCGTTCACCCAAGTGAGGACCCTAAATCAAATAAAATAACATTAATAAAAGAAATGAGATTAAAACAAATAAAATAACACTAATAAAAAGAAAAGAAAGTATTATATTTTTATCATTTAAATATTATTATATTTTTACTTTTTTAACCACCTCTATTATATTTATTATATAGTTTTTTTAAAAAAATAAGGAAAAAGGGTTCAGGTTGGCCCACGGGTTTAACAGGTTAGCCCGTCCCGGACTCGGGTTTGACGTGTTCGGGCCCAAAATACCCATTTTAATATGGGCCCTATTTTTTCAAGCCCATAACCGTATTTTTTTACAGGTTTCTGTTGGCCCACGGGCTTCGGCCAGTATTACCTGCTCTATTTCAGCCAAGGATCATTGAGTATTGAGAAGTTTTTTTAGAATCAATTCTGCCTCGGAAATATACAAAATGTATCAATGTTGCCCCACATCCTACATGTCTTGCCACTTCATAATCCATGTCAAGCCTATTATATGAGGTGGTGCCACCTCATCATCTTCTCTCTCCCTCGGTCATTTCCTTGTTCAATCTTTTTGGAACCCACAACCATGGGGTCTGAAACTCATCTCCTCTCAATCTTCTGCGCATGGTGGAGTACAATGTGTTCCCGCCGTCCTCCTACACACACAAATCATGGCAATCCATAACACACCCTTCATAATCCTTATCATCCCAATGGTCACCGTCAGGTAATACATCAACCACACAATAAATATCCATTAATTTCTCTATCTTCGCTGCCGCCATGACCACCACGGTCTCCACCTCCTCCTTCGATCTCCACCATCACAAGCCACCGAACCCATATTCCCTTTATAGAACCCATGCACCGAATCATGTACAAGCGAAAATAAATCTTTGTTTTCTTTTATGCCTAAGCCAACGTAAATCTGAAAAGAACAGAGAAAAGCCAATCGAGAAGGTCCATATTAGGCAGCCATTGAGTGAAAGGGGCTAGCGGAGGTCACCGATAGCACGGAAAGTGGCAGCGGCGGTGACGAGTAACATCGGGAATCGGAGATAAGGGTGGTCAGGGAGGAGATTATGAACAGGATTGATGTTGTGTACTTTATCTTCCGGTGTTGGCTTTCAATGAAAGCCTACGGGTGACGTTGGCACAGAGAGTTTTTTATTGGATGGGTTGTTTAATAGGTGATGAATAGAGGGCATTTAATGGACGGGGTTGTTTGTGATTTTGAGAAGACTGAGAGGGGAATGGCATGGATTTTGAGCAGGTAAGGGGAGGTGAGTTTGAGACACCATGATTGTGGGTTCCAGAGAGATCGAACAAGGGAGGAAGGGAGAAGATGATGAGGTGGCACCAACTCATATAATAAGCTTGACATGGATTATGAAGTGGCAAGACATGTAGGATGTGGGGCAACATTGATACATTTTGTATACTTCTAGGGTAGAATTGATCTTAAAAAATTTCTGGACACTTAGTGATCTTTAGCTGAATCTCTAACATGATATTTTATTGTACGATCTAGTTTGATGGAATGAACTTCGGTTTATATTTTAAAAAATATCTCAACCCACTTCAAAATATTAGAGTTGGGTGTGGAATTGGATTTTCTTCTATCTGTATAATTTCAAAACCGCTCCAACCCTTAAAACTATAAAATTAGTTCTTGCAGCGGTCAACATTCATATCCTCTCATGCATCAAACTCCCTGTTAAAGTTTGTAACCAGATTGATAGTCGTTGTTTGAATTTTTTCTGGGGTTATAATGGTTCAGCGAATCGAATACATTTGTCTAATAAGAATCACTTTTTCTTACCAGTGAATCAAGGAGGTTTGGGTATCCGGCCCATGGAATTAGTCAACAAATCCTTCCTTGCAAAGCAAATATGGTGTATCATATTAGCAGATCAGTCATCTCTATTAGCAATGACTATGGGAAAGAAATACATCAACTGGTCAAAGGAGAAATGGTTAAAAAGACCATATAATTCTTCATGGTTGTGGAACGACATCCTTGAATGCAGTTCCTTCATTACTGATAACTTTAAATGGCAAGTCGGTATTGGTTCATCTACTCAGTCAACCACCCAATTATGGTGGTCCATGCAAGGCTCAGTTGGAAACTCCGATGAAATTCAATTTGTTTTTGACTTGCTTACGCATACCCCTTATCCTTGGAACCCCGTTCAATGGAACACCTCCTTAATCATAAGACTTTATCCTGGTCAAGTAGCCGACTGCATCTTATCTACCCCATTCTCAAGCCTGTGTAGAAAGGATTTTCTAATATGGTCAGGTAGCATATTTAGAACCTATTCAGCAAAATTAGGCTATCAAAAACTGTTTGATTTCACTGTGCAGCCTAGTTTTAATCACTTCTGAAAGTTCCTATGGTCTATCTCTCTTCCTAGGAAACAGTTACTGTTTATGTGGAAACTTATTCATAAAGCAGTACCAATTGTTGATGTTTTGAAGGCTCATGAGGAATCCATTCATCATACTTTCTTTGATTGTAGTCTTGCAAAAGCTGTTTAGTTTGGATGTTTTTCAGTTCGTCCACCGACTCATCTTCCCATCAATGAGCTTATCAAATGGTTAAAAATGTTCCTCCTATCTAATGCAAGTGAAGACATCTTGGTGAAAGATATTATTATCATGCTCAATGTTCTCTGGTTCAAAAGAAACTTAGTGGCTCATACTGAAAGCATTTCCCAGCCTTAAGATATCATTAGAGATACTTTTTCTTTCTTATCTTTTATTACAATGGCTTTCTCTACCAACAAGTCACAAAGGACTGAAACAAGTATCCTTATGTCTTCTTATGCAATGCATCATGATCAATGGGAAGTTTTCTTCAGAAAGCGGAAATTGAATCGTACTTCATATTGCCACACTCTCATTTGTTTTGGAGGAAAACCACTACATGCTTCAGTTGGCAGCGGAGAACTCTTCTTGGTCATCTTTTTAATCTTGCCTATTTCAGAGCTACTGTTAACCTCTTGGAATTCATGTCTTTTGGCACATTATCAATTGGATTTCATTCATTTTTGGAGCATTTGTATATGCTTTAGATACTCAAAGTTAGAAAAATGTGCATGATGTTTTTGGTTGCAATTTGTGCTAAATTGTGCTTATTTTGGGATTTTCTCTTTGTTTAACACGAGCTCATTAAATTTATTATTGTGCAAGAGGTGTTTTAGGAAAGAGAATTAGAGCCAAGGCATTTAGGAAATCAAAGATGAGGAAAATAATGGCAAAAGATGGATGGAATACTTCATTTTCAACAAAGAACCTAAATTTTCCAAGAGGCAAATTGAGCCGCAGCTCAAATTCTAGGCTGCAGCTCACCTTGAGACAGCAGGAAACCAAGCCGCAGCTCAGTTTTCTGAGCCTCGGCTCAGTCGCACAGCAAAATGCACAGCTCCATTTTCACTCGAAAATTAGGTTTTAAAAGTGGGAAAACGATGGGAGACTCTCATTCTCGACTTTCTGGGCAACTTGGGAGCATTTTGGGGTGCTAGGGCTTGGTTTTTAAGGAGAAGGAAGCAAGGATTGAGCTTTGGAAGAGATTTGGAGCTTAATTTCTTTGGTTTTTCTTCTTCATCTTCCTTCCCTCTCTTGTTTTATGTTATGGCTGCATTTTCTCCTTGGATTTGTAGTTTTCATTGACTATGAGTAGCTAAACTTGTTATCTAGGATTATTTTGAACCCTTGTATGGATTAACTCTTTAATACTCCTCTCCTTTTGTGATTAATGGTATATATGTGTTTATTTTACTCTTTGCTTAATGCTTCTATATGCTTGATCACCATTTAGATGTTTTGTTCATTTGATTGAAGCTTGAGAGAGCTAGGTTAAATGTAGAACTTGGGTGAAATTGTACAAGAACTTGAAATTTGCTTGATGAATGGATGGTTTTGTTGGTAAGATAGAGATATACTTATTAACCTTGCATAGCCACATTAGGGTTGGAGTTTGGACATTGGGTTTTATTAATTGTAACAAGAGATTGAGCAATTAATGAAATGAGACACTTGTTCTTGACTTGAGAAATCTTTTACAAGTATATTTTGAACCCTAGGCTAACACATATATATGTATTGGAAGCATTTGTGAGAGGAGGTTATTTAGAGGTTATGAAATACAAGGGGGATAAATAATCCTAGGCTCCATTTTATCCTTAAACTCAAAGAATCAATTGTAATTATCAACTTCTATTTTTAATGCTATTTTTCTACTAATTAACTCTTCCAACCAAAAGCTGCTTTAGCTCAACTTAATTGAACTCACTAAGCCTTCTGTTTGATCACATTTGTAACCAAATCATCGTGGGAATGATACTTTCTTATCACTTTATTACTTGGCGCGACCCGTGCACTTGCGGTGCGAACAACTACCCTACAGTGGATTCATATCTCTGGTTACCCTAAGGATCAGATGACAATCTGGAATGTTCACAAACGGATGATTGACTTTTCAAGCTGGGCTCCAACTGTGAAACATATTATAGCCAGAGAAGTTGCAGAACTCCTCAAACCATATCGTTCAATAAATATAGGATTTATTTCTGTTAGTCAGTACAATGTTGTTGCGCCTTTTTTTCCTTTTCTGAATGTTGTGAGAACTATGTAATCCTCTTATAATTAATATCATTTTGTCTTTTTATAAAAAAAAAAATAAAACCTTTTCAAGTTATCTCAGATCATATATTTTAAAAGACATTTTTATTCATGAGATAATTATTGAATGAGGTACTTTAACACCATCTTTGGCTCGACAAAGGGAATGGGGGAAGAAAGGAGGGGAGGAATTTTGATGGTATTTTGTTTGGTTTGAGGGATGGGAGCAGCTGAGCTAATAAGAAATTGAGATAGTTCAGCATGGGAGTATGAAAGAAGGATGTTTCACAATACCACTCTATTCCGTATTATAAGTCCAACTATCACAAATTTTTTGTCCCTAAATAGAAGTCCAGTTTGGAATCAATTAATGCTATTATGACTATTTTACCCCTATGTTGGAAATAGGGAAGATGAGAAAGAATGTGTATAATGCATAAAATAATATTTTCACACCTATTAATAAGCACAAAGTTAAAAAAAGATTAAAAATATGTTATATTTAATGTTATAACTTCCACTTATTGGTATGTGAGAAGTAGTTAGGGTAGACTTATAATAAGGAACAAAGTGGTACTTCATTTACTTTTTTAAAAACACATGTAAGGCTGCACAAGTGACCCGGTAGCTCGTCCGGATCTAATTTGGCCCAAGGCCAACCCAGTTCTAAGAAAAATTGGCCTGAAACCATAACAAACAGAACTTAACCAAGCCTGACCATCGGGCAGGACGGGACAAGGGCATAAACATTAAGACTAATGGCGGACCAATTTTTAACAAAAAAATATTTGCCCGGAGATATTATTATTTTTTATAAATAAATAATTTTTTCCCAATTTAAAAATACATCATATAATAGTTAATACTTAATACATCATATAAAAATATTTGATTAATTCTTTTTCCTAATTTCTTTTATTTTTTAATTTATTTCATTATTTTTTCTTAGGATTAAAATGCTCAAGGACCAACAAGACATATTCTGTTGCCTGAAGGACATATCATGCCCAATTTTGGTCTTGAGCCAAACAGGACCGAGCCAGATTTTGGGCCCAAAAAAATAGGTCAGATATTTTTAGTACAAAACTTCGGACATATACCTAATCTCCCCTGACCCGATCCTTGTGCAGCCCTGCGCATCGATATCCTTTTGTTAGTACAATAAAGTGCATTTAATTTGAGATCGACATTAGGTATGGGATTCAAAAGTGTGGCATGATTTATAAGTTTACAAGCTCATACTTCGAACAGCCAAACCTTTGAGAATGAGCTTTTTGATTGGGTTTATGTTAATCATATTGGTACTATTGTTATGAGCTCGTTGTCCATGAAAAGGGTTACCATGGAAGATCCTGGCATACATGCACGAGGTTAAGTGAGGTAGTGTGGTGTTTAGCTGTCAGAACGTTGACAGGGGAGGTAATGTCATGAGTTCCACAATTTGAAGCATTATAAATGGATTGAACTTTATAAATTCAAGGGGTCCTCTCTTTTAATTAAAGCATCATGTGTGTAAATTCAAGGGGAATTTAAGATGAATAGGGTATTCTAACAAAAAAAAAATCATACATAACATATTTGGAGAGCATATATTGGTCCTTACATATAAAATCTCAATTTAATCTTTCTCAAATTTTCTTTAAATTATTCATGTTGATACTTCCCTAATAATAAATAAACAAAAGGGGGGTGAGAATAAAGGCAAATGGTTATAATATTTTAGTAATATCATATTATTTTAATTAACTTATCTAACGTCTTAATATAATAAAATTAAGTAAAATGAGAGTAACATACCATAGAGGACGCGAAAATAGAGTGGAGTAGGGGTGGCAGGGTGAAGGAGTATTATATAAGAGCAGCACCAAACTGCAATGCCACTTGCCACTGACTAAAAGATAAAGAATATAGAAGGCCCATATCATCATATAGTCCTCTAGTAGGTGGGAGAACTAAAAGACTTCAGTCCCATTAAGACCAAAAGAAACAAACTACACAAAGCAGAGATATATATGATCACTGTCTCTACATAATCAACATCAAAAGATCTCATCAATACTCATTCTGCACAAAGAGATACATAAAATTACCACCTCCATTCATGACTTTCATTAACTTCAAGTCTTCAACCCCACAAGAGGTGAATCATGAACAAGCATGACAAGAGCAGGGCTGAGACACAAGGGTAGAAACAAGTGTCCACCACTCTAAGGCCACCATGGCTATCATCTGAGTTCATGCCAACTCCGGACGGCCCTAAGCCGCCGCCGCCGCCTATGCCTCCTATACCGTACGGAGTAGCTGTCGTGGTTGTTGACGATGACGGCATCGTACTTCCTGTGGTTGATGAGGATGTACTACCCGTGGAAGACGTGCCTCCAGTTGAGGATGTCCCACCTGCACTGCTGATTGGCCAAAAACAAACAAACCCTTCAATTAATTTGTTTGAGTTATTAAGACTTTTATTAAATGTACAACAGTCAATTAATTTTAAGCCAAAGTGAAAAGGTAGAAGCTGAGCTATTGGGGGGTGATTCTTATTAGATGGGAAAGGACGGTGGGAGGTACACAAAAAAGATGAATCAAATATGCATGAATGTGGACTCTCTTTTTTTTTTTCCCCCTAAAGAAGGCTTATAGCTCAAAACAAATGATAATGCGCTTCATCGTCATCAATCAATCACACTATTTAAGTATTTATTATTCATTTTCATGGCGTCCACTTCCCTCTCTTTTTGACTGCTACGTAATTTTCTTTCATCGAACAAAACACCAAAAGCAAAAGGCAACCCCACCCATGCCAGGGGCACAATTATCCTTCTCTAATATACAATACTTTTTAATATTATTAATATTCCAAAACAGTCTCAGTGAGGGAAATATTAACTTATATGACTTTGATAAATTCATTTTTTGATTCTTCATTATATAATTTCTACAAGGGTCGTGCTACACAGAAAGGCTTCGGATACTAATTTGCGAGTACAATGAATATTGAATAGCTAATGACTAATGAGTGGTGAACAAATGTACATGATTGAGGAAATTACAGTATTGGTCAAATTATAAAAGGTGTGTGTTCAAATCCGTTAGACCAGGACCACAAACAATTTAACATAGCAAGTAGCGGCATTTTAAAAAATAAAGGTGCAAAAAGAAAAGCAAAAGGAAAAAGGAAAAGTGGCTTGTTAGATTTTTCCTATCTAATCAGCATAAAATGGTATAGATGTGAACGTGTATCAAACATCTTATAGAAATAGTCATAAATAATGTAGAGCAAGTATATACATCAGAACTCAGTTCAAAAAAAAAAAAAAAAGTATATACATCAGACCAGATTGTTTTTATTTTTTTTGTTTCTTCAAGTTGTTTTATTTTGTTTTTCTTCATTGAAACCAGATCCTATCAGCTGTCATTTTCAATGTTTTCCCATCGTTTTCACACACACGCCAAACAGAGACATATATCATCAGGTGAATTATTGGTACAGACCTAAAAAAAACTTCCTTGTGGAAACTAGGGAACATTTTCATGTTTGATATTCATATCATGCATATGTTCACTTTAAGTGTTCAACATCAAGCATAATTCAGCTGCACTCACTGTCAAATATTTTATTCCGGCATGCCAGAAAAACAGATATTTGCAACCCTGTTTAGACTCCTAGGAACCACCGAATATTTGAGGAAAATTAATCTAATGCAACTTCTTCCTGCTGCTGCTGTTGGATTTGTTTTCCTCCTCTTCACTGTTCCTCCTCCTCTTCCTCTCATTTTCTCTATTTCAACCTTTAAATTATAATTTGAATAGTCCAGATTTAAGGTTTTATAAAATTACTAACAAAATATCAAGTTATTTAATGAATACATAATTAAATTCAAACAACAAGATATTTTTGTTTATACAAGCTTTAAAGATCTAAAGTTCTCGATTTTTTGGGAATCACAGTCCCTTAGGAATTCTCCCTTAAGAATTCTCTGATCTAACTTCCATGAAAAATCCACAGAAGAGATGGCCAAGCAAAACTTTCTCAAATTTCACATTCCATCACACATGCCTCTTCACGTTCTTCATATCTCAGGTAATTTACCAAGAAATATCTAATTCATCCAATAAATCATGGAGATGATCGAGTCTCACTTACATCATTTGAAACCCTAACAAGATCCCCGAGATTTTAGGACAAAATATTCAGATAACTCAAAATCTCTAAAAAAATTTTCGCCCAAAACAACAACAAAATTTTAGTTATGATAGTTTAGACAAGAAAATATTTAAAATATAATTTTTAGAAAACTTTGAATTAGTAGAGTCAAAATTTCAATCTAAAGTGAGAGTAGAGGAGGAATTGAGAAGAAGAGGAAAGCCAGGCCATTCCTACTTGCCCCATCATCCCCAAAAGTACAGTTGCCACTTTAATTGCTGCTTTTAAGGGTTTAAATTAAAGGCAAGAAGAAGCATAAATAAATGATAAGAAGGATAAGACATGATTTCGCCATTATGAAATTTACAAGCGAACCCCACCACCTCCTCCTTTTCTCCTTATATCTTGAATCCGTCTCTTAACTCTATCCAAGTTATAGTAATTTCAATCTTCAAGTGATGTGATAATGATATATACAACCAGCTGGGTTCAACAAGCTTCTTTATATCATGACATTAAAGACAGAATACCAGAATGAAACCAAACAATTCAAAGAAAGATAAGGCCAGTAATAAAACACAAAAATAAACAAGATAAGAGAAGCGAAAGTGAAATGCTTACGTGGCACTTGAGGGGTAGACACAACCAGATGTACCTGCACATCATAACGCAGAGTGAGTGAGGCATATAGGAAGAAGAGAGAAATGGCTAAAAAAGAAAGAGAGAAAACGCAGACTGGGGTTGGAGGCGGTGAGAGTGGCGGTGCCGGCGAAGTCACAGGTGGCGGCGGACTGAGACTTGCGCTGGAAGTAGCTGTTAACGGCGTAGTTACAGTGAGCTCTAACGGTGTTAGGCTGGAAGCAAGGACCGTTCTGACGGATGGGGTTACAGTCAGCACCAGCACCACACGCATAGTCCAAAGTCTTCTGCAACACTGCGTCGCTTCCGTCCTTGCACACGCACCAGTTCCCACCTTCCACATTATTCATTATTCATTATTATTATTATTATTCCACAACATTAAATTAATAACGTAGTCAACACAAATATATGTATAATGGTCAGAGAGTGAGTGAAGAAGAAATATACGCACTGGAAAGGGGAGTGGAGGCCAGAAGAAGGGTGAGGGAGAGAGGTAGAAGAAGGAGAAGAGAAGCCATGTTTTAGGAAGAGAAGAAGGTGGATTGATTGGTGAGAGTGAGAAATGAGAGAAATGAGGGGTGGGGATGCGTGTGAATGAATGGGCTGCTATTATAAAGCTGGGCGTGATAGTGCCCACTGGCCACCCTTTTATTAATGCTTGCTGTCGCTTTGTGTCTCTCTGTGTGCTTTTTTATTTTTTTCATGATATATGTGTTCTTAATGGGTTGAGCAGCGTAAAACCTTTAAGTCCTTACCTGATATGTATGACACAAAAAACAAAAACATTGGGAGCTGCGAAAAGCTTAGAGAGAGAGAGAGAGAGAGAGAGAGGTTAAATAAACCCCAAGCTGTTCTTTTTAATTAAAAGGGGAAAAAGCAGAGTTGGAGTTTTTGCTGCTCTTTCTAGAGCCTTGGAGCATTTGAAAACTTGAAAGCATTGGAGTAGTGGATTTATAAGTTCAAATGATCTTCTTTAATTCTATCAAGAGCCAGCTTCAACCAATGGTGGTTAGTGTAGTGTAATCTCACTTCGTCGCTTAATTAGTGGTCAGCATTTTACCCTTAAGTAGAGGTTCCTGATGCGGATCTAGATTAGTTTTAGATCATTAAGTTCTCCCATGATATAGGTTGGCCTAGGTATCAGATTGAGATTTTTTTTTTTTAAAAAAAAGAACTGGTTTCTACACTCATCATGAATGGTCTGTATTTGATTTTAAATTATAAATCTATTGAACTATTTTTAATACAAATAAATATACGCCGTTCAAATAAGATTTAGATACATTTAGTTCTTCTTGCCTGTCTCTTTTATTAGCGGGGACATTGGTTCCTTCTATCATTCTATCATGCCAGTTTTTTTGGGATTGACTCTCCTTTTGAGTCTGTGATTATTACTGATCATCCACTCACGAGTTTCAACTAAATAATAAAATAAAAAAGAGGTCTTCATATTGACATATTCTGAATCACAAATAATCGATGAGATTGTGATGAATCCAAGTAGAAGAGAGCCATGAAAGAGATTGTGAGAGCCTTGGGCTATGGCCTATATATTACTAGCATTGTTAAATCAATTCATTTGAAACCTGGATCTTGGAAAACATCGACCCAAAGAGGACCTCTCTCCACTGGACCTTAATCTTTGGGACTCTCACTTGGTCTATTTGGAAAACTAGGAACAGGAGATTGTTTTCTGGAGAAGCTTTTAGAGCAATGGACATAGTGGCTGAAGCGCTAGCAATGGCCAATCACACTGTCAAAGCACTAAACACATGCCAATCCTCACTGATATAATTTAGCAGCTGACATAGCAATAGTTCTAGTTCTGTTTGTATTGATTGAACTGATGTAACCCATAGTTGTATTATTTGTATTGATAGCACTGACTATCTTCCTTGAATGAAATTCGCCTTTCCATTCAAAAAATTCATTGGCTTCACCAAAATAAATACATCGGGGTTAAACTTAAAATGTTGTCGCTGTGCCTTCAATCATGGATACTTTCACAAGCATTCGAAATAAGCATGTGTGATTGGGCTTGTCATTAAGTTGATTGATTAATTCTAAGATAGCCCAAATTCAATTGCATAACTAATACTCCTTAGTTTGATTAGATCAAAGATATTTGTTACATTAGTTAAAATCGTATGATATTACCAAATACCCTAGTCATCTACCTTCACCTCACCCTCTATCTCTCTTACTTATTTATTATTCAAGGGCATTTATAAAGATGAATTAGGAAAAAAATTGAGAACAATTGGAAAGAGAAATTATATTTATAATCAAACTTACTTATCTAAATATGTCTTATATTTGGAACCGAATGAAATATTAAATTTCCACTAGGATGACGAAAGATTTTTGTTCATTGCACACTTACCAAGCATATCCTTGTATTTTCAATACTCCTTATAGTCCTTAATGGGAGACCTAATTAATTTTTTAGAAAATTTTAAGAAAAATAAATAAATAATTTATATATTGAGCTGCCTGAAATTTTTCTTCCAAATTAGTTTATTTCACTTATCAACTAAAATATAATCTAATAATACATCACATATGTCATAAACTCATAATTAGCTAATTTATTAACTTCCATAACCCCAAAAATGTCAATTAAATCTTATATTTAGAATGAACGGTATAATTTTCTAACATCTATGAGGCCTTATCATATCTTATATTGTCCTCTTTTATCTTGTAAGTTGTAAGTGTATAAATGTAAATTCAATCAAATAGACACATATATTCATTAACAAGCCTCCCAATTAAAACTATGCACATCCCTTTCCATAAAAAATAGAGGATATATAATACGTTTATGTCATTTGAATTTCGGTAAAATTACTTAGACATGCATGTCCTCTATCTTTCAAACACCTTTCATACAATTAAATTTTTAACTTTGATGGGAATATGATGTTTGGGGATTCGAAAATATTTTTCATCAACTGAAATTTTCACTAAAGTATTTTCAAATTCTATCCATTTGTTTCGGAGTAAGACACCTAATTTTCTGCCGTAATATCAAAAGGGATTGATGTGACACCGGGTCAAACTTTGATGCCATATTTAATAGTAGATAGATAGTAGATAGATAGATATAGAAAGTAGATGTATATCTCCAATAGTTATTGAATTCTTTCATTGAATATTTTATTTTAAGTATTATACACCCTGTTCCTCTGTGCGACTGTGCCTCCTATTTCTAGTAATTATGAACAAGAAAAATCCCAAAGCTTAATATTTATATCTGCAAGTAAATTATTCAGCATGAGTTTTAAGAAAAATAAAATAAAATAAAGTTTGCAGATGAAATATCACTGCCTCTTTGATATTTTGAAAAGAGTAATACTAATGTGGTAATTACCTTAGTGTACTAATTAGCCACCAAGAATAATTTCGTTCAGCTGTTAACAACTGCCAATCTTTTTGCTGCAAATAAGTTCAAGAGAACTATTTTTTGAATGCTGGCAAAAAAAAAAAAAGAACTATTTTTTGAATGATATTAATGCATATGTAAGAAAAATAAAAACAACTTGTGTTCGTTATTTTAATAAAACGTTGAACAAAAATTTGGGAGTGTAATTTTCTTTACAAAAAATATATAAGGTGGATGCATATTTTAATCAGCATCAATTAAAAACATGTGACCGCGTTTTTCACTTTGAAATTATATGCTCGGAGGTTCTTTTTCTCACGTTTCGGCATCAAATGACTTCATTTTTTTCCTTGATTAATTTTATTTGACGATTTCATTATAATTTCATTGTGATCTTTTTCTACTTGGACCAGAGCCTAATTGGTCAAGTAATATTCTGTCTAAAATTAAATGTTTTCTTCAACCATGATGGGAAACCACAAGCGTTTTTTGAATAAAAATAATACATAAAGGTATAAAAAAACAAACCTTTCTAATATAAAAGAAGGAATTTATAGTTCGAAAACATATTATTTAAAATATATAGTAAAAAATCAGAGAAAGAATTAACCAATACGATAGATTTTCAGAAGAAAGAATTGAATTATAAAATTGCTTTCAGTAATATCTATTTGTTAAATGTCCAATTAGTTGTCGGTTTGTTCTAACTCAACTAGTGGTTTTGAATTCAAACCTTAGGTATGCAGCCTCAATAATTAGTATGAGGTAGCGATGTTTTCCCTCATTGTAGGCCTATATTCTCGAGAATAAGATTAATCGGTTACTAATAGTGTCGGATACTGATAGATAAATCTAAAAAAGTTCAACTAGATACAAATAAAACAATCAAAACTGAACGATGAAAAATAAAACCGTGAAAATGAGGCTAAAAAATTATTAAGATTAGGTACTGAGAAATATTAAATACGATCAGAACTGAAATAAAAATTCACCATACGGCCCAATACTCGGATTCTTATCTATTTGTGACATACAATTTTTTTTTGGGAAAAAGGCAATTTTTGGCCCGGAAATTTTCACTTTGGACCAATTTTAGCCTGGAAGTTTTTTTAGGACCTATTTTGACCCGAAAGTTAACAAAACATAGCAATTTTGACCTTCGCTACATGGATAGTTATGCCACGTGGCAGACGCTGGTTGGCGTATCTGTTAGCCCAGGTCAAAATTGCTACGTTTTGTTAACTTTCGGGTCAAAATAGGTCCTAAAAAAACTTCCAGGCCAAAATTGATCCAAAGTGAAAACTTCCGGGCCAAAAATGGCCCTTTTCCCCTTTTTTTTTGGGATATGAATGTGACATACAAAATTGAATACAAATGAATTGAGGTGACGAAAAGATATTAATTCTCAGGGTGTTCATGGGACGGGACGACTCCATCCCGTCCTATCCCATCAAAAGGCTTATGAGATAGGTTTACCGTCCCATGTCCCATCCCGTCCCGTCCCGTTCGGGACATGATAACTACGGGACGGGACGGGAATTTCCCGTTTGTTTTTTTTTTCAAATAAAGATAAAAGGTCATTTTCGTAGGAAAAATATGAGTCCAATATTGCACCAAAAAATTTGACTATGGGCTTTTACAAAATATTATTGTTTTTAACAATTTTTTTGTCTTGACAACATAGTAAACTATAATCAAATTTAACATATAATAACAAAAATACATCTAAATTGAGTCTAAAAGAAACTTTCATATTAATACATAAATTTTAAATTAAAAACATGTATTCAATGGGATAAGCAGTTCGAGTGTTTTCTGCAATAAAATTGGTTTCTTTTTTTTTTTGATAATTCCAGGAATTAAAAACTAAGAGTCCTCATCGCCAGCTTATGAGCATCAACATTATCAGATATACTAATTAGATTGATTTGTGTTGTCCACTCCATACCCAATAAAGGCTGAACTTCTAGTAATAATTAATAATCCTCATGCATCTCAAGGTCTTTAAGTCTCCTGTTAGTTTTTTTACCATTAGTAAGACTCCTATTAGTTTGATTCTTATTAGTTTATAACTTTGTAAGCGGTCCTTATATGTTTAGATTATTAGGTGCTTAAAAAAAATATAATATAACGGGACGGGAATGGGACAACCCCATCCCGTCTCATTCTCGTCTCGCAATCAAAAATTTGTCACGTCCCAAAATAAGCGGGATTAGGACGGGACGTGTAGGACGGGAAATTCTTGAACACCCCTATTAATTGCTGATATTCAAGTGTAATCTCATTTTCACATGTCGAAGGATGGTGTTTGATCTTTGAAGCGTTAGATTTAAGAATTAAGATAAGATGACAGGAAAAATGGACATTGATGGACTATGAGTAATCTAGTTTAATTTATAATGGTTTTGTTGTCAAGCATTATGTATGCAGTATGCGTGTGTCGTTGTTATTATTGTTATCAAACTCGCTAGTTGACTCTTCAATTTTACCGTTTTTATGGTTCTACATACCTTAAACCTGTCACGGGTCACTTAAATTTGTAGTAGGTGTGAATTTGGTAAAACTAACGAGTTTATACACTGAGTTTACTGTTTTTACATTTCTACCTTACGGAATAATCTTGTTAACTTATTTTATATATCATGTTAAGTGTTTTTATTTGATCATATTCAATGAATTTATATATAATTTTATATAATTTTTTATTGAGTTTGATAAAATATGAATGTTGATATATTCAATATAACTATTCGTATTTAAAATATATTTAAGTCAAATTTTTGTTATTTTTTGTATTTTTTATTTAATTATATACTTTAAACAAGAATTCATTAATAAAAGTATACTTTACGAGTTTACGATCCGACTATACATTCTCATCACGAGTCTATTTAAACTCACGAGTTTGACAACCTTATTATAATAACCATGTTACTTAATTGTAGTAAGGTCCTTCTCATTATTGCGAACCTATATTCCTGCAATCTAAATCTGTTAATTGATTGTTAGTAATACTAGATGGAGAAATATAAGATGACTTGTCTGATAGTGATGGTCAAAAAATGGATAAGATGAAATTTAAAATATTTATATAGTTTTTTTTGTTGGGTTACAAAAATTAAAACAAACGGCAATCCGATGATAAAATACCGAGATAATACAATGACTCACAAGAATGATAAAAACTAGACGAATACATGGAAATATGAAACAAACGAGACTGTAAATAAGAGCAACGGACTAAGAACTTTTTGTGAACTAGACTAGATGCTTTTTGTGCATTTGAGAGTAATTGAGTTCATCAAGTGTGATCAAGTCCCCCTTTCAAATGACCCCTCTGTTTTATCTTGTTCTGTCTTTTGAGAAACCGTTGCTTTAAATATGGGGGAGTGATTCCTCTTTTTCCTCCATGATCTTGCCCGTTATCCGCCCTTGGAAAGACCCATTCTCCCGAAAAGGTCGCTCTGGTTACAAGACCCTCATAGAGCTCTTTGGACTTCCTTAGGTTATTGCCATCTGGCAGAAATTCGAATGCATTTGTTATGCAGTCATAGGCGTGCTTCTTAACCGAGTAGGCTTCTTCTGGTTCGACACCTCCTGACTCAAGGTGGTTATTTGGTGTTCGTTGGGCCTTGAACAAGTGTGTTGCTTCATGGAATGGACCTTCTCGTATGGGCTCACTTCTTGTGTTTGGACTGTGTGGACGTGGCTCTTCTCGAGAGACGGAGCCGAAAATTGGGGGCTTACACTGTCAATAAATATTACTATTCCACATATATAACCTTTGCAGGGCAGTAAATAATAAAAACAAAAATTTCCAAATGTTCATTAAATCTGTTACTTTTTTTTCGCCAATATTAAATCTGTAATTCGATTTCAGAAAATTCAAGCAGCTTCAATCATACAATACAATTTACATTTTGCCGGCGGAGTCCATAGAAATATTAAATAACGATTTGATGATTTTATAATAAATAAATATACGTATAAATTGTAATATTGTATTGTATAAACAACCACAAATAAATAACGACAGTAACGGAAGCATGCCATGTTTAAAATCTTTAAGAATAAATAGATTTTAAAAAAATCAATTAAGCATAATCTTTTTTATATTTTCCGTATATATTGATATTGATATTGATGATTACATACAAAAAGTCATGCACGACTCAAAACACAACGCTTGAGCTACTACGCAACCCGTAACTTAATCTGAAGTGTATTTCAGAATTTAACGTCATCCTGTTGATGTTTGGCAGACTTTATGTTCGAAATAAGGTCATGAATCATGATGATGTTTTTTTGTTGTAATAAACATAAGTTTTAGGAGAACTATACCCAAAAAAATAATTGATGATGACAATGTTTTTATTTGCATGTATAAGAAAACTTGGGGAGATCAGTAAAGCGAATCCCACGTTTATAATAGTTCTTCCCTTTGGAAGCAGACTGTGTCCAACCGTACAATGCACCCTTGAAGGAAATTGGAATTTCCCAATACCTTATATCCTAAACACGGGGTCAATTAGATTACATTCTAGATAAAGTTGGTTGGAGTTAATTTTTATCCTAAATGTTAGGTCTATTTTCATTCTATCAACTATATATATTTATCATTTTCATCTAATCTAAATCGTCTAGTTTTAAAAAATGATATATAATGTGGTCAAAAATATTATGTAACAATTTAATAGCTTATTTAATTTATTAATTTTTTTAAAACCAGTCAACTAAATTTTATATTAAATAATACTCCCTCCAGTCCTAAATATAAAACCACTTTGACTTTTTTTTGTGGAAGTTAAGGAAGCAAATTAGACCACTAAATTATAACATATGTCACACGAAATTAGATTATATATTAGTTTATAAGTAGAATAAACTAGTTTTGAGGAAAAAAAGATTTTTTTTTGGATTGAAACTACTTTTTTTTGGACTAAAAAAAAAGTCAAAAAAGTCAAAGTGATCTTATAATTAGGACCGGAGGGAGTATGTTCTATGAAAAATATGGTCCAATAGCTGCTAAAGTATTTTTTGAAGCATGTGCAGAACATATTTGATAGGTTATTCTATTATACTTTTGTTTATTAACGTGAAATTTTATTTTCATAAATTTTTTTTTACACATATTTAATATAATTAATTTGTAGATATTAATATAATTAATAAATTTAGTTATTTGTAAAGAATACTCATTCATTTATCTAAAATAATGCACTCTTTAATTATTTGCATTAGAATCAACTTATCATAGAAATTCCCTTACATGCAACCCATAGTAATAATTTAGGGAAAAAATTATAAATAACAAAGACAGAAATATATTAAAGTCTTATATTCTTAACTAGCTATTATATTTAGAATTAGAGATAAAGTATTTTAGAACCTAATAAATTGTTTTAATCACATAATAGAATTCAAATTGTAATGTAGACAAAAATCATATTTTTTATACGTATGAAAGGTACAACGTGGACATCAAAGAAATAAAGAAAAAGAACTGCACATAAACACCAAAGAATTCCTCTAAAATTTTGCTGATTGCATCAATATATAGGTGAAGAGAAGCATATATTACAGTGAAATATTTATACAAAATATATTTTAATTGATTTTCAATAATGATATTAGAAACACCAAATCTCAACCATTGAAAGAAGATCTAATAGTTATTAAGAGAAAAAAGAGGAAAAATGATGTAAAGAAAAATGAGGCATCCCTCTCCCTGAATGGATCACCAAAAAAAAAAAAATTTAAGCAATATAATTGCAGCTGTGTAAAAATTTAAATGCTTTTCCCTTTTTGATTTACTTTCTCTTATGTGTATTTTTCTTATATAACTATTTAATATACAAAATTGTTGGGTTGAATTTAAATATCGTTGCGCTTAAGATTATTCTTCTCATGTGAATTTAGCATAAACACAATATAATTAAGCATTTCATGGTAATATTTGGATAATTGGATGAACTATCACGTACGACTTTTAAAACGATAAATTTCTTTCGTTAATGTCAAATGATATGCGTAATCACATTTTATATATAGCATTATTGCATTTGAAACTAATATCAGTAATTTAAGAGCGAGAGGGACGGACTGTATATATGTTTGATATGAGAAAGAATATTCAATGAAGATTATTAAACACGGTAATTTGAAAAATATAAATATATACAGTAGAATATTCAACAACAACAACAAAGCCTTATCCCACTAAGTGGGGTCGGCTATATGGATCGCACGACGTCATTGTGCTTTATCGGTAACCAAATCTTTAGATATATTATTTATTAAAAGATCTCGCTCTACAACTTCATTGAGTGTAAGTCTCGGTCTCCCTCTTAATCTTTAAATATAAACATATACAGTAGAATATTCAATGAAGATTATTAATTAAACACGGTAATTTGAAAAAAATAAACATATACAGTATACAAGAAAATCTCAAATTTTTAATAATTTAATTTTATTCCAGTCAATGTGCAAACATAATACATAATGCCAGACCAAGTAGGTGCACCTTTTTATTGGTTTATTTTGACCATTAGCATGCACATTTGTGGACTGAGAGGAACTGAATGTATGAATAGGTGGTGAAGTATTAATATTTTTGTTTAATATATTAAAGTCTATGTTTGAAAAATTGGTTTTAATTTCTTTGATTAAAACACATTCCGATATAATAATAATATGTACGCAGTTCAACCCAAATTTAATAAAAGAAACTATCACAATTGATATTCTGTTTTTAGCCCTTCTTCCTTCTTTAATACATATTCTCAACTTCCATGCGAGCTAGCTATAGCGCACGTAAATTAAAGTATTTGAAGTTTCTACCTTCCTTTTCTCTAGCAAAACACTATATGTATGTAGAATAAGGTTCTTGAAAAGTACTCATTCGAGCGCAAAGAGAAGAATTTATTTGATCATATTTATAAGGCACCTCATCAAGTTTTTTCATATAAATTAAACATATAGTTCTACCATTCATTTATTATGCATTGAATTTAATTTTTTTGCGGTGTAGTAGATATTAAATATAGGTAAAGTTAAAAAATTTTCAAATTATATGGTATTATTAATGATGTTTAAGTTTTTCCTTAGTCAGTGTGAAACATACTTAAAGTGTCCTATAAATAAGATTAGAAGAGTATACACCCAACCATAACAAAAACCTATCATCTAAATATAGAAAGTCCTACTTAACATATATACAAAACAAAAACACTCACCATACTACACACACACAACCTTTCTAAATCCTGTTTATAAACACTCCTCCCGGTCATACATATAAGATCACATTGACTTTTTTTGTGAAAGTTAATGAAGCAAATTAGACAACTAAATTATAACATATATCACATATAATTAAATTATAGGTTATTTTATAAGTAGAATAGATTAGTTTTGAGGAAAAAAGATAACTATAGACAATTTAAAATGGTTAATTTTGCATTTTTAATTTCTCTAAAAAAATTAAATTGATCTTATAATTAAGACTTGAGGGAGTATTTGATTATTATTTCAAACATAACCGGTTCTTTCAATCAGGGAAGGTTACGGTCATAAGTAGATTGTGCTTAGGATCGGAGGCTTATTGACATTAATGCCCTCTCTGTGTGTAGCGAATTATTAAAAGCAATTTTCTTAAATTTGACAGTAAGTTGAGAAGATTTGTTTTTTTTTTTTTTAATAAAAATAGACATTCAATGTTTTAATTATAACTTTGGACACTTGAAAGACATTACTTTATTCATGAAATTAATCATCAGTGGCCGCGACTTGTAGCTAGCAATTAAATTAAGCAAGATGTATATATAGCAAAGTAAACTTAACCAGTGATTATTCATTCATCATCCGCCACGACTTGAAAATAATATATGGACACAGTAACACAAAACTAAACCATATAGGCACGTGCATCAACCACACTCAACCAACTCAAATTAACCCTAAACCTTGAGTCTCTCAATCTCTATATATACTCAAACCATCCACTTCAACATATCATAATTAGCACTACATCACTCTCCTTCATTAACTATCTGCATATCCATATATAGCATCGATCCACATATACAAAAAGAATGGATAGTGTGAGTGTTTGTTCCCCTTGGCTTCTGGGACTGGCTACGCTTGCATTAGGCAGCCTCATTTATAGGCTAATTTACATATTTAATGGAACATCTCTTCCTCTACCTCCTGGTCCTAAGCCATGGCCTATAGTAGGAAACATGCCACACCTTGGGGCTATGCCGCACCAGGCTCTAGCCGGCTTGGCTCGGCTCTATGGTCCTCTCATTCACCTCCGTATCGGCGTGGTTGACATAGTGGTGGCCGCCTCGGCTTCGGTGGCGGAGCAGTTCTTGAAGGTGCATGATGCCAACTTCTTGAGCCGCCCTCCAAATGCAGGAGCTAAGTACTTGATGTATAACTATCATGATCTCATCTTTGCTCCCTATGGCCCACGCTGGCGCATGCTCCGAAAGATCACTGCCCTCCATATGCTCTCCACTAAGGCCCTCGACGATTGTAGGCACTTCCGTCAGGTCATTCACTCTCTCTCTCTCTCTCTCACACGCTAACGATTTGAACTTCCCATGCTCAGCGTGCAGCCAAGTGGACAGCATAAATATTCCCTCCCTTTTTGCGTAATTAACTTTTTTACAAATCCTAAGAAAATAAAAAAAGCTATGTATAAATTGATTTTCTTGAATTTTTTCGTCTAAACCAGTTTATTTGACTTATAAACTAAAGTATAATCTAGTAATATACAAAATACATTATGATTTTAGTGGCTCATTTAACTTCTTTAGATTCTCATTTAAAAATAACTGGGTCTTATATTTAGAAAGGAGAAACATATTTTAAGAGAATTGAACTTAATACATACATATACTGTACATGTACATGCATGATAACATGCTCCTTCTAGTTTTTAATGTATAGTCTGAGAAAAAATTAACTTATTTTGGGAGATTAAGAAAATTAATCAAACTATTTAATTATAACATATCTTACATTACATTGCATGTCAATACATTGTATATCAGTTTACAAGTTAAGGTAATCGGTCATGAAGGTAACTGAGAGATAGAGGAAGAGTGAGGGCATCGAATTATTAAGGTAATCGGTCATGAAGGTAACTGAGAGATATATAGAGGAGGAGTGAGGGCATTGAATTAAGTAATGAAAGCAAGTTGCAGGAAGAGGCCAGGAGACTGGTAAGCAATCTAGATAACATACATGTATATGTGTATGTAAGAGTAGTCCCTATAGTTCTTAATTTATTATTGAGTTGACTTATTTGTCTAAAATATGACTTATCTGTAACATTTAAAAAACTAAATAAATTATTTAATTATAACATGTATGCTACATGTCAGTAAATTGTATATCAGTTTAGAAGTAATGTAATATGAAGAAAAATAATTAAATAATGAAAGGAAGTGCTGCAGGAAGAGGCAAGGAGGCTGGTGAGTAATATGGCGAAAGCAGGGTCAAGTGGTGGTGTGGAAATAGGGCAAGTGGTGAACGTATGCGTGACGAACGCGCTAGCAAGGGCGATGATAGGGCGGCGCGTGTTCGATGACGTCAGTGGCGGCGGGGGCGAGGGGAAGGCGGAGGAGTTCAAGTCAATGGTGGTGGAGATGATGGAGTTGGGTGGAGTTTTTAACATAAGCGACTTCATTCCTGCGTTGGAGTGGCTCGACCTTCAAGGAGTTCATTCCAAGATGAAGAACCTTCACAACAGATTCGACTCTTTCCTCTCCAACATCGTTGAGGAACACAAGGTCGTTTCTGATGATGATAAGAACAACAACCACCACAGGGACTTGTTGACCACGTTGTTGTCCCTTCAGGATGTTCGCAATGACGAAGGAGCTTCCCTCACCAACGTTGAAATCAAGGCCCTTCTTATGGTATACCATTCCTCTTTCTCTAATATTATCTCTCATCCCTTCCTTCCATGCATAATAAGTAGTGGCCGGCGCTCCTCAATCCTCCTTAACCGTTCAAATCTTATCTGGATGGTCTAGATTTATTAATTTAAAGCTTATGATTTTTAAATGAATATTATATTTTTTGACAAAATGATAGTTAAAAGATTATTTTTATTTTAGATTTTGTATCTATTAAAATAATTTTCATTTAAAAATAGTAAACTTTAAATTTATAAATATGAACCATCTAGATTAGATCTGGACCGTTCAGAATGGAGGAGTGCCCTCTACTCATTTTTCTTACAGGCACTGAAACTGGTTCTGATATATATATGACATCAAGTGGACTTATTTAAGGAAATGAATAAAATACTTCCTCTATTTCTAAATATAAGACATAATTGACTTTTTTGGAGAATCATATGAAAGATAAATAAGTTAGTTATTAATAAGTTGATTTTCCTGAATTTTTTCTCCGAACTAGTTTATTTGACTTATAAGCTAACATATAATCTAACAACACTTAAAATATATTATAATTAAGGGGCTCATTTAACTTCATTAATTTCTCCAAAAAAAAGTCAACTGAACCTTATATTTAGGAACGGAGGAAGTATTTATCATTTTTTCTCCAAATTAATTTACTTAACTTGTAAATTGATATATAATCTAATAACATGTAACACATACACACGTATAATATAATCAAGTAGTTTATTCAGTATTATAATCCTCCCATATATAGCACCAACTCAGTCTTAATTATATGAAGGAGTGAAGTTAAGATGTAATTTGTGATGAAAATTGTATTGCATCATGAATTAGATCTTACATATAACAAAGGCAAAACGTGGTACTCCCTCCCACCATGAGTATGTGTCTTTAATGGTGGGAAATTCATCTTGATCCTAAACTCCTAAACATACGAATTAGTGGTGTTTTCTTAACAATAATCAAATAAAAAGGAGTATATTAGAGCATTTTAAAAAATATATACATAATATATTCACTAACTTAACTGATAATTTAAATCAATCAAGGTGGTACTTTAGCAGCGGAGGAAGTATGCATGTGTTTCTACAGATGAACTAGCTTGATATTATCTATGCATGCGTATAAAGGACATGAAGGAACAAATACTTATGTACTATGATGCAGAATTTGTTTGCGGGTGGGACGGACACGACAACAAGCACAACAGAGTGGGCCATGTCGGAGCTGATGAAGCACCCAACCATGCTGGCTCGAGTCAAACAAGAGTTAGACTCAGTGGTGGGTCAAGACAGGCTAGTGAACGAGTCAGACCTCCAAAATCTACCATACCTACAGGCCATCATAAAGGAAACCTTTCGTCTCCACCCTCCAACTGCTCTCTCTCTTCCCAGAATCGCACATAACGACTGTGAGATCTTCGGCTATCATATCCCAAAGGGTGCAACTTTGCTGGTCAATATATGGGCCATAGGTCGTGACCCGAATGAGTGGCCCGACCCGTCGGAGTTCAAGCCGGAAAGGTGGCTTCCGGGAGGCGACAAGGCTGAGGCTGATATTAAGGGTTATGACTTTGAGGCCATACCGTTTGGTTCTGGTCGGAGGATTTGTCCAGGCGTGAGTCTTGGAATTTGCGTGGTTCAGCTTTTGACTGCAACTATGGTGCATGCTTTTGACTGGGACATGGAAGATGGGCTTAATCCGGAGAAGCTTGACATGGAAGAGGCTTATGGGATTACCCTCCAAAGAAAGGTGCCTTTGTCACTGAAACCAAGGCCTAGGCTTGAACCACATGTTTACATTACTCCTATGTAATTAGTTTGAGCTGAGACAATGAATGCTTCATGAAGGCTTTAGAGGTGGAGACTGTGGCTACTCATAGTTGAGCTCAATATAATAAATCGTATATGATCAATATGAGTGTGTTAAATGTATTTCTTTTAATTTATGTCCTTTTCAACGTGCTTATGAATATTTTAGGCTCCCCTTTCCTTTCCTCCTTATATGTATATTTTCTAAATAAAGTGTTGGCCGCGTTGAGGATAATATATATATATATGAATCATATAAAAATGGGGACAAGTGTGGACTCAAAATTGCAGCGAATGCATACGAAATAACCGGAATTGAGCTTTTATTTGCTGAACATGTGTGTACATGGATGATATTAGGAATTATCCGCATTATCATGCAATAAATGCATGCATTTTTTATGGGAGGTTACGCTTAAACCTCAATTCATCGGAGCCAGTTTCGATACTTATCAAAAAGATGAGTGGGGGGCTTCCCCATTCTAAACCATTCATATATAATCTAAATAGTCTAGACTTATTAATTTAAAATTTAAAATTTTTAAATGAAAACTATATTTTCTGAAAAAATATAGTTAAAATATTATCTTTATTTTATATTTTTCACCCATTAAAATAATTATCATTTAAAAATTATAAACTTTAAATTAATAAATTTGGATCATCCTTATTGGATTTGGACTATTCACCCCTTACTCATCTTTTCTGACTAGTAATAAGCCGATTCCCAATTCATCATGTTACGACCTACTTTAACTTTTCTCTCACCACCAGGGTGAGTGACTTTTCTCCCTGTACGAGGGAGTGCTTCCAGCCATTTTTGTGGCTGTTTTCTTGTTCTCCGGTCATTGCAATCTTGTGCTGGGTTTTCTGTGAAGCGGTGTCTTCGGGTGGAGCTTCTCCAAGCGGTGAAGATCGGTGATGGCGGCTATGGGATTGGATGGCTCATGGACTGGGATGGCGTTCGGCGGAAGGTGGAAGGTAACCGACGAAGGTGAAGGGAGGAAACGAGGTTGGTTGTTCAGGGTGTGGAAAGAGAAGCTTCACAGGTTGGAGGTGTTGGCTGGTCGACACAAAGGTATTTCTCTTACCTATCGGCGCGGCGGCGCAGATCTGGAAGGCATCGAGGTTGGGGAAGGAGAGGAGTCGATGAAGCTGGAGGTTGAAGCCTTGAAGGAGACGAGGATCCGGCTCTTGAAGATATCAAAGGATGTCGAGCTGAGGAAGAGAAAGGATCTGAGCTTTGGATCGAATGGGATGGGTCTCATGGTGGCCCTTTGTCTGAATGTTGGTGGCTGGTTCCCAACCACCAAAACACCATGAGGTTAATGTTTAGATGGTACCTAGATTTGGGGGGATTTATGGTAGAGCTTTTGAAATCTTGGTCGCCCCTGTTAGATATTAGGATTCGGATCTGTGTCTTGTTTATGAAATTTCTCTTTTGGGTGTCGTGTTGGTTGTGGTTTAGCACTGCCTTGAGGGTTAGTTTTGATTGTGTGGAGTGCTGGCTTTCTTCTATCATGATCTTTATTCCTTTGGAGTTTGTTCTCAAATTTCAAAGGTTTCTTCACCTCCTACGAGGTGAGTGTGGAGCTGCTAGTGTTTTGCAGCATTTGCATCAAAGAGTGTGGGCTCGCGTGAGCATGTCTTCGGACAACCACCCTCTATTGCGTTTCCCTCTAATCATGAAGGAAAGGAAGTCCTATCTCATCACCATCTACCTGCAATGGTTAGGTGTCAGCAGTACCTTTAGGATATGGCTTGTTGTGTGTTATGCTAGTATTTTGATTTTAGTGTTTGGATTGAAGTCCTGCTCCTCTTGCTTTGTAATGGCCTACTTTGTTTTGTGTTCGCTTGATCTGTAATGGTTATGCTCTGGTTCATTGTATCAGTATGTAATCTAGCTTTCATATATTAATGAAAAATACATTGGTCAAAAAAAAAAAAATGTTACGACCTACTTTCGAGCCACTAACTCAAGTTGCTATACATACAACCTTATGGTGAATGTTTGGGCTATAGCCCTCGGCTCTATAGTATTGAGGGCCGAAATTCCTGCCAGATGCGGACTTGGGCAGAACGGTGACGTTGATGTTAGGAGTTAGATATGTGGTGGTTTGGGCCTTGGGCTTTGCACAGCCCAACTTCTTAAACGGCTAATTCATTTGTTAATTATTTACACTTTCTTTTTTTGTGAAAGAACATTTATAATATTTACACCAAATTATGGAGGTATCGATTAAATCTATATTCAGAGCTGGAGAATTGATGATGGAACATGACGATATGATAGTGATGCTTTACTTAGTATCCATTAGTTCATTAGTTGCCCCCAACCCCACTGTCTAGTTATTGTTAAAGGTATTGGATAAATCGCCTCACTTCCCATGATTTCCATTTTCATATTGCCTGTTGTCTTTGAAATTTTATTTTTTTTCTCTAAAATATTCGTATTGATATCATGTATTAAGAGGACTTTCATCTCTCGTTAGTTCTTCCAAAGTTTAACGCTTTGTGAGAAGAACCACCCTCTCATATAGAAGTATGAGTGCACGTGGAATGCATTTGTTTTGTGTTTTTAGTATGTGGCATGTTATTGCACCAATCATGTCACATCAAACTTCACCCAAAAGGACAAAATAAGGTCGCATCTTTAGTTGATTGGCTTGTTGGCATGCATTCGGCTCAAAATAATAAATGAATCTTATGTGGATATTTAAGTTCATGGCACAGATTTTATTGATAATTTGGATTTGGATTTCATAGTTACCAACAACAATATACTTATATAAATAGTATTGTTCGTAATCTTGAGTAAGCACGCCAGCTCACATCGAAAAAGACTTAGTTTGCTTTATTTTTCTTTCGTCAGTTTTTTCAGGAAAAAAAAAAAATTAGTGGATCACGTTGGAGTGCCCAAAACGTTCTAGATTGGTGGAACCAAATCAGTGATGAAACAATATTCAAAGAAGCAATTAGTTGAAATATTTGGAAAGCTTATATAAATATTACTATTTGCGCAATTAACTCACGCAAGCCTCAAAATTTTTCCAAACGATTTGTTTGAAGTGTTTGGAAAGCTTACGGATGAAGTAAATGGAACATGAAGCAGAGTTGAGGAGAATTCAAAGGAGTTGGAGATAAATTTGACCGCATAATATATAGTCGAAGCAAATGAACGCAAGTCAAAAACAGGCTTAAGCAATGGTAACCCGGCTTGTGCCTTCAAGAATTCAAGGCAAATGCCCAAAACAGAGTCCAAAGAGGCTAAGACATGAGTGAATTCTAATAAGCAGGAAAAACAATCGAGTCCATTTCTAAAATTTTTCAGATAATATATTAGCAAGTATTTACTGCAACCCTCTTTTTTTCTTGACCGAGCAACCCTATTTTTTATAGTGCTTCCCGTGGACGTATTTGATAGTTTGTTTAATTAACGCATCATCTTATAGTTATCGACCACTACAGCTAATATTTTGTGTAAAATTTGTTTTAAGTAAAAATCTCTCAAATGCTATACATAAAAAGAAAAAGAAAACGTAAAAAATACCATTAAAAATAGAAAAGGACAAACTAATCCCTTAAATTTGAGAAATCTCAAGTTAGACTTTGAAGAGAAATATGAGATTTTCAAATACTACCAAAAGACATAAATTCCTTTAACATTTGATGTTGTATGTGAATTGTTAATATAAATTTAGAAAATAATTAATTACCATCATGTTAAAATTTCCAATCCTAACTTGTGAATGATTTTTTAGCATTACATTTTCTATTTCTAATAAAAAATGTTGGAGTTGTGAGCTGTTAACATGAACTAAAAATTTCATATATTAAATTTGTAAATATTTATGATGTAGGTAGGCCATCTGTGATATTTTGGAAGATGTTGAAATCTGAGTTTTGGGTTTGAGAAATCTCATTTGCCATTTTCTATTTTGAAAGAAATATTTGACGAATACCGGAGAAAAAGAGACAGCTCGGGCCACAAAAATAAATAAAGCGAAGGAAGAAACTTGCACAGGCGGAATTCGTTTACCGGTGGAATGAATGGACCGTCTTCTTCTCCCGTCGTAGCCTCCCCTTTTCAATTCATCGCTCCCAAATCTTCCACCATCCATCTTTCAATTCTCAATTTCAGCTAATCCAATCTTATATTCTGCACGATCTTCCGAATCTATCATGTTTTGAATCTCTCTAACCAAACCATGCCCCTCCTTCCTCTCAAAACCCTTTTCTTCTCAATACACCAATCTCATCCGATCCCTTGATATAAGGTGTAGCTCATATTCCTTGCAAAACTATGTCAAGGAATCTCCTTCAGGCCTCTCTTCCTCCAACTGCGGCGAGCCTTGCGCCCAATACCAGCAGCGATGGAGGCCTAAGATCTGTCGTCTCTTTGTCTAATTGTAACGGTTTCTGGTACGACGCCTTCCTTGTCGTTTCCTCGGTTTTGTTTGTGCTGTACCTTCTGGTCCACTCCAAGAAGAACCTGAAGAAACTTTATAATGGAGGATCTTATGTGATGAAATCCTGTTATGCCCTGCTTTGGATTGCTACTCTTTTAAACCTCGCTTGGTGTCTCCTTCAGGTATGTTTTTCTTGCTGCAGCTAATTGTATGATCAACAGAAGAAACTAGCGGGGAGGCTGGGCTTTTGTCCTCCCCAATTTTTATTTACCTTTTGTTTGGGCGCGTGAACTTGAGGAGATGCAATATATTATTCCGTCGCTTCTATTAAGAGCGGGTGTAAGGATGTGAAGTTATGCAAAAACAGATTAAAAGTTAGGATTTTTTATGGTAAAATCAAACTTATTGAAAATTTGTTATTGATGGTTGCTAAGACAATATGATCCCCGCCACTGACACTTAAAATTGAGATAACACGTTTAGCATTTATATGTTAGATGGACGTTTAGCTTTGGATCTGGAGGTGGTTGAGTGAATGCAACTAGTGTCTATGCTGTAGGTTGGGGTTTTTTTAGTTCTATGACTATTTATGGAATAAGGTTTGCAACTATGTGATTCCTGCAATTTCTAAGGTACTTGTGAGTATGTATTTGACCATTTCTGGAATTTCCATCTGTAAGTTTAAAAATTGCCTTCCAGTGAATTTGCATATATCGCTAAAACTCATCTTCTTTCTCTTCATCTTTCGCTTGGTTGTAATGTTGTATTTGTTATTCCAAGGAAGAGTTCGTGTCATTTAAGTAGACATATTAAAATCGTGGCATGATTTCCATTTGTGTCCATCGCAAATATGGAAAATTACCCTCTTGTAACCCCTCCAGTTGGTTTTAGGCTTTGCATATGTTCTGTTATTGACTAACAAAATTTCTGACATCATCTTCTTTCTTGTCCAAGCAGGCATGGCAGTGCTCTCCTGGCAAGGACGTTGCATGGAATCTCCTGTCATTATTGACAGCATCTGGAATACTTTGTTTGGAGATAAGCATAATGGCTTTTCTTCTCAAGGATAATTATATGAACGGGATTGAAACTCTGGGGCACACTTTCCTTGTATCTGGAGTCATTGTCATTTTGGATACTCTTCTTAAGGTGATGCCTGTTTTCATTTGCATTATTTGATGCACATGCGTGCACTACTCATTTTCCATCTGTCCTGTAAGGTCTAACGTACCATAAATTTTCAGCTCACACCGAAATATATAATCTGTCCAATGAGCTGCAAATTATTCTCTTTGATGTCAATTCTTCTTCACATGCCTGTCAATATTGCCACTTTCCGCTCCACTCCTCATTTTTAATGTTTTGTTTCTTGATATGCCTTGTACTAATCGAGTGCTTTCATATTAGGCAATCTATATTTTTGGATTTGGGGTGCCTTTGTTCAATCGTGATGTTGGAAGCTCATATAAGATCAAGTGGGGCTTGTTGATAATTCACAAATTGTTGCTTGGCGCTGCATATGGCTTCATATTGTTCGTACATTTCTCTAAATGGAGAGAAAAGCTGCCTCGTAAGTGTTTGTGTGTCTGGTTCTGTTGTACCTTTGTTCTTACTTGATCCAATGTTCTGACATCTGATCTAATCAAATCAGATCCTCTCTGTTCATTCATTTATGTATTCGGAGATATAGCGGCACAAAAGAATGTTACTGTGTATAGGATCTACATCTCATAAATATTAACATCCTTTCTTTTTTATCTCTCTCTCTTTCTGAAATCCCATTCTACGAAGAGGACCACAAGTGTATTCTGATGTACAAATTTCTTTTACCTTTTGCAGCCAGACCGGCATTCTACAACTATGTTGTTGCAATGTTCGTCTTTAGTGCAATTGCCCTGTTTGCTTGTGGACTAGCAGTGGTTGGGGCTGGCTTGGGCAATTGGTAATCCCGGATCCTCTCTCTGCCATTAAAGTAGCACTGAATGGGTTATTTTATATTTAATTAAATTCGCCCTGAATGAATGGATCTCCTTTCCTGCAGGATGTATGATCTCACTGTACTTTGTTATCACTCTCTATACCTACCATTTCTGTATGTAACTTTTCTTGAAGATTTTTTCCAGGTAATTATCTCTTGCTATCTACTACAGACTACAGAGGTTACATTTAGATTTATTATTAAAAAATGCTAATGAACAGGGGTTTAAAAAATGAAAATAAATCAATTCAGTTGACTGATTTTTTTTTACAAGGTCAAAATTGGTTTCTTATGTATCAAAACCAATTTAATTGACCTAAAAGTCATTTGAAAATTGAATCTTCTTTGACGCAAAACTGGCTAGACCAGTTTGGTTTAATTTTGAATTCGGTCCTAAATAAACTCAATCGTACCCATAAACAACTCTTCACAATTGTACTGTTTTCTTGTGGTGGAAGTGCCCTACTCTTAGGTGGTGAACTCGAGTGTGGTCCATATCATTGTAGTAGGCATTGCCCAGTCTGGGATGCCTCTTATTAAAATAAAGCATGAACAGCATATGATGTGTTATTTCTTTGTGCTTGCCTACAGGAGGAAGACTTCCTTTTGGATAATGCTTATTACTCTGAGATGAGAGATGCTGGCTTCTTCGATGCTGACTGGGAGTGATTCCGACGTCTTGTAAATGGACAGCCATCTTTTGGTCTTTGTAGTGTGTACATATTTTAGATACCTATTGTGTTCTATTGCGGAAGCAGTGGAAAGATCAGAACAGTGTACTTGAACGAAGCTTTAATTTGAATAAACCCTTTTACTATAATTGATTTGTTGCAATGTTGATTTGCATGGTCTACTCTGGTAAAAATAAGCATTGCATGGACTACAACAAAGCAAAGCTGGGAAGATGAATTTGCATTGACAATAACGAGAGGGAGTAATATTTGCAAACATTGTGCATGGAATTCGTATAAATATTGGGGAAAAAGACAAATAAATACCCTCCAATTTGTAAAAGCCCATTAACAACTTCACGATAGGTATTAACAACACAACAACCTATCATGAAGTTGTTAATAGTTAATACTTATCATAAAGTTGTTAATGGGATTTTACAAATTGGAGGGTATTTATTTGTCTTTTTCCCTAAATATTGAAATATGTGTTCATGAGCCACTTAAATTAAATGAGTCGATATTTTGCGCTCACACGATGTGAAAAAGGTTATGGCTTTTCGCACCTTAACCAAATTGTCCTTGCATAAATGTTTTATTATATCACTTTGTAAAATTTGTCCACTTGGACTACTGCTGGAATGTTATGCTATGGCTATATGTCATTAATTTTTATTGATGTAGAGTAGATATTGTAAATTTTGATCTACATATAAAAAATTGGTTACAACAACAATAAAACCTTATCCCACTAGGTGGAGTTGGCTACATGGAACGCACGACGCCATTGTGCTCAATCAGTAACCAAATCTTTAGATATATTATTCACTAAAAGATCTCACTCTACAACTTCACTGAATATACGTCTGAGTCTCCCTCTTCCTCTCTTAATCGGATTCCGGTCTGTTTGATCTACCCCCCTCACTGGCGCATCTAATGGCCTTCTTTGGACATGTCCAAATTACCTCAAACAATTTTCTACTATTTTCTCACTGATAGGTGCCACTCCAACTCGATCGCTTATATGGTCATTCCGAATCCTATCATTTCTTGTATGATCACAAATCCATCTCAACGTCCTCATTTCAACTACTCCCATTTTATGTTCATATTGTCCCTTCAAAGTCCAACATTCACTACCATATAATACTGCTGGTTTTATAGCAGTGCGATAAAATTTCCCTTTTACCTTATGGAGTACTTTCCGGTCACAAAGAACTCCAGTAACTTTCCTCCACTTACACCACCCAGTTTGAATTATGTGGTTGACATCGTCATCAATCTCACCATCTTGTCATATAATTGACCTAAGTACTTAAACTTTGTCACTTGAGGGATTGTTTGATCTCCTAATTTAATCTCCAAATCACCTCTAAGTTTTTCATTTGCAAAATTGAAATGCATATATTCTGTCTTACTCATACTTAGAACCCTTCGACTCCAAAGTGTTTCTCCATATCTCTAATTTATCGTTAATCTCCTCTCTTGATTCAGTCAAAATGACTATATCATCAGTAAAAAGCATGCACTTAGGGACTTCTTCTTCGATAGACTCAGTTAGAGCATCGACTACCAAGTTAAACAAATATGGACTCAAAGTTGATCCCTGATATAGGCCAATTCCTATAAGGAAGTCTTTTGTCTCACCTTCCGGAGTTCTAACTTTAGTCAACACCCCATCATACATATCCTGTATAACTTTAATATATGCAACATACACTTCTTTCTTTTTTAAGGCTTTCCAAAGTAAATCTCTTGGTACGCCATCATACACCTTTTCTAAGTCAATAAAAACCATATGTAAGTCTTTTCTTCTACTTCGATACTTTTCCATCATCCCTCTTAATAGATATATCGCCACAGTTGTGAATCTTCCTGGCATGAACCCAAACTGTCTATCAAAAAACTAGTCTCTAGTCTTAACCTATGTTTAATCACCTTTTCCCATAATTTCATTGTATCACTCATAGGTTTGATTCCCCTATAATTTGCACAATTCTATATATAGCCTTTATTTTTATAATTAGGAACTAAATTACTTTTTCTCCAATCATCAGACATCTTTTTGGATCGTAAAATCTCGTTAAACAATTTAGATAACCATAACACACCCTCTTCACCTAAACATTTCCAGACTTCAATCGGTATACCATCCGGTTCAACAGCTTTACCATTCTCCATTTTTTTAAGAGTTTCCCTAATCTCCATGACTCTAATTCTACGATAAAATGACATATTAAGTTTATTTTCACTAATTGTCAACTCCCCAAACTCACAAGGTGGACTTTCACCTCCATTGAATAACGTAGAAAAGTATGCCTCTCATCTATTCTTAATATTTTCACCAATGACAAAAACTTTACCTTCCACATCCTTTATACATCTTACTTGATCCAAATCTCTCGACTTTCTCTCATTAATCTTTGCAATCTTGTAAATATTTTGTTCCCTAACCTTTGTCCCTAACTCCTTATAAAACCCCTCATATGCTTTAGCACGAGCTTCATTCATTGCCTTTTTAGTCTCCTTTTTAGCCAAACGGTACTTTTCCCAATTTTCAGCATTATTACACAAGTGTATAGCTTTAAAACAATTCTTCTTATTCCGAACCTTTTGTTGGACATCCTCGTCCTACCACCAAGTCTCATTATCTTGTGGTTTAAAACCTTTAGATTCTCCTTAAATTGCTTTAGTGACCATTTCAACCTTTTTAGCCATATTCGTCCACATGATGTTAGCATTTTCTTGCGGCTCCCACACGCCTTCCTCCAATAGATTTCTCTTAAAAGTCTCTCGCTTCTCCTCTTTAACTGCCACAACTTAATCTTTCAGTTTAAGAATACATTTAATTTGCACATCAAGAACTAATAGTCTGTGTTGTGTGGTCTCCCCATACCCAAGAATCACTTTGCAATTAGTACATAATCTTCTATCAGATTTCCTTACCAAAAAGAAGTTCATTTGAGACCTATGAGTTCCACTCTTATATGTGATTAAATGTTCTTCCCGCTCCCTTAAGCATTAACAATATTAAGGTCGTATGTTAAGGAAAAATCGATAATAGCATGCCCTTCATTATTCAACTCCCCAAACCAAAACCACCATGCGCCCTTACACGTGGTCCTACCTCTTTCCCAACATATCCATTAAGGTTCCCCCAATAAAAATTTTCTCAGTTGCCGGTATACCTTGAATCAACCACTTAATATCTGCCAAAAACGTCTCCTTAAGATGTGTTTCTGCCCCTACTTGAGGTGCATATGCTAAGAATGTTTATTGCATCCTTTTCCACAATTACTCTCACAGATATGATTCGGTCCTCAATCCGCTTAACTTCCACTATATTCTTCCTCCATTCTTTATCGGCAATGATACCAACATCATTTCTCCCATTTACCTTTCTTGTGTATCAAAGTTTGGAACCATTAATTTCAATTTCTCTAGTTCCCTCTCCAGCCCATCTAGTTTCCTACAAGCACAATATATTAATCCTACGATCACTTATAACATTCACCTCCAATCCCATTTATAACTCATAATATAAACACTAACTATGTTAGGAAAGGAACTTGCTGAGTAAAACAGCTAACATAGTTAGAAAAAGATCTTTCCATAATATTTAGATATTATCTTTTTAATTCAAACCTCAACTCCAATCTCCGTCATCACAATATAATTTTCTCCCCAGTACAATCACAGAAAATTTCCATAACCATGATTAATCTCCACCCATCATCCACAAGATTCCATACCATAATAGGTATTATTCAATAATTTTTCCCCAGAATAATAGCAAGGTTCAGCGGAAGCATTATACAAAATATGATCCTAAATGTGGCAATACCTCCTGTCTTTCTGGTCCAGAATATCTCACGATATCAGTGAGAAGTTCCCGGATCCTTCCCTTGACCTCCTACTTCACTCCTAGGACCTGCAAAAGTGAGATCAACGGGGGGTAGCCCCAAAACGCAACCACTGACTACTCATCTACGTGTGGTGTGTGCTAGCAAGGTGTCCAGTGGAATACATATATATATATCAATTCAGAAACATGCTCAGGTATTCACATATAATGCACGTCTTATTCCCAAAATCTCTTTTCAACGTTTATAATTGTGGAATAACCCATCACAATTCATCCTCAAGAATAGTATATATATCATTGATAATTACAATCAACCCAAACAAATCTTACTAGAAATGTTGGGAAAATATGTGGGACCAGTCGGGACCTTCCACCCGCCCCTGATCACCACGGTACAATTCACGAGGGACTCTCTACCCTCCCTGAATAGTACCACAGATTAGAAGGATCTCTGTCCTTTATGAATCTGTAAGGGGCGATATCCCCTCTTTCGTCTTTCTCTCCTTTATTTCTCATAATATATCAATTAGTCCCTGTGGCGCAACAGGGTACCTCATCACGTGATGGCATAATTTCCAATTCACCGGTGTCACATACCCAAATAATTTCTCACAAACACATAGATATGCAACACCACAATCAGGCACCAGGCCTTCCAATATTTTCATGATATACATATATTAAATAATTTCCAAAACCACATATATTTCAGTTTCAAATATTTCACATCACAAATTTATGCCATTTCAAAATAATACTCCACAGGACATTTATTATAAAAATATTAGTATTCCAAGATCTCATTTCCATATCTCATCAATCATCAATTGATAATCATATCTCAACTGTGATTCAAAATCTCATCTCCATATAACATCATAATTGTCAAATAATAATATTTCAAATTACTTACTAACACTACACACACACATAAACAAGCAGAAAGCGGTTACCTGATAGCTGGCACCAATCTCACAATAGTGCAGCTCCCCCGTGCTAACTTAGTGCAATTCAAGCACTACACAACCATACATACAATCACAATTAATTATTTATCCAACAATTTCACATGTTGGAAAATAAATTATTTACTACCATTTCTTTGCCCTTACTTATGTTAAATTTCTATTTTAACATTTATTCTCCCTTTCCATCTCTAAAATTTTATCTCTACTCCATTTATACTTATATCCAAAATTATTAATCTTTTCAACACCCATTTATTTTAAACCTTAACATCCAATAATCCCCTTAATTCATCACCAATACCAATTTATAAAATTCAAGCCTAAAAATATTCCCTTTTCCAAATCAAGGCCTACACCAAATCTAATTTAATTAACCTCATTAATATTTTTGTTGGGCATAAACTATCCCCTTAAATTCATAATTACACAATTACCTACACAATATCCCACTTATCCAAAACTTTAATCCACCAATATTTTCTTGGGTCCAAATTATAGTCAAACCAATCAATTAAATCTCCTCATATGACCTTAATAATCATCTAAAAATAATCAATTTAATTATTAGCACCTCAGATCATCAAAAGTCCCAATTTCTAAAATATCTACAAATCCAAAAATTCCCAATAATTAGAAAAACCTCCAATAATGAAAAATATATTAAAAGGAACTTATAATCAAGGTCCAAGCTTCAATTTATTAAGCTTAGGACTCCCAAAAATACCAATTTAGACAAAGCCTAATTTTTCAAGTATAGCAAAACGAAAAACTAATGACATAGAAAGGTAGAGGAAACTTACGTGATTCCAAAAATGTGCTTAGTTGGCCGAAAAACTTACTATTCCTATACTGACGGACTCTGATAAGTCCAGTGATAGGAATATATATATGGTGGAAAGAGAGAGTAAGAGAGAGAGAGAGAGAGAGAGAATCGTGAGGGACGAGGGACGAGAGACGAGTGAGTGTGCGTGTGTTTATATAATTGATGCACAGTAACTCAATAATAATGAATAGTAACTCAATAGTAATAATAATAATATAATAATAATATAATTGATGAATAGTAAAATTTTGAAATTCACGGGCGAGGAACGAAGGAGTCACGGGAAGCATAGTGAGATAATAGGAAAAATTGCACTATTAGGCCCAAAATTTTCAAAATTTATTTTGAGCCACAAAAATTCCATTTATTTCCAAAAATTTTACCTACCAAACCTCTTAATTATTCTCTTCCACAATTACCTCTTTTGAGCCTAAAAATAATTTCTTCAAAATTGTTATCCTCCAAATAAGGGAAAAACTAGTCCTTTAAAATCCTCAAAAACTCCTCAAAATCCTTCAAATATTCTCATAATCCATCATTTTTCATTAATGAATTCCTGTTTACCCCCACTAATCCTTAATTAAATTTTTAGGATGTTACATCACTCATTACTTGTGCCACCCTAAAAAGCTTCCCATTTAGCGTCCCAATGTTCCAAGAATCAAATATGATCTTACTCTCATGAATTAGCTTCTTTAGTCGCCTCTATTCATTAGAGTTTGGTAGCCTTTGCTCATTTAACATTACAATCGGGCGAGGATGCAGCGGCTCTTGCTCTCTTATCACGGTACTTGCAGCGCGTTACATTCAGGCAATGACCTTACGGATAGCCCTTGCTCTCTTAATACTGCATTCGGGCGAGGATGCAGCGGCTCTTGCTCTCTTTTCACTATACTCGAACCATACAGCGTGTTGCTTGCGAGCAATGACTTAGCATTCATTCAATTTCATCGTTGATCCATGCATGTTCATGGGATTTGACAAGGTTTTTACACTGGCTGTCGGGGCCTAACACAACCCTCCTCTTTTACCTGGGCTTGGGACCGTCTATAAACATAGGCGTGGTTATATATAAAAAATTGGTTAATGTGAAATAATTTGGATAATCACTTGAAGTATTGAAAACAACAAAATATGATGTAAAACGAAAGAATGCTAGGTACAAGTAAGGGATTAATCTAAAAAATTGTGAACAAGTAGGAGAAAGAATAAAAGATTAGACCAAGACCCTTGGCTTCTCTAATCTAATGCCATTCACACATGAAAACGGAACCATTCAAATTATACAACAAATTTTAACCACTGAATGCAAATACAGATGAAAGCATAAGCACATACAAATTTGGAAGACACAAAATTTGCTGGTGCCTGGTGCTATCTCTAGGTAGATTGTGAGTACAGATGTGGTGCAAGCCTGGCCTTTGGTCGGACCATCAAAGGGACCTTCCGTTGGAGGGTAAGCCCATAAGCCTCTTCCATGTTCATCTTTTCCGGGCTGAGCCCATCTGCAAGCTCCCAATCAAAAGCCTGGGCCAGAGTTGCAGTAAGAAGCTGGACCACTCTAATGCCAAGGTTCATGCCTGCACATATCCTACGACCACCACCAAATGGGATCACCTCAAAGTCATTTCCCCTCACATCCACCCCAGCTTTCTCCCCACCAGGCAAAAACCTCTCGGGCTTGAACTCCAACGGGTCAGCCCATTCCTTTGGGTCACGAGCTATGGCCCAAACATTGAGAAGCAGAGTTGTACCCTTAGGGATGTGGTATCCGAAAACCTCACAGCTCTCAGCTGCAACTCTTGGGAGAGAGAGGGGAGTGGATGGATGAAGACGAAATGTTTCTTTTATGAAGGCTTGTAGGTATGGCAGGTTGGGTAGGTCCAATTCGCTCACTAGTCGGTCCTGGCCCACTACAGAGTCCAATTCCTGTTGGACTCGGGCCAACATGGTTGGGTTTCGGATCAACTCTGCTATGGCCCACTCTGTGGTGCTTGATGATGTGTCAGTACCAGCCGCAAACATGTTCTGCAAATGATCAACAATAACGTTGTTCAGCTTATTAACAGTTCAGAGGCAAGATTAAACTTAGTACGTAGAGTGAGTCCAATCTAAGAAACTACCTCTTCTCTTCAATAAAAGAGCTAATTAGATCTGAGTTATATTCCGGAATATAAGTCATTTTTTCATTCTATATCTCTTGTATCTATTATTTTTATCCACACTAATTTGTATGGCTAATATATATATTTTTTATAAAGTTTGTGTAACTTATAAATTGATGTATAATATATTAATGTACATAATTTTTAAAAAATATTATAATATTATGATTAAATAGTTTATCTATATTTCTTAATCTACACTAGATCAACCGGGCTTGATAAGTTTATATTAAAGGCCATGTAGCTAGTATGTATGAAAATGAAGGTGATGATGAAGATTAATTACCAGAAGCAATGCTTTGATCTCAACGTCAGTGAGCTTGGTACCATCATCATCTTGAACCTCTTTGAGAGAAAGCAAGGCACTCAACAAGTCCTTGTGGTGGTCGCTCTTAGAAACATGGTGTTGTTGGATGATGTTGGTGAGGAAGTCATCGAATCTTTTGTGGAGCTTCTTCATCTTACGTTGAACTCCTTGAAGGTCAAGCCATTCCAAAGCAGGGATGAAGTCGCCGATGTTGAAAACTCCGGCCAGCACCATCATCTCCACCACCATTGACTTGAACTCCTCCGCGCGTGGATCACATCCTTCGGCTCCGTCGTTGAACACGCGCCGCCCCATCATTTGCCTGCCCAATGCATTGGTTGTGCACACGTTTAGTAGTTGTCCCAAGTTCACTACTTGTGAGGTGCCACTCCCTAGGTTGCTCGTCAATCTTCCCACCTCTTCCTGCAATTCCCATTCATTCATTCTTTCTTTCAATTACTTTGTGTCATTCATTGATTAACATGATGCCAAGTTACAAACTCTAGTTTCACGGCACTTGAGTGTTACCCAATCTAATATATACTCCGTTCTGTTCCAATAAGAATATAGTTATCTAATTTTTTTGATTATATTAAAGATGTTAATCGAATTAACTAATATAATATGTTTATTTTCTAATACACCATAATTATCTTATTTAATTCATTTATTTCTCTCACTTGCTTGATCATTTTTCAGGAAGCTATAATATTAATTTTAAAAAATGTTGACACAAATTAGAAGTAGATCATGCACAACCAAGATTAACTATTCAAATATAAAGGTTTCACTAAAGGAGTACAATTTATTTATTTATTTATTTTTCCTTAAATAATATGTATAACTTAGTATTTCTCTTCAGTAAAAACTTTTGTCCACTTGTGATGTAATATGGTCAAACAATTCTCTCTTCAACATAAATATGAAGTTTTACCCTTCCTAGCTAATTCGGTGACTACTAACCTGACGGAGATGTCTGAAATCATCCAAGGCCTTGGCAGAGAAGAGATGAACGGCGGAGATTTTGCGTAGCTTACGCCAACGTGGGCCATAGGGAGCAAACACAAGGTCTTGATAATTGTAAGCCATATACTTCGCTCCAGCATTGGGAGGACGGCTTGAGAAGTTGGCATCATGAACCTTCAATATCTGCTCCGCCACAGAAGCCGAAGCCACCACCACGGCGTCGACGAAGCCGAGCCGGAGATGCATGAGAGGACCATAAGTCTTAGCCAACTTGGCCAAACCATGGTGTGGCACGGCGCCCAATTGAGGCATGTTCCCTACAATAGGCCATGGTTTAGGTCCAGGAGGTAGAGGAAGATATGGTCTACGAAAGATGTTGATAAGGCGATAAAGGAGATAGGCTAAAACTAGAGAAGCCAAGCCCATAAGCCATGGATAAGTCACAATATTATTAGAATAAGCCATACTAATTCAAAGCGACCAGAAATTAGGGTGTCTATATGTGTGTGTAGTAATGCTTTGAGACCAAGATATGAAACGAGAGAGAGAATATTAGTGCAGGAAGAATGATATGTTCTGAGTAATACAGGGAGAAGGGGTTATATAGTTATAGGGCTTTTGTGTTTGACATGGTGAAGGGAAGTGTGGTGGGGGGTGGTTGAATTAAAGTGAATTGCATGACGAAGTCACTGACGTGACTTGGTGCAATTCGGGGGTTTAGTTGCCAAACAAAGAAAGGTTCAATGTGCAGTTGAAGCTTCTGTGTTGTTATCATTTATTATGTTTCCAGAACATGGCAGCAAGTCAAATCAGATATTGAGAAGAATGTAACGGTATTTTTTCAGCGTTGATATCTTCTTGGAAGAACCCACTTAGGTCCAAATTGACGAATTTCACTCTTTTTTTTTTTTTTTATCATTCTTTACAATATATATGTCTGACTTTTTTGTTTTGCTGAAGTGTGCATGTCAAACACGGATGTCGCTTGAGAGGGTCAAACATATATTATCCATAGCACACTATATTGGACAACATAACCCATTTGTAAATAATTTGGTTCCTTATAAAAAATGATATGATTGAGAAATATTATGGCGTTTTTTAAAATCAAAAGACAAGCACAAATTTAAGAAATTTGTTCATAATAGTTTAACAAATTCAATTCTTCTAAGATATTCGATTGAATTGATCTTGTGATTTAATGAATTCCTTTTAGAAAGGGCCTATAGAGGTAAGATATTGAAAGATAGGAATGGCAGATTAATTAATGCAAAAATATTGGGTTAAGAAGATTGTTTACGATATTTGGTCAATTTATTTAAACCTAAATATCTCCCATTGAATTATACTCTGTTGCAAAGTGCTGACGATTGACGCACGAAAAACCTACGTAACGCAAGTCTGCAATTTCAATAAGCACGTAAAGGAAAATAGATGCACGTGTGAATACGTGAATGCAGCATAATTACAGCCATTGTGAAGATATCAATAACAATTAAATATCTTTAATTATCGGATTGTCATGCAATGACCATGATTTTTATTTGCAATTAAAAAGATAAATGACTCTATAAAACTGTCCTTAAATTTATAAGTGATATTCCATAAACTATTTTCTACATTTGGTGACAAGGACAAATTTTAAAAAATAATTTGTTTTTAATTGCAAATAAAGATCTTCAATTGTCATTAATTATGTGTTAACTCTTAACAGCTTCTGCAACGTACTGTCATTTCCTCCAAAGATTAAACCAACGTGTTGAATATCTAAAGAATGGCCAACATGAACAGAGGGACGTAGGTTAATCACAACCGATCATTGACTTCGAAATTAAGCATTGATATTAGGCAATACAGATTCTCAAATAGAAGATTACATCAGAAGCACTAGGCTTTTCTTCTCTAATTATGCTCATTGGCAAATGAAAAGCATATCCACATCCATATTTGAAAGGCTCAAACTGGATCAGATGGCATCAGGGTGTTTGGTTTTACTAATTGTAAATGATCTTGTACGATATATATGAGTAAGTAGTATATATTGCCGCACAAAAGTGACTTTTGAGGTGTTCCCAAACACCACCTTAGATTGTGAGGACAGGTGTGGAATATTAAGTTGCCTTGTGCGTTGGTCGTGTACTCACACAACAGTTGTCTAAAGTGATCCACATGATGCCAAGTTGCAAACTAGTCAGGTGTTAGTTGTGCAACACCAAAGTGTTTTATTTTCTTGGCGATGAAATCTTATTCTTTACTTGTATTATTGAAATATCCTCATAAAAAAGCTCAATTTGTTTATATAAAACAATGACTCTGAAATTCTCTGATCTCCTCAGCGAAAGATGTAATTAAATTGCTCAGTTCATGTGGGTGGGCGGGTGGGTGGGTTTATGCATCACTCTGTATTTAACTACTCCCTATTTAATTAAGGTGGCACTAAAAAGCATTCAATTTTAAAAAATTAAAGCCTTCGAATGTTAACAAGTTCAATTTGAAAACGACACCACTGAGAACAAAAGTGAATGGTTCGAACAAAATATTTGACTGGAGTGAGGCATGTCCAGTTCAACAGCTTGTAATAAATTAAAGAAGATCACATCGATCAACGTGTTAATTAAACAAAGAATGCCACTGAAAAATCTGCAGATACACATAACGAAACTCATCACAAACAAAAGGTATATAAGCATGTCAACCATAACCTTCATGAGAGAAATGCATTCCCGACATCCTTATATATATATCCATTAATAATTAACTTGATTCATTATTTATACAACCTATTATAAACCCTGAAAAGCTTCACACATTCTGAATGGAAGTGTCTGAATGTCCTGAAGCTGATGAAGAGTGAAAACACTTGTAAGTCTCACTCTTTCTAAAGTTGAAATCAGGAGGAGTAAACATGGGAAGCAAGCCTGGGCTCTGGGTGTACAGATAGAGGAACCTTCCTCTGAAGTGTTATGCCATAGGCCTCCTCCATGTTGAGCTTATGTGGGCTAAGCCCATCAGCCAGCTCCCACTCAAAAGCATGGGCCAATGTTGCAGTCAAAAGCTGGACCGTCCGTAGCCCAAGACTCATACCCGCACATATCCTCCGACCCGCCCCGAATGGTATCACCTCAAAATCATTCCCTTTCACATCCACATTCGCCTTCTCCCCACCGGGCAGAAACCTCTCGGGCTTGAAAACCAACGGGTCGGCCCATTCTTTCGGGTCACGGGCTATGGCCCACACGTTCATCAACAATGTGGCTCCCTTGGGGATATGGTATCCGAATATCTCACAGCTCTCTGCTGCAATTCTTGGAAGTGAAAGAGGTGTTGAAGGATGAAGACGGAATGTTTCCTTCACAAAGGCTTGCAAGTATGGTAGATTGGGTAAGTCCAGTTCGCTTACTAGTCTGTCTCGGCCCACTACTAAGTCCAATTCTTTCTGGATTTGGGCCAACATCTCCGGATGTCGGATCAGCTCCGCTAAGGCCCATTCCGTCGTGCTTGCTGACGTGTCAGTCCCGGCAGCAAACATGTTCTGCAGTTGTTGCAATTGTAAATTGCAATAATGTCACAATATTTTAGTGCCGGCATTGAGTTCAAATGGATTAAAGTAGGTTGGTGTTGGTCAATGTATAGTGCAAGTTGCACCTTCAATCAAATCTTATACTACCTCCTCCTTGAGTCTAGGTTAACTTGTGAAGCTAATAAAGTTTAATAAACTACCCCTACTTAATATTACTGAAAAAATTTATTTGTATTATTAAATTATACATCGGTTTATAAGTGGGAAAATTCCAAATAAATGCCCATCGAATATCAAAAGGACAAAAAGGTACATCCAATATACAAAAGGATATAAAAGGGATTGTTCCCAATTTGGGATAAACAATTTTAAGGTAAAAAGACCAAAATGCCTCTGTCTCCATTCACTTTCAAAGTGAAGTGGTTAATTGCTATATTGGAGGTACCTTTTTGTCCTTTTGATATTCGAGGGGTATTTATTTAGAATTTTCCCTTTATAAGTCAAACAAATTTGTCGAAAAAAATGAAAAAATATTCGTTATAACTAGCTCTTATATATATTTAGGACAATTTTTTTTTATTAGAAACTGAAGGTAGGGTGAAATAAAGGGTAATGATCTATTTTACCCTAAAATTTTTTTGGGCTTAAAATTGGCCTGAAAATTTTAAAATATAATCATATTGCTTTATACAGTTAAAAAATACATATTAACCGTTAGAAAGTTGACAACCAATGTAAATGTTTTAACTAAAAAGGCAAAATAGCTTTGTCTTAATACTTTTGGAGTTAGATTGCCTATAAAACTTTTAGGACAAAATAATTGTGAGACAAAATAAATGGATAAAAGAAGATAGATAGAAAGCAAGATGATGCATGGGAGAGTAAATACCAGAAGTAATGCTTTGATCTCAACGTCGGTGAGCTTCATTTCTTCGTCGCCGCCGGGAGCATCCTTGAGGGAAAGCAAAGTACTCAACATGTCCTTATGTTGGTCACTCTTAGAAACTTGGTGTTCTTGTATGATGTTAGTCAAGAAGGCATCAAATCTTTTGTGTAGATTCTTCATTTTACCTTGAACTCCTTGAAGATCAAGATATTCCAACACCGGTATGAAGTCCCCCAGGTTGAAAACTCCGGCCAACACCATCATCTCCACCACCATTGACTTGAACTCCTCCGCGCGTGGATCGCATCCTTCCGCGCCGTCGTTGAACACGCGCCGCCCTATCATTTGCCTGCCCAGCGCGTTGGTGGTGCACACGTTGAGCAATTGTCCCAAGTTGACCGCGCCTGAGGATCCTGCTCTTGCAATATTACGTGTCAATCTTGATGCCTCTTCCTGCCAAATATTGTATTTACTGTGAATAACGCTAAGATTAAGACGGCATGTTATCTAATAAATATTGTGGTATATGTGTACTTTTACCTTTTCTCCTGCCAAACCACCATTTTAAATTAATTTCCATTTGCCATTACCCATTTTAATTTCTTGTTAGCTAATTTCTACTCACAGAAATTCTTAAATATATGGTATATTTATCTAAGTATATCAGATTAAAGATTTAAGTTAAATTATTTTATATGATATGATTTCTCTAAAACATTTAAACCAACTTCCTTAATCTTCTTTCCCCGTCTTTTACTTGATTGTTGATTAGGGAGTATCAAAGGGGGCAATTTGATAATAATTTCTCAAAAAACAAAATATTCATTTACCAGAATGTATAATTTTTGTTTTTTGTTTTTTTGTGTATGATGATGTAATGATGACTGCAAATTTTGTCAGCTTAATGAAACCCGGCGCATCATTCACATCTTCTAAAAGCGATATAGGAATAGTTTAGCTAATTGTCCCTTTTGAACAATTCCATAGACTTTTTGCTTGATGGAATAAAAATTAAAAATATATCCAATAAGACAAAAGAGGATCAAATCAAAACACATGTAGGTCACCAAACTTTACAGATTCAATTTGGGAATGCTACCACAAAAAAAGAAGTTATAAAAACAATGCTCGGCTTTTGGAAAAAATAGGAAACTAGTATTGATGTGGAGACATGAGCCTTGGTTAAAAAAAAGAGAAGAACTATTTTCATTCACTGACCACGTGCAAAGGATAAATACGTCTACCAAACAGAAAGCGTAGTTATGCATGCTATTTCTCTATATGTCTAGTACATCCCAATTAGCATTTTGATGGGCCCCATAGTTAAAATTAACGCAAACATATGAACTAAAGTTCAACCTACCAACTATGTGGGATATAATATAAACTATTAACAACGTATTGCTTTCTTTAATAGAAATATGGTGTCTAAAGCAGCCACATCTTTTTATTCAAAGATATGTGATATCATAGAATCGATATACTAATATTTCTTAAGTGATCCTCTAAAGAATACTTAAAGTGGTTGGTTCTCGCCATCCAATGGCTATGAAATTCAAGTTGGGAAGTAGTTGACTACAACGAAATAAAATATCACCCAAAACTCTTCAAAAACATGAAGAAGAAGCAACAAAGAGGCTTCGATTTCTTCAGGGGCCGGAATGCACATACATTTGAACACATACTCTAAATAAAAAACTATTTGTTAAAGTCAGAGGATAACGTGTTCTTCCTACCAACCTAATTAGATCTCAAATTACCAGATCTCTCCAGAAAAAAGAAGAGAAAAATACTGCTGTAAATGAAATTAAAGAGGAAAACACAGTGAATTATCAATGTAATTTGACGGTAAAATAATATTCTGTTGCAAATAAGATACTAGTCTATCTTACCAACGAGTTTTGTTACTCATTCAATGTTTTTTTTTTAGTAAGTCAACTCACCTGACGAAGATGTCTAAAGTCCTCCAAGGCCTTGCCGGAGAAAAGATGAACGGCTGAGATTTTCCGGAGAGCACGCCAGCGTGAGCCATAGGGAGCGAAAACGAGGTCATGGTAATTATAAGCCATGTACTTAGCTCCGGCGGTGGGAGGGCGGCTCAAGAAATTGACATCATGAACCTTCAAGAACTGCTCGGCGACGGAGGCAGAAGAGGCCACAACAACGTCCACAAAGCCTAGACGAAGGTGCATGAGAGGACCATACGAGCGAGCCAAGTCGGCAAGAGCATGGTGGGGGACAGGGCCTAAGTGAGGCAGGTTTCCTAGAAGAGGCCATGGCTTTGGACCTGGTGGAAGTGGAAGTGAAGGGCGGTTAAAAAGCTTAAGAAGGCGATACATAAGATATGCTAAAACCAGAGAGGCCAAGCCTAGAAGCCATGGAGATGAGAGATCGGCCATCATAACGATGAGTTTGTGATATGTAATGAATGATGATCGATGGCTTTCAATGGGTGGGGAAGGTCATATTTATAATATATGATTGATTGATATACATAGGAGGAGGCAGAGGTAGCTGATTAAAGTTAAACTACTATTCTTTAGCTACCGCGGCTGATTGTAATAATACTATGTTATTCCTAATAGGCAAAAAGACAAATAAATACCCTTCAATTTGCAAAATCCCATTAACAACTTCATGATAGGTATTAACAACTTCATGATAGGTTGTTGTGTTGTTAATACCTATCATGAAGTTGTTAATGAGATTTTACAAATTGGAGGGTATTTATTTGTCTTTTTCCCTTACTAATAATTAAGGGTTTTAAATGTGGTTTTAACCTAGTTAATTTCTGTACCTCTTTCTTTTTGGGGCCGGGGCAGGTGCAATTTTTAATTCCTTTTTTTTTAAACATCATTATGTGCATTCTTGCTCGGGGATGTAACATGTCGAAAATTGTAATTATCAGCTGAGACAGTTAAGTTTCTGGACGCCTGCAACTCTATTTTGTAATAATGGCCAAGAAAAAAAAAGAAAGAAATTATATTATATAACTATAATTAATTGAACCAATTCATATTGTATGACATTAAATTATATTTATAATAACTAAGAAGCACTATATATCGCGCGTATAAGTTATGTATTAAATGTATAATTTTTAACGAATCTTATATTGTTTACTAGTAATATAATATAGGGGTATTGATATTGATCATATTTAATCATTGTAGTCTTTCTTTCCGGTTACCATTAGCATATACTATAATTTGCATATTGATTTATTTTTTTGGGTCATCCAATAATACTAATTTATGATCAAGAGTGAATGAAGATATTTGTGTGAATGGACATTAGTGATCAAATTAAATGACTGGCAAAAAAGATGATTCTATTAGTAATTGCGATAATACATTACAAAACAGTACCACCTCCTATCAAGTAATAACTACTATATCTTATGTATTAAACATCAGGATAATAGTATATAAAACAACCAAGATGACCTGGGTCTATACTAATTTTATATAATGTTAAAGTGAATATTTGAATTTCTACTTGAAATAGTGTTTATATTTGGTGATAAACCATGCTTTAAATATGATTATTTATAATAAAAGGATGTGTGTGTGTGTGTGTTGTGTGCAGGCAAAAAGGTACAGGAGAGAGATAAAAATGTATAGGACACAAGATCACATTAATAAACACACCTTTCAATTTTTTTTGTCATTTTTATAGAAGAAATTTTAAGGTGAACCTGACTTATCATGTTATCATTTATAGTCTTACAAATCACAAGCAAATACATAATGTCTAACGTGAAGATTTTAATATGACTAAGCATGCACCCTAAAACAAATAGATGATAAAAATTTATCTCCTATCTTCTATGTTTTCTTAATTTTGTAAGTTGAAGGAAAAAATAAATTTATTTATCATCTAATTGTTTTTGATTGCCTAGTCATGTTAAAAGCTCTATGTCATATATAACGTGTTGCTTATAATTAGTAAGACTACAAATGACATAAAGAAGTGGATTCATCTAAGAATTTCTCTTCTTATAATATATATGTACTATATATTGAAAAAAAACAGGGAAATTACTAGAGAGGATTTGGAGTTGAAAAAATAACCATGGTGATGGAGGAAGGGGGGAGTTGACTATACATGGAGAGAGTAATATAGGGTGTTAGGTTGGTGGAAATGCGTTTATCTGTTGTTGGGTGGTAGCTAAAGCCCCACAAGTTTTTGACCAAAAAAAAAAAAAGGCCCCACAAGTTGGTCATTTGGTATTCTCCCTGTACCATTTTTGTAATTATCTTTTTTTAATAATTAATCTCACCCTTGACTAATCTGAATAACCCCTCCCCCAATCATTATTTATACGCCGTCAAATAATTGATCTCACCCTTGACTTTAAAATTTATTTGATATATCTTTCTCCACGTATTTCATTGACCTTTGCTTAATTCTTGTTACTCTTTTAATCTTTTTATGTGTGTATTAATTTTAAATGCTTTTTTTTTTTTTTTTGCAAAGATTATTATGAGAGTTTAAGTTGCTTTTTTATTCTGTTTGCCTCTTATCTTTAATTTGCACAAATATTACCATCAGCTCACTTATGTCATGTGCCCAAAGTATCAAACTCATAAAATTTTATATATTAATATGACGCTCGAGCTATTAATAAAGCAAGAAAATATTTATATATATGATAGATACCAAGGGAAAAATTAATATTGTCATACTTTGACTAACAAAGGTATAAAGTATAAACATGACGGCAACTTCCAGCATTATTTTACTATATCCACCATGGTAGTAGGTAACACTACAACCTGAACTAACTCGATCATCTGCCCCACTATTCTACCTCTTTTATTTTTAATAATTAAACGTAATAGTTTACCTTCAATAAATAAATGATCAATTAGAATGAGACGTGAGAATAATATGCTAATGTAAAATAAATGTCAATTATTATTCCCTATATTATTAAATATAGGACCTGATTGAATTTTTTTTATAATCTTAAAAAAGTTAAATAAGTTAATTAAAAATTGATTTACCTGCATTTTTTTTCTAAATTAGTTTATTTTACTTATAATCTAACATGTAATCTAATAAAACACAAAATATATTATGATTTAATGGCTCATTTAACTTCCTAATTTAATTTTTCTAAAGAAAGATCAACTAGATTCCATACTTAAAAAAAAGAGGAAGTGAAACGCACGTGGTGGCGGCTGGCACTACAAAAAAAGGGTACATTAGTAGCGGTTATAAATGCCGATTAGTAGCGGTTTTAACCGCCACTAACATGTTACTAGCGGTTTTTATTTCCGCCACTAAATCGTCCGTGACAAACATTTACTAGAGGTTATTGAAACCGCGTGTAATAAAGTCAAAGACGCCATTAATTAGTAGCGGTTACTAAAACCGCTACTAAATAAAAAAAACCGCCCCTAATGTAAAAATTAGCATAATGGTGGGAAAATTCAATTTCTCAATTTAGTGGCGGTTTGAACAGCGGTTCGAACCGCCACTAATTAAAAAACAAAAAAAAAATTTGGCCCATTTATTAGTGGCGGTTTGAGCAGCGGTTCTCAAACCGCTACTAATTAAAAAGAAAAGAAAATTAAAAAAAGAATTGGTCCAATTTATTAGTGGCGGTTCAAAACTGCTACTAAAGTTTAAGGATGTTAAAAAAAACGACCAGATTAGATATTAAAAAATCAATGTCATATGATCAAATGTAATGAAAAAACAATGATAATAAATTAGTCTATTTCAAAATGTTTTTATTGTTAAAATAAAAAAAATTTCTCAACTATATTAACAACCATATGTATAAAAAAACAATATATCAAACACTTAAAAAAGAAATAGTTAAAAAAAACAACTAATTATGTTTGTTGTAAGAATAATATGAATAATAAATTAAACTTTTTTATCACTAAAAATGGGAAATAATTCGATATTGTCACCTGAAAAAAAATATATTAGCAAATAAATTAATTCAGAATAGAAAATAAAACACACTAAATAAAAAGAAATATAAGATAAATTGTTTTCAGAACAAAAAATAAAGGCATTAACGGTCAGACTGAGAATAAATTGAATGGAGAGGGAGAAGGAATTGAATGAATGTGTGAAGAAAAATGAGGGGAGGGGGTGGATATTTATAATGCTTTGTGCGGGATTTAGTAGCGGTTTGGGCAGCGGTTCATGAACCGCCACTAATATTTGTCCCCAGAATTAGTGGCGATTCTGGAACCGCTACTAGCTGTTTTTAATTAAAAAAAAAAGCTCAACCTACATTAAAAAAAATATGATATATGAACGTTTGATACACATTTTTATGAAAATTTTATAAAATGAAAAATAATTATGGTTGGCTGCTTCAATCATCTTCTTCTTGCTCCTGCCTAAAAAGAAAATAAACAAATATATAAATTTCTATTGCTAAAGGTGTTGAAATTTGTTTAAATTATTTGTAGTGAAAATCCTCACCCAACTACTTGTAAATGACCGTCTTCTTCAGAAATGAGGTTGTCGAAGTTTTCAGGTTCAAAATGTTGGCTGCCTAATTCCAGATCATCTTCGTCACCCATGTCGTAGAGGTCACGCGGCTTCATATGAATCACCATGTGCCAATCTTTGTGTGTCCGATCTTCCACATAGTATACTTGCTGCGCCTGTGAGGCAAGAATATACGGCTCATCATCTGCCATTTCCCCTGTGTGAATGAGCCTCGAGAAATTTACGGACGTGATGCCCAATTTGTCCAATGTAATGCCTCGAGAAGTTCTGGTGTCTGCCCACATGCAGTTGAAGAGAGGCACGGTGAAATGACCTTGATAGTTAAGCTCGATGATGTCCACGAGCTTTCTATAGTATGATACGCCTCCAAATCGCATGCCTGTATCCCATGAGCTGGCATAACTCCTTGTCCCGAATGTGCCAAAGACTCCGGAATTCTGGGTGAGAGAACCTTCATCCCTTGCAATGGTGCAGAACTTGAAACCGTTGACGTTGTATGCCGTATATCTCCTGACATGGTCGAGTGGACCTGTTGCTAGATTTATCATATCAGGCGCATGGGGATTGTTGTCATTGAGTATCCTCTGTGCAAACCAATCCGGAAACTCTCGATGGACCTTTTTATCCACCTCGGCAGATGACCTTGTGCGGCTTCGTAGTTGGCGTTTAACATAGCGGCGGAAATCCCTAAATTCCAATGGAACATATCAGAGGGTTATGTGGTTTAGAAATAAAAAAAAACATGATACGTGTATATAGTGTTAGAATTCTTACTGAATTTAGGGCTCCACTTGAGGGCAATTTGTCAAGACATGTCTGTGTGCTTGCAACCTCTCAGTGGGAGTGAGCCTGTAATACTGACTTCCTCCAACTGGCTTTCCGACTGGCGGGAATAATGTGTTGGAAGGTGACTGGACATTGGTGGGTCTGTCATCGACACGAGGAGGGCGGTTGAATGAAGTCTCGATGTCATCATCAAAATAGCGCGAACAATATGTTAACACCTCGTCACCAGAATAACCCTCTGCTATAGAACCCTCTGGAGATGCTTTGTTCCTCACATACGACTTCAATTTCCCCAAGTATCTGCAATTACAAGTACAATCAGGTAATTGAAACAAAATCATGAAACCACTGGAAAAATGAATCAACGGACCTCTCTATGGGATACATCCAGCGGTATTGAACCGGGCCGCCCATCTTTGCGTCTTGAACGAGGTGTACAGTGAGATGGACCATGACCGTGAAGAAAGACGGGGGAAATATCATCTCCATATGACAGAGCGTTAGAACAATTTTTTCCTGCAATTGATCCAGCTTTGCTTTGTCCAAAACTTTTGCACACAACCGTCGGTAGAAAGAACTAAGTTGAACCAAAACATTAGACACCTCCGGGGGCAATGTGCTTTTAATTGCCAGAGGTAGGAATTGCTGGAGCAAAACGTGGCAGTCATGGCTTTTCAACCCGGCAATCTTCTTAGAGTGCATGTCCACACATCTTGAGATGTTGCTTGAATAACCATCAGGGACCTTAATGTCCTTAAGTGTGGAGAGGAAGACTTCCTTGTTGGCTCTTGTCAATGTGAATGAGGCTGGGGCAAACTTGTCATTCTCATCCAGCCATGTGTCTTCACGTATTCCCATCGCCATCAGATCTTTCCTTGCTTGAAGATGGTCCTTGGACTTTCCAGACTCGTTCAGTAAAGTGTACAAAATATTGTCACACACATTTTTTTCGATGTGCATGACATCAAGACAGTGGCGAAGTAGATTAGATTTCCAGTAGGGGAGCTCGAAGAAAATGCTCTTCTTTCGCCATTGCTGCACGCTTTCCCCCTGGGACTGGCCGCGTCCCCTTCTTCCCCCAGGCTGAACGTCGTCTGTCTTCCCGAACTCTACGTGAACATCTTCAAGCTGTTGAAGAATATCTGCGCCAGACAAAAACGTAGGAGGATCCCTCATTTCCTGCGATCCGTTAAATCTAATCTTCTGCAGCCGGAACCTATGACCTCCAGGAAGGAACCGCCGATGACCCATAAAGCACCACCTGCGACTGTGAGGAAGGCGGACCGAGTCTTGGTCAAAGTTGCAGTTGGGGCAAGCTCTGCCTGTATGCACATTTCAACAAGACAATGTGCCAAGTCCGGGAAAATTGCTCACTATCCACATCAACAACGCACAGAGTGTGAAGAGCGTCTTACTGTAAACGTCATACATCTCAACTCCGTTGCTCCAAAGTTCCTTCAACTCCTGTATCAACGGTTGAAGGTAGACATCTATATCGTTTCCAGGAGCTTTCTTCCCCGGAATAATCATCGAAAGAATGAATGAGCTCTGTTTCATACACATCCAAGGGGGTAAGTTGTACGGTATCAATACCACAGGCCATATACTGTACGTAGTGCTAAGATTCCCGAACGGATTGAACCCATCTGATGCGAGAGCGAGGCGGACATTTCTCGGGTCACTGGCGAATTCTGGGAATCGAGCATCAAACGATTTCCAAGCCTCATCAGCATCCCTAGGATGTCTCAACTTCCCATCGACGTTGGGCTCTGATGAATGCCACCGCATGTGCTCCGCCGTTTTGGACGATACATACAACCTCTGAAGTCGTGGAGTCAGGGGGAAATATCTTAGAATCTTTGCAGGCTTCTTGGTTGTTATTCGACCTCTCTTTGCCTGTTTGTACCGAGACACATTACACCGCTTACAACTGTCCAACTCGGCGTCGTCTCCCCAGTACAACATACAATCATTCGGGCAGGCATGGATTTTAGTGTAGTTCAATCCTAACTTGTTAATAGTCTTCTTTGCTTCGTAGAATGATGGTGTGATTTCTGCCTGAGAGAATGCATCTCCCAATAATTCTAACACCATCGACATCCCCTTATCGCTGAAGCCACACAAGCACTTGATATGATAGAGCTTGACAAGAAATGATACTTTTGAATATTTACTGCACCCTGAATAAACATTATTCTTATTCTAAAACGAACGTTTATGTGACAAAACTAGAAACGAAATGAGGCAGTTTTTAGTAGAACCTGGAAACAATGGCTTATCTGAATCCGTCATAAGGTCTAAAAAATTCTTTGCAGCTTCATTTCGAAAAAACTCCGGGAGTGGTCATTCAACCCCTTCCTGACTCCCGATGCCGTCACCTTGCACCCCGAAAGCATCACGCACAACATCGTTAAATGGATCCACATGATTGTCGTCATCATTGTCATCGTCGATCTGCATTCCAACCTGAGATGTTCGAGCAACTACTTCACCACCATCATCATCGTTCTCGCCATGAATACCCCAGAATGTGTAATTGGATGGGAATTGTTTCAGTATAAGATGCTCACGCACAACATTTATGGGATGCCACTTCTTAAATTTACATTTCGGAATAGGACACAATATCTGATTGTTAACACCGGTGCGGTTGAAAGCAAAATCTAAAAAGTGGTCAACACTAACCAAATAGCGGGGGGACGTCCGTGGCAGATTTATCCAAGATTTATCCATCATATGACTGAAGATATTATCAAAGAAGGAAAGAGCTTAATAGTTTGAATGAAATGTGAAAATGAATTGGAAAGAATCAAGGGCTTATAAAATGAAATTTAGACATTAGTGGCGGTTCTTTAACCGCTACTAAAACCGCAACTAACTCAATCAGCCCGTTGGAAAAGTAACAGGTGGCAGCTGTCTGATGATTGCATTTAGTAGCGGTTCTAAAACCGCTACTAATATTAAATTATTTTTATATTTAGTAATCTAGTGGCGGTTTGGAACCGCTAGTAAGTTTAAATTTTGAAACCGCTACTAAATGTGCTATTTTGTATTTTTAATGTTATTTATATCTTGTTTTTTTCAAATACTATATAAGAAAATAAACAAATAACAACGGTTTATTTAGTAGTCATGGAGAAACTTTTTTGTTTAACTGTTAAAAAAATTATCGCCATTTGTGAAGTAAAAATTAAATCAGATAATAACGACTAACAAAATTATGCAACATTAAAGATATGAAATGTTTGAACAACTAATATTCAAATTAACAAACATTTAAATATAAAAATGTTCAACTGAAATCCTGAAATTAAAAACATTTTAATAAAAAAAGACCATAGAGCTACGCCGCAGGAGGCTGATCATCGTCTTGATGCTCCGGAGAACGGTTGCGAGGCTGCTTCGGTGGACGTGGAGGTTGTGGTACTCGCAAAGGAGATGCATCCGGGTCGAACCTCCGCTGTATCCGTTCCAGCGTGCTATTGGCGTTGTGCACCCAGGAGTCCAGTCGGTCGTACACCTCATCAGTCACCCGTTCCGTAATCTCATGAGTGAGTCTCTCCCTCATTTGAGCCTCATAATCTGCGTCACTCCTAATCGGGCCACTTGTTGATGGTTGGCTCGAAGCTGTAGACTGGGCGCTGCCTGGGTCGCCTGACCTGCCGTACACCACCGTAGGTTGGGCTCCGAATCCCATCCCGCGAACCCGGCCAGGGTGCTCTTGAGGCCCTAGGGCAGCCCTTAGCGAGGCAGTGGGGTCTACATTGTCCCCCTACGACTCGGCGATCTTTCTCTCCGCGTCTTCAATCCTAGCCTGCACACACAAACATATTAGCAAATATATTTTGATGTCGTTGTTATTAAAAAAATAATAATATAAAAATAAATCAATAAAAATTTTACAATTTGCTCCTCAACCTCCCTGGATGTTGGGCTCCCGTCGGCGTGTCTGTGCTTTATTTGGTAGAAACGACCGTAGGTAGTCTTCTGCCCTTTCTTCGCAGCTTCTTCCGCATGAAAGTTAAGATACAAATAGTTATTAATATATAAAGATAAATTATTTTTAAATCAAACAACGAAGCTTCATTCCTTCATACCATCTCTTTGTATCCAACCGAAAACGGCTTCGTCCCAGCCGTATGATGAACCTTCTGATGCGACTTCACGGCAAGACCTTGTTGCGACCTCTTCTGTTAACGTAAAATAAAATTAAATAATCATCAGTAATTCAAAAATATTTCTTCAATATGATATTTCAATATCAATTCAATAATATTATTCATTATACATTCCCAATGTCTCCCCTCCTCCAACCCACATATCTCTCCCACGCATCCGCAGGGACGCCACCAGGGACATCATCGACCATCTCCTGAAACGGCCTACTCCCCATCCGATTTCTTTCTCTGAACAGATCCAACCGCTTGTTCTTCCAACCGTCCCCCATCTTTGATTCTGTCCAACTCTTGCGGCTGTCCCTCACATCAAACTTCCTCTGTAAAATATTAAATTTAAGTATGTTTAATTAGAAAATAATAAATAATAAAAAATTCCAATAATAACATAAAACAAATAAGAAATAATAAATACATTTCCTATAATATTTATTAAAATCAAATTCAAATAATAACAGAAAAGAAATAAGAAATAATAAATAATAAACAATAAACAATACATAATAACAAGAATATTTCTTATAGTATTAATTAAAATCACATTCTAATAATAATAAATAATAAACAATAAATAAGCTCAAAGTTAATTCAACAAACCTTAACAATTTCGTCAAACGCGAACTTTTTAGAGTTCGCATCAATCTTCCTCCAGTCCAAAGTGTCAATCGGGAATCGCTGGTAATTTTGGCCTACACCCCCGACGAACCTCGAGTACAGTTGCCCCCCTTGTCCAACAGGTAATTTGGTCAAGTCGTCCCACTTAACTTTAACTCTGTGCCCGCTCGGAAGGTTCATCGCATCTTGCACCGTCAACCTCTTCTCACTTATGCTACCAGAAGGGTCTGTAAAATTTAGGGAACAATTTCAATTTAATGAGCGATAAAAAATTATAATTATCTGATAAAAACAATAAAAATTGAATTTCCTTACCCTGAACTTGTACTTCGTAACCGGTAGACCTTCCGGCGGATCGTTTAGGGCGCCCAGCCTCGTCATCTTCCTCAGAGTCCAACCAACGTGCCATATCCTCAAAATCCGCTCCTCCTCCAATCTCGTCGAAGTTTTCTCCCCCACTCCAGAATGAGTTGATTACATCTTCTGGAATCGCCTGGTTCTGTATACGGATGCGCTCTTGTTCTATACGATCCCTCTCGGCCTGCTCAGCCAGTTCCCTACGAAGCCGCTCCTCAGCCTCCTCTTGTTCAGCGGTCATAGGCCTCTTATTGCGATCGCCCTTTCTCACCATGACACTACAAAAAAATGGGGTGTTTGTCACGGTTGAAATAGGACGTTTGTAACCGTGACAAACGTCCTTTGTCACGGTTTTAACCATCCGTGACAAGCCCGATTTGTCACAGTTTTAAAAAACCGTGACAAAGATAACAAAAAACCGTGACAAGAAGACAAATTTGTCACGGTTTTAGAAAAAAAACCGTGACAAAGTGTAATTTTCATTAAAAAAAATTGAAACTTTTTTTTATTTTATACGATTTAATTTTAAAAACATATTACTTATTAAAAAAATTTATAGAATAATTGTTCTATTATTATTGCAGATTTTTCTTTTCATTTCCGTAATTTTAAGTTATCAAAGATAACAATTATAATTTTTTAGAAGAATAATTATTATCTTCAGAAAATTTGCAAAACACCTGCAACAAAATAATTTAAACAATAATTAGAAATTACTAGAGATAATGTTTGAATTCAATGTGTATAAAACAAAAAGAATAAATGAATTAAATAAATTACCAAAATTAAAAAGAGCAGCAGAAAACATCCCTTGAGAGGAGAGAAAACATGAGGAAAGAAGAGGAGAGCATATAATAAATGAGGAGGGGGTTTTTATACTGGAATGGGCCTACATCCCTTGTCACGATTTTTATAATGAACCGTGACAAAATTTTGTAACGGTTTTTTAAAAAAAACCGTGACAATGAATTCCTTGTCACGGTTTCAAGTGGTAAACCGTGACAAGCATTTGTTTGTCACGGTTTGCAATGGGAGAACCGTGACAAGGTTTTATTTGTCACGGTTTGTCTTGGGCAAACCGTGACAAATAATTTCAAATTTTTTTTATATTTTAAAAAAATATATTAAACTTTGTCACGGTTTGAGTGTCCTAAACCGTGACAAATATTAAACTTTGTCACGGTTTGAGTGTCCTAAACCGTGACAAAGTGTTTCCCTCTATATGGCGGGAAGGTTAGCGCCATATTTGTCACGGTTATCTTTCTTCAACCGTGACAAATTTATCAAATTTTTTCTTTTATTATTTTTGTCACGGTTTTGTGAGAAAACCGTGACAAATTGCATATATTTGTCACGGTTTCAATAACCGTGACATAGGAACCGTGATAAACAAACCTTTTTTTTGTAGTGTGATTTTGACCTCTTCTTTCTCGTCGAAGTTAAGTCACGTCACTTTTTTTTTCTAAAAAGCTCGTGCCTTTTCTCTGAAAAGGCACGAGCCTTTTTAAACTGTTCATTTTAGTAGCGGTTTTACCAGAACCGCTACTATTAGTCGCGGTTTCAGCAAAAACTGCAGCTGAAACCGCGACTAATTCAACCTGTGATAAATGCAGTCACTACAAAAAAAGCGTGCATTAGTAGCGGTTATAAATGACGATTAGTAGCGGTTCTAACCGCTACTAACATGTTTCCAGCGGTTCTTGTTTCCGCCACTAAATCGTCCGTGACAAACATGTACTAGCGGTTAAAGAAACCGCGTGTAACAAAGTCAAAGACGCTACTGATTAGTAGCGGTTTGTAGAACCGCTACTAAATAAAAGATAACCGCCTCTAATGTCAAAAATTAGCATAATCGTGGAAAAATTCAATTCTCAATTTAGTGGCGGTTTGAACCGCCACTAATTAAAAAAAAATTGGCCCATTTATTAGTGGCGGTTTGAGCAGCAGTTCTCAAACCGCTACTAATTAAAAAGAATAAAAAAATGTCCAACTTATTAGTGGCGGTTCAAAACCGCTACTAATTAAAAAGCATTAAAAAATGTCCAATTTATTAGTGGCGGTTCAAAACCGCTACTAAAGTTTAAGGATTTTAAAAAACGCCCAGATTAGATATTATATAATCAAAGTCATATGATCAAATGTAATCAAAAAACAATGATAATAAATTAGTGTATTACAAAATGTTCTTATTGTTAAAATAAAAAAAATTTCTCAACTATATTAACAACCATATCTATAAAAAAACAATATATCAAACACATAAAAAAGAAATAGTTAAAAATAAACAAGTAATTATATTTGTTATAAGAATAATATGAATAATAAATTAAAACATTTTTATCACTAAAAATGGGAAATAATTCGATATTGTTACCTGAAAAAAAAAGTAGCAAACAAATTAGCAAATTAATTCAGAATAGAAAATAAAACACATTAAATAATAAGAAATATAAGATAAATTGTTTTCAGAACAAAAAATAAAGGCATTAACGGTCAGACTGAGGATAAATTGAATGGAAAGGAAGAAGGAATAATTGAATGAATGTGTGAAGAAAAATGAGGGGAGGGGGTGGATATTTATAGTGATTTGTGCGCGATTTAGTAGCGGTTTGGGCAGCGGTTCTAGAACCGCCACTAATATTTAGTAGCGGTTCTTAAACCGCTACTAAATGTCTTTAATTAAAAAAAAACCTCAACCTACATTAAAAAAAATATGATATATGAACGTTTGATACACATTTTTATGAAAATTTTATAAAATGAAAAAATAATTATGGTTGGCTGCTTCAATCATCTTCTTCTTGCTCCTGCCTAAAAAGAACATAAACAAATATATAAATTTCTATTGCTAAAGGTGTTGAAATTTGTTTAAATTATTTGTAGTGAAAATGCTCACCTAACTACTTGTAAATGACCGTCTTCTTCAGAAATGAGGTTGTCGAAGTTTTCAGGTTCGAAATGTTGGCTGCCTAGTTCCAGATCATCTTCGTCACCCATGTCGTAGAGGTCACGCGGCTTCATATGAATCACCATGTGCCAATCTTTATGTGTCCGATCTTCCACATAGTAAACTTGCTGCGCCTGTGAGGCAAGAATATACGGCTCATCATCTGCCATTTCCCCTGTGTGAATGAGCCTCGAGAAATTTACGGATGTGATGCCCAAGATGTCCAATGTAATGCCTCGAGAAGTTCTGGTGTCTGCCCACATGCAGTTGAAGAGAGGCACGGTGAAATGACCTTGATAGTTAAGCTCGATGATGTCCACGAGCTTTCCATAGTATGATACGCCTCCAAATCGCATGTCTGTATCCCGTGAGCTGGCATAACTCCTTGTTCCGAATGTGCCAAAGACTCCGGAATTCTGGGTGAGAGAACCTTCATCCCTTGCAATGGTGCAGAACTTGAAGCCGTTGACGTTGTATGCCGTATATCTCCTGACATGGTCGAGTGGACCGGTTGCTAGATTTATCATATCAGGCGCATGGGGGTTGTTGTCATTGAGTATCCTCTGTGCAAACCAATCCGGAAACTCTCGATGGACCTTTTTGTCCACCTCGGCAGATGACCTTGTGCGGCTTCGTAGTTGGCGTTTAACATAGCGGCGGAAATCCCTAAATTCCAATGGAACATATCAGAGGGTTATGTGGTTTGGAAATAAAAAGAATAACATGATACGTGTATATAGTGTTACAATTCTTACTGAATGTAGGGCTCCACTTGAGGGCAATTTGTCAAGACATGTCTGTGTGCTTGCAACCTCTCAGTGGGAGTGAGCCTGTAATACTGACTTCCTCCAACTGGCTTTCCGACTGGGGGGAATAATGTGTTGGAAGGTGACTGGACATTTGATGGGCTGTCATCGACACGAGGAGGGCGGTTGAATGAAGTCTCGATGTCATCATCAAAATAGCGCGAACAATATGTTAACACCTCGTCACCAGAATAACCCTCTGCTATAGAACCCTCTGGAGATGCTTTGTTCCTCACATACGACTTCAATTTCCCCAAGTATCTGTAATTACAAGTACAATCAGGTAACTGAAACAAAATCATGAAACCACTGGAAAAATGAATCAACGGACCTCTCTATGGGATGCATCCAGCGGTATTGAACCGGGCCGCCCATCTTTGCGTCTTGAACGAGGTGTACAGTGAGATGAACCATGACCGTGAAGAAAGACGGGGGAAATATCATCTCCATATGACAGAGCGTTAGAACAATTTTTTCCTGCAATTGATCCAGCTCTGCTTTGTCCAAAACTTTTGCACACAACCGTCGGTAGAAAGAACTGAGTTGAACCAAAACATTAGACACCTCCGGGGGCAATGTGCTTTTAATTGCCAGAGGTAGGAATTGCTGGAGCAAAACGTGGCAGTCATGGGTTTTCAACCCGGCAATCTTCTTAGAGTGCATGTCCACACATCTTGAGATGTTGCTTGAATAACCATCAGGGACCTTGATGTCCTTAAGTGTGGAGAGGAAGACTTCCTTGTTGGCTCTTGTCAGTGTGAATGAGGCTGGGGCAAACTTGTCATTCTCATCCGGCCAAGCGTCTTCACGTATTCCCATCGCCATCAGATCTTTCCTTGCTTGGAGATGGTCCTTGGACTTTCCAGACTCGTTGAGTAAAGTGTACAAAATATTGTCACACACATTTTTTTCGATGTGCATGACATCAAGACAGTGGCGAAGTAGATTAGATTTCCAGTAGGGGAGCTCGAAGAAAATGCTCTTCTTTCGCCATTGCTGCACGTTTTCCCCCTGGGACTGGCCGCGTCCCCTTCTTTCCCCAGGCTGAACGCCGTCTGTCTTCCCGAACTCTACATGAACATCTTCAAGCTGTTGAAGAATATCTGCGCCAGACAAAAACGTAGGAGGATCCCTCATTTCCTGCGATCCGTTAAATCTAATCTTCTGCAGCCGGAACCTATGACCGCCAGGAAGGAACCGCCGATGACCCATGAAGCACCACTTACGACTGTGAGGAAGGCGGACCGAGTCTTGGTCAAAGTTGCAGTTGGGGCAAGCTCTGCCTGTATTCACGTTCCAACCAGACAATGTGCCAAGTCCGGGAAAATCGCTCACTGTCCACATCAACGATGCACGGAGTGTGAAGAGCGTCTTACTGTAAGCGTCATACGTCTCAACTCCGTTGGTCCAAAGTTCCTTCAACTCTTGTATCAACGGTTGAAGGTAGACATCTATATCGTTTCCAGGAGCTTTCTTCCCCGGAATAATCATCGAAAGAATGAATGAGCTCTGTTTCATACACATCCAAGGGGGTAAGTTGTACGGTATCAATACCACAGGCCATATACTGTACGTAGTGCTAAGATTCCCGAACGGATTGAACCCATCTGATGCGAGAGCGAGGCGTACATTTCTCGGGTCACTGGCGAATTCCGGGAATCGAGCATCAAACGCTTTCCAAGCCTCAGCATCCCTAGGATGTCTCAACTTCCCATCGACGTTGGGCTCTGATGAATGCCACCGCATGTGCTCCGCCGTTTTGGATGACACATACAACCTCTGAAGTCGTGGAGTCAGGGGGAAATATCTTAGAATCTTTGCAGGCTTCTTGGTTGCTATTCGACCCCTCTTCGCCTGTTTGTACCGAGACGCATTACACCGCTTACATCTGTCCAACCCGGCGTCGTCTCCCCAGTACAACATACAATCATTCGGGCAGGCATGGATTTTAGTGTAGTTCAATCCCAACTTGTTAATAGTCTTCTTTGCTTCGTAGAATGATGGTGCGATTTCTGCCTGAGAGAATGCATCTCCCAATAATTCTAACACCATCGACATCCCCTTATCGCTGAAGCCACACAAGCACTTGATATGATAGAGCTTGACAAGAAATGATAGTTTTGAATATTTACTGCACCCTGAATAAACATTATTCTTATTCTAAAATGAACGTTTATGTGACAAAACTAGAAACGAAATGAGAGGCAGTTTTTAGTAGAACCTGGAAACAATGGCTTATCTGAATCCGTCATAAGGTCGAAAAAATTCTTTGCAGCTTCATTTCGAAAAAACTCCGGGAGTGGTCCTTCAACCCCTTCCTGACTCCCGATGCCGTCACCTTGCACCCCGAAAGCATCACGCACAACATCGTTAAATGGATCCACATGATTGTCGTCATCATCGTCATCGTCGATCTGCATTCCAACCTGAGATGTTCGAGCAACTACCTCACCACCATCATCATCGTTCTCGCCATGAATACCCCAGAATGTGTAATTTGATGGGAATTGTTTCAGTATAAGATGCTCACGCACAACATTTCTGGGATGCCACTTCTTAAATTTACATTTCGGACAAGGACACAATATCTGATTGTTAACACCGGTGCGGTTGAAAGCAAAATCTAAAAAGTGGTCAACACCAACCAAATAGCGGGGAGACGTCCGTGGCAAACTTATCCAAGATTTATCCATCATATGACTGAAGATATTATCAAAGAAGGAAAGAGCTTAATAGTTTGAATGAAATGTGAAAATGAATTGGAAAGAATCAAGGGCTTATAAAATGAAATTTAGACATTAGTAGCGGTTCTCTAACCGCTACTAAAACCGCAACTAACTCAATCAGACCGTTGGAAAGTTAACAGGTGGCAGATGTGTCTGAGTATACATTAGTAGCGGTTCTAGAACCGCTACTAATATTAAATTATTTTTATAATTAGTAACTTAGTGGCGGTTTAGAACCGCTACTAAGTTTAATTTTTTTAGTATTTCTTAAGTTAGTAGCGGTTCTCAAACCGCTACTAAATGTGCTATTTTGTATTTTTAATGTTATTTATATCTTGTTTTTTTCAAATACTATATAAGAAAATAAACAAATAACAACGGTTTATTTAGTAAGTCAGGGAGAAACTTTTTTGTTGAACTGTTAAAACAAATTATCGCCATTTGTAAAGTAAAAATTAAAATCAGATATTAACAACTAAAAAAATTATGCAACATTAAAGATATGAAATGTTTAAACAACTAATATTCAAATTAGCAAACATTTAAATATAAAAATGTTCAACTTAAATCCTAAAATAAACATTCTAATAAAAAAAAAACCCTAGAGCTACGCCGCAGGAGGCTGATCGTCGTCTTGATGCTCCGGAGAACGGTTGCGAGGATGCTTCGGTGGACGAGGAGGTAGTGGTACTCGCAAAGGAGATCTATCAGGGTCGAACATCCGCTGTATCCGTTCCAACGTGCTATTGGCGTCGTGCACCCAGGAGTCCAGTCGGTCATACACCTGATCAGTCACCCGTTCCGTAATCTCATGAGTGAGTCTCTCCCTCATTTGAGCCTCAAACTCTGCGCCTCCCCTAATCGGGCCACTTGTTGATGGTTGGCTCGAAGCTGTAGACTGGGCGCTGCCTGGGTCGCCTGACCTGCCGTACACCACCGTAGGTCGGGCTCCGAATCCCATCCCGCGAACCCGGCCAGGGTGCTCTTGAGGCCCTAGGGCAGCCCTTAGCGAGGCAGTGGGGTCTACATTGTCCCCCTGCGACTCGGCGATCTCTCTCTCCGCAGCCTCAATCCTAGCCTGCACACACAAACATATTAACAATTTTATTTTGATGTCGTTGTTATTAAAAATATAATAATATAAAAATAAATAAATAAATAAAAATTTTACAATTTGCTCCTCAGCCTCCCTGGATGTTGGGCTCCCGTCGGCGTGTCTGTGCTTTATTTGGTAGAAACGACCGTAGGTAGCCTTCTGCCCTTTCTTCGCAGCCTCTTCCTCCTGAAAATTAAGATACAAACAGTTATTAATATATAAAGATAAATTATTTTTAAATCAAACAATGAAACTTCATTCCTTCATACCATCTCTTTGTACCCAACCGAAAACGGCTTCGTCCCAGCCGTATGATGAACCTTCTGATGGGCCTTCGCGGCAAGACCTTGTTGCGACCTCTTCTGTTAACATAAAATAAAATTAAATAATAATCAGTAATTCAAAAATAATTTTTCAATATGATATTTCAATATCAATTCAATAATATTATTCATTATACCTTCCCAATGTCTCCCCTCCTCCAACCCACATATCTCTCCCACGCATCCGCAGGGACGCCACCAGGGACATCATCGACCAACTCCTGAATCGGCCTACTCCCACCCCGATTTCTTTCTTTGAACATATCCAACCGCTTGTTCTTCCAACCGTCCCCCATCTTTGATTCTGTCCAAGTCTTGCGGCTGTCCCTCACATCAAACTTCCTCTGTAAAATATTAAATTTAAGTATGTTTAATTAGAAATTAATAAATAATAACAAATTCCAATAATAACATAAAACAAATAAGAAATAATAAATACATTTCCTATAATATTTATTAAAATCAAATTCAAATAATAACAGAAAAGAAATAATAAATAATAAATATATTTCCTATAATATTTATTAAAATCAAATTCAAATAATAACAGAAAAGAAATAAAAAATAATAAATAATAAACAATAAATAAGGTCAAAGTTAATTCAACAAACCTTAACAATTTCGTCAAACGCGAACTTTTTAGAGTTCGCGTCAATCTTCCTCCAGTCCAAAGCGTCAATCGGAAATCGCTGATAATTCTGGCCTACACCCCCGACGAACCTCGAGTACAGTTGCCCCCCTTGTCCAACCGGTAATTTGGTCAAGTCGTCCCACTCAACTATAACTCTGTGCCCGCTCGGAAGGTTCATCGCATCTTGCACCGTCAACCTCTTCTCACTTATGCTACCAGAAGGGTCTGTAAAAATTAGGGAACAATTTCAATTTAATGAGCGATAAAAAATTATAATTATCTCATAAAAACAATAAAAATTGAATTTCCTTACCCTGAACTTGCACTTCGTAACCGGTGGACCTTCCGGAGGATCGTTTAGGGTGCCCCGCCTCGTCAAATTCCTCACCGTCCAACCAACGTTCCATATCCTCAAAATCCGCTCCTCCTCCAGTCTCGTCGAAGTCCTCTCCCCCGCTCCAGAATGCGTTGATTACATCTTCTGGAATCGGATCGTTCTGCACACGGATGCGCTCTTGTTCTATACGATCCCTCTCGGCCTGCTCAGCCAGTTCCTTACGTAGCCGCTCCTCAGCCTCCATTTGTTCAGCGGTCATAGGCCTCTTATTGCGATCGCCCTTTTTCACCATGATTTTGATATTTTTTCTAGTCGAAGTCACGTCAGGTCACTTTCTTTCTCAAAAAGCTCGTGCCTTTTCTCTGAAAAGGCACGAGCCTTTTTAAACTGTTCACTTTTAGTAGCGGTTTTGCAAGAACCGCTACTATTAGTCGCGGTTTCAGCTAAAACCGCCGCTGAAACCGCGACTAAATCAACCAGTAATAAATGCAGTTGCATTTATTTGGCTGAATTAGTGGCGGTTTTGGGGGAAACCGCTACTAATGTACTAAAACCGCCACTAATTCAGTGGCCATTCATTTTCTAGCGGTTTTTCCCTCCAAAACCGCGACTAAATGTACGCCACTACTTTTCCCGCCAAAACGCGCCAAATTTGTTGCGGTTATAACCCCAAAACCGCTAGTAATATCCGCTACTAACTACTTCTGTGGTCAAACCGTTGGATTTACTTGCGGTTTGTGCTTATAACCGCTAGTAATGTAAAATTACTAGTGGTTTTAGTTTTCCGCGACTAAAGTAACCGCTACTAAAAGCCCTTTTTTTTGTAGTGAGTTGCATTTATTTCGCTGAATTAGTGGCGGTTTTGGGGGAAACCGCTACTAATGTATGAAAACCGCCACTAATTCAGCGGCCATTCATTTTCTAGCGGTTTTTTCCTCCAGAACCGCGGTTAAATTTGCGCCACTAGTCATCCCGCTAAAGCGAGCCAAATTTGTTGCGGTTCTTTCCCCCAAACCGCTACTAATGTCCGCTACTAACTACTTCTGTGGTCAAACCGTCATATTTACTTGCGGTTTGTGCTTATAACCGCTACTAAAATATAATTACTGACGGTTTTGGTCTTCTGCGACTAATGTAACCGCTACTAAAACCCCCTTTTTTGTAGTGTGGTGGCGGCAGGAAGAGAGTTGCATGGTTAAATCAACGGCATGGTGAAAATACCCTCAAGTAGCCGGAGGAAGATTAATGAAACGATGACGCTCATTGTGATAGTAGAGCGAGCCTTAATTTATTTCCCACAAATGAAAATGTGCCTCTAATAAATTGACACATTAACCATTTATCTATTCTCACGATATATTCAAGCAAATTAAAGCTTCCTTAACGTTAATGCTGCGGTCCATTGTTACTTGTCCACATGTGCTTGTTTGGTTTGGCTTTTTGAGAGCCAGAAGTCCTTTTGCGCCGGGAGAAGCCATTTTATGGATTAATGGGATGTTTGGGTTCATTTATTTGTAAAAGTACTTCTAACCCAAAAGAGCTTCTACAATGGCAAAAGTCAGAAGCTGGATCAAGTAGCTTTTGGTTTCTCCAAAAGTCCTTCTTGGAGAGAGAAAGGGGAAGAATGATGGGTCTCACGCCTTTTATTTTGTGTTATTTAATAAAGTGGGTGGGAAAATTAGACTACTAGACCCCTAAAATTTTCAAATAAAATATTTTCTTTTAATCTAAAATTTTCTTTTTATCTCCAAAAATGTACCATAATAATCTCTAACTATTTTCTCCAATAATATCCTCCTTTGAGCTAAAAATATAATTTTTTAAAATTATTTTCCTTAAAATAAGGGAAAAACTAAACCTTTAAAATCCTCAAAAAGCCCCAAATTTCACTTTTTCTTTCTAAACTATAAGAATATATGCATATTATATATGTATTATTTAATAACAATAATATCCTTTTTAGTAATTTTTCATCTAAACTTACTTTTCAAAATAATCATCCAAACATGTTTTAAAAGTCAGATTGAAAAAAAGTCACTTCTATCATCACAAATCCAAACATAAATCACTTTTTACAATCTGACTTTTTTCCAATCTTACTTCTGAAAAAGTCCTTCTGAAAAATCATTTTACACAAACCAATGAAATATAGTGAAGTCATTTATTATGGTTAAGATTAATGTGGTTTTTTTATTTTGCCCTTATATCATTTATTATACGCACACACTCTCCATTCTTTACATTTAATACTCAAGGGAAAAAATGAAAATTAAACATTTATTATCTTAGCTTTTGCATGTTACCTCTTATAATGTAAAAAAAAAAAATCCTTAAATTTTCTCTTATAATATGGAGTGAAGTAGTATCATATTTAATCTATCTGTTTCAAAGTCTTAAATGACTCTGATGAAAGGCTTATGACAAAGAGATGCCATTTGTTTCATATATGTACAGAGTCCACGTGCAATTTCTGAATTATGTATCATCCAAATTAAAGCAAATAATATACAAGTCCCTATATATATGGAGTTATGGACACAATATTTATCCAACTCTCTCATAGAAGGCAAAAAGCCACGTACTACTTGAGACTTTACTCTAGAATCTAGATATAAACCACCCACTTCAATTATGCAAGGAAAGATTGGACCGGACTAGAGTCTAAACTCTGAAATAATGTAAGAACCAGTCGAGTAAGATAGCCTGTGGTGCAGTCTGGTTCAAAAGGAACTCAGTGCTCGGACCAGACCTCAATGTTAGTTCATCATAGGGAGGATTAATCACGATAGTATTGAGCTCAACTTGCCTAATGTAAAGAAATGAAAAAAAAGGGAGTATAAAGATAAAGAATAAGTAAACGTTAACCCAATAATATATAAGAGACCATATATATACACTCATTGATATTATTTTGGTCGAAATATAGGAGTTAGTTGTATAAAATGCAAAAAAGTAAAAATTACATACATACATATAAGGTGAAATCCCTGTGGTGTCCTAGAAGCTTTTCGTTGGGCATATTTATTTCAAGCGTCGTTGCTTAGAGATCTTTTCACTACACACACACACACACACAAAAACCACATATCTATCCTTGTATATATCCTCTTGTCAAATACGACGTAGCTTCAACTTGGTTATATAGACTCTAGTAATGACTGATTTAATGAATTTTTATAATGGCTTTCATTTTAAGAAAAACCCCACAACTAGCCAAAACGCAAGTGACAAATATCTGATTAAATCCGCGCGGAAACGTTCGTCAAAAACTGTGTTTTAATATTGTTTTCACAACACCGTATTGTTAAGTTTGCTTGTTATATTTTTCACATACAAAAGTAAAGCGAAAATTAGTAGTATGTACGTAAGAGTTGACATTAGACGATTCAAACAATTGATTCTTGGTACTCAAATCATTAATGATCGTTGTCCAGGCCGGATACAATTTATGTTATTAACAGTATTATTATGTATCATTTTCAAGAATCAACGTACGATCTTTTGGACATTCATTCAATATATAAGATCATCATGTTTTGACCTGCTTATATATTCTTCGTATGAATCGTCACCATAAAATTATTAATCTGACTTTCATATTTTTTACTTTTTAATTTTGAGTCGCTTTAATTTGATCAAATATGTGAATGGATTCTTTTTTCAGCCTTCACGTTTCGTTGATTATTTTTCTAAAAAAGTATAATATAAATCATTGAAATTTAGCGTAGGTAGTTCATAAATCAGAAAATGATCCAGGCCGCATCATGAAATTAAAATAATTAAGTGTTCGAGCAATTTATAACTGGAATATGTAATTGTTTTTAATTTTGCAATATTTTCTTATCTATAAATAGAAAGTGATAATTTAATTTCTTCGGGGAAACCAATGATATAATCGATTTGAATTTGTAATAATTATTCAACGGATAATCAACTTGAACGGAATATTTGGCCAAAAAAAAAAAAACTTGAACGGAATATATATTTGTGTGTGTAACGTATAAGCCTAGTAGATGAGAAATATTTCAAGGTTGAATCTTATACAAAGCAGCCAGCGATATATTTCTGAGAGTTGGAAGATAAAGAAGAAGATGCTTGACGCGGAACGAAGAGATGAGTTGATAATTTAAAGTTTTTCTAATAAATTAAGGTATAGTTGCAATTAAGAATTAACAAAGCCACAATATGGATTCTTTCAATGGGTTTGTATAATTCAGAATTTGACTTTGTCTCTTGCACGAATTGTTCACTAGATTTGAGCCTGATAGGCAGCAGGGCAAGCACATTATTATATGAAATTGTTGATAACCTCTCCCTCTCTCATACACAGACTTTAATTTGATATTCCATCCGTCCCTCCCTCCTTCCATCCATATATATATACATACTCCCTCATTTCCTAAATATAAGATCTAATTAATTTTTTTTAAAAATCTTAAGAAAATTAAATAAATTATTTACAAATTGATTTCCCTAAGTTTTTTTTTCTCTAAAACAGTTTATTTGAACTATAAGCTAACAAATAATTTAATAATTTTCAAAATATGTTATGATTATGTGGCTCATTTAGCTTCTTTAATTTCTTTAAAAAAATTTAACTGTGTCTTATATTTAGGAATGGAGAAAGTATATATATTGATAAAAATTATAATTTCAACTAATTAATTCCAAGTATATAAGACATATTTTCTCTTGCTTCCTGTTTTTGTTGTTAAAAATTATTTGAAACTTCGACTTGGTCATATTCTCTTCTATTGGCTCTTCAGCCCTTCCTTATGATCTTATCTAAGGGATAAGAGCTAATATTTTATTTAATTAGCTTAATCTGTCCGAAAAAGAAAACAATTTATTAGTCCAACAAACTATATATACGAAGGCCATAAAAATTTTGACTGACCAATTTATTTTCCCCAATTTTTCTTTTTTTCCACACACTACCATGGTCCATGTGTCTCTGGGCGGGTTAATTAAAGTCGCATGCTGTTAAAAGCTAACGCTCAGCAAATAGCAACTATTGCCTACGGCTACGTCGTCAAAACTTTTTATTTGATTGGAAATTGCTGTTGTATAACTAACCTGTATTGTTGAGAAACTATGAATGAGTGATCCCTCATACGGCTCAATTTATAAGTTCAAAAAAAAAAAAAAAGACCAAATGGTAGAAGGCTTTTGAAGACCCCAAAATGTTATGCTTCGTTTGGTACATTGAAAGAGTTTTTGTTAGAAGTGGAAGTGGAGGTTGAAATAATGTTAAAAGTCTGTTTGGGATACCTATAGAAGTAGGGTATTTTTTTTAATTCATGTACGCAATTAAAATACAAAAATATCAAAATACCCCTAATTGGGAAAAAATCGTCATTTTTCTCCCAAATTCATCTTCATTGTCATTCTCCACCTTAGGATAAACTTCTCCCATGGTGATTCATCCAAAATTCCAAATCACAAAATAAACATACAAGGATCCATAAAAAACAAAACAACTCCATGAACAAAGAAATAAAAAACTGTCATATAATGAAGCAGCTTTTTCTTTGAAGCATTTTCAATAATCCAAGTTGAATCTCAACCTGGTGGTGATTTCGGTCAAGAATAACCATCCTTTGAATTTTATTCTACAAATCGAAGGATTGGAACCCAAATCTCATTGTAGAAAATTATAAATATATATGAAGAATCCCATCATATTTTGGAACCCATACATAATCCAAATGGAACACAGAAGAGCACCCTCACACCCTTGTCATTCCGAAGGTCGATGGCGGCAAAGGAGCTTCAAAAGATCTGTAAGGGAGCTCATATGGATCTAGAAGGAAGCTCACATGAATCTGAAAGAAAACTTGCGAATTTTAAAATGGCGACAACATCACCATCTCACCCTCACACCCTCATAATTCCAAAGGTCGACGGTGACTAATTCCGAAGGTCGATGGCGAAAGACTCCGGTGATTGATAGTGAAAGACGGTGACAACATCACCATCACACCCTCATCACTTGCCTCCCCACCTTCACAGTCATACTCACTACCCTCGCTCACCACCATCGCCAGATCTCGAGAGTGAAAATGGTCTACGTGTTTTTAGTTCCATGGAACTGAACCAGTCCATCTATGGGGGCTTGGAACTGAGTTCCATCAATTTTGATGGAATTGAGTTTTATAGGGGACTAAGATGCAACGTACCAAACGCTCAAAAATACCAATTATACTTCCACTTCCACTTCTCACCCTCCAACTCCATGCTACTAAACAGACCATTAGAAGTTGGATTAGTTCTTTGGGAAAGAGTTTCTTTCCCGTTCGAAAGTCAAATTAAAATTGACTTCTTTTTAATATAGTAGCATCATTCAAGTACATAAGTTTATATTAAAATAATCTTATACAAAAGTCTAGCCCAACATAAATTACATTTGATTAATTGATTTTCACCTAATTTTAGTTTTAAAAAATAAAATTAGAATAAAAGTCACTTTTACAAATGTTGATTCAAACGAGCACTTAATTCTCCATTTATAAATAAGTATGCACCATAGATTGTTGTACATATTCAATTCCACTCCACTTATAGCTATCATATAATGATGTCTTTTTGAATCTTCTCAATTGATTAACCAAACTTGCTAGGTTTATTGAATTTGTATTTATACTTTCAATTTTATGATTGTATGTTATGCACAACATTTTTATATATATTTATTTCATATGTTTGGCCAGTATATTTATTTTTTATAAAATGGCCGGTATATTTTAAAAGTTAGATTTTTCCAATATATATGACGAAACTAGACATTTGAATTTAGGGATATAAGGGTCTAAAATACTCCGGAAGTATCCATTAGCTGGCACTAGATGTCTAAAAGTTTTCGATGGGGGCAATATCATCTGGAAGTTACAAATATGGGGGGCAATTTTGTCTTTTTGTCAACAAACTCTAACGGTCAACCCGTTAACATAAATATGCTGAAATCACATGTCTATATGGCATCACGTCATCCCATTTTTTTACATCAGAATTTTTTTTTTAAAAAAAAAAATTTACAGCTGTGATACCTCTTCCCTCTCTTCTTCTTCACCCTGACCCACACCAGCTGTCACCACCGACAGGACGATCCAGATCCCTGACTCACTAAACAGCAACTGAACACACCGTCTGTCTGGTAGACGAAGGACATGCATGGTCCGGTCCCACCTCCCAGCGGCTCCGACAAACACGCCTTGATTCTTGTGGCTGCAAGGCTAACTCAAGAATATCACTGCCACAATCGTTCGCCAACTCCAATGGTGACGAACTACTCACTGCCAGAATCCGAAAATGACGTCGGAATGAAAGTGTCGGAGTTGGGCAGCGAACGAGGGGGCAAATATTTTTTTTTTTTTATATTTCATAATTCTCGCTCCAGATTTCTGATTGATGAAACCAAAATCTCAAAGCGCTAATCGAATAATCCATAAACAATTTTCACTTAGGCTAACAAAAAAAATAAAGAGGTATACAAATAATACAATCTGGCATAATTTCAGATTTCCTCCAAAAAAAAAAAAAAAAAAATCACCAGATCAAACATTTACGAGGAAACAATAAAAGCACAAAGATACCAAGGCAAATGCTGAGAAAGGTAGCAGAATTTTTGTGAATGAGGATGAGGATTAGATTGAGCTTCTTGGGCGCGTCAGATAAAGAGTTCTTGAAGACTCCATTTTTTTGGCATGACTCGAAGACTCCATTCAACCTTGAAAGAGAGGCATTGATTTAATATCATATTTTCCAATTGCTTTTTTTTTTTTATTTTAAAAAACTTGACATAGAAAAATAGGGGGATATGGATGTCATGTAGACATATACCACTTGAGCATGTTTCGGTTAACATTATTAATTGTTAGAGTTTGTCAACGGAAGGGTAAAATTGCCCCATTTTTTAACTTCCATGAGACCAAGATGATATTGTCCCTTGAAAAGTTGAAAACTTCTTGACACCAGTGTTTATTTATGACTATTTTTAGAGCATTTTAAACCCTTATCCTTTGAATTTATATAAATCAACACATGACGTTGGTCAAGTAAGTGGAAATAAGTAGGAGTTATTCTTGTGGGCCCATTTTAGAAGAACAGACTTAGTCTATGTGGTTTTTCTTTTTCTTTCTCTTTTTTTTATAGAAGACAATTTTATTTAAGTAAAGATAAAACAATACATATAAAAAAATCCCCCAAACTAATCCTAGGCGAGACATATGTCAGGGGTTTGATAACTAAAAAATAAAAACACATGACAATATTCAAACATAGACATAAAGAAAGAAATTGAAACAAATACAATGAGAAGATGTAACCAGTAGGATCAGCTAGTCATCACTTTAAAGGCCTGCCAAAGCCTGAGTCTTATCTCGAATTAGTTACAATATCACCATGTCAGACACACTTCGAAGCCCCATATAGCAGGAGTACATACTACTAGGCAACATCGATTGGACAAGGGACATGAGGAAACGCTACCACGGGTCACCAGTTTACCTTATTGTGTTAATCTTCATTATTAGATGAATTTTTGAAGGTTATTTATGCCTCCCCATTTTTATTTAAATTTGATATATATTTTGATATATTTGGGAAGTCATTATTGCAAAATTAATGGGATTTGTTCAAGATTTGGATGATATATCAATTTGGTAGATCATTTGGGGATTTTAATAAATATTGTAGTTTTTAACTAAAATAAAAATAATTAAGACAAAAGGGGATTGAGCTTCTTCACATCTGGGGACGTTCATTGCGGGAGGATAAAGGAAAGAGCGGGAGCTGCACCTTCAATTTTTCTTCTTCTTAAAAAAATAAAAAAAAAAATCCCTTTCAATTTGTAAAATCTTAAATAAGAAATTTTAAATTGTTAATGATTGTTAATACCTATCATGATGTTGTTAATACCTATCATAAAGTTGTTATTGAGATTTTACAAATTGGAAGAGATTTTTTTGTTATTTTTCCATTCTTTCTTCTCCCTCTGAAGTGACAGTGAGCAGAAACTAGAGAGAGGAAGAGAGAGAAAAAAAAAGGGGCTGCAGCATTCATACAATCACCTCCATCTTCATCCTGGGTGCCTTGAGCGAGAACGCATGAGAACAGGGGAGCAACAGCTGCAGCGTTCAATCATCAAGCTTCACCGTCTTGGGTAGCAACTGGTGCAAGAGAAAGTTTGGGGGTGAGATTTGGGGCTTGGAGAAGAGAGAAATGATTGGATATTTCAATATTCCTTTGTTGTTTTCTCTCTTGCCCTCTCATTTCTCTTGTATAAACTTTGAATTTGAATTTGTGATGTTGCTGAGATGATTTTAATTTTAGTATAAGTAGTTAGTTAACTTGTTCTGGGTTTATTTTGAAGTTTTGTATAAATTGATGCTTGAACCTATTTTTCTTTTGCTAATTAATGACTGTTTATGTTGTGGGTTTAATTTGTGCTTAATGTTTTCTAAATGGGTGGCTAACATTTAGATTGTTTGCTTAGTTAGTGGCTTGAGAGAGGAATAATTAGGTAAAGAACTAGATTAAATCCAAGCCTGTCTTGCAATTCTAATTTAGGATTGGAAGTGTGTTAATGAGATAGAGATATTCATTAACCAAGCCGTGTGAAATTGAAGTGAGTTGTTTATAAAAACTAGTTAATATAATATGTAGTAAGAGATTATGCATATTAGTGTTAATTAAGGTTTGGGTAAGCTTATGAGAATTATTCAAATGGATATGACTTCAAACATCAACTTAGTATTCATTAATTGTCATTAGAGGAGGGCTTAATCAAGCATCATGAAATATAAAGTGAATAAATAATCCTAGATTTTTCTTTGTCTTGAATTAAAGTTTTAATTTAGTACTTGTTAAGTTAATTTCATTTTTGGTACTTTTGAAATTCAAAATACAAACATTAACACTCAACCTAATTTGATAATATAATTCCGATAATTAATCCACTTTTGCCTTAGTCCCTGTTAGAATAACAACATTTTCTATACTATTTTTTATGAGCGCCTGTGGATATGCCAAACCTCGGACAACTCAATTATCCTAAAATTTGTTAACTATTTTAGGAAATGAAAGTCATTGACGACGCGTATAACATACTGGGCTTTTAAATTTATTTTATCTTACATTTTATTATTTACTTTTCCTATTTTAAATACAGAATTTTGTTGAAAATTTTGGTCCTTCATGTAGAGTCTCATCCACTTTTGTCCATCATATTGATTATTTTTTAAGAAATTATAATAGGAACAGTGCAAAATTTGAGACAATCTTAGTGCTTTTACTAACTTATCTGGTTTTGGCTTGTTGCTTAAAAGTGGCGACTTAATTGCTAGCTGATCTTTTATGCTATCAACGTCGAAAAGGATCACACCCTTGATAAAATAAGAAAAAACATTGCAACATGTGGTCACTACAGAGTAGATCTTAGATATTGATAAAAGATAAGGAGAGTGTTTGGCTGGGTTACTTTGGGCAAAATAAGTACTTATTTTTGACAAAAAAGTACTTAAAATTAAAAAAGGCTTCAGATGCTTGTTTGGCTGGGCTACCCAAGTAAAAGAACTTATAGCAACTCAGACCCAATAAGCACAAGTTGATCTGATCAACTTTTATTTTTGTTACAAAAGTACTTATTTTTGTTGCAATAGCGGGACCCACGAAAAAAGTTGTTCACCCCCTCCCTCCTCTCTCTCAGTGCGGGCCACACGTTGCTTTCCTCTTTTTCTTTTTTTTGCCAACGCCTCTTCTTCATTCATTCATATGTGTGTATATATATATTTTATTAAATTGGTTCATATATATATATATATATTATATTATATATATGTACACCGGCAAAATATATATATATATATATGTAAAAAGCATTTTTTTTAATAACATATGTAGAAGCCATGGAGATGAGACTGAGAGATCGGCCATCATAACAATGAGTTTGTGATTGGGATGAATGATGATCGATGGCTTTCAATGGGTAGGGAAGGTCATATTTATAATATATGATTGATTGATATACATAGGAGGAGGCAGAGGTAGCTGATTAAAGTTAAACTAATATTCTTTAGCTACCGCGGCTGATTGTAATAATACTATATTTTTTTTTTTTGATAATTCGGAAAGGATTGTAATAATACTATATTACTAATAATAATAATTAAGGGTTTTAAATGTGGTTTTAATCTAGTTAATTTCTGTACTTCTTTCTTTTTGGGGCCGGGGCAGGTGCAATTTTTAATTTTTTTTTTAAAACATCATTATGTGCATTCTTGCTCGGGAATGTAACATGTCGGAAATTGCAATTATCAGCTGAGACAGTCAAGTTTCTGGACCTGCAACTCTATATTATAATAATGGCCAAGAAAAAAGAAAGAAATTATATTATATAACTATTGAACCAATTCATATTGTACGAAATTAAATTATATTTATAATAACTAAGAAGTACTCATCTGATCCTATTTATAGGGCAGAGAGATAAGGTTTTATTTGGTCCTATATATAAGTCACCTCATTAAATATTTAGTGTACATGTACAAGTTTGCCCTTCATTTATTATATCTTGACTTTATTTTAATGTGGTATAGTGGATATTAAATATGGGTAAAGTTGTAAATTTATTAGATTTTAATGGAAAGTTAATGAGTTTAAAGGATTTCCTTGGCCTGTGTGAAATATGCCGGAAATGCCTTATAAATAGGACAAGAGGAGTATACTATATAATACGCTTATAATTTATATATTAAAATGTATAATTTTTAACGAATTTTATATTGTTTACCAGTAATATAGGGGTATCGATATTGATGATATTTAATCATTGTAGTCTTTTTTTCCGGTTACCATTAGCATATAGTATAATTTTCATATTGATTTATTTTTTGGGTCATCAATACTAATTTATGATCAAGTTCAAGAGTGAATGAAGATATTTGTGTGAATGGGACATTAGTGATCAAATGATGACCGGCAAAAAAGATGATTCTATTAGTAATTGCGACAATACATTACAAAACAGTACCACCTCCTATCAAGTAATAACTACTATATCTTATCTTATATATTAAAACATCAGGATAATATAGTATACAAAACAACCATCCAAGATGACCTGGGACTAGCTAGACTAATTTTTTAAAATGTTAAAGTGAATATTTGAATTTATACTTGAAATAGTGTTTATATTTGGTGATAAACCATGCTTTAAGTATGATGATTTTTCTATAAAAATATGATTATTTATAATAAAAGGGTGTGTGTGTGCTGTGTGCAAGCAAAAAGGTACAGGAGAGAGATAAAAATGTATAGGACACAAGATCACATTAATAAACCCCCTTTTTATTTAATTTTTTTTTTTCATTTTTATAAGAGAAATTTTAAGGTGAACTTTATTTGTCATGTCATCATTTATGGTCTCACAAACCACAAACAAATATGTAAAGTTGGATGTGAACATTTTAATATGACCAGGCACCCTAAACCACTTAGATGATAAAAATTTATCTCTTCTTTTCTATGTTTTCTTGATTTTAAAAGTTGAAAAAAATAATTTTATTTATCATCTAATTGTTTTTGGGTGCCTAGTCATATTAAAAGCTCCATGTCATATATAACGTGTTGCTTATAATTGGTAGTACTACAAATGATGTGATGAAGTGGATTCATCTAATAATTTCTCTTCTTATAATATGTACTACACTACAAAAAAACAACGATTTTCCGACGGAATTCCGTCGCAAAATCGACATTTTTGACGGAATTTTTTCGGTCAGAAATTCCATCGTCGCAAACTGATTTACTGACGGAATTTTTTTTTCGGTCAGAAATTTCCGTCGGTAATTTATATTATTTTATAAATAAATTATTATTTTAATTTTAAAATAATATATTAAAATATTATTATTACCGACGGAATTTCCGTCGGTAATTTTTTTTAATTTTTTAAAAATTTAAGTCGCCACGTGTCCCTACCCACACCTCACCACGTGTCGCTCTCTCGTGCCACCACGTGTAGCTTCCACAAATTGCCTTCAATTTTGTCGTTAGAGAGATTCGAACCCGCAACCTGTTGGGGCATGTTTGATGCCTTAACCAGTTGAGCTACGAAGACCTTGTGAAATTATTTGCAAACTATTATATTTATAATATTTAAACTCCCATTATTATAATTATATTTAATCTTAATATATTATGAAATACTTTATAATTATTAATATGTAATTTACAGATTAATAATTTTATTATTTTTTATAAATAATTTTTATATTCATATACAATCCATTATATTTAGTATATTCATTTTATATTATTAAATTATAATTATTTTTCATTTTATTTTATGACATTTTTAAATGGGAAAAAGACAAATAAATACCCTCCAATTTGCAAAATCCCATTAACAACTTCATGATAGGTATTAACAACTTCATGATAGGTTGTTGTGTTGTTAATACCTATCATAAAGTTGTTAATGGGATTTTACAAATTGGAGGGTATTTATTTGTCTTTTTCCCTTTTTAAATAATTATTTTATTATATATATTATTAAATTATAATTATTTTTCATTTTTATTACTAATATTTAATTATTTATTAAAAAATAAAATATTATTTAATAACAAATTAAAATTAAATTTGGTAATAAATTTATATCTATATACGTGTATATATATTAATTTTTATTAAATATGTTTTATCTATTTATAAAATATTTTTAAAATAAATTAATTTAATTTTTTTTATATATTATTTATAAATTAAAATAAAAATTTATTTATAAAATAATAAATAATTAAAGTTACGGACGGAAAATTTTCCATCGGTAATAATATTTTATTATATTATTTATAAATTAAAATAATAATTTAAAAATAAAATAAAATAATTAATTAAATTACCGACGGAAATTCCACCGGAAATTTTCGTCGGTAATAATATTTTAATATTTAATTTAAACTTAAATAATAATTTATAAATAAAATAATATAATTAATTAAATTACCGACGGAATTTCCATCGGTAAAAAATTTCCGTCGGTAAATTTTCCCACGGAATTTCCGTTAAAAATCCATCAGAAACTACCGACGGAATTTTTTCCGTCAGAAATTCGTTGTTTTTTTGTAGTGCTATATATTGAAAAAAAAAAGGAAATTACTATAGAGGATTTGGAGTTGAAAAAATGACGATGGTGACGGAGAAAGGGGGGAGTTGACTATACATGCAAAGAGTAATATAAGGTTAGGTTGGTGGAAATGCGTTTATTTGTTGTTGGGTGGTAGCTAAAGCCCCACAAGTTGGTCACTCGGTATTCACCTTTTGAAGCTTTCAAATTTCAATCCCTTTTGTTTTTATTGCAAGATCCGATCCCCAGTTCCCACACTTGTAATGGGATCATAAACCTGTCTTCTCAACGATCCTTCCCCCCACCATTTTTGTTATTATCTTTTTTTAATAATTAATATCACCCTTGACTAATCTTAATTCATTAAAACACCTGCCCCCAATCATTATTTATACGCCCTGTCAAATAATTGATCTCACCCTTTTGACTCTTTAAAACTTTTTTTTGGAAGTACTTTGGCAAGCTTTCGCTTGATATAATTAAAAGCACCAAGACCTTGTCTTAGTCATCCCTGCACAGATCTGCAATTCCTCTTAGTACCAGTTTGAACATCCAGCTGGTGGTCTTGTAATAAAAACAGTTTCAATGCTTCCTTGATGAGCTATTTGTAACGTCTGGAATTTTAATACTATACTATAACATTTTAATTGAATTATAACCACTTTTTAATGTCAGAAGCCCAAAAATACGTAAAAATTTAAAACTTTTTCTTTAAAACATTTAACCAACTTCCTTTCAGTTGGATTGGGCTTTTCAGACAAATTGGAATAACTTAAAACTATTTATAAAATAAAGTGGTTAATAAAACAATTAAAAGTACTCTAACCCTTTTATGGCATATTTTCTTAATTTATAGTATTTAGGAAATTTAAATTCCTTTTCATACTTATACCATTCTATTTTCTATGCTTTTTACTATTAATTCAATAATTTAAATTTACATCATATACAGATAACCTTACTTTCTCTAAATATAAACTAAATTTCTTCTAGTCATCCTCCAGCACTCCTGCCTTATCTCAGCCATCTCACTATGTCTTAGCTTCTCTGAAAAACAGCAGTTCAACGCAGTTTATGTCATTAACTGTAAACTTTTATGCATGCATTGTCATGTATATATTTTATAAATCTGTGCAAATATCACAATTACACATACTTCCTGCGCTCAATCTCTACCAGCCACTATTAACAATATATTCGTTAACTAGTGGAGGCCTCACCTGCAGGATTTCTCGTTATAACTATCCCGTTATAACATAACTGAACTGGCAAAGGGGGAGCGACCCACCTAAGCCTGGAGTACTCCATAAATAACTATGCAGGAATTAACAAGGTATTCCACCTTCATGCATAATGTAAATTTGAAACAGATATTACAAAATTATACATGCAATTTAGTTTAATGAGATAAACTGCTACCTGACTTCTTTAGACCATACTTCTGTATCAGCTTCTTTCTGTTCTACCATCTTGATGGACTCAATTAACAAGTCAAAGCCTATGTATATGCGTGTATATAGGGTTGAGTTAGAGTTTGAATTATAAATTAATCTATACGTCTCTCTCGGATCCTAATTTAATTAATATTACCCAACCTTTTTAAATCTAGGCAAATTTATAATTTGCTGAATCTATGTTGAACCTTTATAATCAAAGGGTTTCTTTAATTACTTCTTTATAATTCTCAATCATACACACACACACAAAATCACTTGACCACACATATGCTACTTCATATTATCTTAAATAAATTCTAATACTTATCTAAATCATATCATATAACATTCAAAACTTACCTAGTGCATTAATATATAGAACAACTTACTTAACATAACTAAATTCACTAAATCTCAAATAAATTTCTAATGATCATACTCTTCCTCCACATTAATAATTATTACCTATAACTTAACTTATTGTATTTAACCTGACCATTAATCAGAAATAAATCATGTCTTGAAAATACAAAACAAAATAATGTGCATATGATACGGAGTATTTTCATTCACTGTTAAACAAGAATTACTAAACATTTATGTATTCTGAAAATATTTCTCCTTAAGAAAACCATATGCTTTAACCAATTCAAACAAATTTCGATAAAGCTTCAAACATCAGACATACATTCATAATTTATTCTTCTAGCCATACTAAAACCTCAGGTTCATTTATTCCATTCTTCACTCTATAATTACCCTAATTTATTATGCCTCTTGCATGTCTTAAAACAACAGTAATTAAACATGTTAATCAGAACATGGTGACACAAGAAGAAAATAGAATTTGAGAGCTTGCAGTAGCACCAATAATCTAATTTATTGCAGCATTACAAATGCGTTGGTAGGAAATATAACATTACTTACTCTCCCTATTATATTCCACTTACTCATTAGTAAGTTTATATATACAAGCATTTTAACTCTCACCATCACACACACATGGTATGCTACTACTGAAAAAAACCTTAGAATAATATCTAAAATCATATTCCAATTCCTATAAAATAAGTCACCATAAATTGTTTCCCCCTTTTCCCTCAACCCGAAATTTATATTCCAAATGATCAAAATCTCTAACCATTTTTGATAATCCCTTCTTTAGGAATTTAGACAATCGATTAGAATAAAGTTCTTAGCAATAGAGATTTAAGATCCAAGACAACATTTGTCAATCAACTTATTAATCCCTATATATCATTAATATTCTAGTTTGTTTTAACAAAACCAAAACAGGGCACAGGGATGTACAAATAGAAATTCAACATACATCAACCACAACATATTAATTCTATTTTAATCCTTCCAACATTTAACCATCAATTTCCCCTTACAAGCAAAACCAAACATTATGAATTTTCCTTTCTATACCAATGAACCTGTCGGCCAACAAGCAAGAGAAGGAAAAACAATCAATAAACCTCAACAACTAATATGGAAACAATTCTTCCAAAATTACCTCATACATACACAAATTCTTAGATGACTCTAAGCTCTTCAAATAATCTGATCAACTCTCCTTTATTGATCTAAAATTTTTCCAGCATCTTATCGCCATTCTAAGCATACCTTAATTATACTAAAGTGTACATTCACACTTGAATTACCCTCACTCGGTTTACAAAATCTCAGACCTCTATCATACTTTTGAATTGCCCCATCCAAAATCTGAACGATACATTCTATAACACAAAATCATCTCATACAGAACTTTTCCTTGAATCAAAGCTTAGAACTTAAACATTAATGATATCAACATTACAACAATACCCACTCAAGACCATTTCTTTCTCGTTCTTCAATTCAAAACTGAACCCCAAAGACTCTTAAAACTAATCCTCAAAGACTCCTTTAAGTTGTAAAGCATAATCACTCTTTAAGTTTGAGTACTAATTTAAAATCAGGGTTATACACTTACACACTCACAGTTCAGGCCTCAACCCATTGCTCCCTATTTCAGCTAAAGAAAAACAATTCTTATCACATCATAAACAACAAAATTACTCTATTGCCTTCAAGATTCCCCAATAACAAGTTCCACAAATTTGACAACTTCCAACCATAAAAATCAAAACTCACAATATTTCAAACTTACATAAAAACAGAGCAATGAAAGGATCAATCAAAAGTTCCACATGAATGACCATCTTCATGCAATTACCGAATATAGCCAACCAAATCAGAAAATCAGATCTGAACAGGGAAAGAAATCGTACAGAACAGAGGAAGGGATAGGAAATTTCAGAAATTACCAAACTCAACCTACCCAACCATATATCAATTTATCCTACTTGTATCAATATTATCACATCAATCAGAAGCACCCCAGTCAAGAAATCGAACCGAACAGAGGCAAGAATAACAATTCCAAAGCCCCCACAGAATTTCAACGAGATTTAGCAAACACATCAACTTACTAACTCTATTTTACTTCTAACCATCTTAATCAGGTTTTTTGAGTAATTTAAAACTAAAAATCACAATTAGGAGCTCGGATGAACAGTGCAAGCAAAGAGGAAATCTGGGAAAAATTGATAAATACCACTTCGATGCTCAAAATTCTTCCCAAAGATTGATAATCAAAGTCTAAGCTTCGATTTCATTGGCTCAGAGTTCTCTATTTCGCCCAAAACCCCAAATCGAATCCTCTCAAATCCACTCAAATCGGACCAGAGAAGAGAGGAAAACGAAGGAAGAAAGTTTACCTAAGCTTCACATGAATCTCAGCCATCTCTGGCCGTCATTCTCGCCGTCAGCCGCCGCTGGAACCCGTCGTCCGTCGCGCGAGTTCAATGGAACCAGAGGGAACAAAGGAGAGAACGAGAGAGTTTGAGACAGAGAGAGGAGAACGAGAGTGAGGAAGAGTCGGTGAAAGAGAGGGAGTATATTAAAAGAATAAGGACACATGTGATGTTCTCATCTTATATATATAAAAGTAGAGTAGCCAGCGTGACCTTTTGACACGTGTCCACTAGCCATATCATGCCAAGTGTCCATCCATCATACCCACTAACTCCATAATGCCCACTAACTCCATCATACCCGATAACTTCTCATGCCTACTAACTGCATCATGCCCACTAACTGCATCACGCCCAATAACTTCTCATGCCCACTAACTCCATCATGCCCAATAACTACCCACTAACTCTATCATGCCCGGTAACTTCTCATGCCCATTAACTCTATCATGACCACTAACTCCATCATGCCCCATAACTTCTCATGCCCACTAACTCCATCATACCCACTAACTTCTTATGCCATATGTGGCCTATAAATTTAGGATACCGTATTCCATTTTGTGTACTCAATTCTTTTATTACTTTATCTATCTTTCCTTTCACAAATGCGACAAGCTTTTATGATCCTTTGTGTGTGTTGAAACCCGGCCGTTACAATTGGCATCTTCATATATGCATCATTTGATTATGGACAATTCCAGTACGCTTTAAAAACCAGGATATTTCATCTATTGAATTTGTGGTGCAAGATGTGGATGTTGGTCTATATTTTTTTCTGCATGTTTCTTAGCATCTAATAAATTCTTTTTATCATCTTAATGTTCTTTTTGTTACTGTTGTTGTCATCAAAACAGGGTGATAGGATTCATGGGACTGTGCGTAGTGGATTTGTTTGGCGACATAAGAAGAGTCTACATGAGGGTACAACCTGTGAGATAAGTCATTTGATGTTGTTCCCAATACTGGTGGTTCTACTTAACATCCATACAGGGTTAACTTCCAATATTCTACTATGATCAAACCATGGACAGATGGTGGTAGCATTCCTATGTATGGATTTTCGTTCAAGTCTTTTGCTCATCTAAAGTCTAACGCATTTCATGACAAGTTTCTTGTGGGTGGGTGATCTTTCTGTTTTCATTTTTTTATGGTTAATGTTGCATAGCTTGAATGTGTTTTCTATTATTGTGTTTCAAATTTATAACAGATGTTATCAAGAAGGTTATTGCTGTAGGGCATTGACAGAAGTGTATTATTGGTGACAGAAATCAAATCGATGTGGAGATAATTTAATGGTCACAAGGTACATTATTTATAGTGTTTACATTAAGTTTCTCAATCATTTGCCCTTATATGTAGTGACATCTATATAATTAACTCCTTATTATGCAGCATGGAGTGACTTTAATGCACCTTATATGGATTATTTGCATATGAGATACTTGACTATATAAATAAACATGAATATGGTCATGTTGTCCTCATTCTTCAATAGTGCAAGGCTAAGGAGTTTATGAGTTAGTGGTTGATCATTGGACAATTGTGTCATTTCACATTGGTTGTTTTAGTTTAATATTTTACATTATTTCATTATTCCTAACTTATCTTTTACACAGATAAGAAGAAGTTGTCTAACTCCATGTTTAGTTCACGCATGTTGATTCATCCTACTTAGTCTTATGTAGTGACATCTATTTAATTCTCTCATTACTGTTCTTTCTATTATGCAGTATAGAGGGACTTTAAAGCACTTTATGAGGACTATTTGCAGATGAGATCCTTGAATACATGAATCTACGTGAATCTGGCCATGTTGTCCTCATTCTTCAATGGTGCAAGGCAAAAGAGTTTATGAGTTACTGGTTCATTATTGGACGACTATGACCTTTTATATTAGTTGTTTTAGTTGAATACTTGCTTTAATGCCTCCAAGAAGTTTTTGTATTATACATACATATATATATATCTATATGTATGTATAAAATATATAGAATAAAATCAATTTAAGGTACTAAAATGATAAAATAATAATTCCTTTATAGATTAATTATCCAGTCAAAATATTCCAATATCTATCTATTATATAAAAACAGAAACCTTGGAGTTATGTTACATGCCATCTAGCACACCCCATCTATTACCACGTTTATGGAGTTTATAGTTTACAATTAAGCCATCAAGCCTTTCACCCAACCCCACATCTCGTATTTTCCGACCTCAACACTATTTTAAAATAAATAATTTTTAAAATTTTTGTATAGAGGGTAATTAAAATTTAATGGGAAGTTATAATGGCTAGCGGGCATATTCTGCCACGTGTCCAGCAAGCATTTCGAGCCAAGTCTCCGTCAATTAACCCATTACGCTTTTCACCCATCCACACCTTCCATATTTTTCACCCTCAACACTATTTTAAAATAAATAATTTTAAAATTTTCTTATAGTGGGAAGTTACAACAGCGAGCGGGTTTATTCTACCACACATCTAGCGGGCATCTCACACAAAGTATCCATCAATTAACATATCACGCCTTTCACCCATCCCTACCTCGCGTATTTTCAGCCACCAACACTATTTTAAATATATAATTTAAAAATTTCATGTAGTAGGAATTTACAATTTCATGAGAAGTTACAATAGCAGACAGGCATCTCACGCCAAGTGTCTATCAATTAACTCACCGTGCCTTTCACCTATCACCATCTCCCGCATTTTCCACCACCAACACTATTTTAAAATAAATAATTTAAAATTTTCATGTAGTGAGAAGTTACAATTTCATTGGAAGTTACAACAGCCATCGAGCATATTCTACCACATGTTTAGCGGGCATCTCGCCAAGTGTCCATCAATTAACCCATCGTGCCTTCCACACATCCCTACCTCTCACATTTTTTGCTCAAAAACTATTTTGAAATAAAGAATTTAAAAATTTCATGTAGTGAGAAATTACAATTTAATGGGAAGTTACAATAGCAAGCGTGCATATTCTACCACATGCCTAGTGGCTATAACATATCATGTGTCCATCAATTAATCCATCGCGCCTTTCACCAATTCCCACCTCCAGTATTTTCCTACCCCAACACTATTTTAAAATAAATAATTTTAAAAATTTTCATATAGTGTTAAGTTACAATTTAATTGGAAGTTACAATAGCCAGCAGGCATATTCTTCCACGTGTCCAGTAGACATCTTGTGCAAAGTGTCTATCAATTAACCTATCACGCCTTTCACCCATCCTCAATTCCCATATTTTCTGCCCTCAACACTATTTTAAAATAAATAATTTAAAAATTTTCCTGTAGTGTTAAGTTACAATAGTAAATGTGCATTTTCTGTCACGTGTACAGCGGGAATCTAGGGCCAATTGTCCATCAATTAATCCATGGAGCCTTTTACCCATCCCTCTTCCCGCATTTTCCCTCTCAACACTATTTTAAAATAAATAATTTTAAAATTTTTGTGTAATGTTAAGTTACAATAGTTAGCGGGCATATTCTGCTATGTGTCTAGCGGGCATCTTACGCCAATTGTCCATCAATTAACCCATCGCACCTTTCAACCATCCCCACTTCCCGTATTTTCGTCCTCAACATTATTTAAAATTTTAATGTAGTGTTAAGTTACAAATTGAAGGGAAGTTACAATTGCCAGCGTGTATATTCTATCACATGTCCAGCGGGCATCTCATACCAAGTGCCTATCAATTAATCCATTATGCCTTTCAATCATTCCCACTTCCAGTATTTTCCACCCTCAACACTATTTAAAATAAAAAAAAAATTAAACATTTCATGTTGTGGGAAGTTACAATTTAATGGGAAGTTAGAATAGCCAGAGTATATATTATGTCGCTTGTCAAGTGGGCATCTCGCTTCATGTGTCCATCAATTAACCCATTGCGCCTTTCATTCATCCTCACCTCTCGTAATTTCCGCCCTCAACACTATTTTAAAATAAATAATTTTTAAATTTTCATGGTATAGGAAGTTACAATTTAATGTGTTATTTTTCTCATTAGATGTTAGTAAAACTTAAAATTCGATCTAGCCCGTCACAGGTTTGGCTTTACAAGCCCGACCCTTGAGGTGGCGAGCCATGCATGCCTAACTTTTCAAATGATTTTTTTCACTTTCGAATATGTTTTACTATCTAAAAAATTGAAAAATTTGATAAAAAAATATAAAAACGTTCCAAATTATGTTTAAATACCAAGCATTATTAATTTATTACCTCAACAATTAAATATTTAACACACATACAATTATAGTAAGACAATTAACTCAATGCATAGTAATTATTATGTTTGTGTAAATAAAAAGCATAGATAAATTAAATCTAATAGAATACATATGTGTGTGTAAGCGCATGTGGTCTATTTAATTATCTCATTGTTCATATAATTGTACATTGTTATTGGATAAATGATATAATATCATACTCAATTTGTAAATAAACGTCAAATGGCCCGCGCATCGCGCGGGTTCCGTACTAGTTATTTATAATAATTACAAGATATTCCCATACTCCCCTTTAAGTTGGATCATAAATGTTGATCATATCTAATTTGCTTTTACAACTCTCAGATGCAGGTTTGAGTAATGCCTTTGTTAGCACATCTGCAACTTAAAGGTTTGTTGATAGGTAGGTCAAACATATAATCCCTTTCTCAATTTTTCCCCTAATGAAATGTCTAGCTATTTCAACATGCTTTGAACTTTCATGCTAAATTAGATTTAAAGCCGTATAGCAACCTTGTTGTCACAATAGAGTTTTAGTGGCAATTCCATCTTGACATATATCTTACTAAGGACTCGTTTTAGCCACAGTTCCTCCATTATCCCTTGTGCCAATGCCCTTAATTCAGCTTCAGCACTGCTTTTAGGCACAACCATTTTTTTCTGACTCTTCCAAATAACTAGATTTCCACATACCAAGGAGCAATAACCAGAAGTTGATCTCCTGTCAGGGTCTGTTTCTCCTAGTCTGCATCTATATATATACTTAAATAGTTCTTTGTTCTTGTTTTTGGAAAAATAACCCCCTCCCTAGAGTGCCTTTCAGATACCTCAAAATTTTCAGGCTGCATCCATGTGCTTTTTCTTTGGCCCACTCATGTGCTGACTAGCCACACTTACTGCAAAAGCTATATCAAATCTTGTATGGGAGAGGTAAATTAGCTTCCCAACAAGTCTTTGATATCTTTCTTTGTCAACCGCCTCTTCTTTCTCATCAATTACTCTTTATTCTTCATCTTCAATCTCATCATCAGGGTTGTTCTCTTCTGAATCTCCCTTCCCTTCCTTCTTAGGCTTCTCTTTCGTCTTTTTTGGAGGTATGGTAGAAGTTGGTTCCGGACTGCACCCCAACATGTATGTCTCTTCCAGAAGATCAAGTATACACTTCCTTTGAGATACATAGATACCCTTTTTTGATCTTGCAACTTCCATTCCAAGAAAGTATTTCAAGTCTCCCCAATCCTTGACTTCAAATTCTTTCCAAAGTGCGACTTTATCCTTGACATTTCATCAATATGATCTCCCGTAAGAATGAAATCTTCAACATACACAATGAGGATGCATCTTATTCCTCCATCTGTTTTGACAAACATTGTATGATATGATAATCCTTATTTGTAGCCTTCCAATTTTAAAACTTTTAATAACCTATCAGACCTTGCCCTAGGAGACTGTTTCAAGCCATAAATAGATTTCTTCAACTTGCATACTTTATCACCTTTTCCCCTTTCAAAACCAGGAGGAAGAGTCATGTAAACCTCTTCTTTAGGCTATCCATTCGGGAAAGCATTCTTAATGTCCCACTGATGAAGCGGCCACTCTAGGTTGGCTGCCACAAACAATAGAACTTGGACGGTGTTCAGGTTTGCCACCGCAGCGAGTGTTTCTTGATAGTCTTAGCCATATGTCTGTGTGAATCCTCTTACTACAAGTCGTGCTTTTAACTTGTCAAGAGTACCCTTGCAACTAACAAGTTTTGAGAAGCTAGGAAGGTTTCTCAATTTTCATCTAGCCCTATTTCATCAAAAGAGTTTTCAAAAACCCAAAAACAAGCATTTTCACATTTCTTTAATTAAAAAGAGTTTCCATATGAACAAACCCCGATTATATTGCTTTCTTATGCATTTAATGTTTAATCTAGGTATTCAAATAATCGACTCCTCAAGAAAGACGACCCGAGGTTGTGCCACTACGCACAATCCTTGGTTTCATCTAGTTAAAAGAAAAGAGAGACTAATATTTTTTTTATAGGTATTTTATTATCTTGCCCTTCCTTTTATAATTGAAGATATTTTCAACTAAGGGTAGATATTGTCTTTTCTATTTTCTATTTCCTATTTTTCTCTTAAATCATAATTTTATTTATCATTATCATTTAAAAATATCCCTAAATCTGTTCCCAAAATAATTTTCCTAGATATACTTTAATTTCTAAATTTATTTATAAGACTTTTTAAATATCCAATAATACCTCAAGATTCTAAATATTCCCTTATTTAAATTCATCTTCTAACTATTTTTCCTCAATTAATAAATGAAATAAGTCTTAAAAATTATTAAAAATACACCTGACCCCATAAATTTATTTATAAGACTGCTTAATTGTTATATGCTGTCCCAATATTTTAAATAAGCCTTTATTATCTCTTTTCTCTAATTTAAGTTTTTATCTTCTAATTATTTCTCTTTATTTCTTCAAGAAAATAAGCTTTAAAGTTACTAAAAATGCCTAAATGTCATAAATTTATTTTCCAATGCTTTTTAATGTTTTAGTAATATTTCAAAATCTTAAATAATTCCTTATTTTCTATTTTCTAAAATTTGAGATGTTACAATTCCCTCCCCCTAAAAATAATTTCGTCCTCGAAATTCAGAAGTTATCTTATCATTAAAACTCTAAATATTACTTCATATCCTAGTTGGAAGGGACTCATCCGGAGTTTACGAAATAACACCTTTTCATTTAATCGGTTTATCATTAGCGAAAATAAGCTAATATATTTATAATTAATTTTTTATTTTTAAAGTTTAAAATACAAAACATATATATTGCAACCACAGGCAGTGATTATATAAATGCATACTTATTTAACCTCTCAGGATTTTTTTTTTTAATATTTCGCAATGTATAGCAACGAATTTAAAAAATGCAAAAGAATTAACAACAACTCATAACAAAACCAATACAAATGATAGTTCAAAACCGAACTAACCAGAGAATAGGGGAAAGAAGAAAAGAAAATCAAACGTTACATCACATTCAAAGTTTAAGTTGAACATGCAAAACCATATATAGGCTTTAGCTAGTCTTTATTATCATTTAATTGTTCTCAAAGTTTCTTTAAACCCAGAAAGTCGAATCAAACAAAACAAAGAATCGAACAAACAGAGGATTATTTTAGGAATTTTATAAAAATTCTATACTCAATAAAAGTTAAACATGCAAAATCATAGATTATTTTTATCCTAATCTCATCTTTGTTCTTTTACCAATTTGAAAACCAAATAGGATTCCCATTGGAACCAAAACAAGACAAGAAAGAGAAATCAAATTTCACAATTAAATCACACAATATTCGATTGTCACTTTCACAATCCTAACACAGTCTTTTCCTTAATAGTTCTCATAACCTGTGGGTTATGGGCCCACATCTTTCTGCCTTGCTATTATAATTCTACTTAATCTCATATTCTAAACTCAGTCTCAATCTCTTAAAGGACCATACCTTTACTTACTTATTAACCTCTTTTCATAACTTTATAATGCTTCAGGAATTTTCCTCTTTGACTGCTAAATAAATCTTTATGAACTTCCTAGCCCATACTGACTAGCATCTCTATAGAACATATAGGTCTACTGGAAATATGAAATAAATAACCTGAAATAAACCTGAGCTTTCTTCTTATTATACTTGACTACTCTTTCCTGCTACATTGATATAAAGTTTTACCCTGCTTGCCTTGCCTCAGCTGTTTTTTTTTATCTGTGGAAAACCATATACTAATGTAGTTAAGGATACTCTTTAGCTAAACTGAATCTCTGTCATAAGCTTCACTTAATAATTCTTTTGTAAACACTCTTCTTGATATTGTCTGCTTTAGGTAGGGATGCTCCCATGGCTATGGGTCCCACACTCACCCTTCATAGTTTCATTTCTCATGGTAGGGATGACGGCACGCAGCCCCCCACTTGTAAATTTTGTTCTGATATCCATTGTTAGTATCACTTTCCATTATGTAATACCAACACTTGTGTTTGAGTTCTCTGCTTGTAACCATTTGACCTTCAAAGACGAATCTGCATCTGGACGTCCACAAACACCAGCAAATTATACTGAAAGCTTTGGTCCATTCTTCCTCCCGAATTTTCCCACGTCCTGGTTTGTGTTTAGTATTCCAATCCAGCCATACCTGCAAATTACCATTAAAAAATCTAGAAATAAAGTTAGAAGATAACATTTGCATCCACAATTCTTTAGCTCTCTCACAGTCTCTCAATATATGGATCACACTCTCTTCTCTCCGTCAATGAAAAGGACACTCACTCTCAGTGTTTAGCCTTCTCTTAGCTCTTAGTGAGTTAGTAACTAAGCTCTCATGGGACACTTGCCACATGAAGTATTTCACTTTCTCCGGTATCTTCCATTTCCATAATATATCCGAAATTCGGGGACTAGAACTTGTACACGAATTTCTGATGAAATCATAGGCAGACTTAACGGAGAACGCTCCATCTTTAGCTGGTCTCCACGTAAATACATCATCCTCACTGTTGCTCGGTGGCCTTATTCGTTTCAGCATGGATATAATTCGATGTGGAAGGAAACCATACCATCTGGCTGCATCCCAGGCTCCAGTAGATAACACATAATCACTAACCCTTTCACCTGTATCCATTAATCTATTACTTTCAACATATGTGATAAGGGGTTCATTCAATGGAAGCCACCGGTCCCACCAAAACTTGGTATTCCTTCCACTGTTAACTTTTCTTCCTACCCCTTGGGAAAATCTTTCCCATACTGAAACAATGCTCTGCCATGTTCGTGATGCTATCCTTTTCTTTTGAACATTTGGGATTTCAGCTTCACCACATTTATATTTTGATTTCAGACATCTAACCCATAAAGCTTCCTTCTTTGTCAACAACCCCCAACAGAGCTTCATAATAAAAGCCTCATTCTGTGACGATAAATTCTTAAATCCCAATCCCCCTTCATTTTTCTTCCTGGTGATCTTATCCCAAGTAATTAGGTGCATTTTCCTTCTGTTCTCATCTTGGGTCCATAGGAATTCTCTGCTGATCTTATCTATCTCCTTTAAAATACTTTTTGGGATTAGAAGTGATTGCATTTGGTAACTTGGGATTGCTGCTAGAACCGACTTAATAAGAACTGATCTTCCCGCCATGCTAAGGTACCTGCTCTTCCATGTGGATAACCTTTTCTTAGTCTTCTGCACTAGGTACTTAAACGTATCCTTGGTTATCCTTTTTTGGATTATTGGAACTCCCAGGTACTTCCCAAGATCTGCTGTAAGTCCTATCCCAAGTATCTGGCTCAATTCCATGGCTCTGTTAAAATGAATATTGCTTGAGCAAAACATCTTAGATTTGCCCAAATTGATTTTATGTCCTGTAACAGCACAAAAACTAGCCATGACATCCTTCACTTCTTCCATTTGCCTATTTGTTGCTTCCACGAATAAAATCAGGTCATCTGCAAAGAACAGGTGGGATATTTTGGGCCCGCTTCTCTTAAAACATAACGGTTTCCATCTTTTTGATTTGCATTCCGCCGCGATGAGGTGACTTAATCTCTCCATGCATAAGATAAATAAATAAGGGCTTAGGGGATCCCCTTGTCTAATTCCTCTGGATGTGCTAAATTCTGACGTTGCTTCCCCATTCCAAAGAATACTCGTTGTCACCGAGCTTGTGCACTCCATAATAACTTGGATGATATGGTCTTCTAATTTCAGACATTTCAAAGTATCCTGAAGAAACGCCCAATCCAGACTATCATAGGCTTTTTCCATATCTACCTTGATTGCCACGTATCCTTTACTCCCCTTCTTCACCCTCATAGTATGAATGGCTTCTTGTACTACTATTATGTTGTCACAACTGGATCTGTTGGATATGAAACTACATTGTTCTTGTCCAACCAGTTTTCCCATTACCTTCTTCAATCTATTTGCTATCACTTTTGTGAGTATCTTGAAGCTAACATTAATTAACGAAATTGGTCTTAGATCCCTAAGAGAGACAGGATGCTCCACTTTAGGGATAAGTACCACCCTTGTATGATTAATACTTGCAATCTGCCGAGGGTCCATGAACAGCTCTTCTATCACGTTACAGATTTTTCCCCCAATTATATGCCACTGTGTTTGAAGAAAATGTACCTGAACGCCATCAGGCCCCGGTGCCTTAAATGGATCCATATCAAACACCGCTTGCTTTATCTCTTCCCTGTCTATCATCCTGGAAATACTGTTTAGATCGTCCTGAGACAATTCTGGAAAGGCAGCATACCATCCATTAGGACTGATTGTTGTGGCTTCCCTCGTGTACAGCTCTTGATAATATCTCCTTGCCATACTTTTCAACTCCTCTTGGTCATCCACCCACTGTCCTGTGTCATTTTGGAGAGTCCTCAACTCTTGTTTTTTCCTTTTTATAACCGTTGAAGCATGAAAAAATGCTGTATTTTTATCTCCCCACTTAAGCCATTTACTCCTTGATTTTTGGAACCATTGTAGCTCCTCCTGGGTTGCTAGTTTGACATACTCTTTCTACAATTTCTGTTCAACCCGATACAAACCAGTGGCAACATTCTGTCTTCTCTTATCCTCAATATCTTTCTCCACGTTTTTCATTGACCTTTGCTTAATTCTTGTTATTGTTTTAATCTTTTTATGTGTGTATTAATTTTAAATGCTTTTTTTTATAAAGATTATTATGAGAGTTTAAGTTACTTTTTTATTCTGTTTGCCTCTAATCTTTTATTTGCACAAATATTACAATCAGCTCACTTATGTCATGTGCCCAAGTTATCAAACTCATAAAATTTTATATGTTAATATGACACTCGAGCTATTAATAAAGCAAGAAAATATTTATATATGATAGATACCTAGGGAAAAATTAATATTGTCATACTTTGACTAACAAAGGTATAAAGTATAAACATGACGTTGGTGGCATTGGCAGCTTCCAGCATTATTTTATTATATCCACCATAGTAGTAGGTAATACTACAACCTGAACTAACTCGATCATCTGCGCCCCTCTATTTCCCTTTTTTTCAAGAATCAAACGTAATAGTTTATATTAAATAATTAAATTAAATAAATAAATAATTGGAATGAGACGCGAGAATAATGTTCTACTGTTAAATAATGTTAATACTACCTCCTGTGCTAATTATTATAAGATCAAATTGATTTTTTAGATATATTAAAGATACTAAATAAACCATTTTAAATTGTTTATGTTTAAATTTTTTTTCTCAAATATAATTTATTTTACTTATAAACTAAAAATTAATCTAATTAGATGTAGCATAAGTTAAAATTTAGTGGTCTATTTTGTTACCTTAACTTTTACAAAAAAGTCAACTTGATCTTATAATTAGGACCGAAAGGAGTATATTAAAAGACAAGTGAGGCTAGAGTTGGTAATTCGGGCCGAGTCTATCTGGCCAGCCCCGGTTAAATGGAGGGCCGAGCTTTGATTTTGGAGCCTCTAAAAGGGAGTCGGGCCTAACAAGCCGGCCTTATAGGGTCGAGGGCCGACTTGTTAGGCCCTTTTATTTTTATTTTTTATTTAAAATTGCTATTCTTTTATTTAATGTTCCTTATATGTACATATGAAATGATTGCTTATTGATTGAATGTTTGTAAAATGATGAAAACTCTTCAAAAATATGAAGAAAAGCTTTATATTTCGGTGAATGTATTTGATCATGGGATTTTGTTGTTTTCTCACATATAAATAAACAGATTATAATATGATTGTTAAGTTATGTTCTTCACAAAACTTTTGAAAGTGAAATCACCTTCATAAATAATTTTTACCACTCAAAGTCTCAAACAGTGCCTACTCATGATTTTTGGTTTATTGTTTGTTGTAGATAAAATTAATGGATGTGTTCATGATGTTGGAGAAGAAATTCCTAAAAATTTTTACCATTCAAAGAGAGCCTACTCAAAGTAAAGCACAATAAAATGCGAATGATGTTGATAGTAGTGGCAAATATGATGATGATGATGGTCACATTGTTGGTACTTAATTTTTATGGTTACTTAATTTATCTTGTATGAATTATTTAAATATGGACAATATTTATCAATGTTTGTTAGTATTTGTATTGTAACTTAAAATTGATGATATTTTTGTGTTGAATTAAGGATTTTATTTTTTTTTATTAAAAAAGATTAAAAAAATAGTATATATTCGTTAATCGGGTCTAAAGCCCACGGGCAGGCCCTAAACCAGACCATTTGAGGATCGGACTTTGAAAAATAGGTATATTTACACTACTCAGACCTAACGGACTGGCCCATTAGGCCCTGAACCATGAAAGGTTGACCCGAATTCCCAACTATTCGTGAGCCACAAAAAAGTAAAAATGTCCTCAAGTGGCCGGCGAAAGAGCAATGAAACGACGACGTGCATTGGCGTTAACCTTTATTTATTTCCCACAAATGAAAATGTGCCTCTAAATATTGACAAAGTAACCATTTATTCGCACTATCTGATCTCCTTCTTTATATATTCGAGCAAATTAAACGTTGATATTGCGGTCCAATGTTAATTCTCCACATTTAGTTGTAGCCATTAGTTGGAGTTCTTGCATGAAGAAGAAAAATGAGAAGCTTCAGATATATCTGTTTCGAAGTCTTAAATGACTCTGATGAAAAGCTTACGACAAAAAAGATGCCATTTTTTTCATATATGTACAGAGATCACGTACAATATCTGAATTATATATCATCAAAATCATTCAAAAGCAATTAATTAATAGTACACAAGTCCCTATATGTATGGGCACAATTTTTATCTAACTCTTCAGACGAAATTTTTTTTATCCAACGAACTCTCGCATAAGAAGGCAAGGGCTACTTAAGACTCTACACTAGAATCTAGAATTAACCCACCTACTTCAACTGTTGTAATGGAAAGATAAGGCCGAGAGTCTAATATGTAGTATACGTCTTAAGAACCGCTGAACAAGACAACTCATGGCCTAATTTCGTCTAAAAGGAGCCTAGAGCTCGAACTAACACTACTACAAAATAAGCATTCAAAGTCACCAATTCACGTCTGTTATATAGAAATTTGACATTAAAAAAAACGCCGTGGCAATTTTGTAAATAAACTCAAAACAGAAAAGAAACAACGTCCCTAATTTAAAATAAGTAACGTTAAAAAAAATTTCGGTGGCAATTTTATAAATAAACTCAAAGCAAAAAAGAAACAACGTCCCTTATTTTGTTGTTTCTAAGAAACAACGTCACTTCTTAAAAGACAAGTGACGTTGTTTCTATTTTTTTATTTAATATTTCTCTTTTTTTCCTTGTTCCAGACTGACTCAATTCCCTTTCTCTTCCCTTCATCCCTTCGACCCAAACCCTAGTGAGCATCTCCTCCCTGCAACTCGACCTTCCTCCACTCCCTGGATCACCATCGCATCCTTCTCTTCCTTGATGAGGAGGCGAGAGCGAGAGAGAATGGAGGGTAGATCTCCGACGTCGTCGCCGGGGAAGGAGAGACCCGTCCCAATCACCATCGTGTTTTCTTCTTCTTCTTCTTTAGGAGCAAGCGCGCGAGAAGGAAAGCCCATCGAAGAATCACGCACCACTGTTCGTCCGCCACCACCCTTTAGAACAGCAAGCTCCGATTCGAGCTCCCTTAGCTCAGTTCTTCACAGCGAGGCAGAGAGAGTTTGAGAGAACGTGTGAGGACATCGGACATCGCTGGCGGTAGCAACGGCCACGGCAGAGGAAGTACTCATTCTAGCTTCGATTTGAGATTTTGGTGAGCCTACTTATCCTTCTTCTTCCATTCTGCTCCGATTGTGTTCTATAGAATTGAGTATCCGAATGGTTTAGGATTATTGAGGATTTTGGCTAAAATGTTGAACTCCTATTTTTCCATTTCTATACCTGAACAAAATATAAAGTTTTTTGTTCTGCGTGGCTGATTTTGTATTGGATACATCTATGAGGATGCCCACCATTTAAAGCCTTGGCCATCAATGGTGCCAAAACCCTGGATGGTGAAGCTGTGGATGTTTTTGAAATTTATCCATTAAAATAAACTGGATTTTGGCCACGAAGATATTGCAATTATCATACGAACAATCTATAACAATAAAATCAATCAATAAGAACTCTTCTAGAGTCAACAACGTACATTTACTGCAATTTTTTAGTTGATGCCAGTTTTCAGAGGACTGAAATATATTATACCAATAATAAGGAAAAAATAAAATTCTTCAGGATCCACCTTGTTTCCGCCCCTGCTTGCAATTGATCTGATTTCTATTTTGTTATTTTCATTCTTGATGTATTTTGCGCAGCAACAACTACAATCTTTGCTTGAAACACTGAATACTACTGAGCCACATTACATTTGCTGCATAAAGCCAAAGAATCTTCTCAGGCCAAGGATATTTGAGAATGCCAATATGTTCTGTCTTTTGGAGCCAAGGCCAATGGGATTTCTGATGATTCCAAGGTAAAGCAAAAAGGTAACCAATATTTACATACAAAGTGGAGAGATTCTTTGGTATGAACAATTTTTTAACTGAGTTTTGATAATAAGTAAAGCTCTAATTTTGATTGATTAATTGTAGGCACTTTTAGAAGCACGGGGAAGCAGCATGCAAAGTTGGTGGTACAGTGAAAATTCCAGTAGAACCAGATTCCTAATCAATCCCATTACTTTACAAGGCCCTTGTATGCCCCACCTTACTCTTCAGGTTTGCTTTTCTATCATGTTTACCATAGTTAATTCTTAAAGAAGCAATATTCCAAAGCAAGAAAACTAAGAGGAAAATTATATATTCTGTTGAATGATATTATAATATTACTATTAACAGATTACATGGTTATTATATGGTATTGGTATCAACTTTTATGAAGTTCATGGATTTGTGCCATAATTACAGTCAAACCCAACAGACTTTCTATTGAAGAGAATGTCAGAAGTCATGATAAAATTATTGGTGAAGTTTATGCAACTTAAAATGTACAGCCAAAAGAATGAAAGTAAGAGTCATCATATTTCTTTGAAATGAATCAAATGTAATTTGTTTTCTATAAATGTGTAGCGGTTTATAATGTAAATATTGGTTACCTTTTTGCTTTACCTTGGAATCATCAGAAATCCCATTGGCTTGGCTCCAAAAGACAGAACATCAAAAGTGGAGGTTTGAGTTTGAGTTGGAGATGAGGCAGGACTTGGAGAATGATGTTTATGAGGTTTTGTTTCCTGTTACGACTCTTCCTTGCTTCCACAGAAATGAGACGAGAGGTAAAAAAGACAAGAATCAGTTAAGAGGAAAAAGAGCAGAGAATTGCTTGTGTTTCTCTTCATTTCTCTTTGACTATCTTTTGTTATGCTTTCGTTGTATTGGTTTCCCTATTCAAATTCTGGATGACAAGAATGTGGGACGACGGTTTCGGGCTTCAAATTTTTAAGTCTGTAAGTTTGCCCATGTTTTTGCTTTTTGTTGGTTTTCTTAAGAATTCTGCAGCCGTTCAGATTTTATTGTGTTTTTGTGCTGAATTATTTGTACTTATCCTGGGTGAAGGAATTTTTTTATTAGGAATACTTTGGCTGTTGACTTTTCTGGTTAGCTGTACTTGTCAGAAACTTTGAGAAGAATCATTTTGCTCTCATTGCCTTTATCCTTTGATGAAATTAATTCATCAACATTGCTCACTTTCCCAAATAAATTCTTTAAGGTTTATACTAATGTGAATTCGGATGTATTATGATGTTATATTTATGCTTTTAGAATTTGGCATTCTCTATATGCTATTGGCTAGCCATTACATGTGAGAATATGCAGGGGAACACAATCATACTTCCTATAGTGTAAGAATAGAATTTGAATGCTTTTACTTCCACTTAGAGAGAATAAAAATGTTATTTTCTTCATCACGCGATTTTAGTGATTCAGTTCAAGAATAACAACTTAGTTGTTATGTTCTACTCAATCAACTTGTTCCTTTGTTTTTAAATCACCAACTCTGTCATTGTAGAAGATGATCGTGTACTGAATACAAATACTTTTGTTGATTTATAAATGTATGGCTGATTTCGTGGTCACACATAGATAATTAAGGAATACTAGTGAAGAGGATGAAAGCAGGGACCTGATTTAAGTGAAAAGCAAGTGAAGAATTTATTTAGTTGGACATGCATGTATGGAATTGGCTACGAAAGCTAGGACCTTGTATTCCCTTGTTAATGTTGAAATCTTTGACAGTGTTGTAAGCTCTTTTTTATGTTTATTGTTTAAGTTTAGTATTATCTTTTAGATTTGCTAATAATATTGGGTATTATTATGATTGTTAGGTTTATTGTTTTAATGTAGTATTATCTTCTAGATTTGCTAATATTGGGGATTATTAGGTTTGTTCTTGCCCTTTTGGATTGTGGGTGATTCCAATCCGAAAAATTGCCCCTATTTTATAATTCAAATGTTCATGTAAGAGGCATTTTTTGGATTGTGAATGATTCCAATACAAAAAATGTCCCTATTTTTTTTTTCAAAAAAATTGGACTTTTCACGTCACACATTAGATAATATGTGACTTGAAAAGTCCCCCTAAAGACTTTTCTTGTCACTTATTAGCTAAATAAGGGACGTGGAAAGTCTGGCCCAGACTTTCAATGTCCCTTATTTAGCTAATAAGCGACAAGAAAAGTCCTGGAGTAGAAACCATGTCACTTGTTTTCAAACATGTGACGTGAATTCTCAGCACAACAAGCAAAAAAGTAATCAATCAGGGACTTATCTACGTTGCATTTTTCATAAGTTGTGACATGAAAAATCAGACTTTCCACGTCTGTTATTTTTAATGACGTAAAAAGTCAATTTTTTCTAAGTCACTATTAACGTCACATAAAAAAGTGACATGAAAACCCCGAAATAACAGACTTAGAAACCCCTTTCTGTAGTAGTGTAAACCTTAGTTCATCATATTGTTGGAGGATCGATCGAGACAGTGTAGACCTCCTCGACTTTTCTGAGTGTCCTTGTAGGGAAATGGATTGAAAATAAAGGAGGATAAAGATAGAGAATAAGTAAACTCTCACCAAATAATATATAAGATATCATATTCATATACAAACACTCTTGGATATCATGTCAACTAAATATAAAAAGTAGTTGTATGAATTGGAAAAAGTTAAAGTTACAATAAATACATAAGATCAAATCCCTGTGGTGTCCTATAAGCTTTTCGTTGGGTGTTGTTACTTAGAGATCCTTTCACTATAAAAAAAAAAAAAAACACACACACACACACACACACTACTACTACTACAGAAAAACCCTATAGTAGCGTTTTTTTTGACCCTATAGCAGCGTCTTTAAGTGCTGTTATAGCTAATGCTGCAATAGGTCATATGACCTATTGCAACGCTTATATTGTGTTATAAGCGCTGCTATAAGTAACATATAGCGGCGCTTATAATCTCAAAAGCGCAGCTTTAGGTCATAACTAAATGATTTTTTTTAAAAAAAATAAAAAATAATGCCTATACCAGCGCTTATTACGTAATAAGCACTGGTATAGGGTACCCTATAGCAGCGCTTATTACTTATTGAGCTCTGCTATAGGGTAACTTATACCAGCACTTATAACTTAATGAGCGCTGCTATAGGTTACCCTATAGCAGCTCTTATTACGTAATAAGCGCTGGTATAGGCATTATTTTTTTTAAATATATACACTTATTTTTGTTTCACACCCTCCTACATCAGTGCAAAAAACCAGCAACACTATCAATTCCAGCTAAACCATATGTACATACACACCAGAAAAGTCATACTAATGTACAATAAAACCAACCATTGTATGTTGAAAACAAAAGCATACTAATTAATGAATGGATCATCTAATGTTGGAGAAAAGAGGGTATACACAAGTGCAGCATTCTTCAATTAGTGCATCCATTTTTTCCCTTGACAACATGAAGCAACGAGTGTCTGGGTAATACTGCACGAACACATTTAAATGACAAGTAAATTTACTTGAAGTCGAACAAGTACAAACACATTAGATTTGGAAAAATATAAAACTTACCGTCAGTGGGATGCCGAGTCGATCATGTGTGACGATATCTCGCATGTATTGCATCACATAGTAACCACAGTCGTTGTTATTGGGTTGGTAGGGACACTGTAATAAGAAACACCAAATATATCATATAAGAAACCTTTACGTTTTATTTTAACTATAAATATATTGTTTCAAAAATTGAATAACTTTATAAAACTTGGACTGTTTGCCACTTATAAGCATCTTACGGGTTAGGGGCTCTAGAATACTTCAACTGAACATCGGCCAAAAAACTAGTCAATACTCTGAAAAAGAAACATATTAAATTAATTTTATTAGCTAGGATCGGGCATAAAGTGACAAATAATACAACACATTCAAATAATGTTGACATTCACTTACCCATTGAAGAGACGCATCAAATTTGGGCGATTATCTGGGAGAGCAGATTCCACAGGATCCAAATAGTAAATTATGGGTTCCTCTTGTGCCATCAGATTGATGACAAACAAAATCCAATGTAGCCTAAAATGTTTTATAACGTTATGTCAGTATAAATATCTATGATGCTCGGAACTAAAAATACAATGAAAGCTATAATGCGTATAGACTTACCATGTATTACTTGAAGCTAAGAATAAAGTTCTGGCTGTTGCCTTTAAAGAGAAATGTCTTTGAATCGCTTTGAACTTGTCCTCACGTTTCGAGCCCGCAACTTGTACTATCGAATAAGGGCTTATGAATTCAAACAAAATGTTGCGCCCGGCGATTATGACATGTTCATGCAGATACCTTCATAGAAACCATACCAACTCCCAATTAGTATAAAACTTATGACATTGAACGAAACCACAATGGAAACGCATATATACCTGATCCATAAATTGATAACCGTCGCACTGACCCATCTTTGGTTAAGCACCTCCATTACCTGATCCTTAGAAAGAGCGTCAGTGAAATTTACCTCGTCAAATATAGGCCTGCTGAATGGAATGAAGGCAATAGCATAGTGAGAAACGGTAGCTGCAAATGCTCGCAACCGAGCACGATATGGCGTTTCGACGCTTGTATCTTCAATCACAGGATTAGGCACTTGAACTTTTTTCTTACCCTTAGCTTTTGGTGCCTATAAACCGTGTAAATAGAAGGTTTAAAAATTCAATCCAATAATTAAGAAGAGTGCTAGTTTAAATTAATTAGCAAATAATCACCTGTGGTAACGGATCGATACATGTACTCTTTTTCTTGATTTGAGCAGCTGAACCAGGGTACCTTTGACATTAGCCACTTGTGCTTTCTTTCCCATAAATTGGGTACCCTGTAAAATCATGTAAATAAAATAGCGTTATTCAAAAACAATGAATGCTATTGGAAACGTTATTACTAAATAATTACCTGTGGTGTTGGCACAATCAAACCAATGGGCCAAGCAACGTATGCACCGATAACCTCTCCGACCCTAGTCATCAAATCAGGAGTAGGGAATGGTAACGAGGCCCAGTCGTTGTACGAGTATTTAATCAATACCCTCAGTGCATTTTTAGGCAACGGCGAGTTGTGCAGGGTCATGTTCGAAGTGTTGTAGACCTTGCCAACCGCAACTACCTCACTGAAAGATTGATCCGTATAGAGCTTGCACTTTGTCTCGCCCTACGAAAGAGTTGTCAACATTAGGTCATAATCGATAATATAACAGAATCACTGTTAGTTTGTTAGTAGAAAATGTATGAACTACCTGAGGAATGTCAGCCCTGGGCATCATACAACTATCCTTGATGCTTGGACTCTCGACGGAAGGAATGTGACTTTGATACACGAAGTTGGACTTTTGTGATGCAACATTGCTTTGCTAGAAGAATTTGAACATCTTCTCGTATCGTTGTTGCATTTCTTCATTCCGTCGTTCCATTTCCTCGTGCCGTCTTTGCATTTCCTCATTCCGTCGTTCCATTTCCTCGTTGCGTCGTTGCATCTCAAGCATCTCCTCCCTCATAGTAAGAACTTCATCTTTCAACGCTCTAACATCGCCTTTTGATGCCCTATTTTTGCGCCCAAAGTAAGATGAGGGCATGACGCCTACACCCGCACCCCTAACACGGCCCGAATACTCAGGGCGATCAAGTGCTCTGCTGAGGAAATCGTCATTGCCAAATTTGTTGACCTCGTCAGGGCATTCTTGCGTTAACAAATCCTATAACAAGGAGGAAGGATTATTAGTTATTAACTTAGCAAAGTCACCATTTAAAAAAATTTTAGAAATTCCAAGAGAATGACTTACACATCGTTCATGGACTCTTCTGACCTCTTCATGAACGATGGTACTGTCCGCCTTCGAGTGACCTCTGACCCAGAGGTCATGCCGTGGTGGCCTACCGTCTAGGCCCTGTTCCTCAATCTGTCATGGTAAACCAGGTGAACGTATAAATTAATCAGGAAAACATTTATTCATAATTTTGGAACCAAAAGCATTACTAACATACCATATCTTCCTCCAATTCAGGATATGTCCTTCGTCCGCCCATATATGGATACTCACAGCTCTTAGCCGCTTGGCTATTTTTTTTACTTCTTTCTTGGAACTCCTCAGTCAAACGTTGTCGCACAAATTCATCCCAATGTTCTTGAGTAATTGACCCAACATATAAAGATGGTGGCGTTGGAACGATCTCCCCGTCGTCATCTCTCAGGTAATACGTGGTCAAGTTGGAACGATATCCCTGGTGTATTCTCGAAGCTTTCTTCAGCACATAATCCCTGTGAGTATCGTCGATATCAAAGACAGTCTGTAACAACAAAAATCATATTAAATTTGTTAGTTACAATGTTATGATGACATATATGCCATTAATTGTAAAAATGTAGCTTACCTGAATCTCTAACCAAACCTCCGCATGTTTGTCGCCTGCTCTTCTCCAATCCGTAATAGTAATAGGGATTTTGTCCCGAACAGTGCACCCAATGTATCCCGAGAGGAGCTTCACCGACTTTCCGGTAGCTTGGTTATTGTCGTTCCATTTAAGTCTTGTTTTTACTCTCTAAGCTCTGTGTGTGAGGAGTTTGCATATAAGGGTCCTGCCACAAACAGCATTCGCCTCATGTCTTGCTCTACCTTCAGCGATATCTACCTGGTTACTAGGTTGTTCTTCTTCCTCCTGGTCACTAGGGGGATCCATTCTCCTGAAAAAAAATAGACAAGATTTTAGTGCATATACATATAATCATGCTAAGTGTATGCGAATTAAATGAAATAATTCATAGTATAAAACATAAATACATACAAACAGAGGGCTTTCACCTCTTTTTCCTCCTTGTAATATTGTCTACAATTGTCTGCTTCCTCTTTTTTGTTGGATTTAGGGTTGTATTTACCCAAATGCCTTCTTCATGATCACGTCTTACATAAACGGGCTTCTCTTCATCATCATACCCGTATGCATCAAAGTCTTCTGACAGTAATGTCTCAAAGGAAGAAACATCTTCTATCACATTCATATCATCATCAATACTTTCATCATCAACTTGTTGGGAATAATTTTTGTTCGACTGCATGACAACTGACCAATTCTTCTTAGAAAGATCCGCAACGTAAAACACTTGTACTGCTTGAGACTGTAGAATGTAAGGATCATCCTTATATCCAACTTTAGAAAGGTCGACCGATATAAACCCAAATTCATCTAACCGCCGTCCACTGTGGTTTTTAACCCACTGACACCGGAACATGGGAACTCTGAACATGTTGTAATCTAACTCCCAAATGCAATCAATCATACCAAAGTATGCCATCTGCGCATATATGGGATTTGTATCTCTTGCACTGGATATATGCCCCCTTGGCAACAAGCGTGACTCCACTATCTTGTATGGTGCTTTTTTCATCCTGGTCTTTTGTATAGAATGTGTAATCGTTGATTGCATAGCCGGTATAAGAAAATGCGTGCAAACTCGGTCATTTTGACAGCCAGAACAATCTTTCACCAACCGATCCGGCATTAAGCTCAACCTGCTGACAAATGCGTGCATTGAACCATCTAATGAAATGTTTGTTGTGCTCCTTTGTGATCAAACTCTCATTCCTATCATCGTGTATTTCACGAAGGAGATTTTTGTGTTCTTCAACGAATGGTTCAACCTCAGGAGTGTTGTGAAGAATGTATAAGTGCGCCAAATCCCTTTCTTTATTTGAAATGCATAATAGCTTGAACCCACTTATTCTTTTCCCCATGGATCGCCCATCGTGACGAGACTTCGGCAAGCCAACAGGTTCAACATTTGATAAGTAATCGGCACACAAATCACGTGCTTCTTCAACGATGTATCGTTCCGTAATACAACCCTCTGGTCAATATCTGTTTTTAACATACCCCTTTAAAACTTTCATGAAGCACTCAATCGGGTACATCCATCTCAAATAGACTGGGCCGCACAGTTGAACCTCTTTGACCAAGTGTACAGTAAGGTGAACCATGATGTCAAAGAATGAAGGGGGGAAATACATTTCAAGTTCGCACAGGGTACAAATGATCTGCCTCTGCAAATCCTGCAACTTCGTTGTATCAACCACTTTACTACAAATGAGCTTGAAGAACATATAAAGTCTGGTGATCGTGCTCCGCAGTTTCTTGGGTAAAATGCTGCGTATGCCAACCGGTAAGAAATTTTGCATCAAGACGTGGCAATCATGAGATTTCAAGTTCTTCAACTTCAACTCTTTCAAGGATACAAGGTTCTTTACATTTGAGGAGTAGCCCTCTGGAACTTTGATTCTACTCAGAAACTCACAGAATGATCTTTTCTCTTTCCTCGAAAGGGTGTAAGCAGCTGGAGGTAAATAAGTGCGGTATCCCTTCTCGACAGGTGCCAACTCTTGTCTTATTCCCAGCTTGAGCATATCTAACCTTGAATTGACACCATCCTTACTTTTTTCTTGCATATTTAGTAATGTGCCAATTAGGTTATCACATATGTTTTTTTCAATATGAATCACATTAAGAAAGTTCCTGACATATAAGGACTTCCAATACGGGAGTTCGAAGAATATGGACCTCTTCTTCCAGCCACTTGTCAATACATTTTTAGCAAAAGGCTTTCCAAAATCATTCTCCACCGCATTCACCTTTTCAAGAACGTCTTCCTTGGTCAATATTCTCTGTGGCCTACCTTCTTCTGAGCTCCTGTTAAATGCCTTCTTCCACCTCCGCCAACGACGCCTTAACGGCAAGAACCTCCGATGTCCCATGTAAACATTTTTCCTACAGTGATCCAGTCGCATCGAATGGGTATCATCCTCACATATAGGGCACGCACCATATCCTTTGATGCTATATCCGGATAAATTACCATACGTTGGGAAATCATTTATCGTGCCAAACAACATGGCCCTCAATTTTAAACTTTCTTCCTTACAGCCATTAAAAACCGTCTCACCCGAATCCCACATATGCTTCAATTCTTCAATCAAAGGATCCAAGTACACATCTATATCATTGTCGGGTTGTCTAGGCCTGGAAATAAGCATGGAAAGCATCATAAACTTGCGTTTCATGATTAAATTTGGGGGGAGGTTATATATCATCAGAATCACTGGCCATGTGCTGTGAGTACTACTCTGAACTCCATGCGGATTGATTCCATCGGTTGCCAATGCAAGCTATAGGTTTCTTGGTTCTTCACCGAACTCAGGGTACTCGTAATCAATTTTTTTCCATTGGGGGGCGTCTATGGGGTGCCTAAGCTTGATGTCTTGAATCCTCTCATCAACGTGCCATGTTAAAAGTCTTGCAACATCCGCATTACTGTACATGCGCTTGAATATTGGAATGATTGGAAAGTACCACAAGACTTTAGAAGGACTCTTACCTTTCTTTCCATACCGAGATGTGCTGCATTTAGGACACTTCTCCAACGACGCATACTGGTTCCGGAATAAAATACGGTCGTTGGGACATGCATGTATTTTCTTATATTTCATACCGGGCGACCGAAGAATTTGCTTTGCCTCGTATGTTTTCGAGGGGAGTACGTTTCCTTTTGGGAGTATACCTCGCAGAGCGGTGAAACTTGCACCACTCTAACTGTATCACGCCTTTAGGTTATACAATTTAAGCACAGCACGCAATCTGGTGTATTTGCTGCATCCCACATATAAAGGCATCTTTGTATCGCTCTTCAGTGTCTCAAACATTTCAGGATCCTCCTCACTCACCACATTCAATATTTCTTCAAGATCATCGCTCTCATCACACATGTCTGTGTCTACCACATTTGAAGCGCTACTAACATCAGGTACCCGGTCTCTGCCAGAACAGTCATACGTCTCAACATGCTTTGTCCAACGTGTATAAGACGGATCGATCCCATGACAGATTAAATGGGCCAATAGGTCAAGAGGACGGAGACGCTTTCCATACAAACACAACATACAGGGGCATACAATTCTGTTAGAATTCTCTGCATGCTCAGCAGCAAATTCAATGAATTCTTTTGCTCCATCTATATATTCCTTTGAATGTCGATCACAAGACATCCATTTCCGATCCAACATTATAACCTACTAAAGGAAAGTGAAAGTAAGATCGATGTGCATGACTTACTCATTAGGTAGCCACCTTATGATGTTACCTCATTATAACAAAAATTCGGCAGCATAACTGCTACAAAATGAATGTTTTCAGGCTCAAAGCCCTCTCTTTTTAACATAGAAATGGATAGCCAACTATATAAACAATATCAACTCAATATATTTCCACAGCCCACCACAATAGAATTCACAGAGCATACATAAAGCATTAATTGGAACAAAAACAGTAATATGCAAACCACACAGTTTCATCACAAAGCAAAGAAACCGATCTTTTCAGAGTTAAAGTTTAACAAACTTACTAGGTAACGCAAATGGCACACACTGATTGGCAACAAGCTAGCAGCTACCACTTAAACAAACACCATTACAAAAAATTTAGACAAGGACAATGTAAGAACTAATCTACAAAATCAAATAGTAGGAGCAAACTGAATCAAGCTAAATACCTCTTGAGAGTGTCCAATCTCAGGACAAGGCAATTAAAGCAGAAGTTCTAGCCACAATCTGAAGCACTAATCTCTACCGAAGTCAACGCAACTACAGCCTCCTATTTTGTTATCAGAAATAATCAAATAAATAAAACCATCATAAGCACTCACATTTCAAAACAAAAAAATTAAAAAAAATGAAACTTTCACAGAAATAGTGGGACTTTTGTGTAAAATTCAGCTACTTATGATTGAGCACCACTAAAGCAGTATAGGTCAAAGATAATGTTAACCACCCATTTAATTTAACATCTAGGAGAACACAAGTGAATTTCAGACAAAATTTAGAAAGGATTATGAATCTTCATATGCCAAATATGCTTTTGTCATTGATCATCACGAAAGTATACTACTATCCATGCAAAGTACAATCAATCCTTTTACGAATGGTAAGTAACTATTGTGTGCAAGTTACTAGCTTGGAAATATAATGGTATTTGTCATTGAGCCTACAATTTCCAACGAGTTATGCTGAGGCAGTAATAGAACAAGAATTCAAGATTTGTTTAGTAAAGAACATGCAGAAGAAGATAATTCTATCTAAGCCACAGAAATTCCAGGAGGAACAGTGAGTGAAATCTTTGCCAAATGCAAGTGAAAATCGGACTTTGGGGTTGAAATAAGCTCTTTTTTTTATAAAAAAATTGAAATTAAAGAAACGACGGACCTCTCTACCATTGAAGCTTTGTCTACCATTGAAACTTTGGGGTTGAACAGATAGGTAAAATTTGAAAGTGGCAATCGCACAAGAGGGGGGGTTAATTATGCTATTTAAAATCTAGAAAAAATTAATACAACACGAAATTTATACTGGTTCGGCCAACACTGCCTACGTCCAGTTCTCCAACACTCTGTTGGGTTCCACTAACCACAAGTTTTACAAGCACAGGTTCACCTGTCAACCTTTACAGAGTTTTAGAATCTCTCTAAACACTCCCCCTTACTACCTGTAAGGCAATATCCCTGTTCTAAAGCACCAAGCTTTCAGAACAACCTCAAACAGAAGAGGATTTCAATAAATACGTTCACTTAATGAACAGAATTTGATAAACACTTAAGTACAGATAAAAACTCTAAGACAATAAATACAGAGCAATGAAATGAACTTATGAATATTCTCGTTTTTCCGTCCCTCTTCAATAAATGCTTAAGTTCTGTATTTATATCTTCTCAGATTTTGCCCTAACATTCAATCTTCAAGAAGCCGTTTGAATTTAGTCGTTGGGAGCTCATAGCCGTTGGCATTTAATGCAGCTTCTTCATCTGGCTTAATTATCTGCTCTAGCTTCAACTACTCTTTACGTAGGGTGAGCTAGGAGAGAGACAGACTCATCGTTCTGAGCATCCGTACATTATGTACTTTCTGGCAGCTTTTTCATTTGCGCTAGCTTGATCTGCTATCGCTAATTCAACAAAGTGAATCTTGCACTTAAGCTGTTAGCTAACCAAATAATCATATATTGCACAGAAGAAACTATCGCAAGCTTAATCCACTAGCTCAATGAGATAAAGACAAGGTATACCAGAGCTTTTCATATTGATAAGAGGATATATTATCGATAGCATATTCTCTTAGATCAGAAAGTATCATACCAGCATAAATTATTTCTATCGATTGCAAATTCATTATCGCTATTATCTTTAAGGATACAATTATCTAAGTATTCAGAGATATTTCCAGGTATCTTTTTATCGATGGACAAGCTTTTTAGCGCTAGCAATCATGTTAGCTCATTTGACTCATTTGCTCTTAGGCATTAGCTATCTGAATGATTATTACCTGAAGCCTTTTTGTTATCGATAGCTTAACCTGTTATCACTAGCTGATTATATTACCTCAAGGATTTGGTTTATTTTTCTGCTAGCTGAGTTATCAATGAGCTTCTAGCGATAGATTCTTTCTTTATCGATAGTGAATGACTTAGTGATTTGATATCAACCTTGTTATTGCTAAGTCTTCACTTGCTATTCTTTTCTATCTATTAGCTATTGAGATTCACTTAGCGATAGAGATATTCATTCTTTATTGATCTGCTAAGTTATCATATTTTCATTAGTGATGGATCTTTATTTTTGCAATGGTGATTTGTTACCTGGCAGATTTTACACGATTAATTCAGAGGTAACTTTCACTTATGTTTTCTCAGGATTAATCTTTATCAAAACTTAAGATTCTAACAAAATCGGACTTTGGGGTTGAAGCTTCAGCCGGCATCACACACAGAGGAGGAGACGACGGTGTTGGAACTTGGAGACGACGGTTGAGGAAGGGGAATACGGCGATGGTGGTGTGGCTCTAAGCTTTCACCGACGGAGAAGAACGACGGAGGTGAGAGGGAGTTCCACCGGCGGCGTTGAGCTTTCGAACGGCGGCATTTGTGAGCTTAGGTTAAACGGCGGCGCTTGAGCTTCGGGTTTAACCTTTGGGCACTGAGCTTCGGGTTTTTGGGCGCTGAACAAGAAGTGGAGGGAAAATAAATATGTCTGGCGCATGACTTATCCTGGCTCTTTATATGTATAAAGCGCCGAGATAGGGCAAATTATTTAAAAAAAATATTGAAATGAATAAAAAAAAATAAAAAAAGAGGAAAAATAAAATAATAATAGTAAAAAACCTATCCTGGCGCTTTTTACATACAAAGGGCCGGGATAGGCCCTGAAAAATGAAAAAAATTTGAAAATAGATACTCTAAAATAATAAAGTTAATAAAACGAGAAAAATAAAAACTGAAACTACAAAAAGCTTCAGGGGGCCTATCCCAGCGCTTATAACATAAAAAGCGCCGGGATAGGGCACAGAAATTAAAAAAATTACTGAAATAAATAAAAAAATAAAAAAGAGGAAAAATAAAATAATAATTTTGAAAAACCTATCCCGGCACTTTTTACAAATTGATATTCTAAAATAATAAAATTAATAAAACGAAAAAAATAAATACTGAAATTAAAAAAACTGGGGGGCCTATCCCGGCACTTTTTACATAAAAAGCGTCGGGATAGACCTTGAAAAATGAAAAATAGTTATTCTATAATAATAAAGTTAATAAAATGTGAAAAATTAAAATACCTATCTCGGCGCCTAAAAAATGAAAAATAGTTATTCTATAATAATAAAGTTAATAAAACGTGAAAAATTAAAAACTGAAATTAAAAAAAATTAAAATACCTATCCCGGCGCTTTTTACATAAAAAGCGTCAGGATAGACCCTGAAAAATGAAAAGTAGTTATTCTATAATAATAAAGTTGATAAAACGTGAAAAATTAAAAAAAATTAAAATACCTATCCCGGCTCTTTTTACATAAAAAGCACTGGGATAGGCTCTCAAAAATGAAAAATAGATATTCTATAATAATAAAGTTAATAAAACGTGAAAAATAAAAAATTAAAATTAAAAAAAATAAGAGACCTATACCGGCGCTTTGTGTGTACTAGGCGCTGGGATAGGCACCCTGATTTAAAATAATAATATTGGGACCTATCCCGGCGCTCAGTATCAAATGAGCGCCGGGATAGGTTTCAAGTATATAAAAAAATAAAAAAGACAAGACCTATCCCGGCGCTCAATATCAAACGAGTGTTGGGATAGGCTATTCCGGTGCTTACATATGACAAAGCGTTGGGATTATTGCGCTGTAATAGCCCATATCTGTAGTAGTGAAACCTCACATCTATCCTCTTGTCAAATACGATGTAGCTTTGACTCGGTCTTATAGACTCCAGTAATAATTGATTTAATGAATTGTTACGTTATAATGGCTTTCACTTTAAGAAAAACCCCACAAGTAGCCAAAACGCAAGTTACAAATATTTGATTAAATCCGCGCGGAAACGTTCGTCCAAAACGCCGTGCTGTTAAGTTCGCTTGTTATTTTTGTCAAGGAAAAATTAGAGCGAAAGTTATTACTCGTAGTATGTACGTAAGAGTTTACATAAGATGATTCAAACAATTGATTCTTGGTACTCAAATCATTAATGATCGTTGTCCAGGCCGGATACAATTTTTGTTATTAATAGTATTGCGAGTGTTATGTATCATTTTCAAGAATCTAACGTACGATCTTTGGGACATTCGTTCAATATATAAGATCATCATGTTTTGATCTGCCTATATATTCTTCGTTTCAATCCTCGGCATGAAATTATTAATCTGACTTTCATATTTTTTTACTTTTTAATTTTAGGTCGTTTTTTTATCAGATTTTAGGTCGTTTTGATCAACTATGCGAACGGATTTTTTTTTTTTTTTTTAAATCGTGAACGGATTCTTTTTTCAACCTTCACGTTTCGTTAATTTTTTTTACCAAAAAAGTTTAATAAAAATCATTGAAATTTAGTGTAGGTAATTCATAAGTCAGAAAATGATCCAGGCCGCATCATGAAATTAAAATAATTAAGCGTTCGAATAATTTATAACTCGTATATATAAGTTTTTTTAGTTCTGCAATATTTTCCTATCTATAAATTGAAAGTGAAAATTTAATTTCATGGGGGAAACTAATGATATTATTGATTTAAATTTGTAATAATTCAACGGAGAATCAACTTGAAGGTAACATACTGTGTGTGTAACTTATAAGCCTAGAAGATGAGAATTTTTCAAGGCTGAATTTTAAAAAGCAGCCAGCGATATGTTGCTGAGAGTTTGAAGAAAAAGAAGAAGATGCTTGACGGAACGAAGAGATGAGTTGATAATTATAAGTTTTTGTAATAAATTAAGGTATAGTTGCAATTAAAAATTAACAAAGCCAAAAATCTGGAATCTTTCAATGGGTTTGTATATTAAGAATTTGACTTTGTCTCTTGCACGAATTGTTCACTGGATTTGAGCCTGATAGGCAGCAGGAAAGTACATTATTATATGATATTGTTGATAATCTCTCCCTCGCACACACATATATATATTGATGAGGAATTTGTTCATATATATTGATAAAAATTATAATTTCAACAAATTAATTCCAAGTCGATGAGACATATATTTTGTCTTGCTTCCTATTTAAATCAATTTCTAAAAATTACTTGAAACTACGGCTTGGTCATATTCTCTTTTATTGGCTCTTCGGCTCTTCCTTATGATCGTAAGAGACAAGGGCTAATATTTTGATTAATTAGCTCAATCTGGCCAAAAAAGATAACAGTTATTTAGCTCAAAAAACTATACGAAGGCCATAAAAATTTTGACTGATGATTAATTTATTTTTCCCAGTTTTTTTTTTTTTTCACACCACCACGAGCCTGTGTAAATTAAAGTCGCATGCTGATATAAGCTAACGCACAGCAGATAGAAACTATTGGCTACGTCGTCAAAACTTTTATTTTATTGGGAGTTGCCATTGCATAACACGTAATGTTGAGAACTAAGTCATACAATTATTTACTTATTATAAATCTAACCATTAAAAAGATTTTGTTCCTAAATATAAGTCTATTTAAAGTTTATTAATAACTATTTTTTAACTTTAACTTTATTTAATTATTGTTAGGAAGAGAGAAAGAGGAGAAAGCTGTGAGAATAATTCATAAATAAGAGAGGAAAATTATGAAGAAGGGTACTATTGAAAAATTTTATTAATCTTAAACACATTTAATAATCTAACTAATAATTTTTTATATGTGGGAATTAGTTAAAATGGATTTATAATAAAAACCAAACTACCGGTTCAATATGAAATTGAAAAAAGCCAAAAATGCTAGGAGGCCGTTGAAAAGAGGAGAAGAACATCTCCACTTATATGGGGCTCCATTTTCCTCTATTTAGTTGCAATATAGCGTTTTATACCTTTCCATATTAAAAAAAAATTTGCCAACCTAAAAGTAGAGTGTAACATTAACTTCCTAATCCCACTATTAAACACTCACAATTAAATATTAAAATGTTTATATAGCTAACTATGTTGGGAAAATGAATTAACTTAATAAAATAACTAACATAGTTAGAAAAAGATCTTTTCATAATATTCAGATATTACCTTTTTAATTCAAACCTCAACTCCAATCTTCGTCATCACAACATAATTTTCTTCTCAGTACCATAATAGAAATTTACATTATCCATGATTAATCTCCACACATCATCCTTAAAATACCATACATCTCAAAGGTATCTAAAATCATTAACGGTTCTCACAAATACCGAGCAAAGTTGCCGGAGATGGACCGGTCCCAAAATAACAACCATTAGAATAGTATCCAACTACCATATCATAATGGAACTTATACAATAATTTTCCCCAAAATATTAACAAGGTTCAGCGGAAGCATCATACAAAATATGATCCTAAATGTGGCAATACCTCCTGTCCTTCTGGTCCAGAGTATCTCACGATATCAGTGAGAAGTTCCCGGATCCTTTCCTTGACCTCCTACTTCGCTCCTAGGACCTGCAAAAGTAAGATCAACGGGGGTAGCCCCAAACGCAACCACTGACTACTCATCTAAGTGCGGTGTGTGCTAGCAAGGTGTCCAGTGGAATACATATATATATATTAGTTCAAACAGCATGCTCAGGTATTCACATATAATGCATAACTTGGTCCCAAATATCTTTTCACAGTTTATAAGTGCAAAATATTCCATCCCAAATCATCTCCAAGAATTATATATATTATTGATAATCACAATCAACCCAAACGAATCTTAATAGAAGCGTTGGGAAAACATGTGGGACCAGTCGGGACCTTCCACCCGCCCCTGATCACCACGGTACAATTCACGAGGGACTTTCTACCCTCCCTAAACCGTACTACGGATTAGAAGGATCTCCGTCCTTTCTGAATCCGCGAGGGGCGATCTCCCCTCTTTTCGTCTTTCTCTTCTTTATTTCCCATAATATATCAATTAGTCCCTGTGGCGCAACAGAGTACCTCATCACGTGATGGCACAATTTCCAATTCACCGGTGTCACATACACAAATAATTTCTCACATACAACACATAGATATGCAACACCACAATCAGGCACCAGGCCTTCCAGTATTTTCATGATATACATATATTAAATAATTTTCAAAACCACATATATTTCAGTTTTAAATATTTCACATCACAAATTTATGTCATTTCAAAATAATACTCCACATGACATTGTATTATAAACATAATAATAGTTCAAGATCTCATTTCCATATCTCATCATATTTATAAAATAATATTTCAAACTACTTACTAACACCACACACACATAAACAAGCAGAAAGCGGTTACCTGATAGCTGGCACCAATCTCACAATAGTGCAGCTCCCCCGTGCTAATTTAGTGCAATTCAAGCACTACACAACCATACATACAACCACAATTAATTATTTATCCAACAATTTCACATGTTGGAAAATAAATTACTTACTACCCTTTCTTTGCCCTTACTTATTTTAAATTTCTATTTAACATTTAGTCTCCCTTTCTATCTCTAAAATTTATCTCTACTCCATTTATACATATATCCAAAATTATTAATCTTTCCAATAACTATTTATAAAAATTCAAGTCTAAATAAAATTAAACCTTACATCCCTAAATTATTTCTCAACCTCAAAAATCCATTCTTTAATCCACAATTTATTTTTCAAACCTTAATAAACATCTAAAAATCATCAATTTACCCATAAGCACCTCGAATAATTTAAAAGCCCCAATTTCTAAAACTTCCATAAATCCAAAAATTCCTAATAATTAGGAAAACTTTCAACAATGAAAAATCTACTCAGAAAAACTCATAATCGAGGCCTAAGCTTCAATTTATTAATCTTAGGACTCCCAAAAATATCAACTTAGACAATGCCTAATTTTTCAAGTATAGCCAAATGAAAAACTAATGACATAGGAATGTAGAGGAGACTTACGGGGTTCCAAAAATGTGCTTAGTTGGCCGAAAAACTTACTATTCCTATGTTGACGGACTCTGATAAGTCCAGTGATAAGAATATATATGGTGGAAAGAGAGAGAAAGAGACAGATAGAGGCGTGAGAGTGTGAGAGAGAGAGAGAGAATGAAGAAGGCAAGAAACAGAGGGAACGTGTGTGTATATATAATAGTAAAATAATAATATAATATAATATATATAAATAGTAGTTGAATGTGATTGGTTGAGGAAATAATAATTGAAACACTAAAAGTTACTAGCGAGGAAATGAGTGTCGGCAGAGTGGAAAATATACTACTAAGCCCTAAAATTCTTAAATAAGATATTTCTTTTGAATAAAAAATTTTCTTTTCACTCTCAAAATTTTCCCATAATATCCTTTATTTATTTCCTCCCATATTAACCTCTTTTGAGCCTAAAAATAATCTCTCCCAAAATTATTATTGTCCAAATAAGGAAGAAACTAGGCCTTTAAAATCCTGTAAAATACCTCAAAATCCTTCAAATATTCTAATAATCCATCATTTCTCATTAATAAATTCCTATTTACCCTCACAAATCCTCAATTAATTTTTAGGATGTTACATAGAGCAATGAATAATTGCTTCTTCTCTCCTCCTAGATGGATGTTCTCCATATTCACCTACCTCCAAATTGTCAGCGAAGTCGCTCCACCTTTTTCAAATTTTCATCACCTTCTCACCATATCTAATTCAATCACGGTTATGGTGCGTTGCCCCCGTGAAATCCTCATTTTACCCCACACCTTTCCGCACAAATCCTTTACCTATCCTTTTTGCGAGATCTCATGGCGGATTCTGACAACCATTCCGGCGGCGTCAACGGCGGAAACGCGAGCGGCGATATCTCAACGAAGAAACAAGTTTGATTTCTTCTGATCGTGAATGTTAGTAAGATGATGAAGAAGGTTTACCGTTGAGCGCGAAGATCTCGAAGGATGCAAAGGAAACCGTACAGGAATGTGTATCAAAGTTCATAAGCTTCGCTGCAGGGGAGGCTTCTGATAAGTGCGAGAGGAAGAAGAAGAAGGCGATCAACGGTGATGATTTGCTTTGGGCGGTGGTTGGGAAATTTTTTTATAGGTGGCGTTACTACAAAAAACAGTATTTACGTCCCTATTTCATGTCTCTTTTTTAAATATGAGATGTAAAAAAGAATGCGATGGCAGAATCGTAAATAACTGGAGAAGTTTAAAACTTTCCGCGTCTCATTTTTATTTTTAACTTTCCACGTCACACCAAAAAGAGACGTGAAAAGTCCAAAAAAATAGACGTGAAAAGTGTTTTTTGTAGTAGTGCTGAATGGTATAAAACAGTGCGCTCCAACTAAATGGAGGAAAATGAAACCTCACATGAGTGAAGAGGTTCCGCTTCCGTTGAAAAGACGCTAACATGTTAGAATTTGGGTTAGTTCTTTGGCAATTTTTTTTTGGGGGTTCAAAAGTCAAATTGAAATTGACCTTTTTAAATACGTACAGTACGTAGCATCATTCAAGTAGGTTTATATTAAAACAATTTTCATCAAAAACTAATCCCAACATATAAATTACATCCGGTTAATTGATTTTTATCTAATTTAAGTTTATAAAAATACAATTAGAATAAATGTCATTTTCACAAACCTCATATAAATAAGCTGTTAATTTTCGATCTAAGTATGCACCCTTACATTGTTATGCATATTCAACTCTATTTGTAGCTATCATAATGATGTTTTTTTTTTTACTGAATAATGATATTTTTTTAAAATCTATTAAATTGGCTAACCAATCTTTGCTGAACAGTTGCTAGGTTTATTAGAATTTTGTATTTATACTTTCAGTTTTATGAATGTACTCTCTCCGGTCCTAAATATAAAATCACTTTGATTTTTTTTTTGTAGAGATTAAGGAAGTCTAATAGACCACTTAATTTTAACGAATCCTACATGTAATTGCATTATACGATAGTTTATAAGTAATGCAAATTAGTTTTGAAGAAAAAAGATAACCATAGACATTTTAAAATGATTAATTTTGTATCCTTAATTTCTCCAAAAAAGTCAAAATAATATTATAATTAGGATCGGAGGGAGTATATTTTATGCTAAACACAACATTTTTATTTATTTACTTCATATGTTTGGCTAGTATATTATAAAGTTAGATTGTTATGCCAAATAATTTCACTTATCCTAGCAAGCCATAAGAAAACAATAATGCAACAAAGGTTTCAAACCACAAATATCTAATACTGCCATAGTAGTCATCACGGAATCTTAAAAACAATAACCAATCAACTGAAATGAAAAAATGTAAGGAGTAGGGTGAGTCTACCACTGACTCAGTGATGAAGGCATAAATAGCAAAGTACGTGGAAGGAAGCAAGTTAGCACAGAGCCATTCAAAAATATATTTTTCTGAGGTTAAAATCAATCTATTTAAATAAAATATGGGGAAAAATTATTTGGCTACCCATAAAGATCAAAATGTTTAATTATCTACTTATTCCCATTATAACACTAGCACTACAAAAAAACCACTGATTACCGACGGAATGTAATTTCCGACGGATTTTCGGCGGAAATTACGTCAGTAATTTTTAAAAATTAACAAAAAAAAAATTATTAATTAAAAAATTACCGACGGAATTCCGTCGGTAATTTTTAAAAATTAATAAAAAATAAATTATTAATTAAAAATTTACCGAAGGAATTCCCTCGGTAATTTCTCTACACAAATTACCGACGGAATTCCGTCGGTAATTTTTAAAAATTAATAAAAAATTAATTATTAATTAAAAAATTAATTATTTATTTTAATTTATGTTGAAAATATTTTATATATAAAATAGTTAATAAATTTATTTTATAAATATTAATATATATATATTTATTACAAATTTAATTTTGAATTTTTTATTAAGTAATATTATTTATACAAAAATAATATGTTTATTAATATGTAAATTATTTATTAATAATTAAATATATTTCATAATATATTAATTTAAATATAATGTAAAGTATATATAAGATCAAATATAATTATAATAGTGGGAGTTTAATTATAATTAATGTAATAGTTTGCAAATAATATCACAAAGTCTTCATAGCTCAACTGGTTAAGGCATCAGCATGCGCGCAGGTGGTCGTGGGTTCGAATAACAACTCAACCTTATTTCAGAGAATTTGAGAGCGCGACACGTGGCGGCGTGCGGCAGCAACACGTGGCAAAGTATGGGAGCGACACGTGGCAGGGGGTATATGTTATAAATAAAAAAATTTAAAAAAAATTTACCGACGGAATTCCGCCGGTAAATTTACCGACAGAATTCCGCCGGTAATTTTAGCGACGGAATTCCGCCGGTAATTTTTAGCGATGGAATTCCATCGGTAATTAATTAGCAACGGTGATATTTCCGACGGAAAAATTTCCGTCGGTAATTCTGTCGGTAATTTTTTTCCGACGGAATTCCGTCGGAAAATCGAATTTACCGTCAGTAATCAGTTGTTTTTTTGTAGTGTCGTTTTCAACCATGGGGAATAACCGTCCCACTATAATATAACTCCCGAGTATATACCATATTCTTATATATATATATATAACCCGTGAGCAATAACCGCCCCACTATAACATAACTCCCGTGGGGAATAACCGTCCCACTATATATACCATATCATATATATATCATATAAATCTCTTCCACCAGAATATTCCATTTACTATGTGAAGATGCTTCAACCTTAGTCTACAAGCTGACTCAATGTGACGGCTCCTGACTTAATTCACTATTCACAAGCCGTCCATTGGGTTTTCGATCTATGTGCAAGCCGATTATATATCACTTTCATTAGCTGGCTTCCCCCATCTCTGTTTACCTCAAGGAGCCAAAATTTGAAAGGTTATTTTCAAATTTTGTCTTCCCGCGCACGAAGGATTTTGAATCTTCATCCCCATTTGAATGGCTATCAATAGAGAAGCTATATGATTTTGCTTTTGTTGACCCAAATAGTCTCCTGACGGTTCAACCTTTGCTCATCCCACTCCAACTAGGTTCGTCGTCTCCGTTTGCTGCCCCCTTAGTTTCTTATAACATTGTGTTTTTTGCTAATCTCTAAATGCGAGTTTGGTTACATACTCAAAAACGTTCCTCAATTAAATGACTATATTCTTAGTCTTCCTTTATCTCTCTTACACTACTCTGTTTCATTTCCTTATTTTGTTTTCGTTGCTTCCTAAATCTTAGTTTCTTTCTGTGTGGAAACGTGTTAGTATCAGTAGTTCAAAGAAACCACACTCTTGGGTTTATTTATCGCAAGATGAATCGTTTTATGAGTTTTAATTTTTATAGGAGGTTCCTGTTCACTTTAATAATTTTACATTGTTCCTGATTGTATTAGCAAGCATACCCAAATCCGCTACGATCTAACACACCTTATTCAGTTGTGAAGTAAGTGAAGCCTTCTAATTTTTTAATGTTAGAATGTAGCGTTGCTTGCTTGTCGTAAACAATATATTGATGTTAATTCGCTTGATAGTTATCATCAGCCAGTATTTTGTTGACGTCGATGACACTATTCATCATAAGGTTCCATTCTGTATGTTACCTGTCTTTTTTTCTTTCTATCTCAAAAGTCTTTAACATTCTGTGTTCCCTGTTAATTGATCTATTAATTCCTTTTCTTCTGATCTCTGTATTTCTTGTATTAATTATTCATAATGTTTAGCAGAATAAAGAAGGAGCAGTACAAGCAGCGAAAAGGTAAGAAGGAGTATTCTCTGTTTCGCTTAGTCTGAAATTTAAATTCAAATCCCCCGCCTATACTTCTTTGTAGAAATCATTAATAGAGGCCCCCAGTTCGCAGCTAAATTGAAGTGAGGAACGATTAAGTACCTGAAAAGCAATCATCCGCTTCGCACAAGCAAAAATGTTCTAAGAAATCCTTCAAGGTATGATCAATTTATCAACATCCACTCGCTTTTTTCTTACATGCTACTATAGCATTCATTTTGGGTATTGTCTTTTTCTCTTCAGATTAACAATTTTTCTTAAAAGAGATCCTCTTCCTGATTTACAGTGAGCTTTGGGAACTGAAATTGGTGAATGGTTGAAATTATATACTTATCTGTGAAAGACGGTTTTTTCCTTTCTAGACACTTGAAATTCTTTCCTGGATTTAAGTGTTTCAAGTGTTCCCTTCTTATAAGATTTGACGATTTTTTAGTTTGTTGTTTTGTTTTTGTACTCATTCTTATTGCATTTGGTTTGTAACTCTGTAAATTTGGTTGCTATGAAGCACGGGGACTTCTAGATTCATGACTTAGTTGATGCATGATTTGTGGGTCTACTTCTTAAGTTTTGACTGTGGAGGAATCAAACTAACTCAACGAATAGTTTGTAAAGAACAGAGACATCTCACATTTCTTTCTTGCACAATTTCAACATCACATGTATCTCTGATGTATTTATAATGAAATTACGTGAAGTAGAAACTGTAGTGTTCAGATTTGGTACAGAGTCATTGTGTGTTTGTCATTCTTTTATTCCTTTGTCAAGTAGAAGCTGTAGTGTTCAAATTTTATGGTGTAAGTGGATGTCAATTCTTCTCAATACCAAATGATGATTTCATGGCAGATGCATTGCAAGATGCAATGAGGTCAAAATGATTTCAATTTCTATACTTAAACAAGTTTGTTCATAATGTATATGCCTACATGTTTTCAGCAGAGCAATTAATCTTCACGCTCAGAATATGCTTTATTTAATTATCAGTAAGTGATGGATGAAATGAACTTGTAGGAGAAGAGAAAAGAATAAGGGCAAGGATTGTGCAAGGCATCAGAGATGACAAGTAGGATCGGATTAGAAGAGATTGAAGCAGTGAAGAGATTGGGAGAGTTAAGCTGAATATTTGAGGTGTGCTTTACATAAGATTTGAAGCATATGGATGAATAGAAATCTAAGATGAAGTAGCAATTCGTATGGACCAAGAAGTTTGTAAGTGATGCTTTTGAATAATGACAAAATCATTAACGAGGTTTGTTCAAATAGACATAGTTCAATGTCCCCAAGACTTTAATGCCAAAAATTAGCAAAATTAAGCAAAGCATGGTGTATCATATTTAATTCCTATTATTTTTTAATTAATGCCGAAAATTAGCAGAATTAAGCAAAGCATGGTGTATCATACTTAATTCCTATTATTTTACCTTCTCCCTTGCCAACTTGCTTTTCCGCAGGAATTGTTTAATTCTGCTTAGTTTTTACTTGCTCCATCGTGTATCATAATTTTGCCTTTAAGAAATGGTAGGAATTGTTTTATTGGGAACAAGAAAGGCTATATTATTTTACTTTCTCCATGTTATTTCTTGAACATTTTGAATTTGAACATTTTGTATCATAACAGGGAAAAGCAAAGTGTGAGAGCTCAATTTTCCTTGTGAGTTTTTTTCTTTTCTTTTCTTTTGTGGATCTTATTTTTTTTTTAGTATTTTTAATTGAGCTGAAGAAGTTGAACTTGTATGAATTCATGGTTCCTGCTGATATTTTAACTGATTTATGAATATGCATTGCAGCGCTGTTTGTTTTTTTTTTTTTTACTTAAATGGTGAATGCATCATTTTAATAAAAATAAAAACAAAAGAATTCTTGAAGTTGGATTTTGGGTGTTCCATTGTTTTGTGTGAAACTTCGAATTCACTTAGGTGCTAAAATGATTTGGAATGTTGTTCAATTAGCTCCATAGGATGCATAAGCCTGAACTTTGGTTACAATGACCATTTAATTCATGAGCTGATGATATTCATTGTCCTCATGATTTTTATTGCTATTCTAAATTAGCATATAAGGACCTAAAATCACAAATTGTGAATGATATTCACTGTCCTCATTGTTAAAGCAATCATGATTCTATTTTCTTTTTTCAAATATATAGGGGCTTGAAATCACAAACTGTGAATGATACTCATTCTGATATTATTGAACTTCTACTCTCTTCAGGTTTTATGATTAACACAGGTTAAGCACACAAAGATAGTAATTCCATTCTATTACAGTTAAATTTTTCTGGATTAGATTGGGATAAAATCTGAACAAGCTTCTGTTGAGATTCGCAAACCAAGGCTTGGTGCTCCTAATTATAGGTATATTTTGTGCATGCTGTGTCTATGCTATTAAATTAAATTTTATTTTATCTGATGACATCTGGCTAAATAGTGCAGCAAAAGGTCTGCAATGTTTCCGTTCAAGACACATCCGTCGTGGATAGCAAGGAAGTTAATGTTGAACAAAATATTTGTTCTTCAGACATGCAGAAATTCGACAATCAAGGTAATATGGCGTAAAGTCAGTATAACCAGGTTCCATTGGATTTGTCTACCAAGTCTTCAACCAATGTGCAAAGTGAAAATGTGAGTAGTGCCTCATATGAAAAAGGCCCATCATTTGAGCTGACTTCTGATGCCCAAAGGAGGAGCACTTTAATTTCATGTCAAGCTGACGAATCATGGCAATCCTCGGACGTTGACCATACGTTAGATGAGAAACTTGAGAAACTGTCCCTTGATGAGATGGATAAAGATATATTAAGTGGTGAAAATAGTGGTAAAGATATTGATGCTTTTACATCCGCATTACATAATTCCCAAGAAAGTTTCCTGCCATCGCATTACATATTGACACTTTGCTGCTAAATGCAAATTGAGATATGTTGCATCATTACTATTTTAAAACTTCTGCTCTTCTGTTATTCTTCTTTTACATGGTGCATTTTACATGCATGCAGTATTTACAATTGTATAATAAATGAATGTAAGAATATTCATAGATTTATGCAATCGAATCAAATAAGTTCATGTAAGTGGTACTGTTCCTTTGATGATTAGCACTTAATGAAATCACCCGTGCAACGTACGGGAGGTGCATCTCGTTCTTTTCTATATATATATATAACCAGTGATAAAGAACCGTCCCACTATAATATAACTCCCGGTGGGAAATAACCGTCCCACTATATATACACCATACATGTAGCCTGTATGTGCCATGGGGAATAACCGTCTTATTATATATATATATATATTCTATATTCATATAACCCGTGGGGATAACTGTCCCACTATATATATAACTCCCGTCGTTAATAACCGTCCCAATATATATACTATATAACTATTCTGTATTTATTGCACATTTGTTTGGAAAAAGGTTTGAACAAAAGAAAACAAAAATAGAAAACTGACATAAAATTCACCAATAAAAAAAGAAATTATGGAGCAATCAAAACATCGTTAAAGAAGAGGACAGAAGCAGAATTAAAACTTACACCATAATAAAGTTCATCATTAGATTTCATATAAAAGACCCGAAAACTCATTAAAATAATTGAAACAAATAAGATAATATTGTTAACATGAACAAATCCATACCATTAAATAAAATCAGAGAGAAAACAATTTCAATTTTACTTGCTTCCCAACAAAATCATTAGGGCTGAAAACATAAAAAATGTGGAAACGAATGGTCACCTTACTATCTATCCCCTCACATGATGAGATTGATCATAAAGATCCCTTAGTTAACCACACACTAAGGCTGACAACCTTTTAAGTAGCCCCAAGAGTATCACCGTATGAATGAATCTTTGTGAAGATTCTCTTTCAAACACATGGCATCAAAACTACCATAAACTTCATCCTAAGATGTAGAGTTCATGCGCATCAATTGCAAGCATCACACTGAGAACTATTGGCATTACTCCCACCCATTACTTTTGGATGACGAGGAGAGTATGGAAGAAAAGGGAAAAAAAAGGGGAAAGGCGTTAGTGTGCCGCTGATCCAAGAGTAGTCTTGAGCAACTAGGGTAATTAGGAATGATGCTACTAAAATAATTAAAATAATCCCCTAAAGTAACTTCCTTGAATAACTTTCGACATCATCCCCTATTATATGTTAATTAATAATTATGATAATTAAAATTCAAATTATTTTTGGGATCTCTATCTATCAACAAAATAAATCACGAACAGAAAATATCCTAAATAAAATATGAAATACATGATATTAAGAGTTTCTTGAAATCCTAAGAAGTTCCTATTAGATATGAGCTAGATAAATATCTTCATGATTTTGAGATTTTCTTTGTATTTTGTATTTTTCCTTTTTCCTAAATATTTAAATTCACTCTTAATTTTTTTTTTAAAAAATCGGGCTGTTACAAAAGTAGACATTTGAATTTATATAAATCAATACATGCCATCGGTCAAGTAAGTGGGAATAGGTTGGCCAAAAAAAAAAAAAAAAGTAAGTGGGAATAGTAGGATTGTCCTTGTGGGCCCATTTTAGAGGAAAATACTTTTTCCTGTTTAGCTTTTCAAACCTACGTTTAAATTCAAAACCGTTTGAAAAAAGATAAGCCAAATATTTAAAAAAAATGTGAAAAGCCTTATTGGGTTGGAAACCTTGGTTTTAGCCATCAAAATCTAGGTTTTCAATAAGTTATAATTTTTCACTTTTGCACAAAATACGAGGTATAAAAATGCCTTCATTACACATGTCATAATGATCTACAAAAAATATTCTTATCCTCTCTCTTCCACAACACATTAAAATTATGTCTTTTTTAGTAATTTACACAGGAAAAAGTATTCTCATAACAATTATCCAAACATTCTCATTTCATCAAAAACACTTTTTAAAGCATTTTTCAGGTTTTTTTAGAAAAGCTAAAAAAAAAACTTATTACAGCCTTTTTCTCATAAGCTATTCTCCAAAAACTAATCCAAACAAGCTCTTAGTCTAAGTGGTTTTTTCATAAAACAGGACTTGCCTTTTATCTATGTTCTTTTCCTACCCTGGATTCAAATTGAGTTGATACAAACTTCTCTGACTACACGCATACACACAGCTGAATTTTTAAAGGAAAATCATTGTAAATTGCAGTGGAAAGTTGTTATCCACAAATCATAATTATTTATATATAAATATTGAACTTTCACATTTATACATTGAAGTTGATTTGACTTATATATATTTATCATATTCATACATGTTTGGAATATGATTGTAATCTTATTATTTGTTAATTTTCATTATTGGATGAAAAATTTGAAAGTATCCTAAAATTTGACAACTATTATAGGATATGAAAGCCAGGGACAACGGGGACTCGGCTTTTAAATTTATTTTATCTTACATTTTACTATTTACTCTTTCATTCTTTCTTTTTTTTTAATAAAAGGCAATTATCATTAAATAAAAAGGATAATACAATTAAGAGTTCTAAATAGATAAAAATTACAACCCAACGATTGAAATGTAAAATCCTGAAAAATAGATAAATGCAAATTCTTATTCATGGAGAAAGAAACTACTGTGAAGGAATGTAACAACTTTCTAATATCCGTGTGAAGAAATTTTTCATGAAGCTCCTCAGCACTTTTGAACAAGTAAATGAGACCACAGTTGGAACGAATGAGGAGTGAGCCAGGTTCCTTAGTCAAATTACTTGATGAGATCTATATTAATAAAGCTCTAAGAAATCTTAAGATAAAGCCCAACGATAATCTCCGATTTTTCTGCCATAGAAAGGTTTGGATAATCTGATGCCGCCAAGATATTTGGGTTAAACAATAAGATATTCTTTACTTAGCTTTTTGAACTTGAACAGGAAAATGATCCAATCAGCAAATCTGGGGTAACGAAGGAGGAATTGTAGGTGAAAGCCTCTGAGCATTCATCACATTATAATCTACAAGCTTAATGAAAGACAAAGCCTGTAGTAGTTGTTGTGAGATTCTCTTTGGGTCTATTGTCCACCATGATGAAAAAGATGGTTCCTAAGCATCCAAATATGGTTTAAAAGAAGAACAATTTTTTTTGTAAATCCAGTAGATGATTATCTTCCTGTAGCTTTAAGATCATACATTTAAGCCATGAACAAAAAGAATTAAAACTCTCCCAATTTGGATGAATGCCAAGCAAATCAAACCAAATGGCTCGAATAAAAGGCACTGAAAGAAAAGATGATCCACTGATTCCAAACAATTATTACAACCAGAGCCACATTTAATACTGACCTGCATATGATGATAATTCAAAATATCTCCTGAAGGAATACATCTAGAAATCAATTTCCAAATGAACAATAAGTGCTTCACCGTTAAAGGAATTTCCCAAATTTATTTTCATACCAAGTGATTTTGAGAATCATTTAAGGAACTATCAACCATCTTGTAACCCTTTCTGACCTAATAAACCCCATATGGACTTCCTTTCCAAAACAAACTATTAGGTTCGCTAGTAAAGGAGAAAGGCAGAGACAAGATTTTATTGGAAATCTCTTGAGAATAAATAAAAGTGATTAGGTGTTGGTTCCATTGAAGATGTTTCCAAGCAAAAGGGGTATGCATAATGAGATTTTTAACTTTGCCATGATGAGACAAAGTTGGTGATCCAGATTGCATAGACCAGCACAGTGGGTGGTTGAGAGGAATAGTGTCACCATTTTCAACTTTCCATTCGAGATTGCCAAGAATAATGTTAGCAACCGATCTGAAATTTTTCCATATCCAAGAAGAGTTATATGATGGATACTTAAGAAGTTCCTTTGTGGATAAGTCCACATATTTCACCTGAAGGGTCGAGCTAATCAAAGTTTGTTTGTTGATCGAGATAATTCTCCAGACTTGTTTAGTTAGAGAAGAGAGGTTAACCTTTTCAGTACTTCTAATCCCTAATCCTCCTTTAGAGATTGGCTTGAATAAATGGACCTATTGAGTAAATGAATTTTCCTTGTACCTGCATCAGATTCTCCCCAAAAGAAATCCAAACATTTGCTATCAATTCTACTCTTTCTTATTTTAAACATAGACTTTTGTTGAAAATTTTTGTTTGGTCCTTGATGTGGAATCTCATCCACTTTCTTCCATCATATCAATTTTTTTTTTTAAAAAATTGAAATAGGAACAGAGCAAATTTGAGACAATCTTAGTGCTTTTACCAACTCATCTTGATTTTGGCTTGTTACTTATGAGTTATGAGGTACTAGATCTTTTATGCCATCAACGTCGAAAAGGATCACACCCTTGATAAAATAAAAAAAAAGACATTGCAACATGTGGTCACTACAAACTAGATCTTAAAGATTAATAAAAGATAAGATATAGTGCCATTTCTTAATCCTCTTTTACTTAAATAAACACACACACACACACAGAGACAATTTTGAAGTGAGACTAAACGTGTTATTTAGTGTATGATCGAATTTGCGAAGAAATTAAAATGGTTATATTAAAATCTTATATATATTTATTATTAAAGTAACTAACCCATACATTATTCAAGACAGCGGATGGAGTAGTATTTGACTGTAGTAGGTTATGTTCGGGACGTGTGATATGAGGGCTAATAGCTAGTTGTTAATGATTAAAATAACTTCGTATTGTGTAGGTACCTAATTCAATAATATACAAGTTTGATTTTGCCCTTCAATTAATTAAATAATCATTGAGCACATCTTCGTTGGTCTTGCATCAATTTTCAACCATTTGGATGCAACCAAGCGGAGACTCCATGCATCTCCTCAGGGATTGCGTGAATGCGAAAGGAAGATGGACATCAGTCATATCACCTTCATTATGCGACCGGTTTTGCTCTTTAACCGGGATAGAATGGGTGATTTGGAACCTAAAACATGAAGCAGCAAGAAACTTTATAAAGAGGATTAGTTGGCACTCTATTTGGGTACATATGCTGGGATATTTAGGTGATGAGATGCAAGAAGTTGTTTGACCAAGATTTTACGGCAGAACACGAGTGCTACCGATAACTTCCTCATAGCTACTTGGGACCAGGACCTCCTATCCAAATGCATATTCTACTACCAACGTCCAGAAGATCAAGTGCAAAACCTGGGTACGCTATTAGATTTTATCAAACTTGAAACTAATGGATTTGTACTTAGCAATGGGAATTGCGGCTGTGGAGGAATCATTAAGAATCCCATGAGTGGAATGATTGGAGGCTATGCGTGCAACTGTAAACTAACGGTTGTACCTCCAACAATTGCGGAGCTTGTCGCAGTTATTCATGGGCTTCACCTTTGTTGGGATAGAGTGAGTATTGGAGCACCCTCTCATTAATAGATCAGCCACTTCAGCATGGTTTTTTTTACCTGTATGCTATGTATAGTAAAATATATTACCTAAATACTACACTATGAAAAATATTTATCTAGATGCATGCTGCAGTTAAACTCGTTCATGGGGAGAATGACTTTCAAATTACTTCCACCTTACCACTGATTTGACATTCTTTTGTTTTCAATTAAAAAATAAATCATGTTAGAGAGAGGAGGGTTATGTGGCTGCTTGTAGGAAGGGATCTCACAAAGAAAGAAGAGGAGAGGGGTGCAATTGTGAAAGGACGTGAAACAAACAAAAATAAGGAGAGAGAAATTCTTGTAACTTATGGATGTATACACCTGACTATCTAAATCTTATTTTGACCCTTTAAGTTTGATTTTTGCAAACAATGGCAATTTAGAAATTTTATGTTATTTTATAAAACTAGCAAATTAGTTTAGAAGAAAGGAAAAATCCTTAGGAAAAATTCCTGTAACCTGCACAAATTAAGATAGACAAATTTTATGTTTGTATTGGGCTTAGTTATTTTCCATCAGAATTAGCCCCTAATATCACCTAAATCTGTAGGATTTTCTGCTCCAAATCTTATGCAATCATCTAACATCTTAGATCCCATAAATTAGGGAACCGGTCAATTATATACTCAAGAATATGTGTTCTATAAATAGATATGCAAAATGTTTACCATAAAAGCTGGATACGATATTGACTGAAGCTGTAAAAACCAACAACTTGAGAGCTTTTCCTTGAAAATAAGGGATTCTAGTGAACAAAATCGCTCTTCTTCTGTTCCTCTATTTTCTTTGCAATTCTACCTCATTGAGCCACACCCAAGTTCTACAAATCCTGCAAGAAGATCATCATATAGAGGGTATGTGTCAGCAATCCCATAAAACAGGGAACTGAAGGATAAATGTGTTACATGGCATCCAAATGTTAAGCTCAAAAGTTCTCTATAAGGCTATGAGCAAAGAATAGGGCTCGAACAAATAATCTTGCATAAAAACTGAAAGGAAAGCAGGAAAAGGACCAGAAAAAAGGAATACCTTAGTTTGAACTTGAAGGAAGGAGGAAGCAAATAATGAACTTGAAAATGAATAGGTTTGATTATAAATGGTTCCATCCAGCAACTATAAATTTATGGACAACCATAGAGCAATCAATCAAGTGAAATGCAGAAGTAGCACCTAATATCACCTAAATCTGTGGGATATTCTGCTCCAAATCTTATGAAATCATCTAACTTATTAAATCCCATAAATTAGGGAGGCGGTCAATCAGCATATACTAGAAGAAAGATCACTTTGTCCACCCTGCTTTATTTTTAAAAAAATGAAAGGAATTCCAGTGACCCAATAATCAATCATAGACTTAATTGCCAACCACTCATTCAAATAAAAACAAGCCAGGCAATCCCAAATCCAAGATATCCGAAGCTTAACAATCTCAAAAGGATTTATGCCCAAAAAAGAAAGAAAGAAGACGAACTATAATTAGGCAGGAAATGTAAATGTCATTGAACTAAAGCATTCAAAAAATGATTGCAAATCATCACCACAGAACTGCATTGTCCTTCACAAGATGATCCAATTGGATAGAAAACTGGGACTTCCATCTTTGCATATCACTGCCTTCCTTAGTCTGTAAGAGCAAAAAATCATACCCAAAAAGGAAATGTTACATGCAAATGGCTGTTGAAGCAAGTCTAGTTAATTAGTGTGCTTGATGTATGAGGAGAACATAAGCTCTTTTTAAGTCAATGAACACATAAAGCAGCTTAGTAATTGGCTTAACCATCACACTACAAGTCATAATACATTTATATTTAAAATATCAAAGTGAAAGCCAAACCACATCTATCAGCTGAAATATTTTGTCCAAAGTATTCAAGCAAGAACTTTATTCAGCAAGTTGTCAACAAGTAATAGTGTTCAGCAGCCATTAATGACTCCATGACAGCTTTTCTTTGTTTTTCTTGTTAAACAACGAACAAAAATGCAAGCCATCAACTTCAATGCTCACTAAACCGCTACTCTTCTGCAACAATGATCCAACCTTGGTAGCTTAGAGAGATAAGAGCTAAGATACACATACATCAATTCTAGCAAAATAAATTTAAAAACACATACTGATTGTGATTCTCCACAATAAAAGTTGCCCTTTGCAAAGTCACTTCTTGTGTAGTAAAGGCAACAAACAGAAGCTATACCATCTCGACCACATCGCCCACTTTCCTGGTAGTAGGACTTTAGGCTCTTCGGGCATCCATAGTGAATCGCTTGTCTTATGTCAGGCTTATCTATACCCATACCAAAAGCAATAGTTGCTACCATGACACGCAGTTCATCTCTAACAAATAATATGAAGAAATCAGTAAATGGCTAATTACTGAAATGCCTTAGCTAGTACCGATCATAGAAATAAAAGAGGGCTTATGGGACAAACATGTTTTACACTTAGTTTTATCGTAAGGATTAATATTTAATTTCCAATCTCTCCTCTGATTTCACCAATTGATCTGCGTCGATTCTGGAAATCCCTTCCTCAATCTGCTTTCATTCATCATCACGATCAGATCTCGAAGCCTGAAGCTCTTCGCCACATCTCAGAGGCTTGGGAACAACTTTGGAGGCAACCATGACTCCACATCTTCTCTCGACACATCATCGCTGCTGAACGGCCAACACTTGAAGATATCAACCGACCACATCTTCAAAGTACAGTCTTTGAAACCGAAAATTTAAAAAAAGAAGAAGCCAAGAATCAAAGAATGAAACAAATAATCACAGTAATAGCAATAGAAAAGCTAAAGATCTGTGTAACCTTATGGAGAATACATTGAATCAAGCGTCCATGATGAGTGATAGAGAGTAACAGAAGAAGAAGAGGAATACTATGGAGAAGAAGGGAGTGACATGGAAGGAAGGAAAGTCAACTCTGAAGAGAGTGGGGAGAGAAAAAACTGAGTCGAAGTGAAGAAAAGAAGTGAGGGTTGCGGCGATGACAGAGGGAAAATGGAAATCCATTTTCTTAGGGTGTGTGAAGAAAGAAGAGAAAAGTATGTGGTTATGGGATGTAACACGTGGCCTGTATCAGATGAAAAAATGAGAGAGAGAACAGAGAATAAGTAGGCCCAATGAAACCGGCATTGTTCATCGACTCTATGAATAGTGCCAATGTGAGAGGAGTCCATTAGCTTCTGGCTCAATGAACAGTGAATAGCAAAACTTTTTAAAGATATATAGATAAGAGAAGAAGTATGAGAAAAAAATATAAAAGGTTAAATGAAGGTAATGGTAGATAGGTAGGAGGGGAAAAAAAGGAAAGCAGATGGTGTCAGGGTGAGTTGATGGTGTCACCGTGCTTCTCTCACCGTAGAAACTCAAAAATTTAGCTTTCCCAAACATATAAAAATAACAAAAAGTAACTTATGACTGTTGGGCTGCGTGCTAAGGATTTTTCCTTTTCTCTAAATTAATTTACATATCTTATAAACTGACATAAAATTTCTAGACTATCATTGTTTAAAAAAATCAAACTTAAAGTGTCAAAATAAGATTTAGATAGTCTAGTGTCCAGATATATTTATAATTTCCAAGAATCTCTCTCTCTCTCTCTCTCTCTCCCTCTCTCCCTCCCTCCCCTTATTTTTGTTTTACATCCTTGCATAGTTGCACCCTTCTCCTTTTCTTTCTTTGCGAGAACCATCTCCCTCTCCCAATCTTTCTGCAAACAGCCACATACCCTTTCTGATATGATTTATTTTTAATCGAAAATAGAAGAATGTAAAATCAGCGATAAGGTAGAAGTCGTTCCTATGGTGAACGATTTCTTTGTAATTTGAAACTATTTCTCCCAATGAACAAGTTTAACTGCAGCATCCGGATAAATATTTTTCATAGTGTAGTATTTAGGTAATACGTTTTACTGTATATAGCCTGGCAAAAAAAAAAAAATACTGTATATAGCATACAGGTAAAAAAGCCCTGTTGAAATGGTTGATCTATTAATGAGAGGGTGCTCCAATATTCACTCTTATCGAGATATAGTTGAGGATACAAGACTCCTAATGGCTAGAGATTGGAAGGTGATAATAAGATATGTTCTGAGAGAAAACAACAAACAAGCAGACCATATGGCCAAATTAACCCACCGTATTAGAGATAGCTTTTATGATAAGTTTTAGGGTTAATATAATTTTTGGTCCCTGAACTTTAAAATTTTTGGTTTTGGTCCTTGAATTTTGAAATTTTTGGTTTTGATCCCTGAACTTTGGGTCATTTTTAGTCTTGGTCCCTGAGCTTTCAGTAATTTTGGTTTTGGTCCCTCAACTTTAATTTTTTTTTTGAAGTTTTTTTTTTAAACTGAGGGACCAAAACCAAAATTATTGAAATTTCAGGGACTAAGACCAAAATTGACCCAAAGTTCATGGACCAAAACAAAAAAATTTCAAAGTTCAGGGACCAAAACCAAAATTGACCAAAAGTTCAGGGACCAAAACAAAAAATTTTAAAGTTCAAGGACCAAAACCAAAATTGAGTGAAATTTCAGGGACCAAAAGTTATATTAACCCTAAGTTTTATTTCTTTGAAGACCCCTTCAATCCCTTGATGGGACTATTGTTAGTGACTACCCATAGCTTTAGTAGATATTGTATGTAAGCTCTTTTGAGCATTATTCCAGTGTTTCATTAAAAAAAAAAAGAATCAAATCTTCATAGATATATAATACGCACAGCAACTCCAGCATTTAATTTCTAAAACTTAAAACAAATAATTCGTATTTTTTTTCCTTTTAAAAAAAGGTATACACACCACAGTCCCCAGTATAGTTCTATTGCTCCTCATAAAGGTAATGAACAATTTAGTTATTCTTAATTCTTTTTTTTTTATCAAAGTTATTCTTAATTCTAGCATTTCCCATGAGGTGTTGTTTATAAATGTTTGGTTGGCAAAACAATTCTATAAATGTCTGAGGAATACTTTTTGGGAATGCAGACGAACGGTGAAATCAAAATCATTCTAGTCACCAGCCACCAAAAACTAAAAGAATTTGCAGACAAAAGAGGACAAAGAACAAAGTAAGAGGAGATCATTGACAATGGACCAGTGAAGATTCTCTGTTGTTTTTTTAAGAAAAAACGTGAAGAAAATAACTTAGAAAATTGAAGAAAAATATAACGACCTGTTTCAGTTTACAAGTGTATCTTTATCCTCTGAACTTCTAGTGTTGTATATTTATAATATGATGTTTTTATCATCGCCGGACTTGCTATAATTGATATCTGCATACTTGATTTGACTAATTATGAAACTCTTAAAACAGGTTTGGTTGTTAAATCTAGCTCAGAGGTTGGGGAAGTTAAATATAAAGATGATTTGTTGGGGGTTCGAGTATGGTGATTGATGATGATGGGGAGTTGGAGGAGGGAGAAATAAGGGAGTCAGATGATGAAGGTAATGAGTTAGAGATGGGGGAGTTGAGAAGGTGGGGAGATAGATGTTAATGGTTTTAATCATGAAGTTAATAGTGTGGAATTGTAGAGGGGCGGCGGATAAAGGTTTTGGAATGTCTATGAAGAGTTTGAATAGAGAGTTTAGGTCTGATATGGTGGTTTTACTGGAGCCTAGGGTGAGTGGTGTAAAGGCTAGGCAAGTTGTGAAGAGCTTGGGTTTCAAGCACTATGAAATTGTGGAGGCTAGAGGTTTTGCTGGGGGAATATGGATGTTGTGGAATAAGGATGATTTGAAGTTGAGTTTTATTGAAAAGCATGAACAATTTATTCACTGCTGTGTGAATAGTGGAGAATGGGAGGAATGGTTTTTTACAGCGGTCTATGCATGTCCAAGGGAAGAGGGGAGGGTAGAGTTGTGGGCAAATATTAAGAGGATTGCAAGTCAAATGAATGGGAAATGGTTAGTAGCCGGTGATTTTAATGAGATTGCAGATCCTAAGGAGCAAAAAGGGGGGGCTCGTGTGAATGTTTATAAATGTAATAATTTTAGGGGAAGATTTGAGGAGTGGGGATTGCTGGAGGTTGAGATGAAGGGGCCTGTATTTACATGGAAAGGCCCAAAGTGGAGGGATTATGAGAGGGTGTACAAGAAGCTTGATCGCTGTCTATCTAATTTTGAATGGCAGAATTATTTCTGTGAAGCAGTGGTTCGTGTGGGGGTACGAGTTTGTTCGGATCACCACCCTATATTGATTGACACAAAACCTTTCAAGAAGTTTGCAGGTGGAAGACCTTTTAGATTTGAGGCAGCTTGGCTTATGCATAATGAGTTTAAGAGTTTTTTGGGTGATAAGTGGCATAAGCATGTTGATGCTCCTGTGGCTTTAAGGAGATTGCAGGGTGATCTTAAAAACTGGAATAAAACAATTTTTGGGAAAATAGATTGGAGAAAGAAGGAGTTGAATAGGAGAATTTTGGAGGTGCAAGAAGAGTTGGGTAAGGGGGAATCGAAAGAATTGGTGGAGTTAGAAGGAAAATTGCAGGTGGAGTTGGTTGAGACTTTGCGTCAAGAAGAGATTCTATGGTATCAAAAATCGAGAGGGAGGTGGATTGAGCAAGGAGACAGAAATACCAGATATTATCATATGAAGACTATGGTAAGAAGGAGAAGAAATAAGGTGGTGACACTTAGGAATGAGGAGGGAGAATGGGTAACGGATGAAGAGGAGATCAAACATTTGGTTTCGGGTTTCTATCAAAAACTGTTTTGTGATGATGTTGCTGTCCGTAACTGGCATAGTACAAATCAGAGATGGGGGAATGTAGAGAGGGCTGTTTTAAGCAGATTAGGGAAGCCTTTATTTGAGGAGGAAGTGAAGAAAGCCTTCTTTAATATGGGAGGTTTTAAAGCACCCGGAATTGATGGATTTCAAGCTGTATTTTATCAGCAAAATTGGGATATAGTTGGTCCAAGTGTGTGTGATTTTATCGGGAAGGTATCGAGTGATCCGAAGAAGTTGGCTGAGATTAATAAGACGTTATTGGTATTGGTTCCCAAGGTTGATAATCCTGAAGCAGTAGCTCATTTTCGGCCTATTGCTTTATGTAATGTCCTTTATAAAGGTGTTACAAAGATTTTGGTACATCGTATGAAGGGAATCTTGGATAAACTGGTATCTCCATTTCAGGCCAGTTTTATTCCAGGAAGGAGCATTCATGATAATATAGTGATTGGAAAGGAGGCTGCTCACATGATGGCTAGGATGAAAGGAGGTAAGGGTTATATTGCTATTAAAATTGACTTAGAAAAAGCTTATGATAGGATGAATTGGAATTTTATTATTAATGTGCTGAATGAGATTGGCTTTCCTGATCATATTGTGAGATTGATTGAAATAAGCATGAATTCGGTGGAAATGGCTGCGTTATGGAATGGAGAGAAGGGGGAGTTTTTTAGACCAACTAGAGGGGTGAGGCAAGGGGATCCTTTGTCTCCATATTTGTTTGTGTTGGGAATGGAGAAGCTTTCACATTTAATAGCTGATGTAGTGGAGGGTAAACAGTGGCAACCTTTGAAGGTGGGAAGGAAAGGTGTACAAATCTCGCATTTGATGTTTGCAGATGATCTTTTGATTTTCTGCGAAGCGGAGGTTGGACAACTTTGTAATCTAATGGACTGTCTAGATTTGTTTGGGGCTATATCTGGACAGAAGGTAAATAAACAAAAAACAAGTATTTTCTTTTCAAAGAATATTGATAGAAGTAAACAGAAGGAATTGTGTGATGTATGTGGTTTCCAAAGAAAGGAGGAATTGGGAAGATATTTGGGGGCATTCATAACTGAAGGAAGAGTCTCAAGGAACAAGTTTCAGTTCATTATCAACAAGGTGAAAAGTAGATTATCTGGTTGGAAAAAGCAATGTCTTTCCCTAGCAGGTAGATTATCCTTGGTGCAATCGGTGACTTCACAAATGGCTATTTTTTCTATGCAACATACCCAAATTCCTATTGCAGTGTGTAATGAGATAGAGAAGTTGCAAAGGAATTTTATTTGGGGGTCTTGTGAAGAGAAAAGGAAATTTCATGCGCTGAGTTGGGAAACTCTTTGTTTGCCGAAGGAACAAGGTGGTTTTGGACTAAGAAGAATGGAGAGTATGAACAAAGCATTAATAGGCAGAATATGCTGGAATATGTTGACAAAGCCAAAGAGTTTGTGCTCTGTAATGTTGAAGGAGAAATATGGGAGGAAGGCTGATCTTTTTAGGGAATGTGTTGCCAAACGATCTGATTCTGCATTGTGGAAGTTTATTGCAGGTGTCTGGAATGATGTTGCTGCACAGGTGGCTTGAGAGTGTAGAGATGGTTGTAGGATTGATTTTTGGAGAGACATATGGACCTATGATGATATGAGTCTCTTTGATAAAGCAAATAGAAAGCCGGAGGGTAGGTTGGTTGAGTGTAAGGTGAAAGATTTAGTGAATGAAAGGGGAGAATGGGAAATAGTCTTTCTAAAAGATTATTTGAATGAGGAAGAAATACTTAAGGTGAGGGCAACTCCTACTCCGGTAGAAAGAAGTGGGAATGATGTGATAACGTGGAAAGGTGCGTCTGGACAGAAGTATTCTGTGGCGCAGATGTATAAGAGATTAGAGAGGGCTAGAAGAGAGGAGGTGGTTTGTAGTTGGTGGAATAAAGTCTGGAAATGGGAAGGGCCTAGAAGGGTTCAAGTGCATCTATGGCTTTGTTTACATGATAGACTTTTAACAAGTAGTAGGAGAGCTAAGATGTTGGGTGGGTCATCTTTATGCAGAAGGTGTGAAGATGGGGAGGAGGATTTGTTGCATGTATTAAGTGATTGTGTAAAAGCAAAGGAGGTATGGGCTAAGGTGGGGGTGAGGTGAATAAGCAAGGTTTCTTTCAAGCTGATTTGAAAGAATGGTTGAAGATGAATATTAATGGAGGAGGTGGGTGGGACCGGTTATTTGGAGTTACTTGTTGGTGGTTATGGCAGTGGAGGAATAAGGTTTTATTTGATGAAGGATTTTCTGAGCCCGTTGAGCCTGAGAGAATTATAAGAAATTATGTGTGGGAGATTGAGAACTTGGGGGGAAAGGGCTATCCTTTGCGTGGTCACAGAAAGAGGATTGATATTGGTTGGGTGAGTCCGCCTCAGGGGTGGCTTGTCCTGAATTTTGATGGGGCAGCTAAAGGGGGAACAGGGATGGCAGGCTGTGGGGGTGTGATAAGAGATTGGCAAGGAAATTGGGTGAAGGGTTTTATGAAGAATATTGGGGTGTGTGATGCTTTTAATGCTGAGCTGTGGGGAGTACTGTGGGGATTGCGTATGGCAATGGATATGGGGGTGGAAAAGTTGATTGTTGAGGGGGACTCGAAGACTGTGATTGGAAAATTAAATAGCATCTATGAGGGTGCTGATATTGATAGCTCACTTCAGTTCCTAGTTGAAGAAGTGTTACAGTCAAATTGGCAGATAAAGTTTCAACATGTGCACAGGGAAGGAAATAAAGTGGCTGATTGGCTTGCAAGTGAGAGTTTGAATATAGTAGATTTTCATTTGGTATATATTACAGATGTACATGATTCTGGTTTAGTAAATTTGTTCTATAGTGACAAGCTAGGGGTTAAGTACCCAAGAATAGTATATGAATAAAAGTCTTTGATTGGGGTTTTATCCCCATTTACCAAAAAAAAAATATTCCAAAGAGAGGTGTCAAATTGATACATTATTCTCATACAATTTATAATAAAATATCTAAAAATATAAGATAGTCCCAGTGCCCAAACCAATTAATTTTACTATGATTCGGCATAAATTCATTCACTACAAAATCAATTAATTAATATCATATATTTTTTTTGGACTGAAAATTAATATCTTATATACGAACCATATGAATTTTATCCGGCCCGGAACCACTGCATTTCCCCCATCTATTTTTTCCCTGCATTTTTTAATCTCAACCATCCAATTGATCGGATGGCCATAACACCCCCACAGCCACAAATCCCTCAGCCCATTTTCTCCATCTCACACAATCCCTCAAAAGAGATTGAAAGAAATGGAAGAAGATGCCGCAACTCTTCAGGAAACGCAATCCAAGGTCGAGAAAGAGGTGGGGGCGGTTCAATCCAGCTCTTCGATGCCGCATCTCTTCCTCCTTCCGCTGCCCAAGCAGCCCCACAATGCACAGTTTTTGCAGTTCCTCTTATTACCCCTTGGATTCTTCCTAAATTACGGATACACCCCTCTACCTTGATAGAGCCCTTGACGCCTTGAAGAATCACAAGGAGGCTGAGAAATGCAGGAGAGAGAGGATCAATTCCCACCTCGATAAGCTTCGCACTCTTCTTCCCTGTAATTCCAAGGTAGTCATTATAAACACCCCCCACGTGTTTCATTATTTTAATTATTTAATTTAATTCTTTGCTTCTTATTCTTCTTTTAATTCTAATTGGCCACGCTTATTATTCTAGGTCGTTTAATCGATTTTATTATTAGATGATAAATTGATGAACTTATAATGTCGAAGCCCTTGTTTTTAAATTTCTGCAACCTCTTCAATAGCTAGTGTGAGGAGGAGAATTAACTGTTGTGTGCTTCGCTGCAGTAAATAGGAAGGGACAAAAAAGTGACCGCTTTTTCTAAAATCACTGCCTATTTGATCCTATCCCCAACTTTTGAACCCTTGCATTTCCACGCATCTTCTCTTACTCACAAAAAGATCATAAAGAGTGCTCAATTTGGTAATGATTTGATTCACACTTTGTTTGTACAGTATGGCAGTATGATCGCTTTTCAGCTTTGTGTTACTGCTTACCCAAGTATTGTTTTTTAAGTATGTACTTTCTATACAAAAGCTTTTATTAGGGAATTCTGTTGTTGATATTAAAGTTCTTTTAAATATTCGTGAAAAACCAGGATGAGAGAGAGAGAGAGAGAGAGAGAGAGAGAGAAGCCGTAAGAGAGTGAGGGATAGGTCACCCAGGATCCAATGTGAGGGAGCCCTTAGAAACACCCCTTGATTGGCCGCCGAATGAGCAGGGGCTATCTGATGAAAGGCAAAGTCCATTCCAAGACAAATAGTCAAACCAGGTTAGTGATGCTCCAACCTCTGTTTGTGCTGGTGAAGAGAAGAAAGGAGCAAAAGCAGAAGAGAATATGAGACTGAACAGGAGAGTAACTGAGACACTAACACTCAGGGAAGAACAAAAGGAAGCTGAGATGGAAGTGCAGAAAGCTGAAGCAAGTGAGGAAACCAAGTTAAAATCTAAGCGCTTGGAGGGAGATTTCTCAGGGCAAGAAGCACGGCCCCAGTGAGAGGAAGAGTGGATGGTTGATGACTCCCTATTTTTAATTAGATTTGATATATATTTTGGTATATTTGTGGAGTCATTAATTCAAAAATTGAGATATTTTGTTGGGATTTGATAAGATGTCAATTTGATCCATAATTTGAGGATTTTTGTTTTAAGTGTCATATTTTAATTTAAAAATTATAAATGTTAAATTCTAAGAAAAATAGGGAAAAGAATAGATATAAGTAAGTTTCAGTTTATCATCATCATCATCATCATCATTATTCCATTTTCATTTTTATGTCAGTGTTATTTTATTTTATTTCTTTTTGTAGCTACTGATCACGTGAAGCAAGGCACTATGGATTAGATTGATCTAACTTGAGGAGAATTGAAAAAAAAAGGCGTGAAAAGGAGCTAAAGCAAACGGCATCGTTTTGCTTAAAATTTAAAAAAAAGACCTAAAGGATGAATAAAAAGGTATTCACAGGATCAGTGAGGAGCACGCCGCAACATCACTATTCATCACCATCCTCATCAAGCTTTTGGACCGTTTTCTGAAGGGGCGAGCAAGAAAGCGAGATTGAGAGGGGGAGAAGCCGTAACTATCAATCTTCATCTTCCTTGGCTTCTCCCCTGAGCGTGAGCAAGAGCCGGAGACGCTGCCGATCTGCGTGGCCGAAGTGTTGAACTGGAAGGGAAGGAGAGGAAGAACAACATTTTTAGGGAGTGCTCTGAAAAATCTATTGTTCCTTTTCTTCTTCCTTTGAATTATATGATCTGATTCTTGTTTGGATGTTGCTGATGGGATGCTTTTTGTTATTTTATTAGTAGTTATGAGTAGCTAATTAATTTGTTCTAGGTTTATTTTGAAACCTTGTATGGATTGATGCTTAGAATTCTTTCTCTCTTGATGATTAATGATTATTAGGTTGTGAATTTAACTTGTGCTTTATTTGTCCTAAGTGGTGGCTAACATTTAGCTTGTTAGCCTAATTAGTGGCTTGAGAGAGCATTAATTAAGCATAGAACTGGGTTGAATTCAAACTTGTCTTAAAATTCCAAGTTAGGATTGAGAGTTTGTTAATGCTTTAGAAGGTGGTCCATGGTTAATCCAGAATCATTACTTAACCGTTCAGACCTGGAAAAGGAACTTCAACCCTTGGGTTGAAAAGATTTGAAGTGTAGCAGTTTGGGTCAGACTCCCAGGATTACCAGGGGATTATTATGATCGGAAATGTTTCTTCAACCTTGGAAACAAGATTGGAAAAGCCATTCAAGTTGATGAAATGGCTCTGCATAGAGCAAGAACCATGTATGTGAGGATGTGTGTAGAAGTAGACCTGAACCAACCTTTACTACCTTCTTATTCAGTTGATGGAAATATCCTAAAAATTGAGTATGAGGGTGTTCACTGCATATGTTTTAAATGCGGAAAGTTTGGTCATGATGAGTTGCATTGTCCCTTGAAACTGTCACAAGGTAGCCTAGCGACAAGTAAGGAACAAGGGAGGATGTTGGAGACAGAAAAGGAGCCAGGAAGGAATATTCCGGTGACCGGAGATGGAAGCTTGTATGGTGGGTGGATGATAGCCCAAGACCCAAGAAGGGGGCGGAGGTTCAATGCAAAAGATGGAAGCAAAAAGGACACTCCAAAGCAGGAGGGCAGAGCTGAAAAGCTGGTGGGGACATCGAGGTTTGCATTACTTGAAGTAGAGGAGGTGAAAAATGTTGGAAAAGGCAAAGAAGAAAGAAAGCATAACCCCTTGCAGGAAATATCAAATGTAAGAGAATACCCATCAAAAGAAATCAAGAAAAAAGTAGGGGTCAAATTAAAGGAGAAGTTAGAAGGGAGAGATAAGGAGAAACCAGTGGGGAAGGGGCTAGGTGGTGAGGTGTGTCAGGAGAAAAAGCAAAGCACGAAGGGAGAGGGGGAAAAAGTAATGAAAAAAAGCAAACAAGTGGCCCCCACGGAGAGGGAGCTTTTGTGGGCCAAATGAAATGGGGAAGAGAAGGGGATAAGAATGGGCTACAAGAGGTGGTGGGTCGTGATGGAGAGGAACAAATTGGGCAAAGAAAAGTGCAAGGGATGGGCTCAGAAAGAAGGGGGTGAACCACGAAGTGAGGAGAGAAGGAAGTGGGCCAGTACTGAATCCAACCCAACAAAATCAGAAATTAGGAGAGCCAGCAATGGGCAATAAGCTGGATACTCTCCTAGAAAATAGAATGGTACTTGATGAAGATAAACCACCTGACCCCACCGAGTTGAGCCAACTAATGGGGCTTTAAGTAGTGGAGAATTTAATAAGAGAGCAAGATGCGAAGGAGGCAATCATGGAGGATGCTCAAGACTCCGTGACTACCAATGGTGTTTAACTTGAGAATATGTTGAAGGTAAAATCATTCAATAGTTATTAAATGATTATTGTCTGGAATGCTAGAGGAGCTGCTGGAAAGTCTTTCGGGTAAGCTTTAAAAGAGTTAAGAATTAGAAATAAAGCTAAAATAGTGGTTCTGGTGGAAACAAGGTATAGTGGACAAAATGCACAAAATATCATTAAAAGATTGGGATTTAGATTCCAAATAATAGAAGAAGCTAAAGGTCTATCGGGAGGTATATGGATCCTTAGGGATGATGAAGAGATTGCATTAAGAGTTCTGGTGAAACAAAAACAATTAATACACTGTATGGTGTCGGGCATGGGGAGAAGAGACTAGTGTTTTACTGCAGTATATGGAAGCCTAAGAGAGAGAGAAAGAGAAGATCTTTGGGAAGCCATTTGGGAAATATCAACCAAAACATCTCACCCCTGGATGCTAGCTGGGGACTTTAATGACATAAAATCTGAAGAGGAACAGAGAGGCGGTGCACTGGTGAACGAGAGGAAGTGTAAGAAGTTCAGTGAAAACATCTCTAGATGCAAACTCATTGATATTGGGTCAGAAAGGCCAAAGTTCACATGGATAGGCCCAATATATCAATATGCATCAAGGCTCTTTAAAAGGCTAGACAGAGGATTGTGCAATGTAGAATGGAGAAATGAATTCAATGAAGCATTCATAAAAGTGGGCCCAAGGCTAAACTCAGATCATCACCCATTGCTGATAAGCATGTACCAATGTTGAATAACACCTCGTAGGAGGCCGTTCTGCTTCGAAGCCGTTTGGCTGCAACACAAGGAATTCAAGGGATTCTTGAAAAATAACTGGAGCAATACAAGGAGAATAGGGAAGGAACTAAGGTATTTGGAACCGAAACTACAGACCTGGAATATTAATGTGTTCGGGCATATTAGACAAAGGAAGAATAAACTATTGAGAAGGCTAGAAGGTATACAGCGCGCAACCCAAAACAAATTCAACCCATATCTGGAGGAGCTCGAGTCTAGCCTAAGAAATGAATTGACAGAGGTGTTAAACCAGGAAGAGTTGCTTTGGTTTTAAAAGGTAAGAACAAGGTGGCTGCATGATGGGGATAGAAATACCACATATTACCACACAAAGACCAATATAAGAAGAAGAATAAATAAAGTTAATTCCTTAAAAAATGAGAACAACAAATGGGTGGAAGGTAATCAGGAAGTGGGGGAGTTAGTAGGTGAATTCTTTAAAGGCCTATTTTCTGAAGAGAGAAGTGAGCAGCCCTGGAGCATGACCCGGCACACGTGGCCTAAAGTGAAGGAGGAAGAGTGGACACTTATGTGTGAGGAGGTGACTGGGGAAGAAATTAAACGGGCTATGTTCTCTATTGGAGGACTAAAAGCTCCAGGGAATGATGGTTACCCTGCTATTTTCTTCCAAAAAAATTGGGAGACAGTGGGACAAGATGTAATTAGAGTAGTTCAGGATATGTGGAGGGCGCCTGGCAAAATCAAAGATGTCAACCAATCTTTGATCACCCTTATCCCAAAAGTAGAGAGTACTGAGAAGGTGCAACAGTTCAGGCCAATTTCGTTGTGTAATGTAATCTACAAATGTTTTTCGAAAATCATTGTCACAAGGCTTAAGAAAATACTAGTGGATCTAGTATCTTCATTTCAAGCAAGTTTTGCCCTGGGAAGTAATATTCATGACAATATCATAGTTTTCAATGAAATGATCCATTCAATGAAGAAAAAGAGGGGAAAGAAGGGATTCATGGCTATTAAAGTTGACTTGGAAAAAGCCTGTGATAGAGTAAGTTGGAACTACATAGAGAAGATATTAGAAGTACTCGAATGCCCAGCTGAAATGAGGAAGCGGATTATGGGGTACATTAAGACCTCAACAACTAATATACTATGGAATGGAGAGAAGTTGGAGGATTTCTATACTTCAAGGGGACTCAGACAAGGAGACCCAATCTCCCCATATCTGTTTTTTCTTGGGATGGAAAAATTGACTCATATGATCCTGGATAGAGTGAGTGACAAAAAATGGAGAGGGACAAGAGCAGGTCAGAGTGGTCCAATAATATCACACATGATGTTTGTTGATGATTTAGTGCTTTTTGTTGAAGCTAACATGAAACAACTTGATATGATCTTAGAATGTTTGCAGGTATTTGGAGATATGTCTGGCCACAAGATGAGTCAATAAAAAATGTCCATATTTTTTCCCCAAATGTCAAGGGGAGGGAAAGAAGGGAGATTTGTAAAAAAAAGTGGCTCCCAACAAGTTGAAGAGCTTGGGAGATACTTGGGAGCGAACATTTCAACACCAAGGAAGAGGAAAGACAAGTATGCAACAGTGGTGGAAAGGATCAAGATGAAGCTTAATGGATGGCAAAAATTAAGTCTATCACTCGCGGGAAGGGTCACCCTGGTCAAAGCAGCTTCGAGTTCAATGGTGTATTACCAAATGCAGCATGACGGAATCCCCAAAGGAGTGGTTGAAGAGATTGAGCGAGAACAAAGGAACTTCATATGGGGGGAGAATGAGGGAAAGCGAAAGAGGAACGCCATATCATGGAGTCAACTCTGCAGGCCAAAAGAAGAAGGGGGAGTTGGTATAAAAAGCCTACAGCATATGAATGATGCCTTTCTCATTAAACTTCTCTGGAAAATTGAAACAGAACCTCAGAGCTTATGGGTTCAGGTTATGAGAGGAAAATACAACAGAGAGCTGGGAAGCAATGGAGAGTTGGTAGCTAAGAGAGAAGATTTGAAACTCTGGAAAGAACTCACAAAACTTTGGGATAGCTACAAAAAGAACACACAAGAAGTTACACTGAGAGGGGGAGAAAATCAGATGTTGTGGAAACTGGGAGGAAGGGGGAATACACGGTGGTAAGCTACTACAAAGGGGTTCATATGGGACATGAAAGGAAAAAGCATAGAAAATGGAGACTTATATGGAAATTACAAGTACCTGAGAGGGTCAGGCTCTTTATCTGGCTCACATTACACAAACGGCTCCTAACGAGACAAATGACAAGAAGGTGGGACGGAACAACAAGATGGTGCGAGATTTGCTGCCTAGATGTAGAAGACCAACTTCATGCATTACGGGATTGCCCTGTGATAAAGGGAATATGGAAAAAAATGGTCTCAAAAGAAAATTGGAAAGTGTTTTTCTATAGCAATGAGCAAGAATGGCTCATGAACAATCTCCTTTCAGCTAGGAAAATCTCCAATGAGCAGTTCTGGTCAGAAGTATTTGTTATTGGCTGTTGGATGGCACGAAAGTGGTGAAATTTACAGGTGCATGAGGATGGGTTTCACATCCCACATAATGCAGAGGAGATGATTAGAAACCAGTTGAATTATTATAGGCAAAGATGGGAAGGAGAGACCTTGAGCCCATCTCAAGGAAAAATTACGATGGTCGCTTGGAAGCCATCACCGAGGACGTGGTGCAAAGTTAATGTCGATGGTAGATTGAGGGAAAAGGAAGGATGGGATGTGAGGGAGTTATAAGAGGAGATTGTGGAGAGTGGATACAAGGTTTTTCAATCAAATTAGAGGAACCGATTTAAATTGCAACTGAGATTAGAGCTATAATTGAAGGGCTGTCAGTGTGCTGGATACTAGGACTGAAAAATGTCATTGTGGAGAGTGATGCTAAGGAGGTTGTTGAAGTACTCAACAGGAAGAAGACCATATACTCATGCCGAGAGATTTTTCAAAAAGTTGAAGACCTCCTACAACAAGACTGGCAAGTAGTTGTGGAGCATGTAGATAGAGAAGGAAATAGGTGTGCGGATCTCCTAGCAGCAATTAGCTTGAGACAATCAAAGAGAAGGCAAATCTGGAGATTTCCACCACAATCAGTGGAGCTGGTACTACAAGAAGACTGTGAGGGAGTAGGTACCCCTTGGAGAGTAGATAGTTAGGTTTGGGCTTAGCCCCCTGTGTAACCAAAAAAAAAATAAAGTTCTTTTGATGAGCTAATATGTTGTTTTAATTGGAAATTATTCTTCGTTTGTGGTTCAGCTTTCAAACATATATTATTGGGCCTCTGTTTTCTATATTGTTTTTGTTCATATAATTGTTGTTTATTGTAAGATATGGTTGAATTCTAATGTCTTTCTTGGTGCAGATCTGGGTTTCTTCTCAAGACCGATTACTATCCTTCTGCCATCATAGATAATTTCTTGCATAACTTTGATTCTCTGTAGATGGACTTTTCTATTTTGTTACCTGGCCTGAGTACAAATTAAAGATCTAATGTCAGATTTATCATCCTACAACACCATTTCAGGTATTGGCTCTTTAAACTGTAGCAAATTGGAGTTAAGATCTGAGCACAACTTGTGACAGTGATTTGTAGTAAAAGTTTGACCCTTTCTTGTCAAGCCAAGCAGAGCCACACTGGTGGAGAAATAATCAATTTTATCACTATTGATGCTGAAAGAGTTGGTAATTGCAGTTGGTACATTCATAGTCTGTGGTTGATAGTTCTAAAAGTTGTATTGGCCTTGTATATTTTTGACAAATCCTTGGATTTGTATGGTTTTGATATGCTAAAAATGAGGTTTTAAACATAATGGAGATGCAATTTTGGTCCGATTTAGCTTAATTAAGATCTTAGGCCTTTAGGTGAAATTAGGATAAAAATAGGATTAATTTGCCATAATTGGTAATTAATTAAAAATAATTCATTTCTAGAGCATTTGATCCTTTTTCTATTATGTTTTTACTTGCAGGACCATTGAGGAACCGTGGGTGGAACATTTCATTTGTAATGGGAAAAGAAAACTCAATTTTTCAAAAGAGAATTGAGCTACAGCTCAGAAATCTGGGCCGTAACTCAATTCTTCACAGAAACAAACTCAGCTGCAGCTCACTGTTATTACAGAGAAAAACTGAGCCGCGGCTCAAATTTCTGGGCCGCAGCTCAGTCGCGATTCTGCATAATTTTTCTGGTTTTTGGGCCCAATCCAAGTCCATACCCGGTACCCATTTCTTGACCCGTCTTGAGGAACATATTAGGTCGAAAATGCACTCATTTAGACAGATTTGGAAGCCACCAAAACCCTAGTTCCTCATATTCTCTCAACTCTCTCATCTTCATCTTCATATTTCCATATCTTCCACCCCAAATCTCCATGGCACCCACTCTCATCTCTCTTGTTGGTGGTTTCTACATGGAAGGCAGCAACTAAGAGGCATTAATCCTTGGTGATGGAGGTGTTTAGCATGAGCTTGGAGCTTCATTAGGGGAGTTCTTGTTCTCCCACTCTCTCTTCCTCTTGTATTTACATATTTCTAGGATTCTAGGATTTTGTTTATGTAATTGGTTGTATTCTTCATATTTATCTTGTGTTGGAGAGTAGTGAAACCTTTGTAGCTTGTTTTCATTTGTGTATGCTTGACAATTGCTCTTCATTGACTTGAACTTTGTTTAGATGTATGGATTCATCATTTTAAATGAATGTTTTAGTTAATATTTTGTGCTATTTGAGGATTCTCATGTAGTGGATTATTTTGTCAAGTGTTTGCATTTGTGAATTGGCTCTTGAATTAGTCAAATTGCATGAGTGGCATTGGGCTTTAATTCTAGAGTCATGATTTATTATTTGGGATTCCAATAATGAATTAAAACCCTAGGATTAATTAAGTGGCAATTCGGGATTCCGGATGTTGGATTAGGAGCCCCTTGTAATTAGCAAATTCACCTTGGTTATTGAGCTTAATCAACTTGGAGTTGGAGGGATTAGTAAGTGGGATTTCGGTGCTTATCCACCCAACCCAAGCCTAGCCTAGAGGGATTCCTCTAGGGATCTTTTGATTAGCCAAAGAATTTCCCAAAAACAACTTGAAGCAATGATTGTTTAAGCCTCTAATCATCAAGGATTATCTATTCCCATTTATCCAATCTCCCATTTTATTCCAATCTTTTATCTGCATTTTGAACATATCATACTTTTATACCAACTTCATACTTAAATTCAACCAAAAATGCTTTGACTCGTTTAATTGTTTGCATCTAGCTATTAGGAACTATTTGCATCTTTAGGCTCCTCAAGAGAACAATACTCGGGGGTAGCTCCCACTATCCCCTTGGTCCCTAAGTTTCTTGAATAGAGGGCCTGAGGCGGCATTACTCCGAGACAACCCCATTTGGTGAGCTCTTCATGTAGCGCCGTTGCCGGGGAGCTAAGTAATTGGTTCCCTAGTAGCCGGTTGTCAAACTTGCTTTGGCCGGGTCTAGCTTTTAGGTTGCATTTAGTTTAGTTGCATTTTAAGTTTAGTTTTTATTTTTTCATACCATATTTTGAAAACCCCTAAAAATTAATATAGACAATTCTCTTTGTATTTTATTTTCTCATTGACATACTTGTGTGCTTAGTTGCTTTTGTGGTAGTTTTATTGCACTTAATTGTGAATGCTAGCTTTTGCTTGACTTTGAGTTCATGATTCTATCCCCCAAGTCACATTTTTGGTTCTTGAAACATATGTAATAGGCAGGAGTGCACAAGAGGGGGTGAATTGTGCTTTCAATATTTAATTCTGATAAACAACAAGGTTTATACTGGTTCAGCCCAAAACTTGGCCTACGTCCAGTTCTCCAACCACAGTTGGGTTCCACTAATTCCTCAAGATTAAAACAGGCTCTTGATAGCCTTTACACGTGACAGCAAGGACTCCTCTCTTTACTGATCACTCCCCCTTACTTTCGTAAGATTACACCCTACTCTTAAGATCCCACTATCTTAAGAGTAAATCTCACTTTGGTAATGAATACAGAGTAATTGTTCACTCAATTGAACAGATTGTGTTACACACTTAAGAATATGAGAATAATAAACGTTGAGAGTATTGAATGCAGTAGATACAAATAATCAATGTGGCAATCAATTCCTACAACTAACTTCTCTTCTGAAGCATTTATAGTCTCTTCTAGAATTGTATCCGTTGGCAATATGACCGTTTGAAAATGCTCAGAGAGTTGAGTGATCTGGTGGAGTATTGGAGATGTATTCTGTTATGCAATTACTCTATTGTACTTGATTTTGCTTTAGCTTATCTCTCCTCTTCTATCGCTGAGAGGGTAGGTGAGTTTCAACGGCTCTTTTGATCAATCTGTGTGTTAACGTTAACTTCCATAAATAGGTCTGAACAAATCTGTACTTGGAAAGCTAAAAGTAGGCTTGTCATTGATTTTGAATATTTTCCATCGCCACTCAGATTACATGCCTCTGATAGATCACAGGGTCTGATGTCTAATCGATTACATATCGATTACCTATAGATTATAGCCTGCATAACTGAACATCAGATTAGAAATTCATGCGCCTAATCGATTACAGAGGAAGCCTGATCGATTAGGCAGGTTTAATCGATTACACGTAGATTACATAATTCTCTAATCGATTGCAAACGGATTACTTAATCTTCCCTAATCGATTACATGTCACTAATCGATTGGGCATCTTTTTCTTAATCGATTACAGGGCTCTAATCAATTGGGCGTTCATTCTCTTAATCGATTAGATGAGTCTAATCGATTGGTCTAGTTTCACTCATCGATTACAGGGGCCTCTAATTGATTGGGCACTTTGTGATCTGATCTTGATTCATCTCTAATCGATTAGGCTTAAGATCTTTGACTTGTAATCTATCCCTGATCGATTGGGTAGGACTTAGGATTTTCTACCAGATTATTCCTAAGATATTTCTATTCTTATCATAGCCCTTCTTTATGCCTAAGTTATGTTTAGTTATCATCAAAACTCATTATTCTAACAACATACTTGTTCATTCCATACCAATTTGAACACTTAATACACAAGCATACACTTCCATACACCACATACCATTCATTTTTGTTTGAGTTGTGTACATTTTAAGTCTTGGTTGCTGTTGATAGTCTACTTGTTGTATGTGCCTTGTGTGACCCAACCTTGACTTGCTCCTGATTTCTTCTACTTAATTGCTTTGCATTGTGCATGACTAGAGGGAGACGGAGAAGAAGATCAAACCTTCCATCCTTAAACCTTGGTATTGAGCGAAACCTTAGCCAACTTAGGAAAGCCAAACTAGGTGGCCCCTCTAGACCTATCTTAGAAGAGTGTTCTTCTAGGGAGTCTAGCATCTCATCCCATTCAGACACCGAAACTCCTATCCATATAGAGATACCTCTAGACATCCCTATGGCTCACCGACCACCACCCAACATTCCCCAAGCTAACCTCCCACCACCCAATGGTAATAATGGAAATAATGGTGAGGGTGAGGGAGTAGGAAACAATGAAGTTCCTAGGAGGAAGAGTATTAGGGAAGTTACTTCGAGTGGTGTCACATATGACCCATTCCAAACTGCATATCATGCTCTAAATGTTGATTTTGAGATAAAAGGACAACTAATCGCAGCGTTACCTCATTTTGCAGGTTTGGAAAGGGAGGACCCATATGGCCATCTATATGGGGTCCACCTTGCTTGCACAAGCATAAAACCAGTGGGGGCGAACCTGGATGATGTACAGCTTAAAGTCTTTCACTTGTCATTGGATGGGAAAGCCAAAGAGTGGTTCCGACTTTTGCCTAGACATGATGAAAATGCCCTCACTTCTTGGGCTAATTTGAGGAGGGTATTCTTGGAGCATTACTTCCCAGATATTAAGACCGAGGATTTGAAGAAGGACATCTACTCCATTCGACAAGACCCATCTGAGAGTTTTTATGAGTATTGGTGCCATTTTCAAGAGTTATTGGCCAAGTGTCCCCACCACCAGATAATAGATGAGCAGTTGATACAATACTTCCACAAGGGGCTCTTGCCTAATGAGAGAGACATTATGGATGCTAGTGCCAGAGGTTCTTTGGAAGATTTTCCCGCCGAGGAAGCTTGGGCCATGATCAAATTGAGAGCCAAAAACACCCAATAGTACAATAGAAGAGGGTCAAAGGGGGTGTTTGAAGTGAGTTCCAACCCACAACAATCAAGGAAGATGGATTCCTTAGAGGCCAAGGTAGACACTTTGAGTTCCCAACTTACCTCTCAGCTTGCCTTTATCACATCCGAGTTGAGGAACCTTAGCATGCAACAATGTGCTCATTCTTCCTCTACCTCTAAGGCCTTAGTTGCACCTAGTTGTGAACATTGTAGGTCGGTGATGCATATTAGTAGCCTTTGTCCTAATGAGTATGCGGATGTTAGTGATATGTACCAGGGGAGGTCCAGCTCTAATCCCAACCAAAAATGGGATCCCCATAGCAACACCTACAATGAAGGGTGGAGGTCATACCCTAACTTCCGGTGGAGAGACAACAACAACAATATCATGACCAATTACAAGGGCCAATCTTCTTCTTCCCCAAGGTCCTTAGTTCCCCAAGATTCACCAAGAGGGGATGATTCATGTGATCGGATTCTCAAGAGCATACAACAGATATATGAGGATATGAATGCTCGTAATGATGTAAGGTTTGCATCTCTTGAGTTTAAGATGGAACAATGAGAGACAAGAGCCACTAATCTTCAATCCTTTGTGACCCAATTGTCGGATGGTTTGAGTGACAAGCAAGCAAGGACAAGTGGAGGTTCTCTCTCTAACATTGTTATCAACCCGAAGTCCCTTAATGCCATTACCTTAAGGAGTGGAAAGAAAGTCAAATTCAAAGATCTTAAGGGTGATGAGTCCGATGTTGATGAGGAGATTGTATGTGATAAACCACCTTCTGGTAATAGGGAGTGTTCTAACTCCAAGACCAATGAGGAGTGCACCTTGCCTATGCCGACCCCTCCGGTCCAAAGTGAAAGCATTGAAGAGAGAAAGCTCCTAACTACCCCACCTTCTACAAGGAGAAAGAGAGGAGTTCGCTTTGAAACACATGATTCACCCAACCAAGAGCCACAAGAAAAAGGTAAAGAGGTAAAAGTTTCTGATCTTCCTTTTCCTCATTCATACTTGGGTAGGAAAAAGGTTGTGGATGATAAATGTGATAAAGAAATTTTTGACATGTTTAGCAAAGTAGAAGTGAATTTACCTCTCCTTGATTTGATAAAGAAAATGCCCAAGTCGGAAAAGTTTTTGAAAGATTTATGCACCAATAAGAGGAAATACAAGCATAGTGAAAGAATCCAACTAGGGTCTAATGTAAGTGCTTTGTTTAAACCACAATTACCTTTGAAATGTAAAGACCCGAATTCTTACACTATTCCTTGTATTATAGGCAAGACCACTATTTCAAACACTTTACTTGATCTTGGTGCTGTTATAAATGTCATGCCTACCTCTATCTTTGAGTCTTTGGGTACCCAATCCATCCGGGACACAAGTGTGGTTCTCCAACTTGCAGACCAAACAATTAGATATCCTAAAGGAATCTTAGAAAATATCTTGGTGCAAGTTAAGGGTCTTGTGTTCCCGACTGATTTTTATGTGTTGGATATGACTGGTGACAATCCTAGTGATAGTACATTGATTCTTGGCCGCCTCTTTCTTAGAACGGTCGAAACCATTATTGACATGAAGCAAGGTACCATCACTATGGGAACTGGGGACCAAGAGGTTAAATTTCCGTTTTCTGAGACCATGCGCAATGCTAGTGATGATTGTACTTACCTAGGAATTAGTGCAATTTCTTGTATGGATGATGATATTGATGAGTTGTGCAATGCTATGTTTTTTGATTCATTTGAGCATGTTGAACCATCACCTATTATTTTCCCCTCCCATACTTCTTTGTTTTGTGATTGCGTTGATGACGTGTCATGCCTTGCTTGCATTGAGATTGAGAGCTTGCTTTCCACTTCGCATGATTTTGATGCTTCTACTAGCTCTTATGATGATATATCTGCTCACCCCACACCTAGTGGTATTAGGAAATTCTCTATTGCTTGTGATGCAGGTTTTGCTAACCCCATAGACATTGTTATGCAAGCTACACCGGTAGCTTTGTCTATGGTGGATACTTGCTCACCCTTGGGAAGTGGAGAAGTTACTACATATGTAGATGCACCCATATCTCCTTCCCCACATTGTGATGACACCATTTTGCCACTTGCTGCACTTGAGTTACAAGAGTTGGTACCTTCTGTGGTAAAACCTCCAATTGTTGATCTCAAACCCTTACCTCCTAACTTGAAATATATGTTTCTTACTGATTCTGATAAACTACCTGTTATTATTTCAAGTTCTTTGTCTGATGTTGAGGAAGGTAGACTAGTTTCTCTTCTTAAGTCTTATAGGGGTGCGATTGGGTGGTCTCTTGCTGACATTCCAAGGATTAATCCCTTGGTTTGTACTCATAGAATCCTCTTGGAGGAGAGTTCTAAGCCTATTCGGCAACCACAGAGGAGATTGAATCCTCTCATTCTTGATGTGGTAAGGAAAGAGGTAGCTAAGCTCTTGATTGCTGGAATCATTTATTCCATTTCTGATAGCGAGTGGGTGTCACCGGTACAAGTAGTACCAAAGAAGAGTGGAATTACCATTGTCCGGAGTGACAATGATGAGCTTATTCCCACTAGAGTCCAGAATTCTTGGAGAGTGTGTATAGATTATAGGAAGCTTAATTCCTCTACTAGGAAGGACCACTTTCCTTTGCCCTTTATTAATCAAATGCTTGAGAGAATTTCTGGCAAGTCTCATTACTGTTTCCTTGATGGTTTCTCCGGGTACTTTCAAGTACCAATTGCACCGGAGGACCAAGAAAAAACCACATTCACATGCCCTTTTGGTAGCTTTGCTTATCGTAGGATGCCATTTGGATTGTATAATGCTCCAGGTACTTTTCAAAGATGCATGATGTCTATTTTTAGTGATTTGTTGGAGCATAACATGGAGGTGTTTATGGATGATTTCACTGTGTATGGTTCTAGCTTTGATGAATGCCTCTCTAGTTTAGAACTTGGTTTTGAACTATGAGAAGTGCCATTTTATGGTAGATAGTGGTATTATTTTGGGTCACTTGATCTCCCAAAAAGGGATGGAAGTTGACAAAGCTAACATTGAAGTTATTTCATCTTTGCCTTATCCTACCAATTTGAAAGAAGTTAGATCATTTCTTGGGCATGCGGGGTTCTATAGGGTTTTATTGCAAATTTTTCAAAGATTGCCTTACCCCTTTCTTCTCTGCTTAAAAAGGATTCTGATTTCGTGTTTGATGATAAATGCAAGCATGCCTTTGACACTTTGAAATCTTCCTTGATTTCTCCTCCCATTATTAGTGCACCTAATTGGCATTTGCCCTTTGAACTTTCATGTGATGCATCTAATTTTGCAGTAGGAGCCATGCTTGGTCAGATAGTTGATAAGGTCCCTAGGGTCATTGCATATGCATCTAGGACACTTGATTCCGCACAAGTTAATTACACCACTACTGAAAAAGAGTTGTTTGCTGTGATTTTTTCACTTGACAAGTTTAGACAATATTTGATAAACTCTTCTGTGGTAATATACACTGACCATGCAGCTGTGCGGTATTTGTTTCAAAAGCCCCAGTCTAAGGCTAGACTATTGAGATGAGCTCTTCTGATGCAAGAATTTGATGTAAGGATCAAAGATCGGGCCAGAGCTGAAAATCATGTGGCCGATCATTTGAACCCTTGCCACCCGACACAAGGGGAGTTGATTCTTCTGATCTTTGCATTGATTCTTTTCCTGATTCTGCTTTGTTTACCTTGGCCACTGTTGAGCCTTGGTATGCACATATTGTGAACTATCTTACTGCTGATGTGGTTCCCTCTTCTATGTCTCATTTCCAGGTTAACAAATTGAAGAGGGAAGCTAAGTATTAGATCTGAGACCCACCTGTCTTGTGGCGCATATGTAGTGACCATATCATCCGCCGTTGTGTTCTAAATGATAAGATACACTCTATCCTTACTCATGCTTATTTTTTTATCTTGTGGTGGTCATTTTAGTTCTAGAAAGACTGCTAGGAGAGTGTTAGAGTGCAGATTTTTCTGGCCTACTTTGTTTAGAGATGCATTTGTTTATTGTAAGTCTTGTGAGAAGTGTCAACAATTTGGGAGTTGGAGTAGGAGGCACGAAATGCCTATGAAGCCCATATACTTTTGTGATATTTTTGACGTGTGAGGCATTGATTTTATGGGACCATTTCCCCTATCTTATGGGTTTTCTTACATATTGCTTGCGGTAGACTATGTATCTAGATGGATTGAGGCAATCCCAACTAGGAAAGATGATACTGCTACTATTTCTAAGTTCCTACGTTCTTATATCTTTTGTAGGTATGGCATTCCTAGATCAATCATCAACGACCAAGGCACCCATTTTTGCAACCGGATTATCCAATCTCTTCTTGCCAAGTATGGAGTCACTCACAAGGTTGCCACACCATACCACCCCTAAACCAATGGGCTTGCTGAAGTTTCAAATCGGGAGGTGAAGAATATACTTGAAAAGATTGTGAAGCCATAGCGCAAGGATTGGAGTGATCGTTTGGAGGAAGCACTTTGGGCCTATCGAACCGCCTATAAGACACCTATTGGGACATCACCCTTTAAGATCGTCTACAGGAAGTCTTGTCATTTGCCTATGGAGTTGGAGCATAAGTCATATTGGGCCATCAAGGTTTGCAATGCCGATTTGGAGTCCTCTTTGACCAATCGGATGATGCAACTCCAAGAACTTGAAGAATTAAGGTTGCAAGCATATGATGATGGAGTGTCCTACAAGTACAAGTTGAAGAGGCTACATGACAAGCATATCTTGAGGAAGCACTTCCAATAAGGAGACAAAGTCATGATGTTCTTAGCCCGATTTAAGATTATGCCCGGGAAGTTTAGAGCTAGATGGCAAGGACCGTATAAAATTGCTAAAGCTTTCCCATTTAGTGCATATGAGCTTATCGATGAGGCCACTGGACTCACCTTCAAAGCCAACAGCCATTTGCTCAAGCACTATCATGAGCCCTCTCAACCACCTTGACCATGAGGTTGTTCCTTTCCTCTTTACTTGTTCCTTTGGTTTTATAATTGCCATATGTTTTTGAGCTAAGTGTGGGGGAGGGAACTTACCTAGTAGGAAAAAGTAGTTGTAGTTGTTTTTAAATTCCTAGGATTAGTAATAAATGCTCCTTGCTCGCACCAAGACCACACTTCATTTCCACAAGCTTTGAAAATTCCTTTGGTATATCATTTTGACTTGCTCTTGTCCTCTCCCTATTTTTCTTTTGGTATTGATAACGTGTTGTGCTTCAATCCTGAATTGGACTTTACAACTTTCCACTTCACCCTAAGAGTTGAGTTAAATTGGTATGCCCATATTTTTGCTACATTGAGGACAATGTAGGAATTAAGTGTGGGGGAGGGATGTGTTTTGTAGTGGGAAAAGTGGGTTAAAAATCATTGCATCTTGGTTATGTTTTTAGCTTCAAAAAGTTGCAAAATTTTGAACTTTTCCTCACTTCCACTTTTGTTCCTCTTTGGACTTGACATGATGTTCTTGGAAATGTTTTGGCAATTATGGGGATTGTTTCATGCTTTTGGATATGTTGTTGATGCTTTTGATCAATCTTCTTGATTGGAAACTTTGTTGATTGAAATTGATGCTTTGTGGTGGAATTTTGGTTGTAGTTGATCTTTGTTTATGAGTTTTGGAGAATTAGTCATGTTGTCAGGTTTATTTGTGCCTAATTGCTTATTCTTGTGCGATATCCACTTGGTTGCCATTCTCTATAACTTGTTTGCATTCTTGATCAAAACTTGTCACATTAAGTGTGATGAAACATGATGAAGGCATTCATTCATACCTCTACATTCCAAACACAAACCACAAAAACTCTCTCCATTTGCTACCCCATTTAAGTCATTCACTTGATGTTTTGCATTAACATGTTAATGTGGGAAAAGTTGCATTATTGCTTGTGTTGTTTGAAAAATGCCACTTCTTGGTTGTATATAAGCATGCCATGTATCCTTGGATTTGTATGGTTTTGATATGCTAAAAATGAGGTTTTAAACATAATGGAGATGCAATTTTGGTCCGATTTAGCTTAATTAAGATCTTAGGCCTTTAGGTGAAATTAGGATAAAAATAGGATTAATTTGCCATAATTGGTAATTAATTAAAAATAATTCATTTCTAGGGCATTTGATCCTTTTTCTATTATGTTTTTACTTGTAGGACCAATGAAGAACCGTGGGTGGAACATTTCATTTGTAATGGGAAAAGAAAACTCAATTTTTCAAAAGAGAATTGAGCTACAGCTCAGAAATCTGGGCCGTAGCTCAATTCTTCACAGAAACAAACTCAGCTGCAGCTCACTGTTATTACAGAGAAAACTGAGCCGCGGCTCAAATTTCTGGGCCGCAGCTCAGTCGCGATTCTGCATAATTTTTCTGGTTTTTGGGCCCAATCCAAGTCCATACCCGGTACCCATTTCTTGACCCGTCTTGAGGAACATATTAGGTCGAAAATGCACTCATTTAGACAGATTTGGAAGCCACCAAAACCCTAGTTCCTCATATTCTCTCAACTCTCTCATCTTCATCTTCATATTTCCATATCTTCCACCCCAAATCTCCATGGCACCCACTCTCATCTCTCTTGTTGGTGGTTTCTACATGGAAGGCAGCAACTAAGAGGCATTAATCCTTGGTGATGGAGGTGTTTTGCATGAGCTTGGAGCTTCATTAGGGGAGTTCTTGTTCTCCCACTCTCTCTTCCTCTTGTATTTACATATTTCTAGGATTCTAGGATTTTGTTTGGTTGTATTCTTCATATTTATCTTGTGTTGGAGAGTAGTGAAACATTTGTAGCTTGTTTTCATTTGTGTATGCTTGACAATTGCTCTTCATTGACTTGAACTTTGTTTAGATGTATGGATTCATCATTTTAAATGAATGTTTTAATTAATATTTTGTGCTATTTGAGGATTCTCATGTAGTGGATTATTTTGTCAAGTGTTTGCATTTGTGAATTGGCTCTTGAATTAGTCAAATTGCATGAGTGGCATTGGGCTTTAATTCTAGAGTCATGATTTATTATTTGGGATTCCAATAATGAATTAAAACCCTAGAATTAATTAAGTGGCAATTCGGGATTCCGGTTGTTGGATTAGGAGCCCCTTGTAATTAGCAAATTCACCTCGGTTATTAAGCTTGATCAACTTGGAGTTGGAGGGATTAGTAAGGGGGATTCCGGTGCTAATCCACCCAACCCAAGCCTAGCTTAGAGGGATTCCTCTAGGGATCTTTTGATTAATCAAAGAATTTCCCAAAAACAACTTGAAGCAATGATTGTTTGAGCCTCTAATCATCAAGGATTATCTATTCCCATTTATCCAATCTCCCATTTTATTCCAATATTTTATTTGCATTTTGAACATATCATACTTTTATACCAACTTCATACTTAAATTCAACCAGAAATGCTTTTACCCGTTTAATTGTTTGCATCTAGCTATTAGGAACTATTTGCATTTTTAGGCTCCTCAAGAGAACGACACTCAGGGGTAGCTCCCACTATCCCCTTGGTCCCTAAGTTTCTTGAAGAGAGGGCCCGAGGCGGCATTGCTCCGACACAACCCCATTTGGTGAGCTCTTCAATTTTGTATAAAAATCTTGGGTTGGCTTCTATTGCCATTTTTGTTGCTACTATTATTGTTATGTTGGAAAATGTTCCCTCAGGGAAAATGCCTAAAAAATTTCAAGTTAATGGAGTCAAAAGATAGACGAATGAAAGCCACAACTAAGATTTTAGTTAGCATGCTTCTAATGTTGCCAAATCTTGTCCGTGGCAAGCATATTATACAAACTTGTAAACATGCTTGTGATTTACTTTTTGGTAACATTGCAGTTAATGAAAAAGAATGAGCAAAAAGACTGAAGTACAACAACATATTGTCTAGAGTCGAGAATTACAACAAAATAAGACCATTAAAGTACTAATAGAAAATTGTCTTGTTGCTTGAGCTTGGAGGAAGAAGGGCTAAAATAGGGCTGTCATGGGGACTTCATAGCTTAGTATTTGTGTTGATATCCGAACTTGAATATGTAACATATTGTAATAATATAGACTATATAGTTTGAGTTACCAACTTCACATTAGTAAAATTGTTTCAAACTTTTTGACATGATTTCGCTAGTGATATGACATACCTTTTGTAAACACTTGACTAATTTGCAATGCTTCAAGTGAATTCACATCATGGTCTAATTATGCCTACAAGCACAAATAATAACACAACTTCCACCTCTTATGTTTGAAATAAGTACTTTTTTTAAATTAATACTTCAAAACTAGAAATATAATAGTCTCATCATCATTAAGGTAGTAAATGGCGTTTAATTAGGCACAAGAAGATTATATCGCATTAGCTCGATGTATTTGGCACATGAAGATTATGCTGAATGGGAGCTAGAGTATTGGATACATGATGACCATATTGCATAGGAGCTATAGTATTCAACAGAGGAGGACCATATTGCACTGGTAATGATGTATTTGATACTGGGAGACCATATTGTACTGAAGTTGACGAGCTAGCAGCTTCCAACATATTTTTGGTTTTCTGCAACAATATCAATACATTATTATTAAAAGAAGATAATGACATTTAAAAAAATGAAATACACTTATACCTTTGAACATTGGGAAGACTTTTTAGTCAGTTTTTTTGAAGTGCAAACTCTTTTTGTTTTTGGAATTTCATTGTAGACCCAGCTTCTACCAACCTTTTTATGTTCTCTCTTCTTGAATCCAATTCCTTCACCCGCTAAGTTGCGTGCATCATCATTATCATTAACACCACCTTTGCTATCAATACTGTTTGGTGAATGTTTCATAAGAAGTTCAGACCACTTCATGAATCATAGAGAACGCCTCTGGACATTCAGATGCATCATTAGCTAACTTGATGAGCATTGGGCATAATCGTCTATATCGATTTGAGCATTCTAATTTAGGATCAACTTTGATTTTCTTTCCCTTGGAATCATATACTACACCACATCTTGCTTCTCTTGTCCACCTTTTTAAAATATATTTACTCAGAAGTAGCTTCACATCTTGGTCATTAAATATTCTCAGTGCATGACAACATAATATCCCTCAATGTTCAAATTTATTACAACTACAAGTAATGTTAACCTCTCTGTCTTCTCTTGATGGCTCATATGTCAATCTACACTCTCCTTTTTTATCAACCCTTATAATCACATAGTCAAATATAACAGCTTTGTCATCTTCATTTATCTTTCTTTCTTTCTTCTCTTTTATACAAGTAGCATCTCGTAAGTCATACTCCTGTTGAAATAAGTCAAAAATTGGTTTAGTATAAACTTGAGAAAGTTGTTGAAGCATAGGTGAACTCTTCACAAGCAACATTGGCAACTTCTGCCTTGAGTTAAAATCACTCTTTAATTCATTATATTGTTTGTCCACGAGAACCTGTTCAAAGGTTTTTAAGAATTTATAGATATTCATGTTAGGATCGTGAAACTTTTTATAAACGAATTGATACTTTCACTAAGTTGCGTGCTTCTCATACCAAGAGTCCTCAAGTTTTTCATATAACATGTTGCCCATTTCTCTTTTAAACTATAAATGGACATCAACCACGAGTCCAAAAAAGCCATTTAAAATAATCAACAGTCTCATCATATAATAAAGCAACACCAAACACAACAACTTCTCTATAATGGTTGAAACTTGTGAAAATAGCAAGCGGTCTACCCTCACGATTTGTAGAGCATGTCGTATCAAAGGAAATAACTTCCCCAAAAAAAGCATGTCGATCAACATACGTGCATCAGCCCAAAATACATTAGTTATTTGCTCTTCTAAATCCATTTGATAAGAATGATAAAATGAAGGATTTTTCTTTAACTGGTTTTGGAAATAGCGAAGTAGACACCCAGCTTCGCCATAGACTGTAACATCATAAAAAATTAATTTTCAATTTAGTGATTTTTATTTAGGATTTAATAATAAATTTGGGAAATTAGGGCTATCTTATGGGAAATTGAGGTTTGTTGGGAATTCCTAGGGGCTTAGTATTTTCATTATTTTAAGAAAGATAATTAATTATTGGAGGATGTAGTTTGATTTTGAGATTTAATTCGAATTTGAGGATTTAAATTGGATTTTAGATTGTATTTGGATTTGAGGATTTAAATTGGATTTTAGATTGTATTTGGATTTGAGGATTTAATTTGAATTTGAAGATTTTATGGAGATTAGTTGGAGAGATTTGTGGTGAAAGGAGAAATTTCTATGAGAGTTAAGATTTATTGATAAGGATTAATTTCACAAAATAATTAGGTTGAAAATAATTAGAAAATTATGTTGATAATTTAAATAGGAAATCCGAAAATAGAAACATCCTTTCTCTTAAAAAAATATAATAATATAATAAATAAATATTTGGATAGGATCCAAAATTTAGCTAATTATCTAAATTTTAGGGAGAGTTACCAAATTAATGATAAGAATTATTTTTTTAGATATATATAACATAAAAAAATGTGTGGAAGAAAAGATATATATATCTAAATGATACCAAATAATTAAATAGAAAAAAATATAATAATATAATATATCATGGGGCCTGCGGCCCCTATCTATTTACGTGAGTGTATATATACCAATGAATGAAAAACCGGACCGAACCAGCCGGTTCGCCCGAAAACCGGTGACCCAGCGCCATGACCAGTCCGGTTACCAGATGAAAGTAGTGGAAATCGGACCCGGAAGTAACCCGGGAAAACCGCCCAAAACCATGGGTTACTGGGTCACTTTTCTTGAATGTTCGTATAGCCAAAAAAACCAAAGATCCAGATCCACAAGAGAGATTGGAGATGAAAGGGCGGGGTACTTAAATCTCTTTCAGAGATACAGATCTGGGGTGTAAACAAGAAATCTTAAAAATGGGTGAGAAATCTAAGAAACAAGTGATGAAACACCTGTAACCGAGAATGAGACTCTGACGGTAGAGGTTGAAGAAGAAAGGAGCATGGTGAGTTATCATAAATAATGGCCTTTAGTGATGGCTCCAATGACATTATACTCCAACGAGTCCAACCAGAAGCAAGAAGGATGACTTCTCCTCAACATGAATGCTGGAGCCCCTAATCATCTTAATCAATTGTGAAATACAGTGATGGTGGTGACATCCTAAATTGAATATGGTGTATGGGAAAAGGTGAATATGTCATCTTGACCATCCATTTGAAATGAATGGTTAGGATTTCTTTTATTTTTATTAAAAGAAGATGACCCTACCATCATTTGTCACATCATCCTCTGACCCTGGCCTTTTGTCTCACTTTTCAAACTTTGATTTCCACTCACACGTTTTCACCTCTCTCCCTCAAGTCTTTTAAATTTTTAATTTAAAATGGGAAGGTTATTAATAAATAGTATTGCATAATGAATATTAGCATAGTAGAGATGACAAATGACTGTATAAGTATGGCTATCCATATATTGTTTGTGCTTAAGAGGATTAATAAATACTTTTTTACAATTATATAAGTATTTTATACATTTTAATAAAATTATATTATTTTAATTAATAACGGTTTAACTACGGGTTAACCCATGGTTTGACCCACTGACCCTTAACCCACTACCTTGACCGGTTCACTATCTGGTCTGGTTTTAAATACCTTGATATATACACTCAAACCCCAATTGAATCACCTCATCTGTGCGCCGCTGAAGTTCGTCTTTTCCTCCTTCATCCAACATCATAGCAGTGAACAGACTTAGATGAGTTTTATAGATAATTTAGATAACCAAAATCACTTCTTTTGACTCGGCTTCCTTCATAAAAGTTTTTACATGTAATTTTAGCTTTCTAATGACAGTAATATTAGGGTTATTAGAGAAAAAATTGGGGTTTAGGTTTGAAGTAGGAGTTGTGTTTTGATAATAAGTGACCATAGATTTCTTGAGGTAAATTAGTAGGTTGATTCTATGGGTTTAGATGTGTTTATTGGGTGACTTGAGAATTTAAAATAATTTTCTTAATTGAAAAATTTAGAATTTATGAAAGATTTCAAGAATTACTGCTTGGGTAATGGATTATAGTTTACCATTTGGGTTATCTATGTTGGTTAAAGGTGTTGAAGGAATTAATTGGGATAGATTTGTTCTGTACGGGTGTTTTCTTGTATTCAAAGAGAGCATATACTTGATTTTAATTTAGGAATTTGATAAGGATGAACAATTGAGGTAACTCAAATTGGTTAGATATGGTGTATGTGTTGATTTGGGTAAGTTGGTGTTACTATATAGGCTTGAAGTTGGTTGAGTTAAATTGTCAAGGGCTTAGGTATGAATTTGGAATGGGTAGTTAGGAATTTGATTTGAAATTTTTAGTCCCTTTTAATAGATAAGTAATTGCATGTGTGTATGTTAAGTAGAGTTTAAGTCGTGCTAAGATAGCACAAGGGGAAGCGGCGTTATTGTGAGATTGACTTCAGCTACCAGGTAATCACTTCTATCTGTTCTGTGTGTGTGTGTGTGTGTGTGTGTTGTTGGTAAGAGATTTGAACTCTCTTCCAACTATGGATGCTTTGAACAACGATATGTATGATAAGATTTCAACTATGTATTTTGCTATACAAAAGCCATGTGGGATGCTTATTCTGAATTGACATAAATTTGTGTATTGCATCATACCTTTAGAAAAGAATGTATATTGGTTTGGAACTCCTATTGCATATTTTCGAAAATCTAAAAAAGGGCTGAGTGCCCATTGGTTTGGTATGTTGCATATTGCTTGATGATATGTGATTGTGTGTGAGACACCGGTGCAGAGAATTATTTGCCATCACATGATGAGGTACCCTGTTGGTTCACATGGACTACAGTATTTAGGGGATGTTCACCCCAGATAATCCAGGGAGGGTTAAGCCCCGATTGGTTTTATAAGTAGTCCAGGGTGGGTTAAGCCCCGACTGGTTCTACTCGTGGTTTACAGGGTGGGTTAAGCCCCAACTGGAATTCTACTTGGATTATTGAGACTGTTTGATGTTGGAAACATGTTTTAAACTTATTTATGAATAATAATACTTTGTATCAATTTGAGACTTTTATACTAATTATAGTTGAGATGTTGGGATTATACCTAAATATGTGTATCATGGATTATTATGCATACATCTATATATTATATCATCCTACTTGGCACCTTACTGGCACACACACATGTAGGCAGGTAGTAAGTGATTACTTTGAGACTACCCCACTTTTAATTTGTCTCACTTTTGCAAGTCCAAGTCACGGAGTAGACGCTCAAGGGAAGGATCCGAGAGTTTCTCACTGATATAGTGAGTTTCCTCTGGGCTATTAGGGCAGGGATTATTGCCACATCTTAGGCACATACATTGCGATACTTCTGCTTTATTTTCAGTTATTGTTTCTTATTTGGATTGTAGATTACTATTTAGCTTTTCTGAAGTATGCTGGTTGATGGTTAGTATTTTGGGACCGATCCATTTCTGGCAGTTTTATTGTTACCTGGTGATTGAACTTTTGGTTATATCGAGTACTTTAAGATGATGCAATTAATTAAGGATGTTATGCTATGATGTTGTGTATGTTTTTTCTAATTACCATGATAGAGTGTTCTTTTCTATCATGGTAAATGTGTGTTTAATTATCCATGTTAGTAGGTTATTAGGAAACTCTTTTTCTAACATGGATAATCGGTATGGATTTACCAAATGCTTTTATATCCATGTTAGCACTATTTGTCCATTTGAAATTTTCTTTCTAACATGGATATATCCCTACGTGATTAATTGAAGTCTTTTCTAACCATGATAGATTATAATTGTATTTGAAAACATCCTTTTCCTATCATGGTTAGTCACTTGAAATTGTATTTTATAGAAATTATGAAAAATCTTTTTCTAACTTGTTAGCTATTTTGTCAAGTTTAATTTATTTTCCTAACATAGTTAGACCTTAAACTGTTTTGGGGGGTTGATGAATGATGATTGGATAGTTAATTAAAATCATAATTAGGGAGCAATTATTACATAGACCATCTCCCGTTGCCTTTTTGATCTTAGTTATATCTTTATATCATCTTTGGTATACCCCAAATTAAACTTCCCTCTTACATATTTACTCATTAAATCATAAGATGCCTTTTGCTTAATTCCAACAACTTTGGCAGCATCCAAAGCATGGGCCTGCACATTTGGTAAGCTCCTTTGTGATGCTAACATATGAATTGTTTCTTCAGGCTCCAATGGATGATTGTGATCCAAAAATAGTTGACTAGTTCTAAACCTTCCATTCACTTTTTTATCTACCATTTTGGCTTCACACCTTGTTCTTATTTGCAGTTGTGGATTCTTATATTGAGAATCTCTTTTATCCAACTGTTTAATGCCTTATTTTGAACAAACATATTTGTAATAGATAATGGATTTATCTTTCTTGCTCTTGTTACCATACATTTTTCTTACACCGAATCCTATTCTTCCACCATAACCAACCCAATATTGCCATGCATCTTCTAAATCATCAAATTCAAGACCAAATATTGGAGTTAAACTTGTATCCATTACTTAAAGCTACACCAAAAAACATTAACATAATTAAAACGAGAAAGAAGCTACTAAAATAAAGAAAAAATGAAGGACAAACATAGATAAATAAAATTTTACAAGATAAATAAAATTGTGCTAAAACAATCGCTTTAGTGCGATCTTCATAGACATAATCCAGACATAAATCTAGTTAACCAATTCACCATTCCCTGATTAAGTGACATCACTATTTTTTGACTCCTTAAGAGCATAGAAAAGATACGGGAAAAAGAAGCAAAACTCTCAAATGCTATATGGATAAGGGAAGTGCAAATACCTTGTCAAGCAAGTCCTGCAACATTGCAAATTCGAGTTAGCAACCTCCTTCCCTTTAATAGGTGCCAAAAATGACGGAGGAATATTCTGCAAAAATGTCATTTGATTACATCAGGCCATCAGGGTGGAGTTATTTAGACTATCAATAATGGAAAGAATAAGAAAAAAGGGGGTGGAGAAATCGCTAATTAGGGCCTTTACTGTAACATATGTTTCGTAAAACCAATTTTATTAACTATAAAACTGAACTTAATCCATTTTACTAACCATAAAACCGAATGTAACAAGATTTTATCAATACTAACTATGTTAGGAAAAAGAGTTTATAAAATAAAATACTAACATAGTTAGAAAAGAGTTCAATGTACCAATTTTTTTAAATAAACTTTAAATGTCTAACTATGATAGATAAGAATATTACTAAAAATACCAAAAAGGACTATCATAGTTAGATAAGAATTTATCTTATTCAATTAAGAAGAAATCTCTGATAGGGCAAGAGTAGAAAACAATTTCGCGAACATAACTAACATGGATATTTAAAAATTCAATCGTTCCATATAACAATCCATGTTAGAAACAGAACATTCCGCCTTTTTAAATCATTTTATCCATGTTAGAAATAATTCACCTAACATGGATATAAAATATATGAACCATGTATTTAAATATCTTTGTAAATCTTTCTTTAAAAATATAATTAATCACCCAAGTAAATCATTAAATAAAACATCAAACTTTTTGATCAATTACTCAACATACTCCTGCCATGTTCAAGTATAATAAAATATCTGGTGAAATCCCAAACAACCATGGCAGGTAGAAAGTAGTTTCCGACCAACAGTTCGTAACCAAAACACAGACAGAAAAGCAATACCAGTAGGTCTCAGGCCTATATGCCGGAACTAGACCGCTCCCAACCAAAAGAATAATGCATACAGTTATCCAAATGTAAGAATGCAGAAGCGAAATATGAAACCCTAAAGAAGTATGGCAATATACAACACTTTTCGTATAAAACCCAAAATAAAAGCTCACTATGTTTTAGTGAGAAGAGGAGGGCTCCTTTTCCCCAAGTATCCGTCTATTCCGCTCCTAGGACCTGTAAAAAGTGAGATAAACGGGGGTAGCCCGGAAAAATGTAACCACTAACTACTTCCCTACGTGCGGTGTGTGCTAGCAAGGTGTCAATGTGGGAAACTAAATAATATATATTCAGTTTGAAATATGAGCACATACCAGATAGTCATGTAATCATTAATGCTCGAAAACATTTTCGCAACATGTTTATCGTCATTTACAAAAATGGTTTCCAAATACATTTTTTACAATCATCCATAACGTTCACCCTATGAAACGTTAGGTTGTCCCCTACCACTAGGTGGACCAGAGTGGAACTCGATGGGGTTTTCAACCCGTACCCAGAACCACGGAGAAGTGGAACTTGATTGGGATTTCAACCCATATCCAGAACCACAACGGGGGTAATGCTCGATGGGAGCTACCCATACCCAGCACACTGAACGGTAATGCTCGATGGGGGCTACCCATGCCCAGTACACCGATAATGTAATTAGTCCCTGTGGGCCAACAGGGTACCTCATCACGTGATGGCAAAAATATCCGAGGCATCAATGCTAACTTCCACAACAATATATGCATCATAAGTCACAATTACAATTTAATCAAAACTAGGCACTTGGCCTTTCCAGTGGTTCAAAAACTCATGCAATACAATTTCCAAAATAGTATATATTCATTTTCCAAATCATGATGCAATACACAGATTTATCCAAAGTTCACCATAAGAATCCCACTTGACATTTTAATACTAAAATAATCAGTAAAATCACACTATACCATATCATCTAGGAATTTGAAATCCCTTACTAACAACACACGCACATGTAGACAAGTAGAAGTGATTACCTGATAGCTGGCACCAATCTCACAATAGTGCAACTCCCCCGTGCTAACTCTAGACAACTCATCGTCTACATAACAGTCATATAAAATTAACACTTAAATTAAGTGTTCAAATGCAAAGTTAGGGAATTTAATTCCCTAACCAGGAGAAAAACATTTATCCTCAAGAAATTTATTCCAAATCCCTCCTTAATTCTCTCTCAACTAAACCATTAAAATTCTCCATCCATATCCATCCTAAGATCCCAAATTCCAATCCTCACATACCCAAGTAAATCTTTCTCAACTCCCATAATATCTCAATTCAATCATATTTATCCCACGACCAGCCTTAGTTTAATATCCATAAATTTACTAAAATCACCAGTCAACCTCAAATGTCTATCTTTAAAAAATTCTTCCTTAATCATTAGCCTACTTCAAACTTTATCAGTCTGAAAATTTCACCAAATCAGCCAGAATAATATGATAATATAATCTTAAATAAACTCCCGAAAATCATCAATATAATCTCAAACAAGTCAGACCTCAATATCCGCAAATTTTCCCTAATATTAGAAATTCCAAAAATTCCAAATAAATTGAAAAACCCCCAAATAAATTATAAGCTCCTAAAGAAAAATCCTAACTCAAATATTAGACCTCAATATAATAGAGTTAGATATCCTAAAAACCCCAACTTAGATAAGGCCTATTTTTGAAATATGACATATCAGAAAACTAATGACATAGGTGCGTAGAGAATACTTAGGGGAGTCTGAATATGGTCTCAAATGGCCAGAAAAACCAACGGTCTGGCCCCAGTGGGCTCTAAAAGCTTCGGTGAACAAGTATTTTGATCTATTTTCGAAGCATGAATCAGACCGAAAATGAGTGGTTGAACGAAGTAGAAGGTTGGCGAAAGTGAATGGAGTTGAGAGGTGGAGGTTTTCCGGAGAAACTCAACGGAAAAATCTCACCCCAAAATCTTAGTGACAGCGAGATAAGAGGAAGAAGGGAGAGAGAAAGAAAGGAAATGAGAGGGAGAAGGGAGGAGGAGGAAGAAGAAAAGGAAATCTAGGCAATGGCGGTGGTGCAAGGCGGAGGAAAATAGAGAGAGAGAGAGAGAGAGAGAGAGAGAGAGAGATGGTGGTGGTGGTGGTGGTGATGGTGTAAGAGAAAGAAAGGAAAGAAAAAGAGAGGAAAAGGAAGAGGAAGAGGGCCACGGGAGAGTGAAGAAGAATGATGCAAGGGAATAAATTATTGAAAAAATAAAGGGAAGAGGAAAGAAATAATAAAATAAAGGGGAAGAGAGAGTTGATATGATTGTTGAGTATGAGAGGAGAGAAAGAGAGATGATGTGAGGGAGAGAGTTGGCGTGTGGGAGTGGGGATATAGGTATAGGGATAGGAGAAAATAGAAGAAAAAGAAAAATGGGTAGGAAAATTACACTACTAGTCCCTAAAATCCTCAAATAAGATATTTCTTTTGAACCAAAAATTTTCTTTTCACTCTCAAACTTTTCCTAAAATATCCTTTACTTATTTTCTCTCATAACAACCTCTTTTGAACCTAAAAATAATTTCCCAAAAATTACTGTCCTTAAAATAAGGGAGAAACTAGGCCTTTAAAATCCTCAAAAATACCTCAAAATCCTTCAAATACTCTCATAATCCATCATTTCTCATTAATAAATTCCTATTTACCCCACTAAACCTCCTTAATTTTTAGGATGTTACACTTACTTGAGCGCAAAAATGATAGAAGAAGCTTGAATAATCTGGTCGTAGGGAAGTAGGCACCGAAAATGCAGCGATGATGAGAAAAGAAGGGAACTAGGTACCTGATCATAGAGCTGGTAATGCGGGCGGGCCTGACGGGTTCTGGACGGGCCCAAAAAAGCCCGTGAAAAAATGGGTCGCGCCCAAAAAACCCATTTTGAATATTGGCTTGATTTTTCAACCCGAACCATATTGTTCTGGTTTCGGGTTGAGCCCAAAAAAGCCTGTTTTAAACCTTTTTTTATCACTTTTTTTTAATGAGCCCCGGTTTTACAATATACTCCCTCCTGTTCTAATTATAAGATTACTTTAACATTTTTGGAGAAACTAAGGATGCAAAATTAATCACTTTAAATTGTCTATATTTACCTTTTTTTCCTCAAAACTAATTTATTCTACTTATAAATTAACCTATAATCTAATTTCATGTGGCATATGTTATAATTTAGTGGTCTAATTTTCTTCCTTAGCTTCCACAAAAAAAGTCAAAGTGATTTTATATTTAGGACCGAGTGGAGTAATTAGCAAAGTGAGGATTGTCTTCGGCGTTCACCAAAGTGAGGACCCTAAACTAGGGGTGAGCAAAAAGCCTGGCACCCGCAGCCGGTCATTTTATGCCCTTCAAAGCCTGCCAGTTTCGGGCCTGTATTGTAAACAGGCGGGGCCCGCTCGTTTATGTGTAAGTGGGTGCGGGTACACGTATGGCCACGAATGGCCCCTTATCCGCCCGTATATTTTTTAAAAAAAAAGTTTGAGCTTTTTCACTATATAAATACATAAGCTTGTATCAATAAATGCAAACATTACAGTTAGCTCAACGATTTGCGCACTTGCACATGTCCTTTGTGTGAGGAGTTCGATTCTCTTTACTTGCTTTTTTTCACACTTAATTAAATTAACAACTTAAAAACCCTACCCCTCCACTCTACCCCTTACATTACAATCACCAACCCTCTTCTGCTTCTTCTTCATTTTTCTAAATCTCCTTTTTCTTCATTTTTTTAAACCAGCCTCTATTCTCCTTCATTTTTTTTATAACCAGCCCCTCTTCTCCTTTTTCTTCTTTTCTTAAAACCAATAGCCACCAGTCTCCTTCCTTTTTTAAAACCAACCACCAACCCTCTTCTCATCCTCTTCTTTTTTTTAAACCCAAATAAATGCATGATCTGTTCAAAGATCAAACCTCACCCCTCAAAACTCAATGATTCAAAGTTCATTCGTGGTGCTGTCTTTTCTTCTTCTTCTTCTCTTCTAGATCTAAGTTTCTTTTGTGGTGCTTTGCTTCTCTTTGTCTCTAGATCTAATTTTTTTGTGGTTTGCTAGAGAGTTTCACTGATTGCATTTGGTGGAATTATCTAGATTATATTGCTCTCAAAAAATCCTTCTTCTTCACCATTTTTTTATATAAAAAAACAGGGGTATACTATACGGGTTCCCCGTGAACCCGCCCATATACCCCTATACCCGTTCAGCCCGTTTAACTACGTGCTAAACAGGTTTGAGCACAGGTACGGGCTCACCTGTACCCGTGTAAGATAAACAGGCGGGTAACAGGTGCACCCACGGGCCACCCGTACCCATCCGTTACTCACCCCTACCTTAAATCAAATAAAATAACACTAATAAAAGAAATGAGATTAAAACAAATAAAAAGAAAAGAAAATATTATACTCTATTATTTAAATATTATTATATTTTTACATTTTTAACCACCTCTGTTATATTATATATATATTTTTAAAAAAAAAAGGAAAATGGGTTCGGGTTGGGCCACTAGTTTAACGGGTTAACCCGTCACGGGCTCGAGTTTGACGGGTTCGGACCCAAAAGATCCATTTTAATATGAGCCCATAACCGTATTTTTTACGGGTTTCGAGTTAACCTACGGGTTCCGGCCTGTATTACCAGCTCTAACTAATCATCAAGCTCTTCCTCTCTCTCATCAAATTATGTAGCGGCCGCAGATTTGATTCAAGGAGTTTGACGCGCTCTGCAGGAGAAAAGTATAAAATAACCTAGCAAAAACAAAATGACTGGCTGAAGGAAAGTGATTTGTTATAGGCCATCCGATCAATTGGATGGATGAGATTGAAAAAAAATGTAGGGGAAAAGTAGATGGGGAAAATGCATTGATTCCAGGCCAGAATTTATCCATAAGACTAGAGTTTTAGAGTGTCGATTCAGTTTTATAAATTAACACCAGCACCCGTTAAAATGGGGGGGGGGGGGGGGGGGGAGAGAGAGAGAGAGAGACAACAGTACAGAGAGGGTAAGGGATCGTTCCCCCATGATTCCCAGTGAGGGTACCGCCCAAAAGAAACCTCCAGATCGTCCCATGGACATGAACGAGAGGGGTTTGGATACTCTCAGCGGCCAAATTTCTCTGCGTCTCTCAGCGTCGGAAATCATATCCGTCCATTTAATCCAAAAGCTTACAAAGCACCACGTCATTAGCAATTAATAATGTGTCTCTCCTCTTCTGACTCCTCAAACAAAGCCAATGCCCTTCGTCTTTTTTTCTTCTGGTTTGCCTGGTCAAAGTGGTCGGACCCATCTCTATGTCCTCGACATTACATCTACTTCCCTGTATACTTGGTTGGTTCTTGATTATGCTTATCCCTCAAGAGCCATCTTTGGGTTTGGTGTTTCTTCACGTACAGCCGCTACGTCCGTCCTCCTTCTCTAAACAATCCTCTGTGATCGGTCTCGTTCTTGGTGCTTTGCTTTACAACATTCTTATCACTTAAATACATATTGTTTCTGTTCTTACTTAGCTTGCACATAAGAACTGGGGCATTCTTTGAAATTTGGCTGTAAAGTTTACATTTTTTTTATTTTTGTTTGCCCTTTTATGCTTCGTAAACTTTTATAAAGCTCTATTCTTCTTCAATGGTTTTGGGTATGTTTAGTTTTGCTATTTTTCATTGTGTTGGAGCTTTATACCGATAAAATTATTGGGTACTCTTGGAAATAGAGATGGCTTGAATCAAGTATTGGTTTTGGGTGGCCATCATGGCTTGAACGAGAATGAGTTGATCATTGAAGCGTCCACGCACATCCTATTGAATGAATTCACACAGAAATGGCTGAGAAAGAGAGGTGGAAGATTGAGGAAGAACAACCTGGTAAGTGATGGCCTTGAAGAAGGGTATTGTCGAGAGTTTGAAGGGGAGAGAGAAGTGAAGGTTGAGACTTGAGAGTCTTCACACGAGGTCTAAGTAATAATCCATTCTATTGGTAAAAAAAATCATTCTAATTGCTGATGATGTGGCGCTTTGTAAGCTTTTGGATTAAATGGACGGACCTGATTTCCGACGCTGAGAGACGCAGAGAAATTTGACCGCTGAGGATATCCAAACCCGAGAGAAGGAGACTGCTGTGGGGGTATTGAGATTATTCCAAGCACTAAAGAGATTAAAGCTGATGGGGCCTTCGAGCCAACAAAGGGAAAAATGTCTAGAAAAACTGAAAAAAAAAAAAGAAGCTGATAAAGAAGAGAAATGCATGAAAACATAGGGGAAATTCTCCGGTGAAGTAAGCCTAAGACCAAGAGGGGGGCTGGATGGGAATGGATACCCCTGTTACTACACGTGTCCATAACCCCTATGTTGTCTTATAAGGAAGCTCTAAAATCTAAAACCCCCATGGATATATCTACTGATAAATCTGAAACCCAGAAAAATAAAGCATGGAATGGGTCATTATTATGAAGCAACGATGAAGAAATGCAAGAAGGGATTGTTGTTACTGAAACAATGATAGGACCCAACATTGAATTTACTGAAGCTGAAAAAAGGAGATTGGAGAAGAAGTGGGAGAAATCTCTAATAATCAAACTCTTGGGAGGTTCCATTGGTTATATGCAGTTGAGAAGAAAAATCATTTTGATGTGGGGGAAGGCTGGATGGATTGATTTAACAGATATAAGAAATGGTTTCTTTATAGCTTCATTCCAGAAGCTAGATGATTATTTTTTTGCCTTGGATGGAGGCCTTTGGCTAATTGCAGGCCACTATTTGACAGTACAGACCTGGAAATGCAACTTCAATCCATGGAATGAAATAATTAGAAATCTCACAATCTGGGTTAGACTACCAGGACTGCCAGGGGACTACTATGACAAAAAATTCTTCTATCACTTGGGCAACAAAATTGGAAAAGCCATCAAAGTAGATGAAATGACACTGTTTAGAGCAAGAACAATGTATGCAAGAATGTGTGTGGAGGTGGACCTAAATACTCCGTTGCTTCCATCCTACTCTGTGGATGGTAACCATCTGAAGATTGAATATGAGGGACTTCACCTCATTTTCTTCTCTTGTGGAAAATTTGGACACATTAATAAGCAATGCCCACTCAGGAAGGGCCAAGATGCAGCAAAAAAAGAACAAAAAAAAGATTATGTGACCCACCAAGCTATGGTCGAAAATGAGAACCCATCGGCGACTGAGATGACCGAAATCTATGGAGGTTGGATGGTAGTTCAAGATTTGAGGAAGGGTCGACATCAAGATTTGCTGCTCTGGAGGTAGAAGAGGTCATAGTAGAATCAGAACCAAAGGGCTCAGAGATCCGAAATCCTCTCAAGGAGATCTCCAACATGTTAGTCTCAAAAGAGGATAAGAAAAAGGCGCAAAGCAAATCAAAAGAGAAAGTAGGGGGCAGAGAGGAGGCGGACTTGAGAGTGAAAAAGGGAATGGAAATGACAACCAAGGGGAAAATGAAAAAGCAAAAGAAAGTAAAAGGCAAGCAGTACAAAAGGAGGAAAAAAGTCACATGGAGGTGCAGAACAAGGACGTAAGAGAGAGAAATAATGTTGATGCTGAGGTGGCAAGGAAAAAGAAAGAGCAAAAGAAGACAAACTTGGTCAAAAAGGTGGAGAGAAATGGAGAAGTAATGGCGCTAAATGGAGTGAAGGAAGATGTGATATTAGGAACAAAAGAAATGGACTCAAAAGAAGTGGGCCTAGGATCAAAAGAAGTGGGCTCAAAAGTTGGACAACCAGAAAAAAATAAAAAGGTAGACAATTGATAAAAAAAATAAGCAACACCCTCCCAGGCCCAGTAGACGCTGAAATGAAAATTGAGGAAAAAGAACCCCTGATTCAATGGATACCAGTCAAATTTTGGGTCTGTCTGACGTGGGTAAAGTTATGGACCAAGAAATGGGAAATGACCAAAAGAAAATAGTCCCTGAGACTTGCTTGCAAGCAGTCAACCTGAGCGATTCTCAATAGGTAAGATTATTTCGTCCCTTTTCTACAATTATTTCTTAATGATAGTTGTATGGAATGCAAGAGGAGCAGCCGGAAAAGCTTTTCGGTTAGCTCTAAAGCAATTAAAGCTGAGTGCTAAACCAAGTATTGTGGTGTTAGTTGAGACAAGATATAGTGGAGAAAGAGCTCAAAAGGTTATAAAAAAGCTTGGGTTCAAAAACAATAAAATTGAGGAAGCTTGAGGTATGGCTGATACAATTAGGGGGTATTTGAACAATAAAAGAGCTCAAAAGGTTATAAAATTGGGGGGTATTTGGATTCTATGGGATGATGATACAATTAAAATTAATGTGATTCAACAGCATCACCAATTTATTCATTGACTTATCGAAGGAATTAGGAGAAAACCATGGGTCTTCTCTGCCATTTATGGAAGCCCAAGGGAGAATGAGAGGAAAAGTATGTGGGAAGCCCTATGGGAAATCTCAAAACAAACAATCTCCCATGGTTACTTGCTGGGGATTTCAATGACATAAGAAGTGCAGAAGAACAAAGAGGAGGAGCATGGTAAATGAGAACAAGTGTAAAAGATTTGATGAAAATATTCAGAAATGCCACCTAATTGATTTGGGAGCAGAAGAGACTAAATTCACATGGAAAGGTCCCCTAACTCAATTTGTAACCAGATTGTATAAGCGGCTAGATCGTGGGCTTTGTAATACTGCATGGAGAAACGAATTTACTGAAGCCTTTGTGAGAGTTGGGCCAAGAACCCAATCAGACCATCACCCCTTGCTCATCCATATTTTACAAAAATGGAAGAGCAACAATCAAAGGCCCTTTCATTTTGAAGCGACATGGATGCAACACAAGGAGTTCAAAACCTTCATAAGAGAAAATTGGACCAACAAGAATGATATGGGAGCAGAGTTATCTAATTTAGAGCCCAAGTTAATTGAATGGAATGCAGAAGTTTTCGAGCACATTAGGAAGAAGAAGAATGAATTATTGAGGAGAATCAAAGAGATCCAAATGGCTCAACAAAAACATCAAAACCCTTACCTGGAGAAATTAGACAAAGAATTGAATGAGGAACTAATTGAAGTCCTACAACAAGAAGAAATTCTGTGGTTCCAAAAAGCTAGAACAAAGTGGCTTAATGATGGGGACTAAAAAACCTCTTACTGCCATGCAAAAGCAACCATAAAAAGAAGAAGGAATCGAGTATCTATGCTGAAAAATGATGACAATATATGGGTTGAAGAGGAAGCAGAAGTGGAAAAGCCAGTCTTGAACTATTTCAAGGCTCTCTTCATTTAAGAAGATTATTCGCGAAATTGGGTCCAAACTTCCCATACATGGCCGTGTACCCCAGCTGAAGAATGAAAGCTCATGTGAAAGGAGGTTACAACAGAAGAAATTAAAGATGCAATGTTTTCAATTGGAGGCCTAAAGGCCCCAGGTGCAGATGGCTTCCCAGTTATATTTTTCCAAAAGAACTGGGAGGTGATTGGTGAAAGGGCTGTAAGATCAATCAAGGAGATGTGGCAATGTCCCGGCAAAGTCAAAGCAATTAATAATACTCTTATCACCCTTATCCCCAAGGTGGAATGTCTTGAAAAAGTCACTCAGTTACGCCCCATCTCCCTGTGTAATGTGATATATAAATGCTTGTCTAAGATTTTGGTAAAGCGGTTGAAAGAAATTCTACCCAAGATCATATCGCCCTTTCAGGTGAGCTTTGTGCCGGGAAGAAATATTCATGATAATGTTATTATAGTGAATGAAATGATACATCTAATGCGAAAGAAGAAAGGGAAGAAAGGCTTTATGGCAATTAAGGTTGGAGACCTCATCTCTCCATATCTCTTTGTGCTTGGAATGTTAAAACTCACTCATGTGATATTAGATAGTGAGAGAGAGAAAAAATGGAGAGGAATGAGAGTTGGGCAAAGAGGGCCAATTATAACACATATGATGTTTGCTGACGATCTTGTTCTTTTTGCATAAGCTAACGTGAAACAAATTGAGGTTATCCTAAAATGTTTGCAGGAATTTGGAAGTATGTCCGGTCACAAAATCAATGAGGAGAAGACCTACATATATTTCTCACCTAATGTCACCAATAACATTAGGAAAGAAATATGTAGCCAGAGCAGTTTCAAGCAGGTGACAGAATTAGGGAGATACCTAGGAGCAGCCATCTTTCCGAAGAGAAGAAAAGATAAATTCAAATCGGTGGTGGAGAAGGTACGGCAAAGACTAAATGGGTGGCAAGCATCAAGTATGTCCTTAGCAGGAAGAATTACACTTGTGAAATCGGTTACTAGTTCAATGGTTCTCTACCCAATGCAACATGAAAGAGTTCCACAAGGCACCATTGAGGAGATTGAGAAAATACAGAGGAACTTTATCTGGGGAGACAAGGAAGGATTAAGGAAAAGACACGCTATTTCATGGATGCAAGTTTGTCGGCCAAAACTCGAAGGAGGGGTCGGTGTGAAGAAACTAAGACTAATGAATGATGCTTTCCTTATGAAACTGCTTTGGAAAATCAACACGAAGCCTGAAGAACTTTGGGTTCAAGTCTTAAAAGGAAAGTATGAACACGTACCCAGAGGACAACAAAATAGAGAAGCGAAGAAGGGAGATTCAAAATTGTGGAAGGAGATTTTCAAGTTGAAAGACAAGTTCTTAGAAAACACGGAAACCTTAGAAAGAGAGGGGGAGAGAGAAGAACTGATATGGAAAAGATCCGGAAATGGAGATTTCTCAATAGCTAGCGCATACAATTGGCTCCTCAAGGCCAAAGAGGGAATCAGGAAAAACAAATGGAGCATCATATGGAATCTTCAAGTTCCCGAAAGAGTGAGAATTTTTATGTGGCTTGCTGCCCTTCAAAAGCTGACCACAAAAAATTCAACCTCCAGGTGGGATGGTTCAAGCAGTGTTTGTATAATCTGTCAAAGGAAAACAAAAGACCAACTTCATGCATTAAGGGACTGTCCTGGTATTATGGGAACGTGGAGAAAACTAGTGCCTAGCGAAAATTGGCAGAGATTCTTCAATAGCAATTGGGCGGACTGGTTGAAGACTAACATTCTGCATAGCAAAAAGGTATTTGAGGAACCAGGTTGGCCAGAGATTTTTGCGGTGGGCTGTTGGTTTTCATGGAGGTAGAGAAACAGCGATATACATGAAACCAATTTTGAACCTCCAAGAAATACCACTAGCTCAATTATGGACTTGATCAAGCACTACAAGACAAGATGGGAGGGCGAAGCTCTCAACCTTCCTACAGAAGAAATACAAATGGTAGCATGGCAGCCACCATTAACTGGATGGTGCAAATTAAATGTAGATGGAAGATTTAGGAACCAATTTCATGCAGGATGTGGGGGAGTTATAAGGGGTGATGGTGGAGAATGGTTGAAAGGCTTTTCCATTAAGATGGCTGGATGCTCCCCAGCCTTCTTGGAAGCTGCTGCCATTCTAGAAGGCCTGACAATCTGCTGGGAGTTAGGCTTCAGAAAGATAGAAGTGGAGAGTGATGCGAAGCTGGTATTAGCTGCTATCAAGGATCAAAATAATTTACCTGGGTGTGGTAACATTATGAGCATAATACAAGAAATTAAGAGAAGACCATGGGAGCTGAAATTTACTCATATCTTTAGAGAAGCAAACCAATGTGCAGACCAATTGGCGGCGTTAAGCAACCTGCAACTTGAGAGGAAAATCATCTGGGAACTGCCACCTGAGGCAATAGAATGGAGTCTGAAAGAGGATGCTGAAGTGTGCCTCAAGCCCCGACGTGTGTTAACTGAATGATTGGGCTCTTGCCCCCCGGTGTTACCAAAAAAAAAAATTAACACCATAATATTGGAAGGCTAGAACTACAAAAGTGGCCAACATAGTACGTACTACTCATTAACTCATGTATAAAGAGTTACGCCAAACAAAACCCATGAGAGAGAGAGAGAGAGAGAGAGAGAGATTTACAGATATAAAATATTCAAATGTGACTCTTGAAAAACCTTGGACGCAACGACCATGAATATTACTAATAAGATGAGTTTACCAAAGTATAGGTAGAAATAATCTTACTTTTTTAAAAGGTAATGAATCATCCACTGGGAGACACGCATCAAATTTGATTTGTCATTTGTATGTTGCAGTGAAGATCATGTACCACAATTTAGTTGCTACAATAAATAACTAACTGGTCAGATTTCACACTTTAGACTAAGTACACCCTTTTGCCTTTATTAATCCTCTCAACTTTATGCCCAGATTAATCTATATTTGACGGAGTCGCTGATTTATGTCTTAGATGTATCGGTATTTATTATTAATAATTCTGTGAATGATGCATCATGTGAGTGTGTGGTTTAACCGTGGGAATATATATGCCTTCTTTTACTTTGTTTTAAGCTTTTTATGTCCTCTTTTAAGATAAATCGTTGTGTAAATTACCATTAATTCGTTGTCTTTTTACTGCTTGATTCTATTTTCTTTTTATGTTGTCTTTTCTCATCTTCTCTTCCCGTACTCTTCCTCTCATCTTCTCTGTTATCACCGTTAAATTGAATTTTTGACGGTTCAAATTCAAAATTTTCTAAAAATTGTATTTTAAGTTTTTTTTTATGTTTTAAACTATCATAACAAAAATTTTGCAATTTGAATTTATTTATCTATCTATTGTCATCTTTCTTAAAAAGAAAAATGAAAGAAAGAAAGAAAAAACGGGGTTCTGTATATTAACATCTTATCAAGTATACATTACAATTTATAAATTCGTGAGGAGTACTTTTTGATAATGCAGATGAATGATGGGAAATCAAAATAAGTATAGATATCCAACCACAGAAAATTGCAAGAATTTGCAGACACACGAGAACAAAGAACAAAGTGAGAGGAGATCATTGATCATGGACATTGTAAAGCCCATTTAATGGACCATTAAAGATTCTCTCTGTTTTCTTTAAAGAGGAAGTGAAGAAAACGAATAAAAGAATTGAAGAAAATATACGGACATGACATGAACTTTGGTATTTTGTGTGTATATCTATCCTCTTTTTCTTTTTCTTTCTTTCTTTCTTTGTTTTTTTTTTTTTGGGAAAAAGGCCATTTTTGGCCCGAAAGTTTTGCCTTTGGAGCAATGGAAGTTTTTTTAGGACCTATTTTGACCTGGAAGTTTATAAAACGTAGCAATTTTGATCTGGGTTAACGGAAATATAACGATGACCGTTAAAGTGTGCCTATTTGCAATATAATTTAATGACACATGGTAAATTTAGACTACTAGGCCCTGAACTTTTCAAATAAGATATTTATTTTTGAGCTACAAAATTCCTTTCACTTCAAAAGTTTTACCTACCAAACCCCTTAATTATTTTCTCCCATAATAACATCTTTTGAACCTAAGAATAATTTTTCCAAATTTATTGTCCTTAAAATAAGGGAGAAACTAAGCATTTAAAATTCTTAAAAATGCCTCAAAAATGCCTCAAATATTCTCATAACCCAAAATCTATCATGAGTCAATTCCTAATTAGCCCACTAATGTAAAATCCTACCAACTAATCATAATTAAACCGCTAACAAATAATTCTAATCATATTTACCTTACTAACTATGATAGGAAAAATGGTTTTTCATACATTTACAACAATAACCCTATCATAGTTAGAAAAAGATTTACCTAATATTCAAAAGATTACCAAGTAGTAAAATCCAACCAAAATTAATGCTAACTATAATAGGAAACGACTTTTCATACAAACCAAGCAACCCTATCATAATTAGAAAAAAAATATCTTTCTAATCATTCAAAAAATTATCCATGATCGAAAAACAGGACCTTAATACAATATAGACTATCATGGATAATAAAAACACTGACCACGTTAGAACAAGAATTTCCCTAACATGGTTAATATAAATCACCCTGATTACCAGTTCAGCTAATCACAATACTACCTAGTCACTATCATGGATAATAAACACTTATCCATGTTAGAAAAGAGTCACCTAACATGGATAATAAAATTTACCTGACCTTCTGACATATATCATACAAGCACTCAACATAACCATGTTAGAAAAGATTAATGTAACATGGTTATTTAAACAAAGCCTAAGTAACAATCACTCCAGCATATATAACCAGTACAGTCATCCAAAATTCTAATAAAACCAAATTATAGTATAAACATGCGGAAGCAAATACAAGCCTAGCAGATGGCAATATACAGTTCACAAATAAATCCACTGGCCGACTCACCGGTTCCTTGCAAACCGATCGGCCATATTCCCTTTTTCCTTCGCCCTAGTTTGTGCATGATCACCTGCAAAAATATAAACAACGATAGGGTAAGACAAATTTGTCTCAGTAACCACAACTCAACTCAGTACAAGAGTATGAGTGGGTTAGTAGAGCACCTAGAGGGTACCACGTTTGAAAATAATTAATTACCATAGGATCTATATATACACTAACATATCATCGTAAGAATATCAATCTGCACCATAAATTATGCCACCACAGAACTAACAGCTTACAAGAACATATGACACATGCAGCATGAGGTGACATTGTGCCCCTGTCTATAATCAGGATGGCACTCTCCCCTCTATCTATAATCAGAATAGGGACTCCCCCTGTCTATAATCAGGATGGGATCTCCTTGTCTACAAACAAAGAGAGCGGTCTCTGTCTATAATCAAAATGACCGGTACAAATAACCGCTCGGTTGATCAGCCGAGGGTTACATCGTGCGATGGTACTTTTCAATGTCATGCAATAAGAATAACATTAACATCAATCATTCTCTAATGCTATAACATATGCACCCTTCAATATTAAATATATTATTCATCACCTCTACCATACCATACGGCAAGCCACAACAATTAACCAATTAATTTCCCAATACCTCAATCACAATATTCAACACCTTAGATAACAGTAGTCCATCAATACAACCAGCCATGATTCTAAATATTATAACAAAACTCATGATATCTTTATATAAAAGTAGATGGGATTTCAAAGGCACCCAATAGGCTAATTGATAGGAAAATAACTTTGAAATTCATTTATAGACTAAGAGATATATACATGTACAGAAAGGGATTTAGAAAATCCCTACTTACATCGCACACAACCAGGCAGTAAGATGAGAGTGGTTACCTGAACTGGCCAAAAGCAAGAAAAATACTAGGATAATGTAGTCCTTGAGTTCAGCCCGATCCAACGGAGTTTACAATCGCTAGAGAATATAATAACACAAAATCAATACAAAATTCACATCTAAATGGCTTGATTAAGTTAAATTAAACCCATATCAAGCCTAAGGCTACTGTTTACCATCAATTACCTTTATTGAAATAAATTTCCAAGTTATGTTAACATAGTTACTTCTGTTCAATTTATCCCCTTCATGAATCAAACCTAAAAAGATCCTCTAAACCAAATTCAAGTCCTACAAGAATTCTACCAAAATTACTTCTATCTTCTCAGCCAAGATCCTTGATCAATATACTTTAACCATGTTCACCATGTCTTAACTTCCTAAATCACCATCACATATTCCTTATGTCAACCTCTATATCCCAATTTCCCCATAATTACCCTCAACTTAAACACAACAACTAATCCACATCAAAACCACCACTTAACATACATCAACCTGTAGGCCCAAATTCCAACAAGACCAATCAATCAATACTATCATACCTCATCAATAAACTTATAAGGATCATCACATTACCAATAATCACCACCAATTTCGAGTTCCCCCTTTAAACCCCACGATCTCAACACTTTAATGAGTCAAAACCATTATAACCACAATTCAACAAAACAAACCGATCTATAAATCATTTCATACTCATCATAACCAATTTCAAATACAATCAAACTAAACCAATCAAAACCATCATTTATTCTCAACCCAATATACTTACCTAACTCATCAAAAGTCTTTACTCATTTAACACTTTAATCATTCAAAAATCCCTTTAAACAAAATCCCCCAACTAAACCCAACTAATTAATACCCTCTTACAACTTCAACAATCTAAACCATTAACAATCCATCATTCCACTCTTTAATCTCCAATTTTCATCCTAGGCCAAAATTCATCACTATGCATAAACCCAAGCCTTTAATCATCATTATTTAGCTTTGATGGGGTTATTTAAACATCCAATTAATTTCAAACAGGTTGTACGTAGTAATCTAACTCTCCCCTAAGCAACTAAAACTCTCAATTTCATCCAACATTTGTTAGAATAATGAGTTTTGATGATAACTAAACATAACTTAGGCATAAAGTAAGGCTAGGTAAAAATCAGGGATGACCTAGAAATAATCTGATAGAAAATCCTAAGTGATGCCTAATCGATCAGGTTCATATTACAAGTTAAGAAACTTAAAGCCTAATCGATCAAGTTCAGATTAGAAGTTAGAGTTGCAGTCGCCCAATCGATCAAAGGCCCTGTGATCGATCAGAGACAAGTAAGCCTAATTGATTAGAGAAGTAAGCCTAATCGATCAGAGAGCATTAATCGATCAGAAGAAATAAGATAATCTAAGTCTAATCGATCAGAGAGAATTAATCGATTAGAGTATATTAAGTGATCGATCAGAGAAAGCATGTAATCTGAGCATAATCTATTTACAATTGATTGGACATGCCTAATCTATCAGGGTTCCCATGTAATCGATCAGGTGAGGAATTTTCTAACTTGATATTTAGTTATGCAGGCTGTGATCTATATGTAATCGATGTGTGATCGATTAGAAACCATCCCCTGTGATCAATTGGAGGCTGTGATCAAAGTGGCGATAGGACTTATTCAAAATTCAATGGTTCAGACTATTTTAAGCTATCAAGTACAGAAAGTGCACAAGCCTATTTCAGGAAGTTAACGTTAGCACGCAAACTGCCATTAAAGCCGTTAGACACACCAACTACTTCCAGCAATTAATGAAGAGAGATGAACTGAAGTAAATCAAGCACAATGAAGCTAATGCTTTCCTAAATACTATCCCAACACTCCATAATCAGATTAACCTACTCTCTGGACATGCAACGGCTATATTTTCACAACGGGCAAATTTTCAAAAGAAAGTATAAAAGCAATTGTAAAGAAGTTGGTTGAGGACATTGATTGCCATATTGATTATCTATAACTACTGCATTCAATACTCACAAATCCTTCGAAAGTTCATTTATTAGTATTCTTCAGTGTGTAACACAATCTGTTCAATATAGTAAACAAGTATTCTGTATTTACAAATCCAGTGAGGATTACTCTTAAGATAGTGGGATCTTAAGAGTATGGTATAATCTTACAAGTTGTAAGGGGGAGTGATCAGTAAAGAGCGAGAGAGATTTCTTGCTAACACTTGTAAGGCCATTCAAGAGCCTGCTTTAATCTTGAAAGTAATAGTGGAACCCAACTGAAGGTTGGAGAACTGGACATAGGCCAAGATTGGGTTGAACCAGTATAAACATTGTCTCACTTAGTAATTTTTCTTTTAAAAAAAGCACAATTCACCCCCCTCTTGTGCATTCCTGCCTCTTTCATTTGGTATCAGAGCCTGATCTTCTCAAAGTCTATTGATCCAATGATCAAAAGAAGCAAAGATCCATAATGGCAGGATATGACAATGTACTCCCTGAAGGTAGTTCAATCTCCAAGCCACCTGGATTCAATGGTGAATACTACATCTTCTGGAAGATGAAGATGAAAGTCTTTATCAAATAATCCGGATATCAACTCTGGAAAATAGTGGAAGAAGGTGACATCATTCCCATGAAGATAGAAAATGGAGTTCAAATACCAAAACTACCACAAGAACTCATAGAAGATGACAAAGAAAATCTGGAACTAAACAGTAAGGCAGTCTTGATTCTTCAGAATGCCCTATGTCAGAAGGAATACTTTAGAGTATGTCATCTGGAGACAGCTAAAGAAATGTGGGATGCTCTAGCAATTGCTCACGAAGGAACCAGTGGAGTAAAGACCAGAAGAATTGAGCAATTGATCTCTGACTTCTACCTATTCAAAATGGAAGAAGGATAACCAATCAGGGAATTGGAAATCAGGTTCACTCATCTGATAAATAACCTTACTGCCCTTGGAAGGAGAATTTCAGAGATAGAACAAGTCTCCAAAATCTTGAAGATACTGACTCCTGAATGGCAGATGAAGGCTACTGCAATCCAAGAAATGATAGGAGAATCCATGAGCTCCATCACGTCCTTATTTGGAAGTCTGGCTGAATATGAATCAACCATCAAGGCACAAAGAGAACTGTATGGAGACAAGAAGAAAAAGAATCTTGCTCTTTCAGCCGCCACAAAAGATGATGAGAATGAGGAAGATGAAGAAGAACTGGATGACGATGAGATGGCCTTCATGGTCAAAAAATTTAGAAAAATCTTCAAAAATAGAGGAAGATTTCAGAGAGGTAGCTCAAGTAACACCAGAAGGGACTTCTAGAAAAATGCTCATGTATATTATAAATGCAAGAAGCCCGGACACTTTAAATCAGAATGTCCAAGTCTTCAAAGATTTAAGGAGAAGAAGAAAAAGAAGGAGAAGTTCCAGGGCAAAAAGAAAGCTTACGTTTCCTCTATATGGGGAGATAGTTCAGATAAGAAGCCAGTGATGCTGAGGAAGCAGCCAACCTTTGTCTGGTAGCCCAAGAGGAATCATCTGACAGTGAGGTATATCATACTGACCCATCTTTTCAAGAACTTCAAGACGCATATAATGATATAGATGTTGAATTTGTGAAACTAGCAAAAGAAGTTTCTGTTTTGAGAAAGAAAAACAAAGATATTGAAAATAAAACAGAGGAATTAGATTGCATGAAATGAAAACAGGTTCTTGAAGAATCACTTCAAAAGAAAGAAAATTTTGAATGCACAAACTGTGAAAAACTTTTGAAAGAAAATGAAAGGATTTCTGGAATTTTGAAGAAATTCACCAAAAGCACTGAAACACTTGATATCATGCTAATGAATCAAAAGGCTTATAGAGATAAAACTGGGATAAGCTATGATCCAACTCCCAAATCCCTGAAAACGAAAAATTTTGCATCTAAAGAGAAACCCTACTTGAAGTTTTTCAGAAAAGCCTCAGAATACTCATCACCATTCAGTTTCTGTAATTTCTGTAACAAAAAGGGGCATAGTGAATCAACCTGCTACCCTAAGAAATATGGAGTATTTGGATCATACAAATGGGTCCCTAAAGGGACACATCAGCCTAAAATCCATCAGGATAAAAGGCAACATATTAATCCCAAAGGACCTAAGAAAGTTTGGGTACCTAAAGATGTATAGTTTGTACAGGTTTGTCTCAAGGCATCCAACAATAACAAGTGGTATATAAATAGTGGATGCTCAAGACACATGACTGGAGATAAAGAGAAATTGGACAATCTAATCATGAAGGATAGAGCTAAAGTTAGCTTTGGTGGAAATCAGTGTAGAAAAATTGCAGGAAAAGGAGACATTGGAGCAATTAAAGATATTTACCTTGTGGAAGGTCTCTGCCACAACCTGCTAAGTGTCAGTCAAAGCACTGACTGTAAAATTAACCCTCTAATTCCACTATTAACCACTCACAATTAAACATTAAAATGTTTATGTAACTAACTATGTTAGAAAAATGATTTAACTTAATAAAATAACTAACATAGTTAGAAAAAGATCTTTCCATAATATTTATATATATTTCAACCTCAACTTCAATCTCTGTCATCACAATATAACTTCCTTCCCAGTGCAATAACAGAGAATTTCATTATGCATGATTAAACTCCACACATCATTCTTAAAATACCATACCATAATAGGTATTATACAATAATTTTTCCCCAGAGTAGGAACAAAGTTCAGCGGAAGCATCATACAAAATATGATCCTAAATGTGGCAATACCTCCTGTCCTTCTGGTCCAGAGTATCTCACGATATCAGTGAGAAGTTCCCGGATCCTTCCCTTGACCTCCTACTTCACTCCTAGGACCTGCAAAAGTGAGATCAACGGGGGTAGCCCCAAAACGCAACCACTGACTACTCATCTACGTGTGGTGTGTGCTAGCAAGATGTCCAGTGGAATACATATATGTATATACATTATTTCAAACAGCATGCTCAGGTATTCACATATAATGCATATCTTGGTCCCAAATATCTTTTCTCATCGTTTATAATTATAAAATAATCCATCACAATTCATCCTCAATAATAGTATATATATCTCATTGATAATTACAGACAACCCAAACAAATCTTATTAGAAATGTTGGGAAAACATGTGGGACCAGTCGGGACCTTCCACCCACCCCTGATCACCACGGTACAGTTCACGAGGGACTCTCTACCCTCCCTGAATAGTACCACAGATTAGAAGGATCTCTGTCCTTTCTGAATCCGTAAGGGGCGATATCCCCTCTTTCGTCTTTCTCTCCTTTATTTCTCATAATATATCAATTAGTCCCTGTGGCGCAACAGGGTACCTCATCACGTGATGGCACAATTTCCAATTCACCGGTGTCACATACCCAAATAATTTCTCACATACAACACATAGATATGCAACACCACAATCAGGCACCAGGCCTTCCAGTATTTTCATAATATACATATATTAAATAATTTCCAAAACCACATATATATTTCCGTTTCAAATATTTCACATCACAAATTTATGCCATTTCAAAATAATACTCCACAGGACATTTATTATAAAAATATTAATATTCCAAGATCTCATTTCCATATCTCATCAATCATCAATTGATAATCAAATCTCAATTTGTGATTCAAAATCTCATCTCCATATAACATCATAATTTTCAAATAATAATATTTCAAATTTCTTACTAACACTACACACACACATAAACAAGCAGAAAGCGGTTACCTGATAGCTGGCACCAATCTCACAATAGTGCAGCTCCCCCGTGCTAACTCAGTGCAATTCAAGCACTACACAATCATGCATACTACCACAATTAATTATTTATCCAACAATTTTATATGTTGGAAAATAAATTATTTACTACCCTTTCTTTGCCCTTATTTATTTTAAATTTCCAATTTAACATTTATTCTCCCTTTCTATTTCTAAAATTTATCTCTACTCCATTTATACATATATCCAAAATTATTAATCTTTCCAATAACTATTTATAAAATTCCTTAACATCCAATAATCCCTCAATAATTCTTTAGGTGAAAACCCCAATCAAATCAATTAATTAAATCCCCTCATATGACCTTAATAAACCTCTAAAAATCATCAATTTACCCATAAGCACCTCGAATAATTTAAAAGCTCCAATTTCTAAAACGTCCATAAATCCAAAAATTCCTAATAATTAGGAAAACTTCCAACAATGAAAAATCTACTCAGAAAAACTCATAATCGAGGCCTAAGCTTCAATTTATTAATTTTAGGACTACCAAAAATATCAACTTAGACAAGGTCTAATTTTTCAAGTATAACAAATTGAAAAACTAATGACATAGAAATGTAGAGGAGACTTACAGGATTCCAAAAATGTGCTTAGTTGGCCAAAAAGCTTACTATTCCTATACTAACAGACTCTAATAAGTCTAGTAATAGGAATATATATGGTGGAAAGAGAGAGCAAGAGAGAGAGAGATAGACGAGAGAGAAAGAGAGAACGTGAGACGAGAGAGAGAGAGAATTGTGAAGGTGTGTGCATGTGTGTATATATAATTGTAATAATAATATAATAATATAATATAATAATAATATAATAAATAGTAGTTGAGTGTGATTGGTTGAAACAATAATCATTGAAATAGTAAAAAGAGAATACGGGAGAGAGTCAGCAGAGAGGAGTGTCGGCAGGAACAGGAAATATACTACTGGACCATAAAATTCTCAAATAAGATATTTCTTTTGAACCAAAAATTTTCTTTTCACTCTCAAAATTTTCCCATAATATCTTTTATTGATTTCCTCCCATATTAATCTCTTTTGAGCCTAAAAATAATCTCTCCCAAAATTATTATTGTCCAAATAAGGGAGAAACTAGGCCTTTAAAATCCTCAAAGATACCTCAAAATCTTTCAAATATCCTCATAATCCATCATTTCTCCTTAATCAATTCCTATTTACCCCCCACTAATCCTAAATAAATTTTTAGGATGTTACAACTCTTCCCACCTTTTTAAGAATTTTGTCCCCAAAATTCTGCTAACATGACCCCAAAACAAGCAAACACAACATATACAACGTATAAAATCTCTCAATAAACGGAACTTACCCAGGGAATAGGTAAGGGTACTCTCGTCGCATGCGCTCCTCGGTCTCCCAAGTAGCATCCCCTGGAGTCATACCTCTCCAGAACACCTTAACTAGCCTAATCGTCTTATTCCTTAGCTGCTTATCCTTAACATCTAAAATCTTTTCCGGCTCAGCTTTATATGTCAAGTTTTCTCTCAACTCGACCTCCTCAGGCTCAATCACATGCGAAGGGTCTGGATGATATTTCTTCAACTGAGAAACATGAAAAACATCATGAAGATTCGATAATTGCAGAGGCAATGCCACCCTATATGCCACTGATCCGACCCGTTCAATGATATCGAAAGGACCCATAAACCGGGGAGTAAGCTTCTTAGCTCTAATGGACCTCCCAATACCCGTAGTCGGAGATACCCGAAGAAAAACATGATCCCCAACACTGAACTCTAACGATCTACGTCGTTTATCTGCATAGCTCTTCTGCCGACTATGGGCAGTCAATAGCCGCTGGCGAATCAACTTAATCTTCTCTGTCGTCTGATCCACAATATCTGGGCCAATAATAGCCCTCTCGCTAAGCTCCGTCCAACAAATTGGCGACCGGCACTTCCGACCATATAGAGCCTCATAAGGCGCCATCTGAATACTCGAATGATAGCTGTTGTTATAGGCAAATTCCGCCAATGGAAGATGTCTATCCCAACTGCCTGGTAGCTCCAAAGCGCACGCCCTGAGCATATCCTCCAAAGTCTGAATCGTCCTCTCAGTTTGACCATCGGTCTGAGGATGATACGCAGTACTAAACTTGAGCTTCGTACCCAAAGCCGTCTGTAAAGACCTCCAAAACTCAGAGGTGAATCGTGGGTCTCGATCTGAAATAATACTCTCGGGAATCCCATGAAGCCTGACGATCTCGTCTACATACATCTGAGCTAATCTCGTCAAAGGATAATTAATCCTGATCGGAAGAAAATGAGCGGACTTAGTCAAACGGTCCACGATAACCCAAATCGAATCGTGACCAGACTGAGTCAAAGGCAAGCCAACCACAAAATCCATCGAAATACTGTCCCACTTCCATTGAGGAACCTCAATACTCTGCAATAGGCCACCTGGCCGCTGATGTTCGATTTTCACCTTCTGACAGGTCAAACACTTCAAGACAAATTGAGTCACGTCGGACTTCATCTTAGGCCACCAATAAACTCTTTTTAAATCATTATACATCTTAGAAACGCCAGGATGCATCACATAACTACTCCTATGAGCCTCCTCAAGAATAGCCTTCTTGATATCTTCATTATCCGGAACACATACTCTTTTCCTAAATCTCAAAATACCTGAATCACCCATATCATAATCCGGATAGACACCACTATCAAGCTTTTCCCGGATCTCCTTCAGATGACTATCCCGATCCTGAGCCACTCTTAAATCCTCGAAGAACCCAAACTGGCCAACAATTGCTCCCAAAAACGCCACTAACTTCTCTGTCCTAACATGAATAACACGACAATCTCTGAAAGAAGACTGCTCCTCCATACTTAAAGCAGATACATGCACTGATTTCCGGCTAAGGGCATCAGCAACCACATTTGCCTTTCCCGGATGATACTTAATTTCAAACTTATAATCCTTGATCAGCTCCATCCAACGTCGTTGCCTATTATTCAATTCCTTCTGATCCATAAGATATTTCAAACTCTTATGATCACTGAACACCTCAAACTGTGCCCCCATCAAATAATGTCGCCAGAGCTTCAAAGCAAAAACAACTGCTCCTAGCTCAAGATCATGAGTTGGGTAATTTTCCTCATGCGGTCTCAATTGCCTAGATGCATACGCAATAACCTTACCATTCTGCATCAAGACACAGCCCAAACCCATAAAAGATGCATCTGTATACAACTCATATGGCTGACTTGGATCCGGCAATGTCAACACAGGTGCAGTTGTCAACCGGGTCTTAAGCTCCTGAAATGCCGACTCGCATCGATCAGTCCAGATGAAAGGCCTATCCTTCTTGGTCAAATTAGTCAAAGGCCTCGCAATCTGCGAAAATCCTTGAATAAATCGACGATAGTACCCTGCTAATCCAACAAAACTCCTAACCTCCGTCACTGACTTAGGAGACTTCCATTGCAAAACAGCTTCAACTTTACTTGGATCAACCGCAACTCCCTCAGCAGATATTACATGCCCTAGAAACTTTACCTCCTTAAGCCAAAACTCACATTTAGAAAGTTTGGCATAAAGCTTATGATCTCTCAGAACTCGCAGGACGGAATACAAATGCTCCCGATGCTCTTCTTCACTCTTAGAATAGATTAGAATATCATCAATAAACACCACCACAAACTTATCTAAATATGGCCGAAAAATTCTATTCATATAATCCATAAACACAGCAGGGGCATTGGTGAGCCCAAATGGCATCACCAGAAACTCATAATGGCCATATCTCGTCCTGAATGCAGTCTTAGGGACATCCTCCGCTCTAACTCTCAACTGATGATACCCAGACCGAAGATCAATCTTAGAGAAAACTGAAGCTCCTGCCAATTGATCCAACAAATCATCTATCCTAGGCAACGGATACTTATTCTTGATGGTCACTTTATTCAATTGCCGATAATCGATACAGAGCCGCATGCTTCCATCTTTCTTCTTTACGAACAAGACTGGGGAACCCCAAGGTGATCCGCTAGGCCTGATAAAACCTTTATCCAGAAGTTCTTCAAGCTGCTTCTTAAGCTCTACCAATTCCGACGGAGCCATCCGATATGGAGCCTTAGAGATTGGACCCGTGCCCGGCTCTAACTCGATGGTAAACTCTACCTCTCTTTCGGGAGGGAGTCCACGCATATCATCGGAAAATACCTCTGGGAAATCTCTAACTACATCCACCTGATCAATAGAGATCTCGCCCTCCTCCTTAATGGAGAAGAAAACCATAAAGGCCTCACAGCCTTTTCTCACACACCTCTCTACACGTGTCGCAGATAGTAACATCGGCGCACTAGATGACTCAGCATAAGACACAATCTTATCTTTACAATGCAATATTACATTATTTTCCTCTAACCAATCCATACCAATAATCACATCAATTCCCCTCAAGGGCAAACAAACGAGATCAATTTTTGATTTACGGCCCTCAAACCATAAATCCAGATTTTTGCATACTAAAGAAGTCTCAAATTTAGCACCCGCAGGGGTAGACACACGCATATTATATGGCATAACAGATAACTCAAAACTAAGCCTCCGAGTACAATCGAAAGAGATAAAAGAATGTGACGCACCAGAGTCAAACATCACATCAATATTATGGCCATGAATAGAGACCGTACCTCGAATCATATTAGGAGACATCCCTGCCTCCTCAGCTGATGTAGCATAAACTCTACCCTGAACTAGAGGGCGACTGGGCTGAGCCACTGGCTGCTGCATATTCTGGCCCCCATCTGGGCAGTACCTAATCGTATGCCCAATACGGCCGCATCTAAAACAGGGTCCCTGGTGGTACCTACCACACTTGCTACAAGGACCAGCTACACTAGGATTTGACTGAACTGACTCTCCATAAGTCACCTGGCTGCCTCCTCTCGACTGACCTTCTGAACCAACTCTCCACGGGGCTGAATCCTGACGACCCCTACCTGACTGGCCACGCCCAAAACCACCAGACTGTCCTCTGCTGTGGCTACCATACTGACCACGACCATAGCTACCTGACTGACCACGGCCATGGCTCCCAGAGTGACTTTTCCTTCCAGAACCATTAGAACTGCTACTACCACTCGCTCCAAATTTCTTGCTAACACCTCCCGTCGGCCCAAAGGAATGAGAAGGCCTACTCTGGGTGGGCTGAAAAGGTCTACCATAACTCTGATGGCCCTGACCTGGGCCTCCAGTATACTTAACTGTCACTGCAGCTGCCTCCCTCATCATGCGGTCCGCAATCCTCAGCTTCTCACATGCTTCTTCAACATTCTTACATTTCTTATCATGCACATGCAATCTCAAATCAGGTCTGGCCTTCTCAAATAACTGATCTATACGCCACTGAGGGTCGTCCTGACGCTGCAGGAACGAAATATAGCGAGATAACTCTGAAAAAGTAGCAATATACTGATCCACTGACATCCCACCTTGCTTGAGATAATAAAAAGCATTCTCCTTCTCCTTCCTAAGAGAAGGAGGGAAATGATATCCCAAGAACTTGTCCTTAAACTTATCCCATGTCATCAAGGAATCATCTACACATACACTCTGCCACCAAATCAATGCTTTTCCTTCCAAGAGGAGAATAGCAACCCTCGCTTTCTGATAAGGGTTACAGACCACAGCTGCAAATATGGCCTCCAATCTTTTAATCCAAGCCTCTGCCTCGAAAGGATCCTGACTTTCACTAAAATGCTTGGGATGATGACGGTCAATTTTCTTCCATACCTTTTCAGTACTCAAGTCCTCCGGGCGAGGATAAACTAATTCCTCCTTATCATTAACTTTAGAGAACTCCCCATGCATTTCTGATTCATCACCTTTATTAGTCTGAGCCTGAAAATCTGCTTTCAATTAAGCTAACTTTTCCTCATTTTCTTTATTCATTGCTGCGACTTTTTGTTCCATCTCCAATCTCAATTCTTCTTTTATTTTGGCTACTAGCTCGTCATACTCTTGGTTTGCAGGCTGCTCATTCCCTATACCATTTCTTGCACCTGATCCCCTAGTACGAGCCACACTTTCATTCCCTGTACTATTTCCTGCACCTGATCTCCTAGTACGAGCCATACTTTCCACCCACCTACGGATGGAAGTTACACTTATTAAAAACAAGCATACAATATGAAACATAAAAAGGGAAAGGATCGGAAAAATATTGCCACAATATCACTAATGCAAGTGTAATGCATGACTGACACAACAAGAGACATGCAAAACACCTTTCCAGGTCTTATACCATGAAACTGATACCAACTGTAACATTAACCCTCTAATTCCACTATTAACCACTCACAATTAAACATTAAAATGTTTATGTAACTAACTATGTTAGAAAAATGATTTAACTTAATAAAATAACTAACATAGTTAGAAAAAGATCTTTCCATAATATTTATATATATTTCAACCTCAACTTCAATCTCTGTCATCACAATATAACTTCCTTCCCAGTGCAATAACAGAGAATTTCATTATGCATGATTAAACTCCACACATCATTCTTAAAATACCATACCATAATAGGTATTATACAATAATTTTTCCCCAGAGTAGGAACAAAGTTCAGCGGAAGCATCATACAAAATATGATCCTAAATGTGGCAATACCTCCTGTCCTTCTGGTCCAGAGTATCTCACGATATCAGTGAGAAGTTCCCGGATCCTTCCCTTGACCTCCTACTTCACTCCTAGGACCTGCAAAAGTGAGATCAACGGGGGTAGCCCCAAAACGCAACCACTGACTACTCATCTACGTGTGGTGTGTGCTAGCAAGATGTCCAGTGGAATACATATATGTATATACATTATTTCAAACAGCATGCTCAGGTATTCACATATAATGCATATCTTGGTCCCAAATATCTTTTCTCATCGTTTATAATTATAAAATAATCCATCACAATTCATCCTCAATAATAGTATATATATCTCATTGATAATTACAGACAACCCAAACAAATCTTATTAGAAATGTTGGGAAAACATGTGGGACCAGTCGGGACCTTCCACCCACCCCTGATCACCACGGTACAGTTCACGAGGGACTCTCTACCCTCCCTGAATAGTACCACAGATTAGAAGGATCTCTGTCCTTTCTGAATCCGTAAGGGGCGATATCCCCTCTTTCGTCTTTCTCTCCTTTATTTCTCATAATATATCAATTAGTCCCTGTGGCGCAACAGGGTACCTCATCACGTGATGGCACAATTTCCAATTCACCGGTGTCATATACCCAAATAATTTCTCACATACAACACATAGATATGCAACACCACAATCAGGCACCAGGCCTTCCAGTATTTTCATAATATACATATATTAAATAATTTCCAAAACCACATATATATTTCCGTTTCAAATATTTCACATCACAAATTTATGCCATTTCAAAATAATACTCCACAGGACATTTATTATAAAAATATTAATATTCCAAGATCTCATTTCCATATCTCATCAATCATCAATTGATAATCAAATCTCAATTTGTGATTCAAAATCTCATCTCCATATAACATCATAATTTTCAAATAATAATATTTCAAATTTCTTACTAACACTACACACACACATAAACAAGCAGAAAGCGGTTACCTGATAGCTGGCACCAATCTCACAATAGTGCAGCTCCCCCGTGCTAACTCAGTGCAATTCAAGCACTACACAATCATGCATACTACCACAATTAATTATTTATCCAACAATTTTATATGTTGGAAAATAAATTATTTACTACCCTTTCTTTGCCCTTATTTATTTTAAATTTCCAATTTAACATTTATTCTCCCTTTCTATTTCTAAAATTTATCTCTACTCCATTTATACATATATCCAAAATTATTAATCTTTCCAATAACTATTTATAAAATTCCTTAACATCCAATAATCCCTCAATAATTCTTTAGGTGAAAACCCCAATCAAATCAATTAATTAAATCCCCTCATATGACCTTAATAAACCTCTAAAAATCATCAATTTACCCATAAGCACCTCGAATAATTTAAAAGCTCCAATTTCTAAAACGTCCATAAATCCAAAAATTCCTAATAATTAGGAAAACTTCCAACAATGAAAAATCTACTCAGAAAAACTCATAATCGAGGCCTAAGCTTCAATTTATTAATTTTAGGACTACCAAAAATATCAACTTAGACAAGGTCTAATTTTTCAAGTATAACAAATTGAAAAACTAATGACATAGAAATGTAGAGGAGACTTACAGGATTCCAAAAATGTGCTTAGTTGGCCAAAAAGCTTACTATTCCTATACTAACAGACTCTAATAAGTCTAGTAATAGGAATATATATGGTGGAAAGAGAGAGCAAGAGAGAGAGAGATAGACGAGAGAGAAAGAGAGAACGTGAGACGAGAGAGAGAGAGAATTGTGAAGGTGTGTGCATGTGTGTATATATAATTGTAATAATAATATAATAATATAATATAATAATAATATAATAAATAGTAGTTGAGTGTGATTGGTTGAAACAATAATCATTGAAATAGTAAAAAGAGAATACGGGAGAGAGTCAGCAGAGAGGAGTGTCGGCAGGAACAGGAAATATACTACTGGACCATAAAATTCTCAAATAAGATATTTCTTTTGAACCAAAAATTTTCTTTTCACTCTCAAAATTTTCCCATAATATCTTTTATTGATTTCCTCCCATATTAATCTCTTTTGAGCCTAAAAATAATCTCTCCCAAAATTATTATTGTCCAAATAAGGGAGAAACTAGGCCTTTAAAATCCTCAAAGATACCTCAAAATCTTTCAAATATCCTCATAATCCATCATTTCTCCTTAATCAATTCCTATTTACCCCCCACTAATCCTAAATAAATTTTTAGGATGTTACACTGACAAAGGTAACTAGGTAATCTTTGACTCAAATGAATGTCTCATAGTAGATAAGAAAGAACTAGCTGTAGATAAATCAAATCTTAAATGTAGATTGAAGGCAAACAGAAATGGAAACTTGTATACAATTGATTTAAATCATCAATTTTCTGAAAAATGCTTTATAAGTAATTCTGATAGCTGTTGGCTGTGGCATAAAAGATTAGCTCACGTAAACATGACTCAGCTAGATAATTTAATCAAGAAGGATCTTGTCATTGGGATACCTAATATGAAAGTAAAGACCGACTTACTATGTGAAACATGCCAAAAGGGGAAACAAACAAAGTCCTCTTTCAAACCAAAGAAGGGAGTCTCCACTACTAGACCTCTGGAACTTATCCATATGGATTTAGTTGGTCCGGCAAGAGTAGTCTAGGAGGAAGTCTATATACTCTTGTGATTATGGATGACTATTCTAGGTTCACTTGGACTATGTTTCTTTCCTCTAAACATGATACCTTTGATGCCTTTTATCTGTTTGCTAAGAAAGTGCAGAATGAAAAGGGCAAGAAAATCAGCTCAATCAGAACAGATCATGGAGGAGAATTTGAGAACCAAGACTTCCTGGAGCTGTGTGGTGTTCTGGGAGCTGAAGAAGCATTGACAGACTGTGACTGGATAATTGCTATGCAAGAAGACCTCAATCAATTTGAAAGAAATCAAGTTTGGGATTTGGTTCCAAGACCTTCAAATTGTCCTATAATAGGAACCAAGTAGGTTTTTAAAAACAAACTTGATGAATCTGGAACTGTGGTTAGAAACAAGGCAAGACTTGTGACTAAAGGTTATAACTAAGAAGAAGGCATAGATTATGAGGAGACTTTTGCCCTAGTAGCTAGATTGGAGGCAATAATGCTCTTGTTAGCTTTTGCATCACTCAAAAATTTCAAATTATATCAAATGGATGTAAAAAATGCCTTTCTTAATGGTTATATTATGGAGGAAGTATATGTTGAACAACCCTCTGGGTTTGAAAAGCCTGATCATGTCTTCAAACTTAAAAAGGCCTTATATGGACTACAACAGGCACCAAGAGCATGGTATGAAAGATTAAGTAATTTCCTATTGGATAAAGGTTTTACAAGAGGAAAAGTAGACAGCACTCTGTTTATTTTACATAAAAAGAAAAACATGCTTATAGTACAGATTTATGTTAATGATATCATTTTTGGTGCTACTGATGAATCTCTTTGTGAAGAATTCTCTAAGATCATGCACGGAGAGTTTGAGATGTCCATGATGGGAGAACTGAATTTCTTTCTAGGTCTTCAAATTAAACAGAGAAAAGATGGGATTTTCATCTCACAATCCAAGTATGTGAGGGAGATCTTGAAGAAGTTTGGGATGGATCTATCAAAGGAAGAAGAGACACCTATGAGTTCCACAATTTTACTGGATGCTGATGTAAAGGGAAAGGACTTCAATCAATCCACATACAGAGGTCTGATTGGTTCCCTCCCATATCTAACTGCAAGCAGACCAGATATTCAGTTTAGTGTGGGAATTTGTGCCAGATATCAAGCTAATCCAAAGGAATCCCACCACACGTGTGTTAAGAGAATCTTGAGGTACTTGGTTGGAACTCAGGATATGGGATTATGGTACCCCCAAAGGAACTCAGGAGTACCTCATGGCATACTCAGATTCAGATCATGCTGGGTACAAAACTGATAGAAAAAGTACCAGTGGCCAGTGTGAATTTCTTGGAGGATCATTGATCTCTTAGGCCAGCAAGAAGCAGAATTGTGTCTCCTTGTCCTCCACAGAAGCTGAATACATTGCTGCTGCAAGTTGTTGTGCTCAAGCATCAATTGAAGGATCTGGGAATGGAATTCTCAGAAGTCTCAATCCTCTGTGACAACACTAGCACAATCAGCTTGGCCAAAAATCCAGTGTATCACTCAAGGACTAAGCATATTGATGTCAGACACCACTTCATCAGGGACCATGTACAAAAGAAGGATGTCAAGGTGGAATTTATTCCAACTTACTTGCAGTTAGCAGATATCTTCACCAAACCTCTGGCTGCTGAATAATTCATATTCATTAGAAGAGAATTGGGAATGGTAAATCCTAATGAGTTGTAAAATTGTATCAAATCCTTAACTCTTCTAAATTTTCATATATATTTGATGATAAAGTACTAACTTGGCATCAGAGTGTCAAATTAAAATCATTACAGGTTCAGTCATCAAAGTAAAAATCCATCGTGCAATCGATCAGGTAACCCTGATCGATCACAGAACATGTTCTGTGATCGATTAGGCTTCGATTAAAGAAGATTAAGAGCATCGATTAGGGAGAAGTTGCCATCGATCAAAGCTGTCTGATCGATCACAAGGAAGGGGTAATCGATCAGGCATCGATTACTCAGCTTGGACCTATCAATCACAACAATTCCTAATCGATCAGACACATCAATAGATCAGAGACTGCATTCTGTGATCGATCACAGGGCACATGTGATCGATCAGGCGCTAACGGTAACATTTGTAACGTACACTTTTTCTGATAGTTGAATACCTTTTTGCACTTACTCTCTCATATATACTTGACACATGTAACTGTTGCCTCATTTCGCTCCATTTGCATTCACTCTTAGCATCATTTCTCCTCCCTTCATCAAATCCTAACGGCACGATTCATCAAAACCCTTCCTAACAGTCGTAACTAGAGCCATTATTCGAATCATCATTCTTCATAACTCCCTAGACCTAGTTACACCCCTTCGAATCACCAGTCATAATCTTTAGCTCCCTATATAAACCTTTCATATGGCACCAAAAATGCGTATACCCAGAAACTACAAAGCACAAGTTGTTCCAGATACAGTTTCCTTGCCCCCAGGAGACCCTGCACTCACCTATAGACACCCTTCACCACCTTCAAACCCTACCCCCTCTACTTCTCAACCATCACCACCAATGGCCAAAACCCGTGCCAATACCTCCCAGTCCAAGAGCAAAAGCCCTTCAACAGTAAAGGTCAGAGAACTCATATCAGGAGACACAGAAGTTCCCATTATTCATCCTATGCTCAAGGTCCTATTGAAGCCGCATCAGAGGACATTCAAAGAAGAGCTTTGCAACAAAGATGTGGGTACATGGATATTGACTATCTGGAGAAAAATGGATACCCTGTGTCTGACTGGCTAGAGCCTTACAAGCAGTGGATAGGGATCAAAAACCACTATAATGAGAAGGTTATCAAAGCATTCTACTCCAACTTAAAGATCACTACCACTGAATCTGAAGGACAGATTTCAGCAATCACCATCTCTTCTCAAGTCAGAGGGAAGAAATTCTCTTTTGGTTGGTCAGATTTGAACAAATGGCTGAACATGGACAGGCCTAGAATAGAAGCCTATAATTCTTGGCAGTATAAGGAGAAATACACTGATAGTGATCTGTTAAAAATTTATCAACCAATCAGTCCACTTCAGGGAACTCTCAAACCTGCACAACTATCTCCACCCTATCGAGTCATTCATTATGCATACTCCAGATGCATGGTGAACAAGGCAGGAAATTTCTCCCTGATTCTTGACATAGACAACCCAGTCCTGGCCATGATCATCAACAAAGTCCCTGTCAATCCCGGGCAACTCATCTATAAGGAGTTTCGGAGATTTCACAAGACAAAGACTGCCAAGACTCATCTTCCCTTTGTACCCTTGATATCATTCATCCTCTGCAATAACAAGATTTTCTAGCTTGATAGTGATCAGAACCTTGAGCCCTAAGATGCAATTTAACCACTCTGAAGAAGATGGGGCTGCGTTCTTTTGATTAGGGATTCATCCCTCTTCCTCCTCAACCTAATATTTAGAGTCAAGAAGGCCAACCTCCAGAGGCTCATGAAGAAGAAGTACATTATTCTGCCTCCTACTCCTCTGAACCAATGGCACCGACACCAGTAGAACCAGAACCTGCAGCACCTGTACTAAAAGAAGGTGTTCCACTCCCTGCCAATGTGATTGATCATCTTGTTGACAGAGTGTCAGCTAGAGTTGTGGAAGAGATCTCCTTGGAGCATCAAGCATTGGAGGAAAGATTGTTAAGCAGATTGGTGGCTACCCTGAACAATTCTGTGGTCCAGTCTGTCAAGGAGAGTACTCTGACAATCTTCAAAGGCTATAATGCAGTTGTGAACATGCACAAATTCCTCCATAACAGACTTGCTGGCCTGGAAGATCTCCTTAGGCAGAAAGTTCAAGTTGCTCTCCCTAGATCTCCATTATCACCATTCCCTGGGCATGAAGCCCATCAGGTATCTCCCATTCACTATTCACCACATTCCTCACCCACACATTCCCATCCTACATCCCCTCTTCCCAAAACACAAGCATCTCCCAAACACACCCCTTTCTTCACCTAAACATACCTCTTCATCCTCTCCTTCCAGACACACCTCCACAGATTCAGACAACCAAGACCATCTTCTCTCCCCTATGCAATTCACTAACACTCCTCTTATTCCTTCCCAATCCCCTCAGACACAAGCCCCCTCTCCATCTCATCGGACTCCACTACCACCTCCTCAGCCTTCTCAAATCCATCTCTCTCTACGTCCATATACTCCTCGGCCAGAGCCCTCCAAGACCTATTCCAGAAAAGGAAAAGTCATGGTGGTTGACACTACTCCTACTCCTCCCTCTGTCCCTTTTGATGATGCCAAAAAGGGGGGAGAAGAGATTCAGTGTGACAACTAAGGGAGAAAGCAGCCAAGTTCAAGCAAAGGCTGTGGAAGCTGCTACTATCTTATCCTCAATTGCTTCTGAAGCCTCTCACATTCCTAAGGACATCTCCATGGATCAGACTCTTGAGGAAATTCATGAACTGGCAGAGGCAATCAAGTTAAGCATGGCAGAAGAAGAAGTTATGGTGGAAGAAGCATCAGATTCAGAAGTTGAGGTCACCAATGTTCCCCCAACAGATGATAATGTTGTTTTGGAGGAAGATATGAGCATGGCCATGGTGGTGTATGAAGGAGAGCCTCAACCAGTTGCCGTTGATCTACTGCCCTACCTTCATCACCAAGCAGAAGAGCTTCACTCTCAGGTTAAAGAATTGACTGAAAGATTGACCAAGAGCCAGCAAGAAAAGGAAGCCAAGGACTCTGCAAAGGTAGAAGCTGGAAAGAGGTTCTAGTTGAAAAGACTGATATGCCGAAATCTTATCTGCCTCATCTTGTGTTTCCAAGTTGGGGTTTCCGAAGGCAGGTAAAATTCAAGAAGACTGCTCAGAAGAAAGTAGTGGATCCTATTCATACTACCTCAAAATTCCTAAAGTTTGATAAGGAAGAAGAAGGGCCAAAGGTTCAGTCAGAGGCCAAGAAAAAGAGAGTAAAGATGACTGCTCCCAAGCCTCAACCTAAGGCAGTGGCTATAAGGAAAAGCTCCAGAGGGTCTAAAGGCATTAAAATAGAAGAACCTAAGCCTGCTTCCAAGCCAGCACCTAAGAGGAAGGCTGCTCCCAAAGGCAAATCCACTAAGCCTCCTCCAAAGAAGCAGAAGCACCAGTCTCTCCTGGAAGAATGCTACCTCATTTTCCTCCTCCATCTCCTCCTAAGAAGAAAGCTCCAGCAAAGAAGAAGAAGGCACCAGCTAAGAAGGAGAAAGAAGTTGAAATTGAGTTTGAGGAATCTTCATGACTCTGGGAGAATTAGCAGTGAATCTGGGGACTATGATTTGGACACATCAAACTGGAAGGATGACACAGATTCTGACTAAACTAGAAAGCCTCCATCAGTCCTTAACCCTTTTCATATGCATCATTCATATTTCACATATTTTACTAGTTCATTTATCTCATTTCAGATACTATGCTTTTCTGTTGTAATTCATGAATTATGTCTTCAGAACATCTATGTTATCAGTATGCAATTTATGTCTAATTTTCATATTGCTCTATTATCTTTCTAAATTGATTCTAATGTTTTGTCATCATCAAAAAGGGGGAGAATGTTAGAATAATGAGTTTTGATGATAACTAAACATAACTTAGGCATAAAGTAAGGCTAGGTAAAAATCATGGATGACTTAGAAATAATCTGATAGAAAATCCTAAGTGATGCCTAATCGATCAGGTTCATATTACAAGTTAAGAAACTTAAAGCCTAATCGATCAAGAACATATCAGGTTCATATTAAAAGTTAGAGTTGCAGTCGCCCAATCGATCAGAGGCCCTGCGATCGATCAGAGGCCCTGTGATCGATTAGAGAAGTAAGCCTAATCGATCAGAGAGCATTAATCGATCAAAGGAAATAAGATAGTCTAAGTCTAATCGTTCAGAGAGCATTAATCGATTAGAGTATATTATGTGATCGATCAGAGAAAACATGTAATCTGAGCATAATCTATTTACAATTGATTGGACATGCCTAATCGATCAGGGTTCCCCTGTAATCGATCAGGCGAGTAATTTTCTAACTTGATATTTAATGATGCAGGCTATGATCTATGTGTAATCGATGTGTGATCGATTAGAAACCATCCCCTGTGATCAAAGTGGCGATAGGACTTATTCAAAATTCAATGGTTCAGAATATTTTAAGCTATCAAGTATAGAAAGTACACAGGCCTATTTACAAATCCAGTGAGGATTACTCTTAAGATAGTGGGATCTTAAGAGTAAGGTGTAATCTTACAAGTTGTAAGGGGGAGTGATCAGTAAAGAGAGAGAGATTTCTTGCTAACACTTGTAAGGCCATTCAAGATCCTGCTTTAATCTTGAAAGTAATAGTGGAACCCAACTAAGGTTGGAGAACTGGACGTAGGCCAAGATTGGGCTGAACTAGTATAAACATTGTCTCACTTAGTAATTTTTCTTTTAAAAAAATGCACAATTCACCCCCCTCTTGTGCATTCCTGCCTCTTTCAACATTAAATCTAACCAAATAAATCCAACTAACATTATCGTTGAACTCCAATAACCCACTAGAATTCATAAATCAAGCTCAAAAGCCCAAATTCAAAGGATCTCTTGTTTAAAACCTATCTTAATCCCACTTTAAGCAAGCGAAAACTCACATAGGATCAAAACTCACCAAATCAACCAATCTATCATCATCATGAGACCTCAACAGAGAAGTAAAATCAAACAATTGCTCCCATCAAGTCAGAATTTCAAAAATCAAACAAACCCTAACTTTAATCTTTGGAAAATCAAGAAATCGATTACCAAAGAGAGGGGATTATAGAGAAGCTCACCCACTCCTTGTAGTTGCCGGAATTTTGCCGAAAATTGCCTAGAAACCACCGAAAATCACTGCCCAAATCACCTCCTTCTCTTCCTTTTCTTGTTTACCCAGTAACCACAACAACACACACACACACACTCGCGACTGGAAGAAGGGAAGGAGAAGACGAAGGAAGCCCAACGGCTTCCTCACCAGCATCGCTGTCGTCGGCGACGGTGTCGCCCCCTGGGCAGGCCGGCATGACGAAGGGGGATGAAGGAGTAAGGGAGAGGAAGAGGAAGAAGGGTGTTCGGTCACGGGGAGAGGGAGTAGAGGAAATAGGGAGAAAAGAAAGAAGGAAAAATAATAATAAAATAAAGTAATAAAATAAATAGTATAAAAAAATTACTATTAGGCCCTTAAATCTTTAAATAAGATATATTTCACTTAGATAAAACTCTCTTTTCTCTTCCTAACAATTTATTTTAAATTTCCACTAATATTTTCTCTCACTAGGATCTCTTTTGGGTTTAAAAATAGTTCCTTTAAATTCTAATTTTCTCAAATTGAGGGAGAAAATAGGCCTTTAAAAGCCCCTAAAATACTTCTAATTTCTTGAATTTGTGTATCAAACTATAAAAATTCCTTAATTGATCCCAGAATCAATTCTTAAATCACCATTAATTCTTAATTAAATTTCAGGATGTTACAATTAATCCTCAACTAAATTTCTAGGATGTTTACATAAGACACAATTTCTATGTTCATATAGCTTTTGACCTCAAAACTGAGCTCAATTCAGTAGTAAGATAAATCGCACCAGCACACTTTGATTCCTAAAAACCAGTGAGGAACCCAACATCAAACCAAAAATAAACTCCATCTACATCTAACTAAAACAATGTCTATTTACTTTAATTTAGCCACAGTCTGGAAAGAATCATTGATGAACAAAACCACAAAACAATTTCAACTCAACTAAAAACAACACAAAGATGAGATAAGGAAGTTTCAGATTAAAAGTTCCAATTGCAGAGCAACAATTAATCATACAGTCACCATAATAAACTATAATGTAATCCTAATCTAAGCTTATACCTCATCTTGCTCTAGATTAAGTCGAAAAATTGCAAGTTCAGGAATGGGCTAATTAGGAATTGTAGATGTAGATGGAGTTTATTTTTGGTTTGATGTTGGGTTTCTCACTGGTTTTTGGGAATAAAAGTGTGCTGGTACGGTTTATCTTGCTATTGAATTGAGCTCAGTTTTGATGTCAAAAGCTATATGAACATAGAAATTGTGTCTTATGTAAACATCCTAGAAATTTAGTTGAGGATTAGTGGGCTAATTAATAATTGACTCATGATAGATTATGGGTTATGAGAATTTTTGAGGCATTTTTAAGAATTTTAAATGCTTAGTTTCTCCCTTATTTTAAGGACAATAAATTTGGAAAAATTATTCTTAGGTTCACACACACATATTTGCGGAATGTGTTCAAATTGGTTGGTAAAAGAATAAGTAGTTTGGTGGATGATTGTAATTGATTTATGGCACTTTGAGGCTTGAAAACATTTTTCTTTTTGAAAAAAAAATTACGAATCAAGTCAATTAGTGTTCAACAACAGTAATCAAATAATAGATAATAATAGATAGAGGCTTACAAAACGAAACAATTATGTTCTGACTATAAGACAGTGTTAGAAACAGAAAGAGACGTTTGGGGTATGTGTGTGTGTGTGTTTTTTTTAAAATACTTTCAGGGCTCTTATGGTTGAACCCTTCCAAACAAATTACTGTGACATGGTTTAATCTTGGCAACAATTGACTTTTGGAAAAATGACTTATAAGTGACTTATTTCCATAAATCAAATTGTGTAATGAGATGTATGTTTGAGTTAGTTGTGATTGACTGTGAAAAATAAGTCAGAATTTGTAGGCCCCACCTCTATAAGTTCTTATTTTTTAAAAATAAGTCAGTTTAAACAACTTCTACTTATTAACTCCATAAATTCTTATTTTTTTTCCATAAGACTTTATTTTCATAAGCTCAACCAAACATCTCAAAAATTGCTTTTCCCATTTAAAGTTCTTTTGGGGGAAAATAAGAACTTATTTGCTCAAAAAAAAGTCCAACCAAACACACCCTAAAATTTCAATGATACCAAATTATGCATCTCAAGATCATTATCCTTCATAATTATTTAAGAGTGGGCTTGACCCAATTACTAGAGAAGGCCCAATTCAACAAGTCTACCTGTGGACTTTGGTAATCAACAGCGAATTCGAGTGCTTCTTCAAATCGTCTCACATAATTCATAATTTTATCCATTGAATCATTTTGTAGTAAAAATCTATTTAAGTATTGATATTAACAGGAAATTGTATTTCATTTGGCTTATAATGATAGTATCTTTGGTTAAAAGAGATTAGTTTATAGCGCATAAAAACTTGGCCAAGACGAGACTTACATTCAAATATACATAGTTTTAACTATTGATGTCCGTCAGAAAGAACACCTTAAAGGAGAGAATTAAAGTTCATGAGGGGATCATTTTTACTTGAACTAAGGAAACAATTTACATTCAGAGCAAAAAAAGAAAACAATTTACATTTTCAACACGCAATATTATTAGCTAAAACAAGGAAACAAAATAAAGGACATCTTAAATTCACACTGTAACAACCAAGAAAATTAATTGAGGATTTGGGAATTTAATGGAGAATTAATTAAGGGGAATAGTGAATTATGGGGATATTTGAGGAATTTAAGGTATTTTTGAGAGACTTTAAAAGCTTAGTATTTCCTTTACTGTGAGGAAAATAAATTGTGGAAATTATTTTCTTGACTCAAAAGAGATTATTGTGGGAAAAAATAATTAGAGAATATTATAGTTAACTTTTGAAAGTTAAAATAAAATTTAGCTCAAAAGTAAGGATGTTCAAGTACAGAGAAGAGACTGAGACACCCCTATCCTAAGTCCTGGTATCAAAGAAGGCCAGGAAGCAATTTGCATCCCAGTCCCGGTCCTGATACTAGGGGGTTCCGGTACCACCGAGATGGGACCGGGACCGGGACAAGACTAGAAAGTCCCAATTTTCTTGGACACAATCCCATTAACCAAGAAACATTAAAACAAAGCGCATGTGTATATTTATGCTTTGGTTACTACTAATATGATATAACTTTTTTTTCTTATTTCTCATATACACTTTCGTGTACGCAAAAGATTAATCGTTCAACAACCATTTGGTCCAATAAATCATTTCTAGCAACTTCCAAAATCCTTAAAATATTAATAATTGAACAAGACAACAACCACAATAAAAATTAATTAAAAAAGGTAAAGGAAAAAATGAATATTTTAATTGGGAAAAATTAATTAATAAAGTTAATAAGATAAATAAACATTTAAGTTGGGGAAATATTTTAACAAAGTAATTATAATTATGGTACCAGGACTGGGACCGAGAATCTTTGGGACGTGACCGTATCTCGGTACCATCCTGGTTCTAATTTAGCCCTAATACCGCTGATCCTTATACCAAATCCCGTTAGTCCCTGAAAATTCCGGTCTCATCAGGTCCGGGACAGCCGAGACCGGGGACAATTTGAACAGCCCTACTCAAAAGAAATATCTTATTTGAGAATCTTAGGAGCCTACTAGTATATTCTTTCTACTCTATTTTTATTTTCTATTCTTTTCTCTTTTCTTTTATTCCCCCTCCCTTTTATTTTCCTTTCCTCTCTCCTCCCGTTCCCGTAACCTCTCCTCCCTCTCAGATTCCTCCATTCTCTCTCTCGTGGTGTGGTGTGTGTGTGTGTTTCGACTGGTGAGCATGCTGGAGTGTCGCCGCCACCATCCTGTCTTCCCCTAGCCCCTCCTTTACTCTTTCCCTTCTCCCTCTCCACCATCCGTCATCCCTTCTCCCCCATTTTTGTGCCATCGTTCGTGTTACAAAGAGGAAAGTTTGTCCAGCAAAAACTCGCCGGTGGTCACCACCATTATTCTCCCCAACCATCCTTCTTCCTACTCCTCCATTATTTCTGGCTTCCGTGGCTTAAAGGGAGAGATTGAAGAGTGAGATTGACGCACCTTGCGACCATCGCCGGCTCTGGAGCGGTGGGTTTTCCAGCCAACTAAGACCATATTCAGACTCCAGTAAGTATTCTCTACGCACTTATGTCACTAGTTTTTTGATCTGTACCATTGCAAAAATAGGCCTTACCTAAGTTAGGACTTGGGATATCTAAACCAATTATATTGAAGTTTAATATTTGATTTAGAATTTTCCTGAAGGAATTTACAATTTATTTGAAGTTTTCCAATTTATTTGGAATTTTTGGAATTTATGAGATTAGGGAAAATTTGGAGATATTGTGATCTGACTTGTCTGAGATTAAGTGATGCTTCTTAGAGTCATTTTAAAATTATATGATGATGTTAATCTAGTTGATTTGGTGGAATGTTTATTGGTTGGAATTTTGGATTGATAAAGTTTGGAATAAGTTAGTGTTTGAGGAAGAATTCTTTGAGTATGAGTATTTGAGGTTAATTAGTATTTCCCATAAATTCAGTGATGCTAAATGGTGCTTCTGGTTGGTTTATTGTGGTTATAATTAAAATTTTATGGAATTCGGGAAGAGTTGATAGAATAGGTAATTATGGATATTAAAACTTTAGGTTGGATATTGGTTAAGGATTTTAATTGTTGGGATATGGAATCTGGATTGTGGTTGACGGAGAAAATGATGAGTATTTTTAGTTGAAAGAAATTTTGGTGAAAAATTTATATGTATTAGGGATTGTGAGAACTGGGAATTTTTGGGTTTTAAGTTATTAATAGGTAAATCGAGGAAGTTAATACTTAGATGAGGTTAATGGATGAGTATAAATAATGGAATGATGAGAATAGGAGTGATTAGAATTTTTGATGAATTTGGGACGATTTTATAGTCTAATTGGGTGTAAGTTATGCTATCAATGTGATTGTGGATAAATGGTGATTTGGAGAAGCTAGAGGTCCTATAGGCTTGAATTTGACTAAATTAATCTGTAAAGGTTTTAAGGTATAATTTGGAGAGAACAAATAAATATTAAGGTTTGGGAATGAGTGGGTAATGTTGGGGATTAATGTTTATGCTTAAATTGTGTAATTGTGATTAATGTTGAATTTTATACTTAGTAGGATAAAGGGAAAAGTTAAGAGTTGTGGATCAAGTTAGAAATGACATGAACTGTTAGTTAGAGATTTTTAATTAGCAGATTATTAATTGGTTTTAATAGATAATTAATTGTATTTGCATGTGTATTATTGTAAAGTTGAGTTGTGCTGAGTTAGGTATGGGAGGAGTTGCACTGTTGTGAGATCAATGTCAGCTACCAGGTAACCGCTTCTACTTATTTTATGGGTGGGTATTGTTGGTCGTAAGAGATTTCAAACTCTCTTTTAACCAAAGGTCGATTAATGATTGTGGGAGTTATGATTTCATACTTGCTTATGAATTGGCTATTTTGATTATATAAATATCCTATGGAATATTATTTGTGAACTGGCAAAAATTTGTGATTGGGCATATTTGAACTTGGAATATTTGTATACATTGGATTTGAAATTGTAGCATGATGCATATTGGTGAAAATACTGAATTGACTGAGTGCCTTATGATTGGTGTTGCATATCTGCATGAGTTGTAATGCTTGATTGTGTGTGACATTGGTGAATCTGAATATTGTCATCACGTGATAAGGTACCATATTGGCCCACAGGGACTAATTGAATATGAAAGAGGAGAACGCCCCTCAAGTTTCAGAAAGGGTAGAGAGTCCCGACTGGTTCCACTTGTTTTCCCAGTAACTCGTGCACGATCACTTGGGTTGGTTGTGATGAAAAACACCATTTTGGAAATGATTTGGGGAGATATTAATTTGAGATTGTGATTATTATTATTGAAACATATGATTTTGGAAATGATTTGAAATATATCATCTTGTACCCTAAATAATTTTGGTATTTATTCCTAGAACCATGATGTGCATTTATCTGATATCTGATCATGTTTTGGAACCCTATATTTATGTATGTATTATTCCACTGGACACCTTGTTAGCATACACTCACATGTAGGCGGTAGTCAAGTAGTTACGTGGGTCTACCCTCTCTATCTCACTCTTGCAGGTTAGCATTGGGAAAGTATCTGGAGACCGTTCACTAGAAGTAGTGCGTTTTCTTGTATTGCGGTCAGAGTAGTATACTTCCACATTTCTTTTTTGTAGGGTCATGCATTTTTAGCTTCCGCTTGGTTTATTGTCATTGTCTTTAGATTTAACATGTACTTGGTATTATGATACTTCATTTCGATATTATTCTAGTGATGGATATTTTGTTAGCACCGGTCCAACTCTGGAAAACTTGCGTTGCTAAGAACTGTGTTGGAATCTTTAAAGATTTGGTTATGTTGAGATATTGTGGATTGTATTACAGATATTTTTGGATAAATTGATGGTTAATTGGACTTGAAATTTTAAAGATGTTTCTTGATTACATGGAAAATGTATGGTTGCAAGCTATTTTTTTAATCACCATGATAGTGGTGTTTCTTTTCTAACATTGTATATATCAATTTTATGTTGATTGGTTTTATTATGTTATATCTAGCTGCATTTTAAAATCCATGTTAGACTATTTAAATTATTTTACTCCTTTTTCTAACATGGATTACTTTTATATGGTTAAACTCTTTTCTAACTATGATAGTTATATCTTTACTGCTTTGGATGTTTCTTTCTATCATAGTTAGCTGCATGAATAATCTTAATATAAAAATTTACATAAATTCTTTCTAACTATGTTAATCATTTTCACTAAGTGAAACTCTTTTTCTTAACATAGTTAACATTTATCAAATGGTTCATTTGATTATAAGAGAATTAAATTGTATTTATAGAGGAATTGTTACACACACACTTCAACCTCCCATCTCAGCAACTTCATCAAAGTTATCAATTTACTCAATTCTCATCTACTTCACTGCTTGAGAAGAATCACTCTTAAATCAGTGTGTCCACACTCGTCTTCAAATTCTCGAGCTCATCAAGAGGGTGCCTTTCTAGAGTCCTAACATCACTCTAACCTTCTCGACCTTACTATCTCCAGCAATGCTTCGCGGAAACTTTCACAAATAGATTAGCAAGGTCCTCAGCACGTACCTTAGTATGACCTCATCCCTTCTTGCTTGGGATTTGGATCATTTTTACTTGAACTAAGGAAATAATTTACATTCAGAGCAAAAAGAGGTAACTGCAGCCAGAGTATAGAATATATAGTAAGAGTATAAGAAAAATACTTAAAAGAGATGTAATGTATTGTAAAAGATAGATACATATTATTCTATAGTTGATAGTTACAATAAGAACTTACAAAGGCGCTGAATAGGAATGAGCAACATCCTTTACAAGAAAACTATAGAGAAAGAAAGAGAGAGTAAATTTGGGAAGTTTCAAAGTGTGTCTCCTAACTTGGCTGAGATGAGCCTTTTATAATGAGCATCCTCTTATATTTCACTTACATTTACATTTCATTTCCTGTAGAAGTCATGGGTAGTGTCATTTTGCTTTTCAAGAGCTTCTTTCTGTAGCTTTTACTTTTTCTTTATGTCTTCTTCTTCCTTTAGGTCAACCTTTGATTTTTCCTTTTGACTTATGAGGCTTATCTTTAACCCAGTAGAGGGATAATTTGACTGTAAGTAAGAAAGCTACTCGTAATGGCTTGAGCTTGCCATTGAATTACTCTATCCTTATTGGCATAGTAATCTTAATATTTCAACCACCATTTAACTCTATATCTTCGGGCCAGATAATTTAACGAAGGGGCTAGGTCAATCCCCTTAACAACTGTGAAGACCCAGCTGAACACCCAAGGAATTCTAAATCTATAATAGAATTCGAAGGGTTTCTTCTATCTCAAGGCAATCTATAATTTCTTGAAATAACTGGTATCCTTCCATAATAGCTTTAGGAAAAATACTTTTTACAGGTCCATGAATATTAAACCATTCGATGAACCATCATGGAAAACCTGTAGAATTGTTAGTTGATATTTCTTTATCAAAGTAGATGAACCACGAGTGGTTATAATTCTTATAATAAAGTATATTATACCAAGGTTTATGTAGTACTCATAATTGTAATTGAGGCCATGATAATTAACAAAAAAAATTTTAGCTATGTACGAAGATTGATCCCACTAATTAAGCGTAAAAACATGGACTATCTGTAATTGACCGAAAGGTCTTTTATTATCAGGATCTACTCTATGGTTGATCATTGCTAAATTGGTATCAACTAAATTGAGTTCATTGTATTTTCTATCTTTTTTCATATTTTCTGGAAGGAAATTCCAGATTTGATGGTACAAGAAAACAACTTTAAAGGTTTGCTCAATTTTTTTGCTATAATGACATGACTCTAATGGACAACCATAGGTCATATAATCTTTAGTAACATACTCAGTAGATGACTGAGCAGTTTGGGCATACGAGGCTATAGGTTGGATCAAAAATGGCTATATTTATGAAGAAGATGCCTTCACTAAAGACTGTGAGGTGAATGACCTCACCTGAAGTCCTGTAATTTGTTTGCCTATAGCATAGTCTTATGGTCGCATGGACCCTTTTTCTATAGATTTCTTAGGAGTCTTAACCATTGGGGCTAAGACTAGAGCTTTATCTTTTTCTTTATTTGGTCTTCCACAGGAGGAAGAGCCTCCGCGGGTAATCATTTATTGGTAATACTAGGAATTCCTTGTAGAAATTCTCTTGTCAAAAAATATGGTAGAAAATTGTTTTCTCCTTTAATAAATTCTATATCAAAATCAAAACAAGATAATAAAGATTGCCAACTAGCAAAAATCTTTTTGATACCAAATTCTTAACATCTTTCTGTAAAACATTTCTTGCTACTTTACAATCAATACGTAATAAAAACCTTTGATTTATCAAATCGTCTTGAAATTTTAAAATACATAAAATGACTGATAAAATTTCTTTTTTAATGGTGGCATACTTTAGTTGGATTCCTACCCAACTTCCTAAACGATATCTTACTATATGTTCTCCTTTTTATGTTCTCTATTTGACGATACCTCCAAAACCTATCTTAGAGGCATCTGTCTCAACTATCTTAAACTTACTAGGGTCAAGTATCCCTAAACTTGGCAGCTCTCTATCTTGTAACTTAATTTTCTTAACTATACTGGTCATACTACTATCCCAAGCAAGAGGGTTTTTCTTAATTTCTTAAACAGAGGCTGTACCTTAACTCTAAGATTTGGCACAAAATCGGCTATATAGTTTAGACACCCTAGAAGTCTCTGTAATTAATTCTTATCTTTAATCTCATCTGGAAATTTATTTGCAAATTCAATGGCTCTATGATATATCTATATTTTATCATGGTATTTTATATCTTATTTAGGGGTTTTATCATTAATATTGAGCTAAAATGCATTTATTATGATAAAATTGAATTAAAGATGATTGTGTGTAAAAAAATAGCCAAATAAGGGAATAATTGTTACATTAGATTAATTATCTTGAGTGATTAATTTTTGGGATGAAAGGTATTACATTGTATTTAATTTTTCCTTGTAGAAAATGGAAAAAATGGGCTGAAATTGTTGTTGTTGAGATTTGGTGAAAATTACATAAAATGACCCAAAAATTTTGAAATGCCGCAGAGTAGTCAAGGGAAATTACATAAACGTGCCCAAACCGTCCAGAAATTGCACAAATAGCCTAATTTCTGAAAATCAGCATCTTAGAGGATTGTATATCAAGATTTTCGAGCAAAAAAAAAAACAACGGCTCACATCAGTTCTACTCCCACCCTTTATCATCTTTCATCAAGAATCCCCCTTTTTCATCATCCACCACCATCTTCTTCCTCATTCTTCATTGTTTCTTCATCTCATCTTCCATAACCAACCTTCCAATCATCCATCTATGGCTTCTTTGTGTAACAAACACTTTGAAGTGGTGGTTTGCTCCATGAGGGGCTAATTTTCTTGTGCTTGTTGGAGGGGATGATCTAACTTGAGCTATATAACTTCTTAATTCTTATAGGGGAGTTGTTTATTTTTTATCCACTTGCCTAATTATATTTCAATTTCTTATGTTAGGTTTTGTTATATGATTGTGAAACTAAGACTTGTCATTCAATTTCTCTGTGTGGATTGATTAAACTTGTAATAGTGATTGGGATTTGTACCTTGATGCTTGAATTTCTATTTCCTATTTTTGAGCTCAATGGAATTATATTATCTATCATCATTTGATTGATTGTATGATTAGTTATCATTTGTCTCCATGAGCATTTGCATTTAGTGGAACAAGTTACTTTAACCAATTTCCATTACACACTAAGTGGTTTATGAAAAATGGTTTAATTGGTGATTATAGCCTAGTGTTTAAGAATGATTACTGATTAAATTCATTTCACCCAAACCATGTTTGGGGTTCGCAATGTGACTTAGTGGTAAATTTACTCCCATATCTTTTCTCAAGCAAGGATAGCTAGTATTCCATCTCCAAGGAGAATTCCTTCATTAATTTTTCTCAAATCCAATTTCATCAAGTCATTCTTTGTTATTTGAAAAGACAAAAAAGAGTAGTTTAGGATTTATTTTCATTGCATTCACAAGTAGTTTGATAGATAAAATCAATTTCAAACCCCTTTTAATGTTACTTTTGATACTTAGGTTAGCCTAGGATTTCAAATAAAGAGGCTTCGCTAGATAATCGACCTGAGTTGTGCTATATTGCATAATTTGGAATTTTTTTAAATTTAACCCAAGGTGGCTAAAGGTGTTAAATCACTGTACTAGTTGGAGTTATCATTCCCTGATAAATTTCCATTCCTATAAACTTAATCTTAGTTTGAAATAACTTCATCTTAGTATGTGATATATTCAAATGTTGCAAATGTTGTTCTATAGAGTTAGAAAAGACCAATACACCATCTATATATACAACGGTAAATTCACTATAATCATTAAAAATATCATTTATTATATTTTGAAATTCTGAAGGATCATTCTTTAATCCAAAGGGCATTACATTCTATTCGTAATGTCCAAATGGTACTGTAAAAGTTGTTTAGTATCTATCTTGTTCAGCTATTTGTTTTTATAATATCCAAACTTCATATCAAACTTAGAAAATATAGTTGCCTTATGTAATCCTAATATTAAATCTTTCTTATTGGGAATTGGATATCTGATCCATTTTAAAGCTGCGTTTAATGGTTTATAATTTATTACTAATCTTGGAGTTCCTCTCTCTATTTCAGTGGCATTTTGAACATAAAATGTTACACAATTCCAAGGTGATTTATTAGGTCTAATTATCCATTTTTCTAATAATTGCTGCATTTCTTTTTTTGCAATATTCCATTAATTCAACAGGCATCTGTAAAGGTCTAGCTTTAGTGGATATTTGTCTTTCATTAAAAACTTTTTCATATGGCAAAGCTACAATATGCTTCTTTCTATCCCAAAAGCATTAGGATGGTCTGCACATATATTATCTTTAAATTTATTCTATAACACTTCTATTCTTCTCTTAATTGTTTCATTATTTATTTGTTCCTCAACTCTTTTATATCTAATTTATTCTTGTAAGTGATTTATTTTATTTTCTTTAATTTTTATTCTATTTATCCTAAACATTGAATTATCTTTTAAGAAATTTACTTCTCTTTCTATAATTGGAACTAACCATTCAAAAGTTATCTTTTTCCCCATTACTTTAGTGGTTATTCCCTTATGGGTTACTTTAAATGGTATTAGTTGGCATATAAAAGGAATTACTAAAATAATCGGTTCACTTAAATTTTTTACTAACACAAACATATTTTTAAAACATATTTCTTCATTACATATATGGGCATTATTTAGCTTATAATTTACTTGTAATTTAGAATCATTGGCAGCAGATACATTTTCTAAAGTTTTTTCATAATATTTTGTAGGTATTAATCCTTCTTAGATGCAGTTTATATCTGCTCCAGAATCTATTAACATCACTACTATTCTTGAATATTCATTATTTATTACTAAATTTACCTAACAATACCATTATTGATATATGATTCTTTTAATAATATTTACAATTTTTTTCTTGATCTATAGTTGTTTTTATTTCATTATTAAAATCTTCTGTAATTTTTACAGCTTCTTGATCTATTTTCTCATGATTTTGATATAAAATATCTAACTTAACTTTAATTTCTGTTATTTCCCATTCTTATATCTTCTTTAATATTTTTAATTTCTTCTTGTAATATTTTTACTACAATATTTTGTTATGATGTATGATTAAATCTTTGTAATATATTATTAAGTGTTATGGTGGTCTTTGATCTTGAATTTTTTGTTCTTCATTACTTATTATACCTCTAATTTTTAATAAATATTGTTTCTTAATATCTTCATCTGTGATTTTGTCTATTACTCCCTCCAGTCCTAATTATAAGACCACTTTGACTTTTATGGAGAAATCAATAATGCAAAATTAATCACTTTAAATTGTCTATAGTTATCCTTTTTCCTCAAAACTAATTTATTCTATTTATAAATTAACATATAATCTAATTACATGTGGCATATGTTATAATTTAGTGGTTTAATTTGCTTCCTTAACTTCTACAAAAAAAGTCAAAGTAATCTTATATTTAGGATCGGAGGGAGTATTTCAATATGGAAGTTGATGTTTTCTGTAGATATCACATTAACTCTTTTTTTTATTACAATCTTTACAATTACATAGTCCTATACCTAGGCATTCATTATCTATTGATGTATCTGAATTAGTATCTTCTTCTGAACTGGTTCCCTTTATTCTATAAATATTTCCTATGTCTTCTTTATCAAAGGATTCATAATCTTCCGAACTAGAGTCATTATAATCTTCATTGATCATTATTCTTAGTAGATTTGCTTTATTTTCTTCACTTATGTTAAGATTTCTAATTTTCTTTTATGTTTTACAATTTCTCGCATAATGACCAAATTGACCGCACTTGTAACAAACTATATCTTCTAAATCCTTTTTACCTATACAATTCTTTTGCTTCATATTATTGGTATTGTTTGTAACACCCCAAAATTTCAAAAAGAATTAATAAAGAAATATTCAGAATATTGGGGTATTATTTGATATTTAAAAAAATTTTAAATAAATTTGGAAATTAAAGCGTATCTAGAGAAATTATTTTGGGAGTAATTCAGATTAAATTGAAAGGAAAATGGTAAATAAAATTTTTAAAGAAGGGTATAATGGGAAAGAGGAAATGAGAATGATAAAATCTGCCCATAATTGAAAATATCAACCGAAGGGGTAAAATGGTAAATTACCATTTAAAAATATCTCTTTTCCTTTTATATTTCTTTCTCTCTCTTTATTCTTTATTTTCCTCTTCTCTCTCCCCGAAAGCTATCTCCCTCCGCTCTCAATCTCTCTGTTTTTCCTCTGTATTCTACGATGGTGGTTGATGGTGAGGATGACGAGGATCAGCGGTAGGAAACGACGGATGCACAAGGGAAGCTTAGGGTAACCTTAGGTAAACTTCTTTTCATTGTTTTCCCTTCCTCTTTCAGTCCGATTTGAGTGAGTTTGGGGGAAGGATGAGTTCGATTATAGGGGTTTTAAGGTTTCTAAAATTATAGAAATAAAGTTTAGGCTTTGATTTTAATGTTTTGGGAATGATTTGGCGTTTGCTTGATTTGCTTTGAAGCCTCTGGGAAAAGTCACTGTTCACTGTCGCTTATATGTGTGATTTCGGGTTTGAAGCTGAATCAAAGTCTGACTAAACTTGGATAGAAGTAAAGTACAATTGATAATTGTAGTTGTACGTTAAATTTTGAAACCTTGTATTAATTTGATTCTTGTCCTCTGGCCGAGATTCTGTTGGTTTCAAATCTTTGCTCCTTCCTCTGTAATTTTCTTTCCTGATTATGTTAAAGGGAGGATGGAATTAAGGTTGATTGTGTATGGTTGATTTTTAATTGGATGAAGAATTGTTTTCCTTTTCTTCCTTTTTCCCTGCTCTATTCGATCAGTGATGAAGAAGAAGGTGGATGATGAATTTAAATTGTTTGGTGTGTGGATTCTGGGGATTTTTGGAAATTTCTGTTTCTTTTCTCTATTGATTCGGTTCTCTGGGGATGAAAGGATGATGGAATTGGTTTTTCATTGTGTATGTTCAATTAAGGATTGAACGTGAAGTCCTGAGCTGATTTTATTTTCTTCTTGCTCTGTTGAATCGGCGCTTCGGTGATGAAGGAAATTAGTGATGTTGGAAGTTAAATGGGAATAATCACCTTTCATGTTGAATTTTTGTTGTGGAGTTTATCTGATGTTTCGCTGATTTTTCTCCTCTTAGCTCTGTTGTTCGGTATTATAGAGAAGGGAAAGAAGTGATGGTGTAGTTCTATATTCGATGGTTTTGTGTAGAGGCAGTAAGGATAGGTTACAAGAATAGAAATAGAATTTAAGTATGATGGTGAATGTTGAGTTGTTCACCGAGCAAATGGAATTATGAAACTGAGCATGATGATTTTGGTTTGGGGTGTTTCAAATCAGTTTAAACTTGAAATTAATCTCTAATGAAATAGGACTTGAATGGGTGATTAATCTGAGATTAGAATTAGGCAAGAGGTGATGAAATATTGTAGTAAGGACTTGTTCAATTGATGAGTTTTGTAATAGTCAGTCCTGTAAATTGATTAATATGGTACTTTTGAAAAAGAAACTCAAGAGTTTTACTAGAACCTAAAGTTACATAGGGGTTCAATTAGCTATCTCAAATGTTTTATTGAGTATAAGCTGTAGGAATCCCGAAATTTAAGGGATTGATAGGAATTAATTAGGATTGATATAATTAATTAGGGATTGACAGAAATTAATTAGGGGAATCAAATGTAAATAGAAACTTCTATTTTTGAATTATTCTCTCTGATTTGTAATCCCATTAATCTTGGTATGCTCATAAATGACCAGAGATTCAGTTTTGTGTATATAATCACCTGCCTGATGTGAATAAAAGTATGCAGAATTCTCCATACCTATCGGTTTCTTCATGGTATCAGAGCTACAAAGAAGAATATGATAAACTGATTCTGCTTCCACACAAATGGAGTCGATTCCCTTGTCGGATCCACTGAACATTAAGATGGGTTCGTCAGGTGGGAGGTCCTCCAGCACATATGATGGGTCTCACCTAGTTTTAGCTAGGTTTGAGAACCCATCAGTCCAGATCATTCTGGACAAATTATCAGCTGAAAATTACAAAGAATGGGCCCATGCAATGTACCGGCCTTTCAAAGACAGAAGGAAGCTTGCCTACATTAAAGGAGACAAGCGGAGCCAACTCAAGTCTGATGAAGCAACGATGCAAGTGTGGCAGGCCGAAGATGCAATCGTAGCTTCATGGCTGGTTAATTCAATGAGTCCAAACCTGAGGAGATACTTCATGTACATGTCCACGGCATACGAAATTTGGGATGCTGTCCGAGAAGCATATGGTAACAAGGGTAACTCCTCTCTAATCGTTGATTTAAAATCAAAATCATGGAACCTGAAACAAGGAACCCTTTCATTAGGCGATTACTACCTTGTGGCAAGAACTTGATCTTATAAATGATGATGCTCCATGTTGTGCTGCTCATATTGCTAAGTACAATTAAAAAGTGGAAAAAGAGCTCCTTTTTTAGCTTCTTGCAGGTTTAAATGCCTCTTTTGATGCTGTTCGGGGCCATATTTTGATGCAAGATCCCCTCCCTTCTGTACGTGAGGCCTATGCCACTCTCTAAAATGAAGATTCCAGGAAAATGGTTATGCTGAAAGATGAATCAGCACCTTGAATATCTGCAAATGAACCATCTGCTCTTGCAGTCAGATTTCCAGAAAATCATCAAGGCAAAAATAGACCTGCTTGTGAACACTATAAGAAGGTTGGCCACACTAAAGATACCTACTGGGATCTACATGGAAAACCTCTAGATTGAAAGCCTAAGAAAGGAAAAGGCCGTGCACATGTAGCAGAATCAATGAAAGATGATGAAGTAGACATTCCTGTCCCGACGCCTCAAGGTGATAAATTTGACAAAATTCTTGAAATGCTTGCAGCTCTTCAAACAAATAAACAACCAACTGCTGTGGTAGTTAAGCGAGGTAATTTTTCAAAGGCCCTTGTTAATATTAAAAGAATGAACCCGGGAAACTGTTCGATAGTAGACTCAGGAGCTTCGGATCATATGACTGATGATATTACTCTCTTCCGTTCTTATACTCCTGCTGTCACTAGTTTGACTGTTAAATTTGCTGATGATTCTGATTCTAATGTTGCTGGTATGGGTAGCTAGCTGTCACCCCCACCCTTGTTCTCAACAATGTATTACATGTGCCTAAATTAAAATGTAGTCTACTATCTGTTAGTACATTAGCCCGAGATGAGCGATGTCATGCTAATTTCTTCTCCACTCATTGTATTTTTCAGGATCTCTTAACGGGGACGACGATTGGCTGTGCTAAAGAATTTGATGGGCTATACTATCTGAATGATAATGCATCTTCTCATATGATTTCATGTAATAAAGTGTCTCTTCCTAAAATCAGTGATTTGGACTTATGGCACAAGTGGTTAGGACGCCCTAATTTTAAATACATGTCTCACATACTTCCATCCTTGTTCTCAAATAAAGATATATCTGATTTCCTTTGTGATACGTGTGAGCTCGCCAAACATCACCGCACTTCCTTCCCGAGTAAACCATATCGTGCATCAAAACCATTTTCCGCAATCCATAGTGATCTTTGGGGTCCTTCTCGTGTTCCAAATCGTTTGCATTCAAAGTAGTTTATAACCTTTATTGATGATCTTACACGTGTAAGTTGGGTTTATCTTTTAAAAGAAAAAAGTTATGTGTATTAAACATTTATCGATTTCTATAACATGATTCAAGCTCAATTTCACACAAAAATCCAGATTTTTCATACTGATAATGGAACCGAATATTTTAATACTAATCTTTTGAAGAATCTCAAAGATCACAGGATTATCCACAAAAGTAGTTGTCCTTTAGTCCACAACAAAATGGCATAGCTGAACGGAAAAATAGACACATTCTTGAAACCGCTAAAGCTCTTTTGCTGGAAAACAATGTACCTAAATTTCACTGGGGGATGCTATATTAACTGATGTTTTCCTAATCAATCAGATGTCTAGCAAACCTTTGTCATATAAAACTCCTCTCCAAGTCCTTCATAATCACTACAATTTTCCATACCTTGAAAACACCCTGCCTCTTCGAGTATTTCGGTGACTACATTTGTTCATCTTCACCATACTACCAAACTTGATGCCAAAGTTGTCCACTGCATTTTTCTAGGTTAATCAGGGACTAAAAAGGGGTATAAATGTTATGATCCTATCACTAAACACCTCTTTGTCACATGTGATGTCACATTTCATGAGGATCACGCATTCTACCCACAGTCTTCAATCAGGGGGAGAAATGGAGTGAATTTTAGCCTGAAAATAACAATATACCTAGCTCATCTCAATCAGAACCTGAATTACCCGAAACAGAATTATTCCCAAACTTTCCTATTGTGCATTCAGAACCACACGAACAGGACGAATCTGTGCCTAAAGATAAAGAGACAACTGGTTCAAGTAGGGACATGGAAAATACAATAGTCTATACAAGAAGGCAGAGCACAGATACAGCCCCTCAACTTCCAAGCACACACCAAGAATCAAAACCAATAACAGGTCCGGAAGAAGAACAACGTGAAGAAACAAATGATGCAGATGACCTGAATCTACCAATTGCCAAGAGGAAGAAGCCGAGAGCATGCATAAGGCATCCTATTGAGAAATTTGTCTCTTATCAAGCTCTTTCTGTGAGGTATTGTGCATTTGTGTCTCATCTTGATGAACTGACAATTCCTAGTAATATAGATAAAGCATTAGCAAGGCCGGAATGGAGAAAAGCTGTTTTTGAGGAGATGGATGCTCTCAAGGAAAATGGCACATGGGAGGTAGTTGATCTACCAAAAGGGAAGAAAGCTGTAGGTTGCAAATGGGTATTCACCCCAAAATACAAAGCAGATGGTAATCTTGACAAGTAAAAGGCAAGGCTCGCTGCAAAAGGTTTTTCACAGGTATATGGAATGGACTATACAGAAACTTTTGCCCCGGTGGCAAATCTGAACACAATTTGAATATTGTTGTCCCTAGCAGCAAATTTCGATTGGCCTCTCCACCAATTAGATGTCAAGAATGCCTTCCTTAATGGAGAACTAAAGGAGGAAGTCTATATGAAGCTACCTCCAGTTTTCCCTGGGAAAAGATCAAGTCAAGTGTGTAAACTGAAAAAATCATTGTATGGTTTAAAACAATCACCCCATGCTTTGTTTGAGAGGTTCAACTGTGTACTGAAGAAGCAGGGGTATATTCAGGGACAAAGTGACCATACTTTATTTTTTAAATATCAGAACAATAAAATAACAGTGTTAGCTGTGTATGTAAATGATATTGTCCTTACAGGTGACAACATATCAGAAATTGATCGCATCAAAGGGGCCCTAAATAAAGAACTCCAAGTAAAAGATCTCGGGGAAATGAAATATTTTCTTGTGATGGAAGTAGCAAGGTCAAGAGAAGGTATCTACATATCTCAGAGAAAATATATTCTAGATCTTCTCAAGGAAACCTGGATGATGGCATGTAGACCAAGTGATACTCCTATACGGGTGGACAAAATCAATGATGATGCTGATTTAGAAAAATCTGTAGAGATAAGAAAATACCAAAAGATTATGGGGAAACTTTTGTATCTCTCCCACACACACCCAGACATAGCCTTTGCAGTTGGGGTTGTGGGCCAACACTCTCACGATCTGAAGCAAAAGCACCTGAACGAGGTATACAGGATACTTAGGTACTTGAAGGGCTCCCTAGGTCGAGGTCTTTTGTTCAAAAAATTAGAGAAAAGGAATGTAAAAATGTTCACCGATGCTGATTGGGCGGGTGATGAAGAAGATAGGAAGTCAACCTCCGGATATTGTACATATGTCTGGGGAAATTTGGTTACATGGAAGAGCAAGAAGCAAACTATTGTTGCAAGAAGTAGTGCTGAAGCAGAATACAGAGCCATTGCTCTGGAATCTGTGAACGATTTTGGGTGGAACGAGTCCTTGAGGAACTAAGGATGATAGTGAATCTTCCAATCAAGATGTATTCTGACAGTATGGCTGCAATTAGCATCTCTCACAATCCAGTACAACATGACCCAACCAAGCATGTTGAGATTGATCGGCACTTCATAAGGGAAAAGATTTATGATAGAACCATAAGCCTCACATATGTTCCCTCTAGAGAACAAACCGCAAATGTGCTTACTAAGGGATTGGCTAAGGAAAAGTTTGAATATTTTGTTGGCAAGTTGGATATGATCAACATGTATGATCCAACTTGAGGGTAAGTGTAGGAATCCCGAAATTTAAGGGATTGACAGAATTAATTAGGGGAATCAAATGTAAATAGAAACTTTTGTTTTTGGATTATTCTCTCTGATTTGTAATCCCATTAATCTTGGTCTGCTCATAAATGACCAGAGATTCAGTTTTGTGTATCACCTATCTGATATGAATAAAAGTATGCAAAATTCTCCATACCTGTCGGTTTCTTCATAAGCCTCTAAGAGTTCAACATGAGACTAAAGGACTAAAAGATTAGGATTGAAATAAAGGGTTCTAAATATGGAATTTTCACTTATAAAGTTTATTCTGTGTTAGTGAACCCTTACACGTTTGACAAAATAATAATCCTTGTTGCTGAAGAGTTGATATGAAGTTGGGATCAAGTTAGTGTTTGAAGATTTAAGGTTTTAAACCTAATTGTGGTTTATTTTTTGAGGTTTTATTAAATTAAGGTAGTTCATGATTTGATAATGGGTGATAGTATTGGATTATCTACTCTGTTTAGTTGAATTAAAGATAGATAGAATTGTGAAAATAGTGTAAGGGATGTAGGAAATGATGGGTGGAAGTAAGTGTAGTTCAGCTTCTTATGAGAAATGGGATTGGTTAACTTGGTCAATTAATGCAATGGATTACACATGAAGTATGGAGATTAAAGAAGATTGTTAGGGATTCTGATCATTTGGAGTATAAATTACAGGTTTAGGAAAAGGGGAACAATTTATAAAATGGTGACTTATTTTATGGGAATTGTTTTGAAGATTTATGGGTAGCAGAAGATAATATGAGATTGAATCAACATGAGGTAATTTTGAAGAATTGATTCCATATTATATGTAGGGGTTAATTGATGTTTGATTGTAGGATAAAAATGGGAACAAGGGTTGTAATTGATGAAGAGGTTTTGAATATATGAGGTATGGATCCTAGAACTAAGGGAAGGGGAATGATTTATAATGTTGCAGCCTAATTTATGAAAGTTGTTTAAAGACCTTTGGATGATAGGGTAAGATGGTTGACGGAGCTTAAGTTAATATGAAAAGTTAGAAAGATTTAGTATTGGAGATTTTATTATGGTTGGAATTTTAAAGCTTAGCTATTTATTATTTCAATTGGAAATATGGGGTAAATAAATTATAAGCAATTGTTAGGAAAATAGAGGAAAGAGGTTGTTATTGAGGATTTAGTAGAGACATTTGAAGTTGAGGTTTTAGGAAGGAAACTATTAATTCAAATTAATTGTTAATAAATGAGGATTTAGAATATAAAGAATTAAAGTGGGTCAAGTTGATTAATGATTTTCGTATTGAGAAATGCGAAGTAATTATTGAGGTATTTTTGGAAGAAAGATAAGGGAGAATTATGTTAATAATGATTGTTGAGGATGGATTGATTTATTCTTGATATTGTGCAATAAATTGAAAAGAGGCTATGTGTTCATGTCTTTATATGTTTGTTGCTTGTTTTACTTGATTAGGTAATTAGCAAATAAATTAGGAATTTTGACTGAAATGCATGTTAGAAAATAGAAAGGGTAGAAATAATAGGTAGTTTATTAGGAAAGTGAGAGACGCCCGAATATTATGAATAAGCCTACATATTAATATATTATTCTTATATTATAAATTTCATAGGAAGGGATAGTGGAGTTGAATCTCCATAGCACATCGAACAGGAAGAACCCAATTACGAGTAATTTCTAGAGTTAGGTAGCAGTTTATTTCATAACATAACTTTTACATGTATAATTTCGTAATATCTGTTGCAAGTTTACATTATGTATGAAAGTGATAAACCTTGTTAATTCCTGCATGGAATTTTTACTTCCCAGTTTATAAAGCACTTCAACGCTAGGTGGGTCGCAACCCATAGCGAGATTAGTTATCATAACTTAATTGTTATGAAAGAGAAACCCTGCAGGTACAGTTACCACATTATTTAACAAACATATTGTTAATAGTGGCTGGTAGAGCATATAGCGCAGTAAGTATGTGTAATTGTGTTATTTGTACAAGCTTATAAAATGTATAATGGCAATGCATACATGAAAATAACAGTGTATGATATAAACTGCGTTAAATTGCTGTTTCAGAGAAGCTGGAAAGAGGAGTAAGCTTTTTAGGCTAAGGTAGTACAAAGGAGCATGAATGCCTGCTATATTTTGTACCAATGTAGATAGCTAATTTGGGACCTAGTTACTTGTGTGTGATACAAGTTTAAGTAACTAGAACAAGCTGGTAACTTATAAAGTAGTTAATATATAACTGTATATATATATATGTATATATATCACTAATGATTAGTATAGATGTGTATTCAGATAAGAGGGTTATCAGTTGAGGTAACCCCAGTGTTTCAAGTGTATGAATGATAGGAACCTATAAGTAGATATTATAATATAAAAGGGTTTTTGCTCCCCAAACACTATCAATAAAGGGTAGGACCATAAGAGAATTAAATTAATTTAATTGTTTTATGAACCACTCTGATTTATAAAAGGTTTTAAGTTGTTCCAATTTGTCTGAAAGGCCCATTCCAACAAAAATGAAGTTGGAATAATGTTTGGAAAGAAAAAGTTTTAAATTTTTCGTACTTTCGGGCTTCTGATATTTGCAAAAGTGGTTATAAATCAATTAAAATACTCTAGTATAGTAGTAAAAGTTTAGGTGTTACATTGTTCTTAGATTTTTTATTGGTATTGTTCTTTTGCTTCATATTATTGGTATTGTTCTTAGATTTTTTATATTTTTTGAACCATTTAGGCTTATTATACTTTTTATGTTTGCTATATCCTACAAACCTTTTCATTTTCTTATGAGATGGGGCTCTTATATTTTCAAATCCATATTGTTCACAGAAATTTCCTAATTCATATTTACCCATTTTTTCTCATTATATAATTTTCTCTGAAGTTTTATATCTCTACATATTCCTAATCCCACTATGTTTATAAATGTAATTGTATTACCGTATGTTAAATCTCTATATCTTATGGTTCCCCCATTTCGACTTCTTATTTCTTCCTTAACTTTCTTTTCAAATAACTTAGATGATCCTGAAATAAATTTTTCTTTTCAAAAATCTGAGTTACCATCCTGTCTATGAAACCATCTTGTCTATGAAATACTTTAGGAATAAAATTATTTTTATACCACTTGAAATCTGCTAATGTTGGGCATCTTAAATTAATTAATTGCTCCATGTATTTTTCTTGTAGTCCTATTGGTTCACCTATAAAGGCCTTTATAATAGCATATAAAAGTTGTTCTAAATAGTCAAGTATTAGATAGTCATTTTTTATCTGTTGAGCATTTTTAATAGCATGTTTTTCTTCTTCAATGAGAATGTTTTCCCTCCATCCTTTTATACTTTGTGTAAAACCTTGAGTTATTATATGTAGCATTTCAGTATCAGAATTTCCTTTAGTCCTATAAGCTGTAATGGCCACAGTTATTTCCTAAGTGAAATTCATTATTTCATATTCACTGTGACCATCTAAATTCCATTCATACACAAAGGTTCCAATTCCATCATAAGAAGATCCTAAATGTAAACTTCTTTCTTCAATCTGTAAATCGAGAAAAGTTGGCCTGGGATAATAATTTCTTTGGAGACCTTTATGATATTTGTGACTAATTTTATTTATTTTTAGTTCATCCTCTTCAAATTGTTGTTCTATTTTTTATAATAGTATTTATTTTTATAGTTGATTGTTTCTCTTTATCTTTTAGATTTAAATTTCCTAATTGTTTTCTTATTTGTGACTAATTTGATTTATTTTTAGTTCATACTTAAATATAGGCAACTGAGGATCTAATTTTCCTATATTATATAATGTAGAGGTAGATGGTTTGTCTGTATCAATTTTATTTTCTATTCTAGTTAATTGTTGTCCTATTGTATATATGTTTTATTAGTATAATTATTTTGTTGCTGTATTTTTTTTTTAATTTGATTTGTCTTTTATAGGTTCTATAATTTTTAATGGTGAAGCTATAGCTTCATCATGTCCTACTTTAATACTTATTTCTTCTAAAGGTGGATGTACCGAGAATACTATCTTATTTTTATATTTCCAATTTTTTACGCTATTGGTTGTTACCTTTATGGATGGGTGATTTTTTTTTTTTTTTTTTGCAAAGGAATTAAAAATTCCACTGTTATATGTATACATTCTTAACCATTTAAAGAAATAAATTTTGGTTCTTAAATTTTTCATGTCTATATGCCATTGTTCTCTTGTATTTGCTTGTTCTTTTTCTGTAAATGTTGAGAAAAACCATTCTCTTTCCTTCTTATGTTTTTCTAACATAAATTATTTTCTTATTAAATCTTATTAATTTCATAACTAAGATCCCTTATTACTCTTAATCCTAAAGCTACCGATTGATAATTTGAGGGTTCAAATTCTCTATCAATTTCAGATTATGTTTCTAAGTTATTTTGTTCATATATAGGTTGATGTATAGTTGGCTCAAAGTCTACTCCTCTTAGTTTATATCCCAGATTAGAGTTATCTATGGAAGGTCTCAATTCTATAATGGGTTCATTATTTCTTATATGTGCATTAGAGGTTGAGGCTGATCTGTTTAGCATTCTATAAATAATATCTCCTTCTGAATTTTGAATTATTTGATCTAATTCTAGTCTTTTTAAGGGTGCAGGAGGAGCTATATTATTAAAATTCCAATTTTCTGGAAAACTCATTTCATTATGCTTTAACATTCTTGGTATAAGAATAGTTGTCTTAGTTGGATCTCCTACCTCAATTAACATAGTTTCTCCTTTAGGTGATTCTTTTAAGGCTGCAAAATTTTGATGGGTCTTTGTTAGCTTAAACATTAGCCTATACTGGAGAACAATGGCAATAGTACCTGGTGCTCAAGAAAGCATCAGATGCTAGTTCTAACACTAACGCTTCTCTTACTGCATCATCTTTTATCTTAATTGTATAATTTGAAAAACAATCAAAATAAACTGATCCATTATGAAGATTTGTTTGTATAATTCCTACTATAGAATCTTTAAAGTTTCCTGTTTGTCTCTTATCTCTTATACAAGCAAGAACGAGTTTATCTAATTCTTGTCTAAAATTTGGCTTTACTGCAACTTGAAGTAATCCTATATGGATCCAAGTATAGCTAATTTTATATTTTTCTATTAACTCCAAAGGTATCATATTTATAACTTGTTTACTAGCTGCAATAGATATATCATTTTCTATAGTCTGAGTAACATAAGAAAAATCAAAAGTAGTCTTTCTATAGACTTCAGATGTCTTAAAGGTAGGCATAGACCAATTCTATAATCTTTCTTGTAGGACTTGCCTAGTAATTTATGCATAATTATGGGTATGTTCTTCTATTGTTTCTACAGATCTATTTTCATTATCTTCATTAAAGGCTAAACTACAACTCCTTAAACTCTTACTGCTACTGGCTTTACTTCTACTATCTAAACCAAGAATTTGTTTTCTTAACCAACTTGTCAATACTATTTCTAGTTTGACGGGAACACCAAGGCTAAACCAATGGTCTTACGCTCTCTCTGCCGGGACCAACCTCTCAAGCTTACCAACGTTTCCATCAGAAATTAAAACACTAATTTTGAAGAAACAATAATCACATAACCAGCCAAGAAAACAAAGAAATACCTCTGATACCATAGGTGTATCAGGACCAGCCAGAGTATATCACTAGCCAAGACAAGGAAACAAAAATAAAGGAAACAGAAATCACTTGAAGTCTCATCTTAAATTCACACACTTCAACCTTCCATCTTAGCATCTTCGTCATCGTCATCAATTTCCTCAATTCTCATCTTCTTCACTGCTGGAGCATAATCACTCTTAAATCAGTGTGTCCACACTCATCTTCAAACTCTCGAGCTCATCAAGAAGGTGCCTTTCTACTGTCCAAACATCACTCTAATCTTCTCGAACTTACTACTTATCTCCAGCAATGCTTCCTTCAATGCAGATACTTCCACAAATGGATTAGCAAGATCCTCAGCACATACGATACTATGACCTCGTACCTTCTTGCTTGGGATTTGAATCAAGATATCCGACTTTTGCCCAATAGTCGCATTAACCAATCCTCCAATCTTTTCCACACGATATGCTAATGAAGTGCCTTTAGGCCCAGCATCTATATAGACTGTCGAGTTCTCATCAATTTCTTCCTTCACAAGCATCCTTGACAATTCTGTCACCACCTTCCTTTCAAGCCACCTCCTAATTGGTCTAGCTCCATAAACCTGCAAGTAACAAACATATGTTTTGAGCGTCTTTTATAGCCGGTCCCAAGCCCAGGTAAAAGAAGAAGTTTGTGTTAGGCCCTGATAGTCAACGTAAAACCCTGTTGAATCTCTTAAACATAGATTAACGAAGAAATTGTGTAAATGATAGGTCGTCGCCTGTAAGTAACACACTGTATGGCTCATGACAATAAGAAGAGAGTGAGAGCTGCTACATCCTCCCCCGAATGCAATGTTAAGAGAGCAAGGGCTAGTCAAATTGTCATTGTCTAGATGTAATGCGTTGTATGGCTCGAGTACAGTAAGAAGAGAGCAAGAGCATGGATCCTCTCCTGAATGCAATGTTAAATGAGTAAGGGCTACCGCACTCCAATAGACAGAGGTGGCTAAAGAAGCTAGTTCATGAGAGTAATATCAGATTTGGTTCTTGGAACATAGGGACGTTAAATGACAAGTGTTTTGAGGTGGCACAAGTAATGAGTAAGAGTAAGATTAATATTGGGCTTGCAAAAAACTAGATGGCCTAGAGAGGGAACTAAGGAAATCACAGTCAATGGCTCAAAACATTGGTACACAGGAAAGGTAAATAGAAGGAATGGTATCGGTATCATTGCTGATAAAGAATGGTGGAAGAATGTAATGGAAGTAAAAAGGACTGAGGACTGAATCATATCCGTGAAAGTAATAGTAGGAAATGATACAATAAATATTGTTAGCACATATGCACCTCAAGTAGGGGCAGAAACACATTCTAAGGAAAAGTTTTGGGCAAATATTGAGAGGTTGATTCAAGGTACACCGTCAACCGAAAAAAATTTTATTGGGGGATCTTAATAGACATGTTAGTGAAGAGGTGAGACCATACGTAAGGGCTCATGGTGGTTTTGGTTTTGGGGAATTGAATAATGAATTACAGGCTATTACCGATTTTTCCTTTGCATACAACCTTAAGATTGTTAATACTTGCTTTAGGAAGTAGGATGAACAATTAATTACATACAAGAGTGGAACCCATAGGTCTCAGATTGACTTCTTTTTAATAAGGAATCCTGATAGAAGACTTTGTACTAATTGCAAAGTGATTCCTAAGATAGGGTGACCACACAACATAAAGTCTTAATTCTTGATATGCGGATTAAAGGTATAAAACAAAAGCGCCGAACAATCTTAAACTGAAAGATCAAGTGATGGCAGTTAAAGCAAGAGACGTTTAAGAGAAAGTTATTAGAGGAAGGGGTGTGAGAGTTACAAGGAAATACTAACATTATGTGGAAGAATATGGATAAGAAGGTTGAAATGTTCACAAAAGCAATTTTAGGAGAATTTAAAGGTTTTGGACTACGAGATAAAGAGACTTGGTGATAGAATGAGGATGTCCAAGAAAATGTGCAGATAAGAAGAATTGTTTTAAATCCATACACTTATATAATAATGCAGAAAATTGGAAAAAGTACCGCTTGGCTAAAAATGAGACTAAGAAGACAGTGAGTGAGCTAGTGCTAAAGCATATGAAGGGTTTTATATGGAGTTAAGGACAAAAGCCGGTGAAGAAAAGATTTACAAGATTGCAAAGAATAAAGAGAGAAATTCATGAGATTTAGATCAAATAAGAAGTATAAAAAATAAAGAAGGTAAAGTTTTGGTCACTGATGGATATATCAAGAATAGATGGGAGGCTTATTTTATAAATTATTCAATGATGGATATGAAGGTTCACCTTGTGAGTTGGAGAATTTAACAATTAGTGAAGATGAACTTAATAGGTCGTTTTATCGTAAAATTAGAGTTTGTGAGATTAGGGAAGCTCTTAAGAAAATGGAGAATGGTAAAGCTGTTGGACCGGATGGTATACAGATTGAAGTTTGAAAAATTTTAAGTGAAAAGGGGTTTGTTGTGGTTACCTAAATTATTTAATGACATTTTACGGTTCAAGAAGATACTTGATGATTGGAGAAAAAGACTTTAGTTCTTATTTATAAAAACAAAGGTGATATATAGAATTGTGAAAATTATAGGAGAATTAAACTTATGAGTCATACAATGAAACTATAGGAAAATGTGATTGGGCATGGGTTGAGATTGGAGACTAGTATTTCTGAGAGACAGTTTGGGTTCATGCCAGGAAGATCCACAACAGAAGCCATATATTTACTAAGGGGGAGGATGGAAAAGTATCGAAGTAGAAGAATAGACTTACATATGTTTTCATTGACTTAGAAAAGGCATAATATCGTGTAACAAGAGATGTACTTTAGAAAGCCTTGGAAAAGAAAGGAGTAGGTGTTGCATATATTAAAGTTATATAGGATGTGTATGATTGCGTATGGACTAAGGTTAGAACGCTAGAATGTGGACAAAAGACTATCCTATAATAATTGGCTTACATCAAAGATAATTTTTGAGCCCATATTTGTTTAACTTAATGGTAGAAGCTCTAACTAAGCATATCAAAGAAGAGGTTCCTAAGTACATGGTTTTTACTGATGATATAGTCCTTCTAACTGAATCAAATGGGTAAGTTAACATTAAATTAGAGATATTGAGAAACACTCTGGAGTTGAAAGATTTCCATCTAAGTATGAGTAAAACAGATTATATGCATTGTAATTTGACAAATAAACAAGTTAGAGGAGATTCTGAGGTTAAACTTGGATATTAAACCATCCCCTCAGGTGACAAAGTTTGAAAACTCAGGATCAATTATACACAAGATTGTGAGATTGATGACGATGACAACCATAAAATTCAAGCTAGGTGGTGTAAGAAGAGGAAAGCTTCTGGAATTCTTTGCGACTGGAACATGAACATAAAATAGGTGTAGTTGAAATAAGGATGTTGAGATTTATATGTGGTCATACAAGAAAAGATGATGTTGAGATGGATCTGTGGTCATACAAGAAAAGATAAGATTCGGAATATACGCGAACGAGTTAGAGTGGCTCGTATTAGTAAGAAAATGGTAGAAAATCGTTTGAGGTGGTTTTGATACTTTCAAAGAAGGCCATTAGATGCGTCAGTGAGGAGGTTAGACCAAACAGTCTGGAATCAGATTAAAAGAGGAAGAGAGACACCAAGGCGAACACTCAATGAAGTTATGAAGAGAGATCTCTTAATGAATAATATATCTAAAGATTTGGTTATTAATAGCGTACAATGGCGTCGTATGATCCATGTAACCGACCCCACCGAGTGGGATAAAACTTAATTGTTGTCGTCAATGTAATAACACCAACCTGGTCATGACTCTCTGCCACTACATAATCCAATGCTGCATCAGTTACTGCCATAGCAACTCCCATCTCATCAAAACGTACTGCAACATCTGTCATTTGCAACCTCGTAACCTTTCTAAGTTGATCATGTGAAAGAGGATCAAATATCACAATTTCATCAAGCCGGTTCAACAGTTCTGGCCTAAAATGGCTTTCCACCTGTACAATGAAAATAGTTTAGTGACTACAACATACACAAGAAATTCAATGTAAAGTTGATAATGCAAAAAATAGAAGAAAGAAGAAAAAAGCCATGCAATATGATACCTCTTGCATAACTTGAGCTTGAGCTTCTTGCATGGTACATTTTCCTAAAAGTCCATCCACGAGATGCTTTGCTCCAAGGTTTGAGGTCATGATGATGACAGTATTCCTAAAGTCCACTGTGCGACCTTTGCCATCAGTTAACCTCCCATCATCCAAGACCTGAAGTAAAATGTTAAGCACAGATTTGCATGCTTTTTCAACCTCATCAAAAAGGACCACACTATAAGGCCTTCGCCTCACAGCTTCTGTTAGTTGACCTCCCTCCTCATGGCCAACATACCCAGGTGGTGCACCAATCAACCGAGCAACAGAGTGTTGCTCCATGTACTCAGACATGTCAATTCTTACCAACTGGTTTTCATCATCAAAAAGTTGCTCAGCAAGAGCCTTTGCTAGTTCAGTCTTACCAACCCCAGTTGGCCCTAAGAACAGGAAAGAGCCAGTAGGTTGTTGACGTCTTCCCAAACCAGCCCTTGACCTCAAAACTGCCTCTGCAACCGCACTTACTGCTTGGTCTTGTCCTACCACTCTTTGGTGCAATCTATCAGCAAGTCCTATTAACCTTTCTTTCTCATTTTGGCCAAGCCTCGTCACTGGTATGCCAGTCCAACGACTCACTACCTCAGCTATTTGATCTGGTCCAACAGTTTCTGTCAACATCAAATTCTCACCAACGTTTCCTTCTAACTGTTGTATTGTGGATTCCACCTCTTGAATTGCCCCATATCGCAGGTCCGCAGCTCTGACAAGATCATGTCGCCTCTCAGCCTCCTGTAGAGAAAACAACTGCTCCTGCCTTTTCTGTTTGAGCCTACGAAGCTCATCAATCCTTTTCTTCTCTTTTCTATACTTCATCGTCAAAGGTTGAAGTTTATTGCTTAAATGTTTAAGCTCCTTTTGCACCTAAACATAGCAAGAACAATTAGAACTAATGAAACAAAATAAAGAGCCTATAATCCAAAACAGGAAACATAAACAAATTATATAAAAAAAACTACATACTTCATCAAGGCGTGCTTTACTGGCTTTGTCTGTTTCTTTCTCAAGTGCTTGGAGTTCAACTTTTAGCTGCATTATCTTTCTTTCAAGGTTATCAATTTCCTCAGGCTGACTATCAAGTTGAACTCTCACATTAGCACATGCCTCATCCATTAAGTCAATTGCTTTGTCAGGAAGGTGGCGCCCTATAAAGCCATGTATGCAATCATTAAGCATATATGCATAAGTGAAATATATGCCCTTAAAGTCACCAAATTTTGATGCAGGAAATATAAATAAAAGAACAACCCTCAGTATGATACATACCAGTAATGTAGTGGCTAGACAATTGAGCCGCAACAACCAAAGCACGATCCTTAATCCGCACACCGTGATGACCTTCATATCGCACTTTTAGCCCACGAAGAATGCTAATAGTATATGGGACACTGGGTTCAGCCACAAAGACCTGTAAGAATCTTCTTTCAAATGCACCATCCTTCTCTACATATTTCCTGTATTCCTCAAGCGTGGTAGCTCCAATGCATCGAAGCTGACCTCGAGCAAGCATAGGCTTGAAGAGATTGGCAGCATCCATTGGGCCCTCACTTCGACCTGCACCAAGGACTAGATGGATTTCATCAATGAATAGTATAACTTTTCCCTCTGCTTCCTCCACTTCCTTAAGAACTGCCTTCACCCTCTCTTCAAATTCTCCCCTGTATTTTGTACCAGCCACCAAAGCACCCATATCCAATGCAATAAGCCTCACATCAGCAAGATTACTAGGAACATCTCGTCTAACTATCCTCTGTGCCAAACCTTCAACTACAGCTGTTTTACCAACTCCTGGCTCTCCTATTAGAACTGGATTGCTCTTTGTCCTTCGTGATAAAATTGTCACCACCCTTCTGATTTCCTCATCACGTCCAATGATAGGATCAAATTTACCTGCTTGCTCAACAAGGTCCCGCCCAAAAGTCATCAATGCCTGTAAAGTTGTATCCCCAGAAGCACTTTCAACCTTCTTCCCTTCCTTCCCACAAAGCTTCTCTACCTCTGATCTCACTTTTGCTGCAGCAATCCCAGCTTCCTTCAACAAATCACCAATCTGGGAATCTTCAAGAAGACCCAGAATCAATTGGTCAACAGTTAAACGAGTGTCTCCACATGACTTTTGTGCAGCCTCTGCTCTACTAAGGACTTCGGAGAGGGTGGTACTGGCAAGTATCTCATCAGGAGGAGGAGACTGAGAGGGTAATTTCTTCAATGCTTGATTGAAGACTCTCTCAGCAGCACGTGCAGCTTCTTCCCCGGCAGCATTAGAAATTGATTGGGGGAAAATACCAGCAAGATCAGAAATCAAAGCAGCAACAACATGAAAGGGTGTATATTGGGCATGGCCAACACTCATTGCCAGCTCACGTGCCCTAGCAAGAGCCTCATTGGTCTTGTGGATGAACTTGTCAGGATTCATTTATATATTACAACCTAATAAAAAAACACAAGAGATCAGAGACCTATCACTCTATTCCTTATTATAAGTCTAACTACCACAAATTTTTTGTTCCAAAATATAAGTCCACTTTTGGATCAATTAATGCTATTGTGACTATTTTACCCCTATATTGGAAATAGGGAAGATGAAAGAGAAGGTTTATAATGTATAAAATATTATTTTTAACACATATTTTTAAATGAGGGTAAAGTTGAAAAATTATTAAAAAAATATGACATATTAAATGTTATATCTTCCACTGATTGGTATGTGAGAAGTAATTAGGGACATGGTGAACTTATAATAAGAAACATAGTGGTATATGGATAAAATAACAATACAAAAAGAATGCACAGATACGACCCAAACTATGATCAACACACCATACAAACACCCATTAATTAATTAGGGAACGTATCTGATTGAATACAAAAGCACCAGAAGGTATAAAGTTAAAGACGATATTTACATACCTGTAAGGAGAACACGGAAACTTTTAGAAAAGTTGCCGGAAAAACTAAAATGGGAATTATATTTATACGAACAAAAAGCTTTGAAGCGTTGACCGAATGAACCAAAGAGATGGAAAAGTATGTATGTACAAAGGTCTTCGGGGAATTTGGATGTGAAAGTGGCAGGAAACTTCCGGGAAATTGGTTAATTGAAATTCCGGATTTCGCCCTTGTTGTCATTGGATGAGTGTTAATACTTGATAGCATTTGGCTCAGAAGGAGGTGATGTGCGGAAATATCAGGTTGAATGTGACTATGTGAGGTGCAGCTTGGTCAATGACACCAAACTATGCATCTCAAGATTTTTTTCCCTTCATAATTATTTAAGAATGGGCTTGACCCATATTATTAGAGAAGGCCCAATTCAATATGTCTACTTGTGGGCTTTGGTAATCAACAGCGAATTCGAATGCTTCTTCAAATCGTCTCGCGTAATTCATAATCTTTTCCATTGAATCATTTTGCAGTGAAAATCTATTTTAGTATTGATATTAACAGGAAATTGAATTTCGCTCTGGCTTATAATGATAGTATCTTTGGTTAAGAGAGATTGGTTTATAGCGTATAAAAACTTGGCCAACTCGAGACTTACATTCAAATATATTCCTTCCGGTTCTAATTATAAGATTAAATTCACTTTTTTAAAGAAATTAAGGATACAAAATATATCACTTTAAATTATTTATATTTATCTTTTTTCTTAAAACTAGTTTATTTTACTTATAAACGAACATATAATCTAATTAAATACAACATATATTAAAATTTAATGGTCTAATTTATTTCTTTAATCTCTACAAAAACATCAACTTAATCTTATAATTTTTTTTTATAAGTATATTACATAAAAACCGATAAGCACCAATAAGCAAATTACAAATAGTAAACCTATAATACTCTAAAACTAGAAAACCTATGTAAAATATCTATACAATCATGTAATATAACCCTATTACATAAAGACAACGAAATCTGCCTCAGTAATACCCTCTTGAACTTTTGATCATGAAGACTAAGCAGAAGACCATAATCATATGGAGTGGCAACTAATTGTTGATTACAAACAAGTAGCAAAATTTTCCTCAGATGAGATAACATAACAGTCCATTTATCCTGATGACCCCTCCTGGTAGCAGACAAATTAGTTAACCACTCATTCTGAAAATAAATATGGGCATGAACTATACCATCTCCAAATTGCTCTCCTTTTCTGAATTTGGAAACCACAATCACCCAATCATTAACCATCTAAGATTGCAAGGAAGAATTATGACACAAAGCAGAAGACGAATTGGTTGACGCAGAATACCGAGAGGGCATGATTGAACGATTAAACATAATTTGAGAAGTGATAACACGTACAACCTGCTGAGGTTGAATATCTTCATTATTGGCTACTTTCCGATTCCTAAAAAACCAAATGAAGTATAATGCCCAAGAAACTTGTTCTGCAATATTTTCAGAACCACTTTCTAACAAATGTAAAAACCACTGAGAAAGATGTGCTTGAGGAATTTGATCGGATAATAAACCAATAGGCAATGAAATCCAAATAGCTCTAACCCATGGACATTGAAAGAAAAGATGATAAGTAGTCTCAGCATCAGAATCACAGAACAAACAACTGGATTCTACCTGCAAATGATGTTTAATTAAATTGATCCTCACAGGTAATGAATCCCATAAGAATCTCCATAAAAACAAAGCCAAACGAGGAATAAATCTCAGCTTGTTGACTTGTTTCCAAAACTTTGAAAAATCAATCATGTCATTGCTTATAGAATGAGTCAAGGCTCTATATCCATCTGCAACTGTATATTTACTAATACAATTCTCCTTCCAACAAAGAACATCCTTTGTATTTCTAATGGAGAAAGGTGTAGAAAGGATAGTTACGGCCACTTGTGAAGAATAAAGTGATCGAACTAATGGAATATTCCAACATCCTCTATGATGCGGTAACAAATCGCCAACTATAGCAATAGACAACGGACGATTACACTGCAAAGGCCACCATAAGTGGCTAAAGAGGTTTATTCGAAAACCATCCCCAACTAACCATGCCAGTGAATCAATAACCAAACCTTTAATTCCAAAACTATCCTTCCATACTGGAGATTGTATTGACCTTGGAATAAGAAGACCATCAATCTGTTGTGAAACATATTTAGGTCTTAATACCAAGTGAATTAAGGAATTATCCTCTACAGAAAGAATTCTCCAAACATTCTTTGCCAATAGAGCATCATTAAAAGAATCCGTTTTCCTAATTCCAAGACCACCATCTTCCTTTGAACAACAAATTTTATCCCATGCAAGCATGTGCATCCTCTTATTATCATTCTTAAAACCCCAGAAGAAATCAGCAATTCGCATATCTATTTTATGAGCAATATAATTTGGTAATTTAACAAAAGACATCGGATAAACCAGCACAGAAGAAATGACAGATTTAATAAGGATTACCCTCCCAGCTTGAGATAAAAGTTTTGATTTCCACATTTGTAATTTCTGATCAACCTTATGCAAAATATCAGCATAGAAAGGAGATTGCTTCTTCCCTAAATCAACAAATGTACCAAGATATTTTCCCAATTTATTGGCAAAATGAAATCCCATGATTGAAGATAAATGAACCTTTTGGAGATTAGACACATTTGGGCTAAAAACCATAATTGATTTAGCTTTGTTTATCTTCTGCCCAGCCAAATAACCATATAGATTCAACATGTCATTCACCAATCTAAAAGATTTCTCCTCAACAGGAACAATCAACAAAGTATCATCAGCATAAAGCAAATGAGATAAAGGCAATGAGTTCCTGGCAATAGATAGACCCTTCCATAATCCTGAACTTTGTGCTTGCAAAATATAAGCAAATAAAACATTTGCATACAAAATATAAATATATGGAGATAAAGGGTCTCCCTGTCGAATACCACACTTCGGCAAAAATGAAGAAGATGGGGAGCCATTTACTAAAACCTGATAAGAAGCATACATGACACAATTCATTATCATATTAATCTAATATTGAGGAAAACCCATTTTCTCAATAACAGCATGAATAAAATTCCAAGATATTCTATCATATGCCTTTTCAATGTCAATTTTCATTACACACCAACCCTTCTTCTGTCTCTTAATAGACTTTAACTTAGCCATTACCTCACTTGCCACCATAATATTGTCAGAAATCAACCTTCCCTTAACAAATGCATTCTAAAATGGAGATATAACTTGTTGTATAATGGGCTGCAATCTAGAACACATAACCTTGGTAATGATTTTATACAAAACATTACACAGGCTTATTGGTTGAAAATCATTAAAAGATTGGGCCTCATTACCCTTCAAGATTAATGTGATAAAAGTATCATTCAACTTTGAAGGAAGAACTTGTGAAGAGAAGAATTGATGAACCACTTGAAATACATCATCTCTTAGTGATTGCCAGTAAGATTGGTAGAACCTTGGATTAAAACCATCTGGACCCGGAGCACCATCTAGTTTCATAGATTTAATAGCCATATCCACCTCATCTATAGATAAAGGATTTGACCACAATTGCACATGAGAAGCCTCCAGTGATGGAATAGATATATTTTCAAGATAAGCTAACACCTCTTCTTTAGACACATCTGTTTGATTAGAAATCTTAAAGAAAATGATTAACAGCAAGCATTGAAAGTGCCTGTTGACCAAAGATCCAATTTTGATGCTGATCTTTTAATCTACTAATGAAAGAAGATATTCTCCTTTTTTTCACCAAATTATGAAAATAAGATGTATTACGATCCCCAAATTTTTTATTAACACGAGCTTTTTGGGACCATAGTGATTCCTCACATTCCAACCAAAACTCCAACTGTTGTCTCACACTTTTGATATGCTTGTCAATGCCGAAAAAATACGTAGTTTTAACTATTGATATCCGACAGGAGAACACCTTGAATGAGAGAATTAAAGTTCATGAAGGGATCATTTTTACTTGAACTAAGAAAACAAATTACATTCGGAGCAAAAAAAAGAAATTTACATTTTCAACACGTAATATTACTAGCTAAAAGAAGGAAACAGAAATCACTCGAAATGTCATCTTAAATTCACACACTTCAACCTTCCATCTCAGCATCTTCATCATCGTCATCAATTTCCTCAATTCTCATCTTCTTCACTGCCTGAGCAGCGTCACTCTTTAATCCATTTGGGATTTGAATCAAGATATCTGACTTTTGCCCAGTAGTTGCATTAACCAATCCTCCATTCTTTTCCACACGATATGCTAATGAAGTGCCCTTAGGCCCAGCATCTATATAGACCGTTGAGTTCTCATCAATTTCTTCCTTCACAAGCATCCTTGATAACTCTGTCACCACCTTCCTTTCGAGCCACCTCCTGATTGGTCTAGCTCCATAAACCTGCACATAACAAAAATATTGTTTTAGTATGAACGTCTTTAGGCATATCATATATCATATAATGAATAAAAATATCGAATTTGATGTAATAATACCAACCGGGTCATAACTCTCTGCCAGTATATAGTCCAATGCTGCATCAGTTACTGCCATAGCAACTCCCCTCTCAGCAAGACGTACTGCAACATCCTTCATTTGCAACCTTGCCACCTTTCTCAGTTGGTCATGTGAAAGAGGATCAAACACCACAATCTCATCCAGCCGGTTCAACAGTTCTGGCCTAAAATGCCTTCTCACCTGTACAATGAAAATAGTTTAGTGACTACAACATACACAAGAAATTCCATGTACAGTCTAAAATGCAAAAGATAGAAGAAATAAGGGGAAATTATGCGATAAGATACCTCTTGCATAACTCGATCTCGAGCTACTTGCATGGTACATTTTCCTGAAAGTCCAGTCAGGAGATGCTCTGCTCCAAGGTTTGAAGTCATGATGATGACGGTATTCCTAAAGTCCACGGTGCGACCTTGGCCATCAGTTAACCTCCCATCATCCAAGACCTGAAGTAAAGTGTTAAACACAGATGTGTGTGCCTTTTCCACTTCATCAAATAGGACCACACTATAAGGCCTTCGCCTCACAGCTTCTGTTAGTTGACCTCCCTCCTCATGGCCAACATACCCAGGTGGTGCACCAATCAACCGAGCAACAGAGTGTTGCTCCATGTACTCAGACATGTCAATTCTTACCAGCTGATTTTCATCATCAAAAAGTTGCTCAGCAAGAGCCTTTGCCAGCTCAGTCTTACCAACCCCAGTTGGCCCTAAGAATAGGAAAGAGCCAGTAGGTTGTTGGGGTCTTCCCAAACCAGCCCTTGACCTCAAAACTGCCTCTGCAACCGCACTTACTGCTTGGTCTTGTCCTACCACTCTTTGGTGTAATCTATCAGCAAGTCCTATTAACCTTTCTTTTTCATTTTGGCCAAGCCTCGTCACTGGTATGCCAGTCCAACGACTCACTACCTCAGCTATTTGATCTGGTCCAACAGTTTCTGTCAACATTAAATTCTCATCAGCGTTCCCTTCTAATTGTTGTATTGCGGATTCCACCTCCTGAATTGCCCCATATCGCAGGTCCGCAGCTCTGGCGAGATCATATCGCCTCTCAGCCTCCTGTAGAGCAAACAAGAGCTCCTCCCTCTTCTGCTTGAGCCTGCGAAGCTCATCAATCCTTTCCTTCTCCTTCCTATATTTCATCATCAAAGGTTGAAGCTTATCCCTTAAATCATCGAGCTCTTTCCGCACCTAGACATAGCAAGAACGATGAGAACCAGAGCCTATAATCCAAAACAGGAAACATAAACATGTTATGCAAACCAAAAACTACATACTTCAACAAGTCGTGCTTTGCTGGCTTTGTCTTTTTCTTTCTCAAGCGCATGGAGTTCAACTTCAAGCTGCATTCTCTTCCTTTCAAGGTTATCAATTTCCTCAGGCTGACTATCAAGTTGAACCCTCACATTAGCACATGCCTCATCCACCAAGTCAATTGCTTTGTCAGGAAGATGACGCCCTGTGAAACCATGTATGCAATCATTAAGTACATATGCACAGGTGAAATACATGCTCTTAAAGTCACCAAGTTCTCACACAGGAAATATAAATAAAAGAACAACCCTCAGATACGATACATACCAGTAATGTAGCGGCTAGACAACTGAGCTGCAACAACCAAAGCACGATCCTGAATCCGAACACCATGATGACCTTCATATCGCTCTTTCAGCCCACGAAGAATACTAATAGTATCTGGGACACTGGGTTCAGCCACATAGACCTGTTGGAATCTTCTTTCAAATGCAGCATCCTTCTCAACATATTTCCTGTATTCCTCAAGCGTGGTAGCTCCAATGCATCGAAGCTGACCTCGAGCAAGCATAGGCTTGAAGAGATTGGCAGCATCCATTGAGCCCTCAGTTCGACCTGCACCAAGAACTAGATGGATTTCATCAATGAATAGTATAACTTTTCCCTCTGCTTCCTCCACTTCCTTAAGAACTGCCTTCAACCTCTCTTCAAATTCTCCCCTGTATTTTGCACCAGCCACCAAAGCACCCATATCCAATGCAATGAGCCTCACATCAGCAAGATTACTAGGAACATCCCCTCTAACTATCCTCTGTGCCAAACCTTCCACCACAGCTGTTTTACCAACTCCTGGCTCTCCTATTAGAACTGGATTGTTCTTCGTCCTTCTTGATAAAATCCTCACCACCCTTCTGATTTCCTCATCACGTCCAATGACAGGATCAAGTTTACCTGCTTGCTCAACAAGGTCCCGCCCATAAGTCTTCAATGCCTGCAAATTTGTATCCCCAGAAGCACTTTCAACCTTCTTCCCTTCCTTGCCACGAAGCTTCTCTACCTCTGATCTCACTTTTGCTGCAGCAACCCCAGCTTCCTTCAACAAGTCACCAATCTGGGAATCTTCAAGAAGACCCAGAATCAATTGGTCAACAGCTAAATGAGTATCTCCGCGTGATTTTTGAGCAGCCTGTGCCCTCCTAATGACTTTGATGAGGGTGGTACTAGCAGGTATCTCATCAGGAGGAGGAGACTGAGAGGGTAATTTCTTCAATGCTTGATTGAAGACTCTTTTAGCAGCACGCGCAGCTTCTTCCCCAGCTGCATTAGAAATTGATTGGGGGAAAATACCAGAAGGATCAGAAATCAAAGCAGCTGCAAGATGAAGGGGTGTGAATTGGGCATGGCCAGCACTCATTGCCAGCTCATGTGCCCCAGCAAGAGCCTCATTGGTCTTGTGAGTGAACTTGTCAGGATTCATTTATATATTACAACCTAATAAAAAAAAAAAAAACAAAAGAGATCAGACAAATATGTGGATAAAATAACAATTAAAAAAAAAAAAAAAAAAAAAAGGCAAGGACACAGCCCAAACTACGATCACGACACCATAGTAATACCCATTAATTAATTAGGGAACGTATTTGATTAAATACAGAAGCACCAAAGGGTATGAGGTTAAAGACAATATTTACATACCTTTAAGAAGAAGACGGAAACTTTCTGAACAATTGACGGAAAAACTACGAAGGGAATTATACGAACAAAAAGCTTTGAGGCGTTGATCGAGTGAACCGAAAAGAGATAGAAAAGTATGTATAAAGGCCTTCGGCAAATTTGGATGAGAGAGTAGCAAGAAACGTTTCGGAAATTTGGTTAGTTTCAGAGTGAAGCGGTGAGGGAAGAAGGAGGGATGTGAGTGTATATGATGGTGGGGGAAAGAGGTGTCTGGAAAGATTGTGGACATTCTAGAGTGAGAATGGAAGCTCCTAGAAAAGTCGTTTCCAAATTAAGAAGTGATTGTTTAAAATGGATCAAACAGGACTTACTGGATTTACCCAGAATGTACGAGTCAAGATAGCCCACTTTCGAGGCCCATTCAATTTTGATGGCAATTACTGAATATGAAAACAAATTTTGATGTGAATAAAGATCTTGAACGGCAAGTCATAACCTATAGCCTGGATAGGATGCAGAATTGAATTTTGATGGATTGGGATTGGGATTTATAAATTGAAAAAAAAAAGAAAATTGACTCAGTGATGATTGATGAGGATTTTTGTTATTTCAGAAATTATATATTCATCATTATTAAACGAAATATTTGGTACTTATATTGATTTGGTTGATATATTTTATCAATAATCAATAATTGCTATTAGTATTAATGTCAAAAATTCAGAATGTTCCCTCATCAATTTTTAAAGTTAGGTTGAAGTCTATTAATAGCACAATATCAACTCATTTTCTCTGTGTACTTTTGATTATAAATCAAATATTGAGCATCGGAATTTTTTTCCTTTCCCTCTTCGTTTGATTTCAGCATTCTTTCTTGCCGTCTTCTTTCATCCTTTTCTCTCTTTTGAATCGTTTCTCCCTTTCTCCTTTCCTGTTGTACGAGTATACTTTTTAGATATAAGTTGAAGGTGTTTGTACTTTGTATACAAGAACCACATTTTTTTAGGGTTAGAACCTATTCGGATAACAAATAGACTGTTTGTCTACTATAATTTTGAAACTATGGTTTAAGCCCAAACCATGATTTCAAAAATAATACAAAATATGTATAACATTTTCCTCACCCACGCTAAGTATAAAATCATCTGAACATAAAAAATATATAATAAAATTACTATTTAAATGTAGCTAAGAAGTGTATTGTATAACGAAGTTACATGAAGACAGAGCCAATACACCGAACTGTCCAAAATTAAAACATTGAAAGAGTTTGCGGTAAATCTTCTTAATTAGAGTAAATAACCACAAAATAAAATTGAAATTAGGAATATTTTTAAATTTTAAACTAAAATGAGTAAACTATGAATATTCCTTGAAAATACATCCACGCTTATCTAGCACAATACTGATAATTTACGCTGAGCAAGTGATCAACTATTAATTGACTCTTTTCATTCAACACAATGGTAAAAAAATTGATGCAAACAACGAAGAATAACAAATTAACTGAAGATTGGAATTTATTCATGGACAAAAAATGAAGATGGTCATAAGAAATGAGAACAAAATAGCTATATTAAACCTTAGTAATTACAAAGGATTACAATTCATGCGCAGTTGTATAGTTATGTTAATGATCCAAGGATACTCTGTTACGATTCAAACTTCCAATGTTACATGTTAAAATTTCTTGGAGGCAAAAAGTAAGAGCAATTTGCATTATACGTAAAGACAAGCAACTAAATTCAACCGCGCGAAGGAAACAAGAGGCAGAAAAAGATAAGCCATATTGGCTTCTGCTGCATACGTTAATCTGCTAGCTGCCTTGTAACCACATGGCTCTTGGCAATCCTAATCGCAAGGATACATTGAACACGGCTTCCCTGCAACATAACAATAATTAATTATAGCCACTTGACCCGTCTGATGTCAAATAAAATCAAGGGAAAACCATTTTCCAGGTTCATATATTTTCCCTCGATTTTTAATTTAGTACTTCACAAGGACACCAAATTAACAATCGAGAGAATATATAGGTCCCTAAAAAATGGTTTTCCCAAAAATCAACATCAACAATCAACTAACATCATAGCAAGGTAAAGAACAAAATGCAATCATTCAACAATAAAAAGCAAAACAAGAAAACAGGAAAAAGGTGCATTTCTCATCATCTCCAAGCATATACGTGTCATAATGCCCATCCTCTCCTGTGGCCTCCCCTAAAAGAAATGACAAACTAATTACACTTGAGGTTCACAATTAAGGTTAACGTACACTCACATGAAAGTTTAGGTGTCATTCCTCATCACTATCATAAACAACTGCCATTCGCCTATGGGCATGGTTTGTTGCTTTCCTAGGAGGAGATTCGTCATCTGACTCAAAACCCTTCCTTTTTGTGCCGCCTCTGATCTCCTTGTTCTTCTGTCTTGGTTCCTGCCAAAAAATCAAAACAAAATTATAACTAGAGCAACCAGTCATGGTCCCAACCATATATTCTGCAATAGTATAGAATTACATAAATCACGACACAATGAGTGTATCCAAAAAAAGTACTACTGGTTTTACATGCAACCTAACAGACAAGTACAGCTCCCATGGAATGTAGGAGTTCCACAGCTCCCAGAGCATAGTGCAAACATTCCTGTCCAAAAATGTTGGGCTTCCCAAGAAATGGTTAAAAGTCAAAACTTTCCAAGCAAAATTTCAAGGATTTTCCTTTTAGTGAAAACGCCTAACACTTGTTACTGGCTTTAACATTTGCCACAGCCTACACACTTCACATCCCATAAAAAAAAAAAATAGTTTTGATGCAACCAATAACTTGTATGCCAGCATAAAAAGAGAGGAAAAAACTCCTGTGGTGCAAAAGCAGCAGCAGCATATATCCTCCAATATTCAATCTTTAACTATATAAACACAAATCTAAAATACCAGAGTTCTATGTAGGGGTGGAAATAGGCTAAGCTTATGTAGGCTTCAACTAAATAAGCCTGGGCCTAATTACAAATGTAAAACTTAAGCATGGGCCTGAGCCTATATGTAAGTTTATTTTTAGGCCTGAGCCTGAGCCTTCAAGAGGCCTTAAAGCCTATTTAACAGCCTACTTAAAATGTAGACTCTTAAATAGGCTTAAAGGTTTATACTTATAATTCCATATATTACCCTTTAAACGTATTAAACACATGTGTATATCTTAAAAAGATCTTATGATTATAAAACTAAATAGGTTGGTCATGTTATAATTAATTTATATTATATATATATCATAATAGAAATTACAAAATAATTAAATAGGCCAAGCCTGTAGGCTTATAGGCTAGGCCTTATGAAAAAAGGCCTAGCCTGTTTAGCTAAATAGGCCTAACAATAGACCTGATTATGAGCCTGACCTATTTACTAAATAGGCTAGGCTAGGCTAATTGTAGGCTAGGCTATAGGCCCCTGATAAGGCCTGACCTATTCCCATTCCTAGTTCTATGATATAAGTAATGAGACATAGAAGACAGTCCTCATCTACTTATTCATTGACAAGTCTAATAAATCTTAAAGCAAACTAAATTATTTGAAAGTAATAATACCTCCTCTTCTTCTGATGCGTCATTAACTTGTGCCTCTTCTTCATAACGTTCTTCATCTTCTTCTTCCTCCTCATCCTCATACTCTGGTTCAGAATCCTCAGCCCTCTTTCGTGGAGGAGGTCGCTCATCTTCCTCGCCATCAGTCTCATACTCAGATTCCTCTCTCTCATCATCTGAAAACTCTATTGGGCGCCGGGATGACTTAACAGGTGGGAAAGATGACCTTCGAGAGATGTCCTTGGGTGCCTGTGACTAAGATCCCAAAAAAACGTCCATCAAGTGATATAAGCCATAAGGAAAATAACCAGCAAAATTCAGAGAATACAGAATGATTATACCTTCTTAGCATTCATGATTCGCTTCTCTGCTCGTGCTTCAACATCAAAGTCGTCCTCAAAGCGGCGATGATCGCGGCGAGAATCATAATAATCTTGATCTTCTTCCTAAAAGTAGAGAAGTGGATGATTACACAAACTAGCATCGTTTACGTTATTAGGTAAGTCACAGGCCTAGAAAAGACTCTGGCATATGCACACACAAATGAAGGCTACAAGGACTGGGCAGGAAACAAAACTTTGAGAGCACACCTCTTCCAAAGCATCCTCCAAAAACCCAGGAGAAAGTTGGCGCCTCCTTTCTACAGGCGGAGCATATTTCCGGTTCACCTTCTCTCTTTTACGGTTAAGAAGTACATTAGCTCTGATGGTTTGACTTTCTGCCTGCAAAATCCAAAGAAAAATAGGAGATTGGTACCAATAAGGGAAATGCAGGCATAAAACTACTGTCCAATAAATTATACCTTTTCTTTTTCCTCCTTTTCTCTCTCAGGATCAATGTCAGTAATGCAATTTTTAACCTTATAAACTTTCTTATGTCTTGAATCCACAAGGGCAGTCAGCAACCGGTGAGAATTTGAAGACAGGGAAGACGGCATAAATCTCATTTTCCTTAATAGCCTTCCCTGTGATTGGAGGATCCCCTGCACACATTGTCTAATGTTGGGCACACATTTCTTGAAAGAATAAAAAATAACAAGCAAGAAAGTGATATATTGCATATCGCATATCACAACTCACCTTCCCATGTCTAAGAAAAAGGTGTGCTTGATCATGCTGTGCATCTTGCACAGATATATCAAGAACTTCATTCCCTATTAATAACTGCAAGCTGCCATCAGACCACCTTACAAAGCGAGCATTGCTTTCACACTGCATCAGCATAAAACATAATAATCCATCGTAATCACCAAATGACATATTTTATCAAGAGTAAGGGTGATACAGATCAAATAAAATAGTGCTGGTATTAAAAGCAGAACAGCTTAAAAATAATAAAGCATTAACCACATGTAATCCATTTTGCCCACGTACATCAATGGTGCTTATTTATACACCCTTACCCATATACGCACACATTAAGAAAATTGCCATAAAGGTGAGTGTGACCAGTAGTCCAGTACAAAGAACTAACTCATTATGTGAGTTATACATAATTAGGCCCTGATGCACTGGACTGCAAGGTACTGTGTGCAGACACAACCATGAAGAAATTTTATTCAAAATCAATCCAGCCACAAAACTTAGAAAACTCATTATTCGTTCATTTCAGCAAAACCAATTGTTATAGATTAAGAAGAAATTTGAGTTATATGTCAAAAGAACCTGTGAGCTTTACATTCTCCAAAGAAATTCTACCTCAACGGCTTAGACCAAACTCAGTAACATGCTTGCTATTTCAAATAACATTTTACCACCAAAAAAGGACATGTAAAGCACAAAATAGGAGAACAGAGAAAGTAAACAAAACCAAAAACAGCTTATATACAAGATCATCTGCCTTCTATCCATGGGCATGAATTGAACACTCGTAATCACTTGGGTACGGAAAACTAGCTACAATAATATATTGTCACATACTGTTGATGTGCCATCAGGATTTCTCACAGTCCTCCAGCGCACAATATTGTTCTCCAAACGTATGCGTTTCTTGGCGCCAGATTCATCAGTAACAAATGTATCCTCTTCAACATATGTTTTAGGATCAAACGGTTTTGGGTCAACACCCATAATATTAGATACTTTGATCATGTTCATCTGCAAAAAAAATAAAAAATAAAAGAAAAACAAAGTGAGCGTTGAAACTGAACATATACTGTCACTGTAATGCAAATCATCTAACAAACATCCATTTTAATACATAGATTAAGCACCTATGGCATTGCATTGATATCGAAATATAAGATTGCATTAGCATGTCAGAAAACAGGTTAGTAAAGTGATAATCGAGCAATAGTCCTTATAAAAATACATCATACAATTGGCTCAAAATTCTGACATCCACCAACGCTCCCTTAAAGACAGCCTTCTAAGTCATAAAGATGTAACATAAGCACTATCAGAGCTCTAGTTTCATGTCTTGTCCATCCACCTTATGTCCTTGAGAAATAAAAAATCATCAATAGACATAATATTAACACACATATTAAAGGCATACCTTTTCTGGAAAAGCTGGAGGCAGTCGAAGTGGAACCTCTAGCTCCAATGGGGGCCCAAGTGGTTTTTCTTTTAGTTTCATCTCAATGTTATCCTCCTCTGACTCATAATGAGCGTCTTCATCAGCAATTATGTCCTCTGGTCTTAAGCCCTTCCCATAGTTGCCTTCCTCCTCCTCCAAAGGAGATCTCTGAGAATGGAAAATAGTAACTTAAAATTTAGTTTCTTGATGGAAAAAAATAGAAAAACCTTAATAACGGCCACTACAACTCACATTTGAATCATGCTCAATGTCATGCAGAACTGCAAATTCTGCCTCCTCTTCCTCCTCTTCATCATCAAAATCACCAAACACATCACGAATTTCAGGAGGGAATTCTGACATGCTAGCCCGATTCTTGTCATCTCTGGGTGATCCACTGCCAAAAGATATTTTTTTATCGCTAAATAAGAATTAATTCAGGCACAAACCAATAAATCTTGAGTGATCAGCCGTGGTCTCTGTTCTATTCCAGCATCTAATTTAAGGCATGATTTAAAACACGGAACTGTTCACCCAGATTTAGAACAAAACATAAATAGCCAAAGAACCTCTTATATTAGTATGATATACTAGTACATGTACAGAGCCCCTTAAAGTCTTAAAGATACCTTGGACTTCTAGCTTCATCGACTTCCTCATCGTCATTTTCAGGATAATGATGCTCCTCTGACCTCTCAGATCCACTCTCAATCACATCCCTACGCTTGCTAGTTACAACTCTCTGATTGTACTCATCTTTTGCATCGCTATCAGAATCTCTAGCTTCACTTTCTTCTCTTTGATCAACAATATCAACCTCTTGGGAGCTTTGCTCTCTCTCACCTTCACTCTCACCAGGATCTGGATCCCCATCAGGCACATCACCTTCACTTTCTATCCCCACCTCCCCATGACCCTCACCTTCCCCTTCCCCTTCCCCTTCCCCTTCTCCTTCCCCTTCCCCTTCAACCTCCGGCTCTATCCCTCCCTCCCCTTCATCCTGAAGAAAAACAAAACGATTCTCAATTCAGCTTTAGTACCCTTGCGTAATGACTTCATACTACACATAAGAGATGAAACAGAAAGCAGTCAACTTAAAATGCATATACTCATGAGAAAAGAACGTCTCTCCATCCCCGCAGCTCCAAAAACCAGTAAACAGATTCCCATAAAAATTAAAGCCTGCCCCGTTTTCTACAGTAATGTGCGAGGCTACAGTGAATGCCATATTTCAGTTTACAAATACTACGAATCTGGATACAGAATGAATTTGCAGCCAGTCAAACAGTAAACCTAGCTTCGGACAATGAAATTGAACATTGAAACAGTAGATGAAAAGGAGAATTGGGGATAAGAAAAGAGAAAGCGTATCTTACAGAAGCGTAAGTGGGTTGGGGATTCGATTCATGCTCGGAGTCAAGTTCTTCTTCCTCTTCGGATTGATCACCGAAGAGGTTCTGCATCATCTGGTGTCGCTTTTCTTCTCCCATCTCTCTACTCGTCCCTCCTCCTGTCAGCTGAGATCAGTGGCAGGCAGTACAAAAACGAGATCGGAGATATTCTTCAGCGGATACGATTAAACGGCCACTCGTCGTTTTGATCCTGCAGATTGTTTCACAAGACGATCTGCGAAAGCGATTGTGTTTGTGGGTTGCGTAACTTTTCTGTTTCAAGTTTGAACCGATCGAATTTTGTCTTCTTTTTTTTTTTTTTTTTTTTTTGGGGTAATCTTCGCACCCAGGGCTTTCGAATTTTTATAAATAATCCGAATTTTTATATTTAAACAGAGTTTATTTTGTTTTGCCAGCTGTAAGTAAAGATTGCAGGCAAAATTAATTACAGGTCAAATGGAATTAACTTGATTAAAATATGGTCTCATAAAATCCCTTAATTAAACTGAAGTCCTACAAATTTGTTATCATCTGATTAAAAGTTGTTATTATCATACCAAAAATTATCGACTAAAAGTTTAAAAGTTGGTATCTTCATATTAAAAGTTGTCATCATACAACCAAAAGTTATCATTTTTTAGTTAAAAGTTATTAATGACTAAGAATTTTTTTGTTTAACGTTCACAACTTTTTGGTGAGGACCTTAGATTAATTATAGGATATTGTGGGATCACATCTTCATAAAAATTTCATGAGACTTGTAATTAATTTTATCAATATTATAGTCATAACAAACGGCAATATTTATAAGCAAGAATTACACGGTACCGTTTTCATAGAAAAATTATTGGTTGAGTTCAAATCGCTATTTGATGTATTCTCTACTTGACAGTTTTGTGTCATCCATGTGACATGCGTTCTACTATTCTCTCCCTAGCAAAACTATGTGTGTTTGGATTGGCTTTTTTTCATAAGTAAGATTAGAAAAAAATCATATTGTAAGAAGTGATTTATGTTTGGATCTGTGATGATAGAAGTAATTTTTTTTCAATCTGACTTTTAAAACATGTTTGGATGATTATTTTGAAAAGTAAGTTTAGATGAAAAATTACTAAAAATGATATTATTGTTATTTAATAATACATTTATAATATGCATGTATCCGTGGCCTATAAAAAGAACATGAGTCTGAAGTTTGTAACACACTTGCTCTTGGTCCTTCAATCTACCTTCTCTTCTCCATTGATCTGCTTGTTGATAAGTTTTTATTTCTTTCCAAGAATTGTGCTTTCAAATATGGCTCAAACCGTATTATTCTAACATATATTTATCAACCTTTTTTGTGTTTGGGATTGTATTCAACGCACTAGAGTGAATTTCGAGTTGGCCATGTTTATTTTTACTAACACAAGTTTAACCTCTTACTTGTTTGGGAGGTTTTGAAAATAATGGAGGAACATTTACCCCTTCTTTTACTTTGAAAATCTAGGAGGTGTTGAAAAAAAAACAACATTGTACTTTTCTCTCTTCTATTTTTCTTGAATCAAACAATATTCTCCATTGGAATATACTTAGTTTGCCTTTGGCGGTTAAGGACTTGGATCCAATAAAATCAAAGCTATTATGTAAATGAGGGGTGACATGGGTGGGAAGAAGAAAATTTATCTTAATGATTTAATAATATTCAAGTTATTGCAACCACTCACATGGTAGATATGAGATTGAAGGGGTTAGTTGGAGTAAGTTTTTACATATAGACAAAAAGATAACTCCTGATACAGTACTTCCTTTAGTTATCTTCCTCTCAATAATAGATAGTACATCATACAACGTGGTCAAAGTCCGCATTGATGCTCAAATCTTGTAAGGGTATTCAGCAAATCAATTGGATTTTGGTTACACCTGAATATCCTACGTCTTCTTTCTCCCCTCAAATTAAACAATAAATTACTAAAATCCTCAATACATTTCCTCGTCGTTATGCAAAGACAGATGATGGTAAGGGTGGACGTTAGACAAGTATGATGCAGTTAAGCTTTAATTATGCAGTTAAGCTTTAATTTGTGTCTAATGACTTTGTTGAAATGTGAGGTTGACTTAGTTTTCCTTGTTATTTAAATTCACATAAACTTACACAGTTTTTTTTAGTGGCACAGTGCGTCATTGTGTGTGTGACTGTTTTTGTTAATTATTGTAAATTCAATTGCGTGTTAACTTGCATACAAGCGTACTGTTGTAATGGGGCAAAGTAATCCCTTTGATTAAGGGTGTGGTGAGCTCAATCACCCACCCACAAGATTGGTTTAACCCCTTATAATTAAAAAAAAAAATCAATTGAGGTGGGGGTTTTAGTTGTTTCAATATGAGTGCCTTTAAAAAGGCGTTGCCGATTGAAAATATATCAAATAAAGTTTTTTTTTATACATAAAATTTTGGGTAAGTTGGGTCCTGAAGACTCACTAGAATCAGGATAGGCCTTCAGGTTCAGAGCACTTACAGAGATACTTACAGATCGTCCACTAATAAGGTCTTTACATCGGTAGAATTCGAACGCACATCCTTTTTTGTTATGAGCCAACTCATTTACAAATTGGACCAACTTTTGTTGGTTAAATCAATTTAAGTTAACCGAGAGATAAGCCATCACAACACCATTATTAATATTAACAGTTTAAAATATAAAATCCTTGATAGTAACCTATTATTTTAAACTCTACCCCATATATTTATTGTTGTAATTATATAGATTATATAATATAATAATGAAATAAGTTGCATTATTTACAAGTGGTCGATCATCGATCACCAGATATTTCATCTCTCAAAATAAAGTGCAATGAATTTACATAAATATTTAATTGATACTATTTTGGTTCTTTCTATTTTTATATGACAAGAAACATTCAAATTCCACGACCCTCTCTCATTTGTTTACAACATAAGCAGTCTCACTTATGTAAATAAACTCATTTTTAATTAGCTACCACTACATATGTTACGTTAGGTGACAATATATTGTTATGTAGCTTTTAGGACACTTTTTTTTTGTTATAAAACCATACCAATATTATTCGCACTGTGAGTCAATCTCAATCCATCGCATTTCAATTGTTTTAGTTCATTTTCAGGCAAAAAAAATTTGTTTAGTTTTTTAATAGAGTATTAAATGTTGTAAGACCTTTTTCGTATTAATGATATATATTGCTTTTTTGTTATGAGCCAACTCGACTTATATTTGTCAATTGGACACTAATCAAGGCTCTGAAAGCCACCCCTTTTTCAAACCCGTTTCCCAACGAATTGTCTTTTGTGGAATTACAGAGGGGTAGGGGCTCGTACATTCCCAGGTCTAATAAGGGAATTAAAAGGGAAATATAAATTTTCTTGGTGTGCTCTGTTTGAAAAGAAGTCAGGTGGCTCAAAAGCAAGAAAGATTGCGTGCAAACTGGGCTTTCGCAGTGTTCATGTGGTTGATGCTAGAGGTTTTAGAGGAGGGTTGTGGTTCCTATATGGGATGAAGGGGATTGGAAAATTAATTTAATTACGGAATTCGATCAATTCATTCATCTAGGAGTAAATATGGGGGAAGCTACTTTTCAGTTTACTTGTGTTTATGCTAGCCCAAATTACATAAAATGAAGGGAATTATGGTTGTCCCTTGAAGAGATCAGTAATAATATCCAAGAGGCGTGGTGTGTAGGAGGAGATTTTAATGTTATTCTTTACAAGCATGAAAGAAGATCTTCCACTAGACAGCACTCATCCATTGACCGGGCTTTTTCGAACTGGGTGGATTCAGCAGGTATGTTGGAGGTGCATACGGTGGGGCCTTTTTATACATGAAGCAGGGAAGGATGTGAAAGCAAGTTGGATCGAGTTCTAGTTAACGAAAAATTTCAAGCCGAGTTTCCCCAAGTAATGGCAAAGGTCTTGTATCAATTTAAATATGATCACAAGCCTATTCTTTTTCAGCTAACAGAACCAAACCACTCAACATTGCAAAGGTGTGATTGGCCTTTTAGAGTTATCACTTCTTGGTTTTTTCATGGGGAAACTCAGCTTGAAAATGATGTGTGGAAGAAGGAGGTGTATGGCAATTTAAACAGGAGGAAAAGTAGGATCCCGGGAAGACTTGATGGTTTGAATAAGAAAAAACATTCGGAAGAAGGGTCCTCATTGTTATTCTCCCTCCAGAGGGATCTATGGAAGGAAATGGAAGAGATCTTGTTACATGAGGATATCTTATGGGCTCAAAAAGCTCGTTGTGATTGGTTTAATCTAGGAGATAAAAACTCTCGTTATTTTCACCTAAGAGCCAATACAAGAAGAAAGACAAATAGAATTGATGCAATTAAAGATGGGATGGGTGAATGGATCTTTGACAAAGAAAGGATTAAACATGATGATGTGGTTTTCTATAAATATTTATTCTCTAAGGAATGTTATGACTATCAGCAACTGTCCACGAGGTGTAGTTTTCCATAGATCTCACATGCCGACCAACAAAGGCTAAGAGGTCCAGTGTTGATTGAAGAAGTTGAATTGGTAGTGCGGAGTTTGGGCTCTTTGAAAGCCCCAGGACCGGACGGGCTAAATGCTTTACTTTTTCAATCGCAATGGTCCCAGGTCAGGCGGAATGTTCTTGATTTTATTTTTCATGCTTTTGACTCTCCGCAGGTGATTAAAAATATCAACCAAACTTTCTTGGTTTTGATCCCCAAATTGGAACCACTAAAGACTTTGAGGGACTTCTGTCCAATTAGTTTATGCAATGTATTATAAAAAATTATTACTAAATTAATTGCTAATAGGATCAAGCCTATGCTGGATAGTTGTATATCTCCTAATCAATGCAGTTTTGTTCCCGGACGTCTTACATCAGATAATATCATTGTGGTTCAAGAAGTGATTCATTCCATGAGGAATATGAAGAGGAAAAAAGGCTTTATGGCTATCAAGATTGATCTTGAGAAGGCTTATAATAGGGTGAGGTGGGCTTTTATTTTGGATTGCCTTAAGGAACTGTCAATCCCTCCTAGTATGATTGCTATTATTGAGCAGTGCATTAGTGCCTCTGCCATGCAGCTATTATGAAATGGTAGTAGATCTGAGGAGTTTTCCCCAACTTGAGGTATTAGTCAAGGTGATCCTCTTTCACCTTACCTTTTTGTTATTTGTATGGAAAAGTTAGCTTACCTTATTGAAGATCAGATGGCTCAGGGTGTTTGGCTTCCTATTTGTTTAAATAAGAGTGGCCCTCCAATATCTCATCTTTTCTTTGCTGATAACTTAGTTTTGTTCGCTGAGGCGAATGTTAGCCAAGTTGAGGTAATCAAACCTTGCCTAAAAAAATTTTGTGATGCCTCAGGACAAAAAGTGAATGCTTCTAAAACACAGGTTTTTTTCTCCCATAAAGTCAATCATAATATCAAGTCGCAATTAAGCGATCTTCTTGGGTTTTCTATGGCAGCAAATTTGGGAAAACATTTGGGAGTCCCCCTTCACCATGAGAAAGTAACGAAGGCGACATATCAATATGTGGTGGATAGAGTCTGGTCCCGTTTGTCTAATTGGAAAAGTCATCTCATCTCTATGGTAGGTAGACATACTCTGATTTAATATGTTGCTCAAGCTATTCCAAATCATGCCATACAAACGTCGCTAATTCCTACTAGTTGTTGTAATAAGTTTGATAAAAGTTCCCGGAATTTTTTTTGGGGCTCTACTGTAGAGAAGAGAAAGTCTCATCTTGTTGCATGGGACAGAGTTTGTAAACCCAAAGCTTCTGGGGGTCTTGGTTTGAGGCATTCAAAACTTCAAAACCAAGCTTTTCTTATGTAAGTAGGTTGGGGACTCGTCACTAATAAGAATGCTTTGTGGTCAAAGATGGTGAGAGGAAAATACCAGTGTGGACAGGACCTTCTCCCAAAAATTGACATGGAGCCAAAGGGTTCTAGGTTATGGAGTGGTATTAAATTAACTTGGGAATCTCTAAAGGGTGGTGTTGAAGTGGTTAATCACAAAGGGAAGAAAGAGCTCTTTGGAGACATGAAAAGAGTGGTTCTTTTTTAGTTAAATCAGCTTATTCGCTAATTGCTAAAGATGTCAACACAAGAGCTTCTACTTGGTCGAGAATTTGGAAACTCCATATTCCGCAAAGATACACTTATAGGTAGCGCTCCAGGATAGGCTTCTAACAAATGAGAATCTTGCCAAGAAGGGCTTAATTCCGAATGGTTTGTGCTGTGTGTTCGGTGGTGGATGAATCTTCTCTACATGTCCTCAGGGATTGTGAATTTTCTAGACCAGTATGGGAAGGCCTGGGAGTGCCATTAACCAATGATGAATTTTGGCAATGTGATTTAAATAGCTGGTTGAGTCAGAATATTCAGAGCAGGAGGCGAGTAGATGATTCATGGTGGAAGGAAGTTTTTTCTGTGGCTTGCTGGCTGATTTGGGGAAGGCAGATTGAGGCTGTATATCTTAATGCGAGACCGAGCTTTTTTGAGGGTATTACAAAAATCAAAGGGATTGTTTATTGCATATGGAAGGCTAAAGCTCTATCGAAAACCATCTCTTCTGGGAAATTAGTTGCAAGCTATAATCAGAGTGCTAATGAGTTGCTAGAAAGAGGTTTTCTATGTGTTTATATAGACGATGTGTTTTCTCATGCAAATGAGATGGCTGGCTGTGGTGGTATCCTCAAGTGGCAAAATGAGGAGCTTGTGGAATCCTTCTACTATAAAGTTGAGCTTGTAAATGGCCTATCTGCTAAAGCATGGGGATGTCTTTGGTCCCTGTTAAGGGCATGGGAAGGGGGATATCGAAAAATCAAATTATTTTGCAACTCGTACAATCTCGTGGGCTTACTAAATAACGAAGTACCAAATTTGCATGAGACTAGGAACCTTCTTGTAGAGGTGCAGCAGATTTTACGAAGGGATTGGGAGGTAGACATCCTCCTTATTGGCCAAGACGAGAACGCCATAGCAAATGCACTGGCAAAGAAAGCCCTTAGTAGGGGGTTTGGTTTTCAAGCTCTTTATGCAGCAGCGACTAGGCTCTTTCTGCATGAGGAAGGGATTACTTAGTTTCTTTGTTTGTTCAGTTTTATTAGGTAGTTAATTTGTCGTATTTTCCATTGCATAAAAAAAATATGTATATATATATTCGCTACTCTATCTTCTACCCCTTGAATTTGTGCTTTATTTCAAGCCAATTCGTTGGAATTATAGGTATAGTATGCCACAATGCCATGCATGTGAGTCAACTTTTATCTATTCTTAATCCTCTATTGATTATACGTCCTATACGTGAAGAGTAAAAAGATGGTATGAGTCATGCAATACTGTTGATCAAACTTAGAAAAATATTGATGAAAAATTAACAGCATAAACTATTTTATAATTTTAAAGAACATAAATGGCCGATTCACTTTTGTTGAGTATAAAATTAAATTAACAGCTAGGTGAATTTTATGATATTTAAAAGGGTTAATATCATTGTTAATCCTTATATAGATTAGTTGAATTTTGATTTTGATCCCATAGTTTCAAAGTTGATATTAATCCTCATAATCATACGTGTTCACAATATCAACCAAGACAAAGTGATATAATTAAAAGGAACAAACCATACATCACACTCCTATAAGGAGCTAGATTGCTACCTTTTACCATGACACCCAACCCAACTGAGAAACTCAAGTCAATAAAAAATGCACTATATATTTAAACATATAATACCTCATTTTATTCATACATATTTTGATAATAAAATCCAGTGTAAAAAATGATATGAATACATTCTAATTATATGGTGTGTATTTAAACTGTTGTGCATTTTTCAAAATCGTTAGTATAGTATACAATGATTTTTTTTGGACCAAACTTATATCCAGTGCATTATAACCAGTTCATCCAGTTCACTAATAAGGAATTGATATGTGGATGTGTTTAATGCATCATTGATAATGCTGTTGCTTGTTTCTCCTTCATCTCCGTTCACCATTGACGCTAAAGGACAAAACTGGAAGTCTGCCCCTTTTTCTTTTGCAGACTTCATCCTCCGCTTTATCCCTTCATCTCATTTAAAGAAACAACTCTTGATTTTCAGTTCTGATTCTCAGGCGCTGGCTCTCTTCCATCTCTGCCACCCTCGCCACCAATAAAATTGAAGTTTTAACGAGAATATTCCACCAGCGACTGATATTGAAAGGAAGGTTCAAGTTCCACCACTACCTCTTTACTTCTCTTCTCCTTTCAGCCGTCAACCTCGATCTACTTCCATCATCATCATTTTCCCACTCTTCTTTTTACTTGCCCAGAATATGATGGGCATATGACGGCTCTAAATCAACCAATGTTATTATCGTGAATACCCACAGTGTGGGGATCGTCGGGTGCGTTCATCTCTCTTTGCTCGTTCTTTTTCTGGGTTGTGTTCTCAAATATTCAAATCCTTGATTTTAATTTTTTTTAATTGGGTTTGTTTTTCGTCTTTGCTAATAATTTAGGTTTTATTCAGGGATTTCTTTTAAAATTGGTTTTGCCAGAACTTCAATTAATTAGATGCTTGGACAAGGAAGTTTACTCAAGGTTGCATACGTAAATGAGATGAAAAAGATGAGGGTATAAAGCCATGGATCAAGTTTGCAAAATAAAGATGGGGCGGACTCAATGTAAACGGTGAATGAAGATGAAAAAGGAGCAAGTAACGGCGTTATTGATGATGTGTTCAAAATGTCCATGTGTCAATTACTTATTGGTAAATTGGATAAACTGGTTATAATGCATTGGATGTGAGTTTTTTTTCTTCATTTTTTTAATTAAAGGAGTATATATTAACAGCATAATGTTATAAAGGAGACCGAGTATAATATATATTGACTGAGTTTTGAATGTCTGCAAGATTAAAATAATGCGGCAAAATAGACTTATGTGTACCCACTGAACGATAATCGGCTATGTAATTAGTTTGTAAGTGTTAAATGAAATTATATACACACGCTATTTTAAAAGGCATAAACGCAGATTTACTGTATATTTCAGTCAAACTTTATTTTTTATTAAATATTCTTATCTGCAAATTCAATTAATGATGGTTCGGTCGCCGCGTTTAGAAGGAATATATTTATGTAGTTTTTTTAAAAAAAGATCAGGTTTTATATATATATATATATATATATATATATATAATACACGCACACAATTCACTCCAAAAGGGTTGAATTTATTATGATAAAAAATTTGGATTCACTAGTATGAATAATATTTCGGGCAACGTGGAATATAAAATTTGTGACGTGGGGGGACCAAATATGGAAAAGTCAGTAACCTTTCCTCTTGTTCAGTGCTAATATCACGTTTTTGTATTCTTAAATTGGCCAACAATTCAGCAAGTCTTAAACATATGCTAAGACCTATTGGACTGTTAGTGGAAGTTCCTATTGAGTTGGACTCAAGTGAATATCCAAATGGATCAAAGTGAATAGTAGCACAAATAAACAATGACGGTCATTTGTCAGTTGTCACCAGCACATGAAGCTTTTGCTTTTATCTGATTCTATTGTGACTGTCCATGGAGCAAATGGCTTCTTCCCCTCCATATGCTGGAGGTTGTTTGATTAAGTCATGAAAACAATCTACACATTTTGTAGGGATATTAGTACTTTTAGAGAAATTAAAAAAACTAAATGAGCAACTTAATTATAACGTATTTTAGATTTTTTTAGATTATATATTAGCTCATAAGTCAAATAAACTAGTTTAGAAAAAAAATTTAGGCAAATCAATTTGTAAGTCACTTATCTAACTTTCTTAGAATTAAAAAAAAAATCAATTAGATCCTATACTTAAGAACAGATGGAATATTACTTTTACTTCTTCCCATACTACACTTAATAGAAGCTTTCTACGTAATACTAATTTTAAAAAGAGATAGACACTAACAGTGTCACAGGCGAGGTCGAATTTATACCCTTCTACCTATACTATAAGATTATTGACGGTCTAGTAACAAAAGTTTAATGGCAAAGTTTGTTTTGTCACTGGTCCAATGTATATAACATATACTCCCTCCGTCCCTAATTATAAGTTTTATATTTGTGAATGGGCTTATCCCAAAATATAAGCTTCATTTTATGGTTGTCTAAGCATTTATTGCATTTTTTTTAATTTTACCCATTGTTTATCTGTTCCCCATTCACTCTATTTCATCTTTATTATCTCTTATTTGTCATTCTCTTTCATATTTAATAGTAATGGTAAAGTTGGAAAATAAATTAGTTTCATGGCAAAGTTTTTTTTGTCATTGGTCCAATGTATATAACATATACTCCTTCCATCCCTAATTATAAGTTTCATATTTATGAATGGGCTTGTCCCAAAATATAAGCTTCATTTTATGGTTGTCTAAGCATTTATTGCATTTTTTTTCAATTCTATCAATTGTTTATCTTTTCCTCATACACTCTCTTTCATCTTTATTAGCTCTTATTTGTCATTCTCTTTCATATTTAATAGTAAGGGTAAAGTTGGAAAATAAATTAGATTCCTTACATAATTAATGTTTTAACTAACTCAAATAGTTTTTTCGAATAAAATAAAGTGGTTATTTGAAGCTTATATTTAAGTATGGGGAGTACACTTTTGTTATTGAAATAACCACTCCACGCCTTCCTTAACACTAGTGAGGAAAATGGGAAGAGAAATAGCTTTTTCCCTAATTTAATACAAGTGAAAAGTGAGGAAAGAAAAGTGGTTTTTTTTTTTTTTGGGGGGGGGGAGGTGGTTTTGGAGGTGCCACACCCCATTTTTCCCCCCGAGAAATTTGGAGGGTGAAATTCTTTTTCCGAGCGGCCCCTCGTTGCATAACACCTCCCAGTCTCCCACCTCCACGCATTACAAATTCGGTGGAAGAACAAGTCAGTTTTTGTTCTTACCGATGGAAGCAAAAGTTAAATACACTTATGCGACATCAGGAGTGGTTTTTTTTTTTCACACAAGGTTTTTTATGATTTATAAATTTTGACTTCATTTTTAATTGTGCTTAAATTCTTAAGATTTAATTTCATTTTGAGTAAATATTTTTACTGAATAATTTGATTAAAATTATTTGCTCTGTTAATGTTAATATAATGTTTTCAATGTAATATTTAATTTGATTTTAAACATGATATTTTTTATATTAGGATAAGGGTATTTTGGTCATTCAAATATTTGTTCATTTTCTTTCTTCCCTATTTTCTCTCGTTCATCCAAGGTGATAACATTTTCTCTCTAATTGGTATATAGTGCTTTTAAAAATGTTAATGATCAATATCAATTTTTTTTACAATCACCACTAATATCTTAATGACTATGATGAGTTTACTAGACTTTTATTGTTTTTGTGGTAAAACTGTTGGTTGAAAAATTTATGAATTCCCAATGCTTCTAAATCGTTAGTTTCAAATAAGATTGCACCATGATCTTATAATGGCACAAATAGCCTGGCCTATACTCCATTGTCATACGGTGACACAGAATAAGCGAGACAAATATCTTGGTCTATATTTCTCAAACAATTTGATTGATCATAACGTTAATTTGTTGGTTGACATCGCAGATAGAATAAAGACAATAAAAGTATGCAACATTTGGACTTCGGAGACTTTAACTCTTGCCAATCATCATGTTTGCACTCTGTATGCTCTTGGAAGTTGGATCACTTCTTGTTAGCAAGTTTTTTTTTTTTTTAATTGTTTTTCTTTGACCGTAGACGACCTTGAAACCATGGAGAGACAGTTTAGTCTTGGGCATTTGACCATTGCATGATCCTGACACAAGTAAAATTTGAACTCAACACATTTTTCTTTAATAACTTCATATTAATCAGATTGAACTTGACCACAACTCAATTTTAAACATGGTCAACTGCCTTGATTTACCAGATGTGATGGGTCACGTCGGGCACACTAATTAATTAGGTAATCTATAATCAAGACGTTACCTGTTCAGTAAAAAACGATACGCACTGTTTACTTTTGATAAATATAGATTGTTTTTCTTTGTAATAATTATGTTTAAAGTTTAAAACCAACTTATTAATTTAAATTATACAAAATATGATGTTCTTGATCATCTCTAACTTTACAAGGTATTATTCTTTGAGTTTTTAATATAATATCACGTTTTTTTTTAATTTTTTCGGTAACTTTTTACAAATACGTTATAAGAAAGCTATAATTCCCTACTATTAATTTTTTAATTTCATTAAACCAAGCTGGCCCGGTCTAGCTCGAAGTGTGGGTTTAAAACTTTAAATCAAATCACTATAAACACCCTGGTAAATAAATTGACTAGAAGTAGGAGTACCTAAAGTAAGGAAAGCAAAATATTAATACCATCCTATACTAACAAAACCATTACTTTTATACTGTAAGTTACAAAAAAGTGCAAAATTGATTGAGTTTATATCCCCAGAAAGTTTCACAAAGCAAGGCTGTCTTTCAGAATCTCCACGGCGTGATAAAAAAAAGGAGTAACGATATAAAGTGAGGATAAAAGAAAAAATACTTACACGTTTTTGGTTTTTCTATTAAAAAAAAAATCCAAGTAGGCTCCACACCACGTGTCATATTTTAAGTGGATGGGCACTTGATATCCAATTTCACAATTTTACCCCTCAGCAAGTCTTCACGGGGCCATCGCCTTACCCTCGTTCCATTTCACTTCAGCTTCGGATCCAAGCCATGCTGCTCTGTCTCCGAACCTGAGGTTAGGACCGAGGCTCAGTTTTGTTCCTCTGTTCGTTGAAAATTTCGCACTATTTCGATCACTTTATCTGTCTGAACAAGACGCCCATTTTCCCTTCTTCGCTGCAAACCCTAACGCTTGGCCATCCAACGAACTCGAAGGATCAATTTTCAGCTTCAATGGAGGCTTCCTAATGTCGCTGTGAGTTCCTGGACTTTGGTTCTCTGTCTAATAAACCCTAGCGTTCTCTCTCTCCTGGAAATCTTGGTTTAGGGAAAAAGCAAATCTATGTTTGGGGGGGTCTGGTGTTTTTGTCTTGGGCAGAATTTTCGAAAGTTCAATAAAGTTATTTTGTGTTGTCTAGTCGTTTTAAATGCTGGTTTTGAGCTGGAATTGTGCTGTGCTTCCGATCTCATATAGTTTGGTAAGAAATGTGAGATTCTTGAGTTATTTTGCGGTTTTGGGACGAGCTGAGCTGCTGAAAAAGCGAGGGAAAAGAATACTAATTGAATTCATGTATTTTTACTCCTCCCATTTCTTAGACCGAACAATTTCAGCTAAAGCAACTTAAGCATATCTGATTAGATTTTCTTTTTGGTCGTGGCTTCCTCTTCCGTCTCCTAGTATCTGCTTCACTATCCGCCTTTTATTTTTGGTTTCCTCAGTCTTCGGAAGGAAAGTCTGAATTCTGACAAACTCTTGTCTCGTGCACCTCATCTTACCCTTGTGTGATATCTGAAATGATTATGAAGGGTTTTCTGTCGTATGTATGCTAATTAGCACACAGGACACGTACATGTACTGGTATTTATGGATCATTATGTGGATATTCGGATTTGTTTCAGCTCTAGTTAAGTAGTTATGAGGATACAGTGGCGGTAGACAGTTGCTGCCATTTTTTCTTTTATGTGAATGTGCCGAACAGACTGTTTATGTTGTGGGTTGTTGTTGTCTCATCAATAACAATGCACACTCACTGAAATTATAGCTGGATTTTTCCTTAGTGATGTTGCATTCTTTATCACAAAGTTATTCAATTTATCTTTGAATGCCAGTTTGGTGCAGCCATACAGTGAGTGGTGTAACCGATGTTTATGTGTCACTGCGTTGTTTGCTATTTTACAGCACAGTGTTGCTCTAATTAAAGGAAACGCCATTCACAAATAAAAGTCTATGTATGGTTTTGCTTATTATATTTTTGTGATATGTCATAGTGAAAAGAGAATAGAGTTAAAAGGAATTATTTTTGGGGACATTTTTTTATATATCTATTCATAACCAAAGTGGCTCTGTCTCTGTGTGGTAGCGCATCAATCTCATGGGGTAACTGCATACATTTATTGAGAAGTTGTTTTTTCTTGTCTTGGGCCATCAATGTCCCTTAAATTTATCGTAGTCATGGTATGATTAATAATGAATATGATAATTATTAACCTCAGTGCTACTTGTAATCATTAAAATTTGGAGATAATCGCCCTGTTTACTGTTTATTTTATAAAAACACAAACAAATACACATAAATTAACAAATCATTTTGATATGTCTGCTTGTCTTACAACATTAAAAAAATTCTTTGTTCCACCAGGGTTTTTGACACTTAATAGACAGTACCAAGGTTGAGGAAATACCATAGCTTATGCAGTGTGGATTGGACGAGTGAATCACTACGCAGCAGGTAATTCTCTATGTCCCCCCCCCCCCCCCCCCCAAAGAGTATCTGTGCCATTTAAGTGATTTATCTTAGTGCATTGTGTTGGTTTTGTTGTTGAATTCTATGCTTTTGGGGGTATGAAATGATTCCAGGTGGTCTTGAATACGATGCATTTTGTTGACTGTGTTGACTTTAGGATGATAATTTATAAGCCACAGTTAAGGACTGGGAGTTGTTAGCATAAGAACACAAATTTTAACATTGAATACAATTACTGGAAGTGAAGCTTCTTTACTAGAAATGGCATTAATCCAACATAGACTGAGGTGGGTTTCATCCGTCTTGTATGATGTGGCCAAGTCTTTAATTCCACCTTGTGAATTTATGTGATTGAAGCTATTGTTATCATGGAGTGAAATGTACTGTGATTTGGGTGCTGTCATGTCCAATTTTGTGCTGTACATATTATTTAATTGGCTAGCTGTTGATGTAAAATATTTTTAGCTAAGCTCAAAATTTGGGAGGATTGGAGGAAATTTATTATGATGATGGTCAAAAAATTGTTGTGGAGTGTCAATTGCACTAAAATATTGTTCAAATGAAGTTTGATATAAAAGAGTCTGTAGGCGTTGACAACATTTGGTTCAAGTGTTTAGGTGCTTGTTTTCCTTAATTAGGGTTCTTGGGTTTGAGTCTCAATTATGGGAAAAATTTTGTTCCGGAAGAGCTTTTGCACCCATTTGGTCTGAATTGGCTCGATTCTGATTAGTCAGGGCTCACTGTACCTTCCAAAACCTGATATATAGGATCCTGAAAAAAGAAGTTTCTGGGCTGTCACTTGATTGTGGCACCATTTCCCTGCATCATTAAATTTAAATGGCTTATGTATGTGACTTATTTGCATTTTGTTGTGTATTGATGCTTGATTTGGTGCTTGAATGGGATTTATTTTGGTTCAATGTTTACAAGAAGCATAGTGAATATCTTGGTGTGTTTGCTTATTAATGCTTGAGTATGGCATCTTGTGTGAAATGTCACTTGTTATCCAGCTATTTCTTCTAAGACCTGATCTAGTGAATTTACATAAAACGAATTATTTGGCTTGCAGGTTCTTCTGTACACCAAAAAAATTCCAGGGATCAATGGTAGTTGATAAGAGGTATGTTTCTGAACAGTACAACATATGAGAAGCGTTGTGTGATCTTTTCATTATGTAGGGTTTGACGAATTCAAACTTTGTTTCATGATTTGCCAGGTAGCTTCTTTCTAATAAATACTTAGTTTTTGATCAACCTGGGCTGGATTATCTATGCCTGGAAACGAAGTAGGAGACAGGGTTCATAATTTTTTTGGCCAAGAAAACTTGTCCCAGGGCCAGTATCATTCACAGGTTGTTGACGGTAACTGGTCAGGACTGAGTGGTAACTTGTGGGCTGGAGGCCAGAGAGCAGCTGGCCCTCCTTTTATTTCCAATTTGAAGAATTTCAATGTACAGCAATTAGGTATTAAATTTCTTTACTCTTAGTTTACTGGCTTTCTATCCTTTATTCTCGACATTTTAAAACGTCTAATTTTATTAAGTAAAAGTATGATGTGTCACAATCTACTAATACTACCTTTTCACTTGAAGATTCTGAGCAGGGACATGCAAGCTCCCCACATTTGCGGCATGGTTTAAACTTGACACAATCTAATCTGAGGCCAGAGCCTGGCAGAAATCAACCCCAGAACCAGCAAACGGCTGGGAATGGCTATATGCAGGGGCATCAGGTTTTCCAGGCCAGGCAGAATGAAGCCAACATGTTGGGAATGGATACAGAATCTGATTGGCATAACATGCCAAACCTTCCAAGAGGTGTTTCGGTGCTAGAATCACAAGGGAGTGGTCTTGACCTCTATAAGAAAAACTTGACAAGGACTGATGCTGCGGAATCTCCTGTCAACTTTGACTTTTTTGGAAATCAACAGCAAATGAGTGGCAGGCATCCTGGCATGATGCAATCTTTGGCCAGGCAGCAGTCTGGAATAAGTGACATGCAACTATTGCAGCAGCAAGCAATGATCTCTCAGATTCAAGAGCTTCAGAGGCAGCAGCATATTCAACAATTGGAAGCTAGGCAACAAAGTTCTATGACTCCGACTTCCTCCATTTCGAAACAGACTATTGGAAACCATTCTGCATCTCTTATCAATGGTATTCCCATCAATGAGGCATCTAACTTTATGTGGCAGCCTGAAGTTATGGCAAATAATGCAAATTGGCTCCAGCGTGGTGCATCTCCAGTAATGCAAGGATCCTCTAATGGACTTATAGTATCTCCTGAACAAGGACAGGCATTGCGCTTGATGGGTATGGTTCCTAATCCAGGTGATCAATCTCTTTACGGGCTACCAATTTCTAACTCACGGGGTGCACCAAATCTGTATTCTCATGTTCAAGTAGATAAATCACCTATGTCACAGATGGCTGTCCCACACCAGTATTCTCATGTTCAAGGGGACAGGTCTGCACTGCCAAACATACCGGCCAGTGGTGCATCATTTTCAGCTCATCAATATGCAGCATTTTCGGATCAAACTGACACACATGATGGAAGTTCAGCTTCAAGACAGGATATTCAAGAAAAAAGTGCGTTTGGTTCCCCCCCTCAAGGTTTGAATATGGAGAACTTGCAGCAAGTAAATTCTGAGCAAAGAAATGTGCCAATGCAAGAATTTCATGGGAGGCAAGAACTAGCTGGATCATCTGACACATCACAGGACAAGATGGTAGCGCAGGTTTCTCCTTCACAGAATGTAGCTACGTTAGATCCAACTGAAGAGAAAATTTTGTTTGGTTCAGACGACAACCTTTGGGACGCATTTGGCAAGAACTCAGGTTTTAGTGTGCTAGATGGTGCAGATAGTTTTAATGGATTTCCATCCATCCAGAGTGGGAGTTGGAGTGCACTTATGCAGTCTGCTGTCGCAGAAACTTCTACCAGCGAAATGGGTGTGCAGGAGGAGTGGAGTGGTTTGAGTTTCCGGAATACTGAGCGTTTGCCTGGAAATGAGCGGCCCTCCACTATTGATAACAGCAAACAGGTTCCAGTTTGGGCTGAAAATCTGCAATCATCTTCCAATATAAATTCAAGAACTTTTCTTCAGCCTGAAGATGTTAGCAGGCCCAATACTAATGTAAACTTTTCTGGTGTGCCTGGATTTCATCAGTCTGGAGAAACGTCACATGAACAGCATGACAGGTTACAGACTGATTCCTCTCAGAGATCTGTTCCGCAATTTTTAGAAAGAGGCAAATGGTTAGACTGCAGCCCTCAGCAAAAGGGCCATGCTGAAGGGAGTCATATTTACGGAAATGCCGCCAGTTCTCCTGGTTTAGAAATGAATGAAAGGAGTCTATCAGGTTCTTGGAATCATCAGCAGACTATGCCATCTTGTAATAGTGGTGCTGAGCTGTTCAATAGGCCAAATGGTTGGAATCTTGTTAAATCAGGGCTTCCTGATAGTAATGCTTCGCTGAAAAACCATGATAGTGAGAGCTCATTGCAGATGCATCGCGAGAAAACCTCACAAGAGGAGATGGGCCAGGTTCCTGGGATGTGGGCGCCTGATGGTACTAATGTAGCAGCTGGATTAGAACGCATGAAGGCTGCAGGTAGTCTGCAGGGTTGTGGGGAAGATTCTGGTATTAGTGGTATTGCTGCAGTACCAAATTCAGGTGCCACATGGGTCAACCGCCAAAACAATCAACAGCAGCCTAACAATCTTGATGTATGGAGAGATGCTGACTCCTCTGGAAGCTATAGAGGAAATGAAGGCCCAGGAAAATATAGGCATCATATGGAGAAGAGTGCTTTGGTTTTGGAGTCACCAAAGAATGACAAGGGAGATGGTGAGACACACGAGTTTGAGAATTCTAATAGAAAAGACATGTCATCAGATGGCATTGGATCTACTCCCTACCATAGAGCAAGTAGTATGAGAGAAAATGTTTATTTTGATGGTAATGATCCCCGTAGTCCAAAGTTACCTGCCCTGGTCAATCAAAGACCACCTATATCTCGTAAATTTCAGTATCATCCAATGGGGGATGTGGGTGTTGATGTGCCAACTCACCAACAAACTTTTGGAGGGATGAAAGGTCAAGACCAAAACTATACTGGGCAGTCGAAATTTGGTCACAGTGATGGAGATCATTCTGAAGTTGAGAAGGTGATTGTAAGACTTAGCACCTATCACTACTAATTCTTAAAGTTTCCTATGTTTATTAGAGAACAAAAGTAGCTGACATTCTTTTTGACTTGACAGGTGAATATGCCTGCTTTCCAGGGTGATTTAAGAAGCCTGGATGATGCTTCAAAAAGTAAACTTCCTGGTCATATGCCTAAAACACTTTCACCGTTTGATAGAAGTGTTGGTAATTATGCCCCTAACAAGGCTTCATCACCCAGGTAGTTTAATATTTAAAAACGATCTCTTGTTTTTTCAAGCTCAGATAATCGTATCTTGTGGTAACCTTGCCATGCATATTTGTCTCACTTTCATATACTAATTTTGTTTCATTGGTAATGTGGTCTAATTTGTTTCACCCTTTCCCCCCTACTGCCTACTGTTACAAAACTTACATAATGATCTGTGCTCAGCTGTTTGCTTTTATTTTTTAAAAATTATTGTAGTCAAAATATTCTTGAGCTTCTTCATAAAGTGGATCAATCAAGGGAGCATGGCATTGCAACAAACACAAGATCTTCTAACCGCCATTTATCTTCCAGGGTGCCTGAAGCTGAAGCTTCTGATGGAGCTGTTGCGCAGACTCTGAGGAATCAAAGTTCGTTGTCCCAGGGATTTGGTTTGCAATTAGCTCCTCCCACTCAAAGGCATCCCATGGCATCCTCTCATGGCTCATCTGAAGGTGGAGATAAGGGTCATATGTGGTTGGCTACCTCTCAGACTCTGCCTTCTCGAGAGTCATTACATGGGGAACTTAGGAATAATATTTCTGGTTCCTCAGGACAAGTTCTCGATAAATCCTCTCATTTTAGTGCACTGGGAAATGTTCCACAGACTTTCACATCTAGCTTTCCCTTCTCGAGAATTCACACTCAAAATCAGAATTTGGCTAACATCAGTGGACCACTAGCAAGTGCTCAGCGTGCCAGTGTAGCACTTGCTGATAGGACTGCTTCCATGAATCAGATCAATGAATATCGTGAAAGAGCTCAAACTAGTGAACCTGAATTGCCATCAGCTCCAGAGATATCACAGCTGAGTGGTACAGATCAAATCCACCCTGGAGACCATGCCTCACATGGTACCCCTTCAAAAGTCTTGCATAATGTATGGACCAATGTTTCTAGCAAGCAACATGCTTCAAAGATCCTTCAACCAAACAATGATTGCGAAATGTCAACTGTGCCAAAGAAGCCAGGTGATGAAGATTCAGAAAAAGATGGCAATGGCCTTTCTGGTGTTGGACCTTCTATTTATTCTAATAGTTCTGGAGGTAAAGAGCAGTTGCTTAAAGAAAGCTCTGGACAGCAGATGCTACTTGAGGGTGCTGATTCTGCTGAAGAGGCTGTAAGTGCTTTACATGGAAAGGAATCTGTTGCGAAGTTTATGCCTGATGCATCTCATTCAAGCCCTGTTGCTACCTCTAGAGATATTGAGCAATTTGGTCGCTCTTTAAGGCCAAACAACTCATTGAACCAAAATTTATCATTGCTGCATCAAGCTCAGTCTATTAGAAGTACAGAGATTGATTCTAGCAATAGAGACGTCAAAAGATTTAAAGTCTCAGATAATGTGTTGGATGCACAGCAAGCAACATCCAACCATGGGCAGATGTCATATGGATATAATGCTATGGTGAAAGATTTGTCCGGTAATCATCCTTCAGCACCATCAGATCCTACTATGCTAAGCTTTTCAGCAAAGCCTGGTAATGGACATGACACTAATGCAGCTGCTCAGGAGGTTCTTGGACACGCTCAGAGTAATGCTATCAATGTCTCCAGTGGCAACACAGTGAGTTCTGTAAGAAGTGAGCACTCTTCAATTAGTCCCCAGATGGCGCCATCATGGTTTGAGCTATATGGAACCTTTAAAAGTGACAAGTTATCACAAATGTATGATGCAAGGAAAATGACTCCTCCAAAAATTATGGACCCACCTATGATTGTTCAGAACCAATCTGATAGTTTGCAAGTTCGTAGTTCAATTGAGCAAGTTAATGGTCTTGGTGACACTGGTCAGTTTGGTAATGAACGGCACAGCCCAACGCCTGTTTCAGTTGCAAGTGAGCATGTAGCTTCTCAGATATTGCCACCTCCTGCAGCTGAATCTGATATGGTTATTTCGAGACAAAAGAAGCGTAAAAGTGACACATCTGAACTGGTACCATGGCATAAAGAATTGACACAGGGTTCTGAAAGGCTTCGTAGTATCAGGTGGTTCATATAACTAGGATGTTTATTACATTCACATTACATTCTTTCCATTACTGTAGGAAAAGATCCGTAATGTCTTTATACAGCTGATATTATTTTTTTTTCAATGTCAGTCAATGTTACCTCATTGTTTTTCTGTATCTCTTTTAGTTTGACATCTGTTTTCCTATTATTATTTGTCCCCTTGCATGACTTGTGCTCTTTGATTTCTGGCAGTGCGGCAGAATTAGACTGGGCCCGAGCCACAAATAGATTGATTGAGAAGGTTTGTTATTCATGATTATATTAGGCTATCAACCGAGTCTATAAACTCTTTTGTTAATGATAATGACTATTTCACTTTGAATTACATAATTTAGGTTGATGATGATGCTGATGTAATTGAAGATGTACCACCAATTGTGAAGTCAAAAAGAAGACTTGTCTTGACTTCGCAACTTGTGCAGCAATTGTTGAGCCCTCCTCCAGCGGCTGTTCTCTCTGCCGATATCAAGCTGCACCATGAGAGTTTGGTCTACTCGGTTGCTAGATTAGCATTAGGGGACTCGTGCAGTTCAGTTTCATGGTCAGGACGTGATAAACTCGTGCATATAGGCAGCAGAAACATGTAAGAATTCATGTTCTTTTTTTTTTATGGGGTATGATATATATATGTATGTATATATGTATGTATGTATGTAACTTTTTTATTAGTTCGTCTTGTAAAACTGAAACTTTTCATGATATACGTATAGCCCTTCTGAGAAGCCCAAGTCCCCAGAGAAGTTTGATCAATATATGTTGAAAGTTATGGAAGACCTTGTTGGAAGAGCGAAGAAATTGGAAAATGAAATATCGAGGTAATGCATGATTGTTTAATTTAATATTCAATTCATTATGATGTTGTTCTTCATAACTTCATGGACTAGTGAGGCCAGTGCATATACTGAAGAAAATCGCATATAGCCTATATTGTGCATATATGATGAGTGCAACTGCACTAGTGCTTTGATACCCTCTTTAAAATGTTCTAAGATATTTGTGATATTTGTGTTGTCATTTCTGTTCATCCATTGTGTGGTAGAAGTCCTCTGAATTATTCTCTTAACAAGCTAAATTGCTGTTAAAGATGCCGATTGATGCATTCCTGTTTTGTTAATTGATTTGCAATGGCCTTATTTGTTATGGAATCGAATCGATACAGATTGCCATGTAGGTTGGGTCTCATGTTTAAATGGATTGAATAGATTGGAACAAGTTTTTTGCTGTTGGTGTTGCTTAGTTGCTGCTTTCTATAACCAAGCACAAGTTAGACGGATGATAATGAAGACTTAGAAAGTAGTTTCGTGTAATCAGAACATAAAATGCTGTGATAGATGGTATCATGGCATACAGACAGCCAATCTAATATGCCTGAGAAGTTGCAATAGATGTGAATCAATATAGCAGGATGCCCCTGCCTTTTTCACTTCACTCTTAGTTGTACATGTTATAGTATTTGCCTTACTCTGTGGTTTGTGCAGACAAAGATCAAAATATTGCTACTTTTTGTGTTTTCCATCTTTTTGCTGCTTGCTTTTGCTAGGTTATGTTATTTTTCTTCTTGGTCATATCATTTATCTGTATTCATTTTCTCCATTTTGTTGCCCTTCCCTTCCCTTACTAAATCTCTTGGTTGTTTTATCATGATGATGCAGATTGGATACTAGAGCCTCAGTTTTAGACTTAAGAGTGGAATGTCAAGATTTAGAACGATTTTCTGTTATCAATCGATTTGCCAAGTTCCATGGCCGGGGACAAAATGATGGGGCAGAGACCTCATCATCCTCTGATGCAACTGCAAATGCTCAGAAATCATGTCCCCAGAAATATGTTACCGCACTCCCAATGCCTAGAAATCTCCCTGACAGGGTACAATGTCTTTCACTTTGATCATTAATTGATTCATTTTTCCATCTTTCTTGGTCAGTTGTCTCCACAACCACCTGTTTCTAGTCCTTTACTTTCAAGTTATTATTGCACTTCATCGCAATAGAACCATACAACTGGCAATGTAGGAGAAGAATGGTACTAGATTGTCTCCTCAACCAACGGAGGCTGTTAGATCTTTGCAATCTATATGTGTATGTATGTATGTGTAGATCTTTGCAATCTAGTTATCTTTTACACTTTTGGTTTTCAGGTTCCAAGCCTTTTGTATATAGTAAGATTTATTCACTCTACTTGTTAGTTTTAACCATACCATTTGGCCAGGTTCCGTCTTATTAAATTGGCAGCATAAGCTGCTTCGCTTCTGACTTCTTTTCTCTTAATTTCAAATTATTTACCCTGTTTTGAGTATAGTCCTTCCGGATCTATTCTGTCTAAGGCGTGCACCAAGGCACATTCCCGGAAGTCTCCCTGTAGTTATTTGTGATGAAATGTTTAGTTTTAGTTATAATGGATATTGGCCAGTGTTTTAGTTTTCTTTTATCTTCTGCTCATATTTGAAATGTTTTACTTGGGAAGTGATGCCCCTAATAAACTGGATATTCAGTTCGATTTTTATACCTGACTTTTGGTCCCGCCCCTACCAGGCGTGATGTTTTTGGTTAAACTTGGGTTCTTTTTGGGCATTGTTCCCCGTTGATTGAAAAGCAGGGTTTACTTTTACCCTTTCTTCACATGAAGCAAGAGCCAGTGTGTTCGAACTGTTAGCTTGTTTAATTTGGTCCATATACCCTGGTCACTGCACTTTAATCTGTATTTGATAGCATATTTGTCAAGATCAACTATTATAATGTATTTTATAAGGTATCACTCGCACACTGCCATAGGTGCTTTAAAATAATGTAGAAACAAATCACAGAAGTTGAAAAAAGAATATGGTTAACCTTTTCCCCGCCAAGTTCAGAGAAGTATGTCTTTGTCCCTTGTAGTGTCTTATCACAATATGGGGAATGGAATTATTTGATTACAACAAGTGCATTGGCATCGCTTTCCACTAATGATTTAATTATTGCCGAGACCCTTTTATCCTATGCGTAAGATGACAGGCAATCTTTTATTATACAATCACAACGTTGATGGTCCCATCTGGCATCTGAGACCATGACTCTGACATGGCACTGCCAATAAGATTAAAGAAAATAGCCAAAGAATACGTAAGCGTATCTGTGTCAGGGTCAGGCAAGTACTGTTGCCCCTTTTTTGTGACGTTGACGCCATTTCTTTGTCCTTTGACATTCATACAATATGAGACAAATTCCTTAAACAACCTTTTGTTTGACTAAGCTCATTCTTTTTTTCTTTTTTTGGGTCAACTATGACAGAGTTGTCTCAATGTTTTTTATTGAGACCTGATTCTCAAAAGAAGCTCAAATCATGCTAAAGAGAATTTTGTAGTCCCTGTCACTTTTCATCCCCTGAGAATGACCTTTAGCACCGAAACAGAACATGAACCTGAAAACAACTCTGATGTGGATAATTAATTTGCACTGCACCATGCATCCAAGAGGCTGCAATAAAATGATTCTGATGGAAATGATTTATTTATTTTTTTTAAAGAGGACTGGCCACATTGTAAATATCATTTTAAAAAAAATGGATTCATATGCTTTCATTGCATTGTTCTTACAATTAATATAATTATTTTGTGGCCGAACTTTTTTTTGCCTCTTCCTTTAAATGTTCTACATGTTCATCTGTAAGTATAAATAAAATACTATTAAATTGTTATATGTAATGTCCTAGTGAGATTACACTATCCATTAAATATTTGTGTTTTTAATGCACACTCGCACACATGCTTGCTTGCAAGCATATCCTGCTGTTGCAGCAGCTTAATTTTTACCACGTGAGACTAGATATTATCATTTAAAAGTCATCATTGCCGTGCAAAGATTAATCTTTTTCTTTGTTGGAAAGGAAGAACACGTCAGCTTCTAAATCTAATTTGAAAGAATCGAACATTCATTGTCTAAACTTTCTCACATGGACTAATACAAATACAATCTCTTTTTCCTTGCCAAAAAATTTTACGCGCGCGGACGAATCATAGTTGAAACTTGAAAGTTGAAACCGATAAATTAACATTTCAATATTTTATCCGACCATTACTATTTTTTTTTTGTTGCAGTAAAATAAAAAGTCATAAGTAATCAAAGGAGCAAACAAATAATGCTTTTAGGATTAAAACTAGAATTTTCTCCCTGTGCCCGAGAAATACATTAATATTATAGTTAACTAGTACAACACCCGTGGGATGCGCGGGACAATTTGGTAAAAAACTACTCATTACAGTTTTGTGTTTACATGTCAGAGTTCCTGTATAGATGGTGTGAGGTGGAAGTTATCACTTATGTTTTGCCGTTATTGCTTAAAGTGTAAATATATAAAATCAAAATTAAAATATTATAGTTTTCCACAAAAATAGCTAACCATATACAGATGTTGTGAGGGGAAGTTGCCATGTATTGTGGGAGTGGGAAGTTATTATTTTAATTGTAAATAAATAAAATATATAAATTCAAATACAATAGTTTTCCACAAAGTTCGCAAAGTTGGGGATAACTGCTTAAATTTAAATTGAGAAGTTACCAAGAAAATTGCTGAGAAGTTGAATTGCTAATGTGGCGTAAGGACGACTGCTAGAACCTCTACTTTTATATAGTAGAAGAAGAAGATGACATTTTATAATAATTAATTGTATTTTGAAAATTTGAAATATTGTTTGTTCACCTATTACTACTTGAATTAATTGTATTTCATATCAACAAATTATATTACAATAAGAAGATAGTATACTTTTAGTTTTTTATGTTTGTATAAAGTTTCAGTTTAGTCCTTTAAATTTAAAAAGTACATTTTTAATCATTTTTTTAATATCACTATTAATTTCATTTAATGAAAAAGGTTAAAGTATATTTTTAGTCCTTTATATTTGTGTGAAGTTTCATTTTAGTTGATGCAAATATAAACGATCGAAAGTATACTTCAACCTAAATTTGATAGATATAACTAATTAAGGTATGCATCTTAACTATTTGACATACTTTATCGATTAAATATTGAATTATATGAATTTGGGTTTATAAATAAATGATGACTGAAAATAATAAGTATTTTTTATCGATTGATGAGAGGAATCTGATTCATTTTATTTATATTTGGCTTAAAGGGCTGGTATTGCAAGATTTCATATAAGAAGTTAATTGATGGATTGGTGGTTTCTCCTCCACCCACTTTGAAGCCCAAATATTAGATATTTGGGCTTGCTGCAAGTAAGCAATTCTTATAGTCCAGCATGCCGTAGAGTGGGCTTTGGGTTGGTCAGCTGGCCCTAAATAATTAAATGATATCCTAGCTTATAAGTTAAATTAGCTTGGAGAAAAAAGTTAATCAAATCAATTTATCAGTGGGGTACTCATTCTATTCCTAAATTTAAGACATATTTGCCTAATTCAGTTAGTTTAAGGATACTAGTTAAATTAGTTAAAGTCACATTATATCTATATCTATCTATATAATATAAAAAACTCTTCCACCAAAACATTATTCATAAGGAATTAACGGCCCAGATGATTAGTTCTATTCAGATCAATGGGTTAATTTATCACTAATTATATAATCTACTAATTATATCATTAATTGTATTTGATTGGTTATAGCCATTAACCATTTTATTTGAATTATTATATTTCAGATAACCTCTAAAATTGTATCTCCTAATAATTATATTTAGGTTTAAAGATTGATAATCACTAATTAAGTAATTATATCTACTACTAAGTATATTTAATAATCTATATCTATATAACATAAAAAACTCTTCTACCAAAATACCATTCATAAGGAATTAACAGCTCAAATAATTAGTTCTATTCACTAATTATATAATCTACTAATTATATCACTAATTATATTTGATTGGTTATAGCCATTAACCATTTTATTTGAATTATTATATTTCAGATAACCTCTAAAATTGTATCTCCTAATAATTATATTTAGGTTTAAAGATTGAAAATCACTAGTTATATATACTAATAAGTATATTTAATAATCTATATCTATATCTATATAACATAAAAAACTCTTTCACGAAAACACCATTCATAAGGAATTAACGGCTCATATGATTAATTCTATTCAGATCAACGGGTCAATTTATCACTAATTATATCACTAATTATATTTGATTGGTTATAGCAACCATTTTATTTGAATTATTATATTTAAGATAACCTCTAAAATTGTATCTACTAATAATTATATTTAAATTTAAAGATTGATAATCACTAATTATATCTACTAATAAGTATATTTAATAATCTATATCTATATCTATATATAACATAAAAAATATCTTCCACCAAAACACTACTCATAAGGAATTAACGGCACATATAATTAGTTCTATTCAGATCAACGGGTCAATTTATCACTAATTATATAATCAACTAATTATATCACTAATTATATTTGATTGGTTATAACCATTAACCATTTTTTTTAATTTTTATATTTAAGATAACCTCTAAAATTGTATCTACTAATAATTATATTTAAATTTAAAGATTGATAATCACTAATTATATCTACTAATAAGTATATTTAATAATCTATATCTATATCTGTATATAATATAAAAAAACTCTTTCACCAAAACACTACTCATAAGGAATTAACGGCTCATATAATTAGTTCTATTCAGATCAACGGGTCAATTTATCACTAATTATATAATCTACTAATTATATCACTAATTATATTTGATTGGTTATAGCCATTAACCATTTTTTTAATTTTTATATTTAAGATAACCTTTAAAATTTTATCTACTAATAATTATATTTAAATTTAAAGATTGATAATCACTAATTATATCTACTAATAAGTATATTTAATAATCTATATCTATATCTATATCTATATCTATATAACATAAAAAAATCTATATCTATATAACATAAAAAACTCTTCCACAAAAACACTATTTATAAGGAATTAACGGCCCAGATGATTAGATCTATTCAGATAAACGGGTCAATTTATCACTAATTATATAATCTATTAATTATATCGCTAATTTTTAATTATAATCAACCGAGAAAAATTGATTTAGGATTTCTCTTTAATCTTAAATATAATTAGTGATATATACATTTCGGGAATAACCAACGAGAAGTTTCTTATGAACATAATTTTAAGATTTATCTTAAATCTTAAATATAATTTTAATTAAATTTTAGGATGAAACATATTTTTTCTAAAATAAAAGTTTCATTATTTACATCTACTAATTATACTTAAGAAAAATGTAGTTATTATTTTTGAATTATTGTAACACCTTAACTTTTACTATTATATTATAATATTTTAATTGAATTATAACCACTTTTTACTACCGAAAGCCCTAAAATATGAAAAATTTTAAAACTTTTCCTTGGTAAATATTGTTTTAACTTTATTATAGTTAGAATGGGCTTTTTGGACTAATTAAGATACCATAAACTATTTGTAAGTCAAGTGGTTATAAAACAATTGGAATAATTAAAATCATCTTAATATCGATTTAATACTTGGCATTGCCTAGTGTAGCTTAAAAATAAATTAGAGGGATGATCTCGATCGACTATCCCTTTAACTTTACCTATCATCTCACTACTTCTCAGTTATATACTTATACCTGTCTTCTTGCTTACCTTTTAGCTTTACAATATATACAAACTAATCCCAAAATAACTATAAAAATACACTATAAATTTCTTCTACTTTACCTTAGTCCCCAAGAGGCTCAACTCCTGCTAGCTTCTCTGAAAAGCAATAGTTCAACGCAGTTTATCTCATTAACTTATGTTCTCTTGAATATATATTAATATGTATACATTTTATAAATCAGTGCAAATAATGACAATTTTATTCCTATTATTCTGTGTGCGATTTGCACTTACCCTCCACTAGTAACAATATATTCGTTATCTAATGGAGGTTCTACCTGTAGGACTTCTCGTTATAACATTTAAAGTTATAACTAACTGGTTGGGAAAAGAGGTGGCCAAACCCCTAAACCCTGGAGTACTCCACTGAGGAATAATAATTTATCAACTAAATGTAACAGATATTGTAAAAGTATACATGTAATTTAATTGTTATTGAAATAAACTGCTACCTGATTCTCTTGATTACTCGTCACTGTCCTCCTTTACTTCCTTGTACTCTAGGGATTCAACCCCACTATCTTGTCCCATAAATATTTATAATAAAAATAATATATTAATATCTAAACTTAGTCATAATAATTAAACGTCACTCCCCTTCCTATCGGGCTACCCTTCTTACTTCTAACATAATTAAATCTAAATTCTTAATTTGATGGTTAATTATACCATCATCAATAAGCATTGCACAAATACAGGTTAGCATTCACACCACACAACACAAACATAAAAGTATTCTTATTATTTTAAATTAACTAACCTTTCTTATAAATCAATTAATAATTAAATGACTTACATTCACTATAACTTATTACTCTTTAAATTCAACTTAAAGCTTAGTCATAATCCTTGAAAATCCTTAAGCAATGACTTAATTTCCAAACTAAACTTGCACCATCTTTTCTCCAAATATTGACTCTACCAATCAAAAACATCTAATGATATTAACTTGGAAACCTCAATCATAATACCAATTTAATCCAATAAATACTATTCTCAACCAACAATTAGAAATACCATTCAATTCACATTTAAATCAAAATCTAACAAGATCCAAAAACAACCAATCCAACTTTCCATATTTCTTCCTTTACTCTCTATTGAACTCACATTACCCTTTCTTCTATTCCCATCATTGAAGTCAATGATCAACCACCAATCAAAGATTAGAATTTCAACACCTAATAAAATCAAAGAATACCAATTCAACTTCTCATTCCCTTATACTTCATTCCTATTGAATTAATATCACCATTCCTCCTTTCTTTGCCAATAAACCAGCAGCTAGAACAACCAAAAATTAGACTTTCAGAACCTATAAACTATAATCCAACATTCATAACAACTTCCTTCTCTATTTAATTGATAAACCATAATACTATTCTCCTTCCCTACCAATAACCAGCAGTCAATATCATCAATAAGAGCAAGAAAGCATTGCTACATCCTTTCTTGTCAACGTTTAACTGAATATCACAAAATTCCTTCCTTTTTCCCTGAATAAATTGTCAGCCAGAACCAGAGAACCACAATCATACACTTAATAACTTCATATCAATCAATCACAAGTAAATAAACTCAAATTCATCTCCCAGAGCATAACAAAATATTAATGGCCATTTTTTTTCCTTTGGCCGAACAGAACAAGAACAAGGAGCAAAGAACAATAACCAGAAATTCTAAACTTCATCAATTTACCTATTCATCATCTATTCCTCATGTTTAAAATGTTATGATATTCAAGAAAATAACAAAAATAAAGCAACCACAAAAGAGCTTGAATTTGGCCAGAGCAGAGGGAAGAAAGAACAACAATTCAAGCATTCAAAAATTCATCAAACCACCCATATAAAATGCTTATCAGAACTTCCCAATTATAAGTACTTCATGTTCAAGAATTTTTCCCTCTTGCCCGATGGATTGCAGAAAACAGGGGAGACAAAGAAATCATTCAAAAATCCCTTAATCCTTAAAATCATTCATGCAATCCATTCCACCACCTTAGAATTGCTATAAATTGCAAGTAATCAAACTTCAACATAACAAACACCCAGAAATCCCAAATTTTGTCTCGGTGAACAGTAACCTGACGGGATTCTTGGAAGAAATTCCCAACTTTTCAAGCTTTTCTCCTACAATCAACGCTCAATCAACAAAGAATCAAGTTCAAGTATCACTTTCCTAAGCTCAGAACCTCTAAAAATCTCACAAGATTTCAAATCCTTCCCCCCCATTTCGCTCAACTCGGCACGAAGGAGAAAAGAAACAAGAAGGATAAGCTTACCTAAGATTATTCCAAGGTTCTTGAGCTTCTTCCGCCGTGAATCGCCGCTAAACGCCGCTACTGGAGGCCGGAGTTGCTGCCAGATTTTGAAGCACAAAGAGAGGAGAATGAGAGAAGGAAGGCGTCGGGTTTGAGGGAGTATTTTTAGTGTGTGTGTGTGTGAGTAAAAAGGCAGAGAAATAATAGGAATAGGAAGAGAATAGAAACATTGAAAAGGACACATGGGTGGTGTATATTAAAAGGTAGGATTTTCATAGGTACTATCTTACCATTTTCTTTATAACTGAAGATATTTTCAACTAGGGGCAGGCATTGTCTTTTTCATTTTCCTTTTTCTATTTCTTTCTCAAATGATAATTTTATTTATCATTATCATTTAGAAATAGACCCAAAATTTGTTCCAAAATCATTTCTCTAGATATTCTTTAATTTCCAAATTTATTTATAAGACTCTTTAAATATCAAATAATACCCCAATATTCCAAATATTTCCTTATTTCTTATTTTCTAAAATTTGGGAAAATTTGGGATGTTACAATTATCATATTTAAGATAAGCCTTAAAATTATATTCATAAGAAGCTTCTGATTGGTCAATCCAATATATATATCACTAATTAGATAAGAAACTTCTGGTTGGTCAATCCTAAAATATATATATCACTAATTATATCTATTAATTTTATTTAAGAAAAATATAATATATATACACATATTATTATTATACGTTTGTTTTTGAAAATATAATCATTTATCGCTAATTATATCTACTAATTATATTTAAGAAAAATATAATCATTATTTTATAATTATTATATTTAAGATAAGCCCTAAAATTATGTTCACAAGACGTCCACAACTTCTGATTGGTCAATTAAAATATATATACCACTATTTATGATTTTTATATATTATGATTATATTTATCTTAATTTTTTTAGGTTGAAATATTCTTTTAATATTTGTGGATCCTTTTTGGCCAAAATTAAGACAAAAAATCAACAAAATAATAATATAAATAGGAAAAGTAGCTACTGCACCATGCCAAAACTTAATTAATGAGTTAGATTTGATTTTTATAAAATTTTTTGCAAACACGGATTACGAAAAGATTGGAATCAATTTAAATGACATAACTAAGTAATGATCGACATCCCATCTTGTAAGCGGGCAAGTGTACGATGGGGTGGATTATAAAACATTTAAAGTAACATACCAAAAAAGAGAATAAGGAGAGCAAGGGGAGAAGATTCACAAAAGGGACTCACAAAGTACTGCATGACAAGTTCCAAATCCAGTTATAATTAAATTCACAAATAATTCAGTCTTAAATTTTGATGAAGGAATGTAATAGTTTGGTTAAATGATCTGCATAAGTATTATGCTTTCCCATAACCTCATGCAAACAAATTTATGATTTCTTTTTTTGAATTGAAAAACCATATTTATGATTTCAAATCGAATCACATGAAAAATATCACCCGTGCAACGCACGGGAGGCCTAACTCGTTATCAAAACATTCTAACCACATATCTTTATTCCACAGTCCTTATCTTGCTTATTTAATATATTGAGGAGTACAGATTGGGGATAATATAAGAAAATGCTGAGAAAAATTAGAGATATATATTATATTTAGGAACGAACTTAATTCCCCAAATAGATCCTATTTTTGGGATATCTAGTTTTTTTTTTAATGATTTTAAAAAATAATCAAATAATTTTAAATATAATTAACATGAGTGACAGATCTCATTAATATCTGTGCCGATCGTGATCGAAGAAGGAAGCGAAGATAACATAACATGTCTTCGTCAGGCAACGATCCTCGTCTGCCGTCTGCGGCGAAGCCCTACGTTGCTCCGGTGGTTGCGCCGCAAGACATGCCCATCGATTACGCTGGTTTCATCGCCGTCATCTTTGGCGTCGCCGGCGTTATGTTCAGGGTTCGTATTCCTCATTTCCCTTTTCTTCTCTTCCTGTACGGTTCTCGTAATAGCACTTGTTTGATTTTTCATTCAATTCAAGCAGTACAAGCTCAGCTCCTGGCTTGCTCTCATTTTCTGTGCCCAATCCCTTTCCAACATGAGGAATATGGAGAACGATCTTAAGCAAGTCATGATGGCTATGATGTAAGTTTCTTTGGATTTTTTTTTCCACATCTTTTCTGGGAATCTTAGCGTTTTGACTTTCTTATCTTTGAAATCCCAATTCTCCTTGGGCGATCTTTCTGGGGAGCTTTTTTAAGAATCTCCGTGAAGTACAAAATGGGTGCATCCAGTTATATTAGTTGTTTTTGTTTTTCTTAAAAAAGTAGGAATCTTCATTACACATAGGATTGTGATTGTGGAAAGAACTACACTAAGTCGATCAATTTGGTGGTTTGTGAAAAACATCCAGAAGCAAAAGAACCTTTTCATTTGGTTATTTCAGTAATTGTTTTGAGGAGAGGGGGGGGGGGGGGGGTTTCAATGCATATATGATTCACCCATTTATGATATTGCAAAGAGTTTCAGAGCCATCCTTTGGACTAGTACATGTTTCATAAGGGTGACCTGGGTTAACAAGTTAAAACTTGGAAAGAATACGGCCATGTTCATGAGCATTAGATTAAATCATGAAGAAAATGGGACGAAATCACAAAACTATTCAACAGATAACACAACATATTTCTACAGCTTTCTTAGTAATTCTTAGAATAACAAAATAGAAAACTTTGTTTTTCCCTATGGAACTTGTTTATCCTACATGTGTGCCTCATAATGCTGTGCCGAGGGAGAAGTAGCTTGAAGATCATAGTTTAACTGTTTAGTGTTGAAACAAGAAGTAGATTTGTCAGATGATCCGGGATTATTGAATGCAAATGATGGTGTTTTTGTAACATGTAAAATAATTTAGGGGAAAATTATAGATTTCTCCAGTTTTGATTCATTAGAAACATATTCTTAGACTTGGGAAACCAAAAACATTCACCTGAGCTAGCATCCTCAATGTTTTGAACTCTTGTGTCCATATCCCCAATAATCCCACCAATGGAGATGCCACTGCAGATTCTGTCATTTGTCATGTGTGACATTCTCATTCTTATGAAAACAACAAATTATAGAGTTTGAGGCGCCTTTTCCTTTAAACAGGACAATGGAATAGTAGACCGACAGGTTTAAATCATCAAGGATCATAGTTGGGGGGATCTTTTCTGATTTTTAAAGATGAGGTTGTTTGTAAATGACTCGGTCAAAGGGATTATATGCATTTTCCCCAGCATTCTTACTAGTAGGAAGTTTTTAATGCCTTGCAGTTTATGGGTTTGTAAAACAAACCTGAGAAATCTTATTAGTGTGAAGCAATGAATTGGCTTATGCACAGAGAATTAGTTTGCTCTGGCTCATGACTGTATCAAAGTCTGTGGAAGATGATATTTTGGTGGCCTCTATAGAAATTTGGTGAATGCCGATTTAGTTGCAATATCCACTGGGGATAGAAAGGACAATTACAAAAATGGCTTTAATGATGGTTGTGGATGATTAAGTGTGTTGAACTGCTTCTAGATTGTATTTTCAACTCAAACTTAGTCTTTCTTCTATACATGTGATCATTGCCAGGGGTGTAGACTGTGTAGAGATAACCTGGAAACTTGTAGTCCTAAAGACATTGTTTGTGCATAAATCTTCTCCAAAGTAGTCCTGAAACTTACTGAAGCATGCTTCAAGTTTTTTGTTTAGCTGTGCCTTTTAGTGAGTGCATGCATGATGTATACTAGCATTTCATAATATGGAATTGAACTGGTTACAGTGCTTCTTGGTCTTGAAGTTTTGGACAGACAGATTCCACCATACTGTAAATCTGTTCTACTTCAGTTTTGATTGAATCCTCTGTATCCTTTTAGACAATAAATCAAAGTTCCATATCTGATGGTTAGAATCCAAATAAAGAATATACTCCGTCTGTTCCTAAATATAAGACCTATTTACCTAATTTGATTAGATTAATGATGTTAGTTAAGTTAGTTAAAATCACATGATATTACCAAGACACCCTAACCTCCTTTTTTTATTCATTCCCTCCCTTCCTTGCTTGTTTATCAGTAAAGAGTATCAACACGGATAATATGACAAAATGTTAGGAAATATTAGAAAGAGGCCTTATATTCAGGAACAATCTCACCTCCCCAAATAGGTCCTATATTTAGGAACAGAGGGAGTACAAGTTTAAGGTGAATTCTACGTAGTGGATTAAGCTATTTTGGTGCAATGGACATTCCTCAAGTGTTGTTAATTCAAAAAATTTAACATCATACCAGATCCATGTAACGGTGAGAATATTAGACAATATAATAAAGGTCTCGCATCTAATGTTTGGAACCTAAATCAAGAATATAGCAAGTTTGAGGCCAATTTGAGCAAGCGTTTTAAGCTAATTTGCTGCAATAGACAATAAGCATAGTTAGTACACAATCTAAACATCCATCAACAGAACTGAGGGCAAGAAGGACACGGGTTTTGTTTTAGGTTTTGAATAGCATGTAGATAATTGAAGTCACGGATTTCTGGCTGCAGGAATTAAGTCTATCATTTTGGAATTTTCATCGGTGGTTTTAAATTTAAATTGTCTTTCTCCTTTTATTTGATGTTATTCAAATTTCGATTTGAAGTGGCTTTTGTTTTTTCCTCCGCTGACTGTTTGCTTATTGATGTTTTAAATCTTATTATCAGGTTTTCTATCATGGGATTGATGACAAACTACTTTGGACCTCCTAGACCTGGCAAGCAAAATTAAGATTTCAGTTTATGATAAAACTGCGACTTCTTTCGGGATAAATCCCTGATGTCATGTTCCCCCCCTTCTATGTATTTTTCAGTCAACAACATATAAGATGCTTGTGAAATTTTTTATTTGAGGCATTAGGCATTAATATCACAGTTTAAGTCTTTTTTAGGTCGCATACGGCTATTAGCTACAGTGCTAACTGACAGTTATGTGTTTTCTTCTTTCAATGAGTATTCGACCTTATTTTTCTGATTAGAAATGATTTAAATTATTAAGAAGGATGCGTCTGAATTTATGATTGAAGAATTGAGGAGCAACAAATAAAAATCACGTTACACATCCAAAATGAATGTATCATATCGGCTCGTTAGATTAAATGTCATTTTCCCTCTCAATTTCATGTTGATAAACCTAGATCTTATGTGCATTGATGGGGGAATTTTTTTTCTTTTCTTTTTTACATAGAAAGATGGGGAAAGGATCCAAGTTACATTAAAAGAAGGTTATGAAGTTAAGGACCTTTTTGTCTTTTCAAAATAATCTCAAATCACTCAAACTGTTGTGAGATTTTTAGATACCATGTAATTAAATTTTATTTAATAAAAAGATTTAATTATCATTGTGTTGGAGCTTTGGCCAATAGGTGCCATCTATCGGCGGATGCAGACAGATAGTTACCAAGTGAATCTCTCGTGCGCGCCAGTTATTATTTAAAAATATTTGGATGAAGGTTATTTAAGACAAGATTCGATCACTTGATATTTTGTTTTTTAAATAAGTTGCTATTGTTTATAAGAATAATTGGAGTATGATTTTATATGCAACCCCTTATTGGCTTCTAAACAAGCTACTCCCTCCTCCGGTCCTAATTATAAGACCACTTTAACTTTTTTTACGAAAAAAAAGTAGTTTCAGTCCAAAATTTTTTTTCTTTCCTTAAAATTAATTTATTTTACTTATAAGCTAACCTATAATCTAATTTTATGTGACATATGTTATAATTTAGTGGTCTAATTTGCTTCCTTAACTTCCACAAAAAAAGTTAAAGTAATCTTATATTTAGGATGGGAGGGAGAAATTGCTAGTACTATTTATAAGGATAACTCTAGGGAATACTTTATAGATATATCCAAATTAATGATTTTGGGTAACATGAGAAGAAAGAAGGAAGCGCTTGAAATGTTCCAACCATAAATGAAGTTCAAATACAGAATTGGAGGAAGTAATGGCATAAAAATAAGAGAAGGTGGCATTGACAAGGGAAAGACAAGTGGCCTCAGAAAACGCGGTTTTTTGTCACAGTGACTCCCGCCTCAACTCCTTCTTCTTCTTCTTCTTCTTCTTAAACAACCTTCTTCCTTGCGATTTGCGAGTCACCTTCGACTCGATTCACTGCACATCACACAAATAATGGGCTGTCCCGCCAGCAAACACGCTGATACGAAGGCTACCCGCATTGCTCGCTGGCGATTCTCCTCATCCTCTTCCTCTCTTGTCTTAATTTTAACTCCATTCCAATTTTTGTATCCATTCTCTCCTTTCGGATGATTACACTATGTGATATTACGATCCTGCTTTGTTCTTTTTATTCTTTTTTTTTCTTGAATTTATTTTCTCTGTATTATAGCTGCTAGAATCTGTCTCGCTCTGCTGGAATGATTATTGGTGCTACAGAGAGCGCTTCTGTTCTTCAATTGATCTATGTTTCACACTGGAATTTCGTGCCTGACATTATTTATGCGTGTGATTCGCATTCACTATCATGAAGTTAACTCATTTTCGTGCTTAGATAATAGAAACGAAAACTTATCTACTGATCTCTGCATTATCATCTTTTAGATACTGGACATCAATCATGCTTGCTGTATTCGTACCTTCCATCTGATCATTACTGGCTGACGGTAACACTCATTTGGTATACTGGTTTCTATTTTTGTTACTTTGCAGCCTACAAAGTTAGTTTGATTTGCTTCTTTTTTTGTGTTTGTTGATGTATATCTGTGTCATTGTTGCCAACCTATACTGTGATCGTGTGATGCGATGATGCTACAAGCTTACCTTCTTGTATTTTTCTCATTTCCTTTTGAACTGACTTTTCCAGATGAAATTCTTGATCTGGACAGATCAGTACGCACTCTTGATCTGACACATAATCGTATAGGTATGCTGTTTTATTTTCTTTAATTCCATTTTCTGATTTTCTGAAGAGCAGCATGAGGCCCTGTATTTTGGTCTGAGTCTTTTTCCTAGAGCTGACGGTTTGATGTTGACCTCCATAGAAATTTCCTAGTAGTTGTGTGAAAGATTTTATTGTTGTTGTTGATCAATTTCTACACTACAGCTGACGTTCCCCTGGAGATGTGCAAATCTATCAACCTGCAGTGCCTGGTAAGAACTTTATCTTTTAGTTTATACGCTTGTCAATTCTACTCAGCTCATAACTATTTTTAAAATTTTTTATACATTATCAGCTATGTATCGGTTTTAAATTTTGGAAGAGCAATTTATATGCTGTACTAAGTTTTGACATCAGAATCAGAAGCTCTCTTTTGCTTGAATTTCCACCATGTAGTAATGCAGTAATTATTGGCTTTAGATAATGAAATGTCTTCTTCAAAATGCACCGGCAAATGATAGTTGAAATCTGTCTACCTCAATATGTTTCATTTTCTGTTAGAGAAACTTTTAATTCTCACGTATTATCAAAATTGCTATTCTGTTACCTTAAGAAGTTTATATTATAAGGATCCCAAGCCTCTGAAAAGTACTGCCATAAGGCTCTATGTTAATACCTAGGAGTGGAGGAATGGAAAATACCAACCTACTGACAACAAGATAGTTTAACCTGCCTACTTATTTGGGACTGCTGTCCAAGTTTGTGTACGTGCCTCGTTTAAGCCTCTTTTCATATCTGCCAAAGAAAATAAGAAATTTGGATTTAAAATAAACTAACGCCAACTGTCAATCGTTTTTGTGGTCATTGGGGACACTATTACCTATTAGGGAATGTATATTATCATCTCAATCCCAAATAGCAATTATTCCTTTAAAAGTTACATTTCAATTTTGCTTCTTCCTCTCATTAATTCTGCAGAAGTGCCAAGTTCATTAACGTTGTAACTGTTTTAAAATTCTTTTTGCTTTTCTAAACATGGACTAACAAAATACCATGCCATGACAAAATTTGAGTAAATTGAAGTTATATAAGACAAGACTGGTTTAAAAAATCTTTACTTCTTTAAGTTTTACTAATCTTACCGGTATTAGCTGATAACCTCATTGAGAGTCTGTCAGTGCATTTGGGAAAACTACAATCTCTAAAAATCATGATCCTTGATGGGAATAAAATTACTTCCTTGCCTGAAGAATGTAATTCTCTTCTCTAAATAAATAATTTAACATCTCTTCTTTTTTTCCTTTTGGAAAATGCATAATGTTAGTTGTTTTTGTGACTGACGCTCAATGTAAGTATTCTTTGTTGCACTTTATAATTTAAGTTGTATCTTTTTGTCTAGTGGGCCAATTGGTGAAGCTTGAGCAGTTATCCATCTCAGGGAATTTCTTAACAGGCTTGCCTGTGACTATTGGCAGCCTGCGAAGTGTTAGTAAATATACCTCTTAAAAGCTGAATGCGATGGAATTTGCTACTTCTGTGATTTGGGCATTTGTGGAGCATCATTGCTAAATGATTGAAGAATACGAAGTGAACATTTAGTTCTTGTTAACAATGGCCTAAATTGTCTTTTGAAAATGTTGTTTTGAATATCTACTTTCAATATTCAATTATTCTTTCCTATCGTTAATAAGCTACAAATGATTTTTTTTTTGTCATGGATGGGTGCTAGTATTTACATTTGGTCAGGTTAGAACTATGAACTCTCATAAATCTGTTAGAATTTCCCTTTAAATATTTTTCTTATGATGGGCCTTCTGCTTTAGAACCAGCAGCCAAAATCAACAGAATATGAAATACTATGGCTAATTTTTAAAGTATGATGCTCTTTTTGACATTTCAGCTGGCGCTTTTAAATGTATCGAATAACAAGTTGAAATCTCTTCCTGAATCTATTGGAAGTTGCTTTTCTCTGGAAGAATTACAAGCCAATGGTATGCTTCCTAATCCACAATCTTCATACATGCATTGCATGAACATGCTCATGGGCATATTCTTTTATTTTTCTCTCATGTGTGCATTCAATAGGGTGAGTTCTTCCTTTTATTGAAAGCATAGAGATTGGAGGGCTTTATAAATCTATATTACATTGTAGGACGATTTATCCTCCTTTTATTACTCTTTCTTTTTCATTCATAAAATTTATTCTATAAATAGAAAATGAATTTTGCATCTCTTATGTGTGCTTTGCTTTTTCGCTCTCGGGCCTAGTTGTTAATTATGAGTTAACACCCAATCATTCCAAATTAAGTGCCTATGATTTGCAGTTACTTGAGATTACTTTGCCCAAAGCTAACTTTGGCAGGTTTGTCAATTGATCAGATAATCTTATTGAAGATCGCCCCCCCTTCAGTGTGCAATCTCACCTGCTTGAAACCACTTTGCTTAGATAACAATGGGGTGAAGCTGGTATTGCTCTGCAATCTTACAACTGTAGTTTGGCGGATTTTATCTGTGATTTAATGCTGAACATGATTAAACATAATTGTTTGTGTTTTTCTCCCGTTTCTTTGGCTTCTTTTGTTTTTGAGTATGGTTATGCGGACATTTTGGCTTGTTCTCTTTCTCCTAGAAAATGATAGCTGACTTTACAATTGTAATGTAAAATATAGAAACATCTAAAAGATAATTACCAGGAATTTTAAACATCTTAGCATGACATAAAAGTAGACAGATTTGCCTCAACGATTACAGTGAATTATAAAATACCATGGATTATGGTGAACTATAATTCATGTCCCACCAAACCTTACTTGGAGTTAGTGGGAGAGCATTTGGTCCCCATTTTTTATTCTTTTGCACTTACCCTCTAAAATGCGACCGACACTATAGAGGACATAACTCTATTATATCCTAATCTTTTCTTGACAACAAGATCATAATGTTTGCTTATAATATGTCTATGTATTATTTTATCAGTATTGAATTCATTAGTCTCTTTTTGTTAACACTATTATGCCTCACAGCTGCAGCATATGTGATTTAATCTGTTAAAGAGTCTCAGATTTATATTCATAAAATTTATCTAAAAGAGGGACACCTGGTTCTGCATGGCTTGTGGTGTTAATAACCACCTGATATGTGGAATACTAGTATCTGGTTTTTGCCCAAGCACTTGAGCAAGAGGAGCCATGCCATCAGCTGACTCTCTTCTTGCTCATCCTTTCTTGACTATCAGCTAACTTTCTTCTTCTCATTCTTTCTTGACTATCCCCTGATCGCACGGACACTTTCATGAAACATTTTAATAGGTGAATGCATGAAACAGAAATTACCATATTGATTAGGGAAGGCATTTCTACTTGCTTTTTTTATATGATGGAAAGTAAAGCATTTCTACTTGCTAATATTTCCCTTAATTTCTGAATTTTATTCTTGACTTGGGTGACTTAAATCGTGTAGTTCCCACATCAGGATCTATGTTCTTGATAATCATGACTGATACAATATCTAGTTTGAACTTTGTAGTTGCTGATTAGATCTTTCATTTCGTAAATCTTGTTGCCATTCACTTTTTGCATTAATTTCCCTTTTTTCCCGTCCCTTTGTTCTTCATTCCCACACGTTACAAATCAATACCCTTGGATTGGCAATGTGTGTATAACACTCTGTTTTGTTTTTGGATAGATGCCGTTGAACTATTAAAGGATTGTAAAGCATTACAGAACATATCTCTTCACAATAACCCTATATCAGTGGATCAGTTTCAGCAGGTACGGTTTTGAATTTGATCATGTACCCTGTTTTTTGTCTGTGGGCTAATGGAACAGAGTTGCTCAAGAATTAATGGATTTGAACTACGTTGAATGCTCTAGATGGATGGTTTTGAAGAGTTTGAAGCGAGGAGAAGTAAGTTTGACAAACAAATTAATTTAAATGTGATGATCAGTTCCAAAGGTCTTGATGAGGGTGTTGATGTATGAGAGATATTTTGACTAGTTAAAGCCTTTTGCAAATCAAAGGGGCTTTGACAGTTGTATAGTCTTTTGAGTTTTGATGTAACCTGGGAAAACCTTACGCATTTGCCTGCAAATTTGGCACTCAGTTGAATACGTATAGAGATTTTGAATCAAAGCCATTGTCATGAAAATGAAAAAAGGTTATTCAGTCGTATCATCTTTTTTCGGTGTTACAATTTTATTACTAGAAAAATTGTAAGTGATGCTAAAATAAATCAGGAGATAACAAAACACATAGAAGAAATTATTGTAAATGAATAACTCGCCCTTAGGTGAAGTAAAAATTAATGTAAGTGCATAACTCGCCTCTAGGTGAAGTATTTTGTTCGATGCCTTTGTGCATGTTTGGGATAGCTTTTTTTGAGAAGTCATTTTTAGGATAAAAGTTATGTTTTGGTTGATTTTAGGTAGAGAAGTATTTCTGCTTCAGAAGTCCGGTGGGGAAGTCAAAAGCCAGAAGTTAAAAATTTTGACTTCTGGCTTTTGGCTTCTGATGGGCCCCACATCTTTTATTGTTTGTTACTTAATAAAGTGGGTAGGAAAATTAGACTATTAGACCCCTAAAATTTTTAAATAAGATATTTTTTTGTAATATAAAATTTCTTTTTTATCTCCAAAAATTTACCATCATAATCTCTAATTATTTTCTCCCACAATATCTTCCTTTGAGCTAAAAATATAATTTTTTAAAATTATTTTCCTTAAAATAAGGGAGAAACTAAGCCTTTAAAATTCTTCAAAAACCCAAATTTCACTTTTTCTTTCTAAATTATAAGAATATATGCATATTATATATGTATTATTTAATAACAATAATGCCTTTTTTAGTAATTTTTCATCTAAACTTACTTTTCAAAATAATCATCCAAACATGTTTTAAAAGTCAAATTGAAAAAAAGTCACTCCTAACATTACTAATCCAAACATAAACCACTTCTTACAATCTGATTTTTTTTCTAAAAGTCCTTCTAAAAAAAATCCTTCTGAAAAAGTCATTCTGAAAAAAAGCTAATCCAAACACACCTAAAGGTCCCCCTCCAAAAAAAAAAGTTTTTGGTTGTTGAGATATTGCCTCAATTTCAAAGTGATCATAAGTTTGTCATTTAATTTGATCTCATAAACGAATGAAAATTTTACTATGTATTAACAGATAAAAAAAGGTGTAACACGTTAAATGACAATATCATGCAAATCATAAGTGGACAATTCGAGAAAATCAAAACAGTGAGTGGGTTTCCAAATGCAAAACAGTGAGTGGGTTTCCCTGAATCATCCACCGGATCGGCCTCCTGATCATCCAGGTGTGATTCATGGAACCATAGTCCATGCGCAAGGCACAAATTTGAGTACAGGGGAGGGGAGATCCTTGGAAGAGGGAAATCTTATGGGAAAGCAAAGAGAATTGGAAGTGGGACCTGGAGCAAAAGGGAAAATGCAGCGAACAGAGGGGGAATACACCGGTAATGTCTAGCTCCAACACCAACCAAGAGAAGAAGATTGGATGAGTAACAGGGATGAACAGATGGCGGAGCCACAAAGAATTCCTCTGTCATATAGGGATGCTGTAAAACCACAAGGGAATATAGGATGTGAGCAGAAGTATCAGAAGTACATGGAAGAAGTGTGGGATGGGAATCTATTATTTGAAAATGTGGAGGAACTTCATCATGGGGTGGTGGTGACAGATACAGAGAATGGACCTGTGATAGAATTTTCCGAAGAGGAAAAGCAAAGACTTGAAGCAAGATGGTGTAAAACCTTGATCATCAAACTGTTAGGGGGCACGATGGGTTACATGCAACTCAGAAGGAAGCTGCAGCAGATGTGGGGCAAGTCGGGCTCTATTGACCTCTCAGTCATAGGTAATGGATTCCTACTTGCAACATTTTCTGATATAGATGATTATTATTTTGCCTTAGAAGGAGGGCCTTGGCTTATACAAAACCATTATTTAACTGTGCAAACTTGGAAAAGAAACTTCAATCCGTGGAATGAAAAGATTAATAGATTGGCGATTTGGGTGAGACTACCTGGATTACCAGGAGACTATTATGATAAAAAATTCTTTTATCATTTAGGGAACAAAATTGGTAAAGCTATTAAAGTAGATGAGATGACTCTGCTCAGAGGGAGGACAATGTATGCTAGAATGTGTGTGGAGATTAATCTTGGGGCACCTCTTCTTCCATCTTATACTGTGGATGGAAATAACCTCAAGATAGAATATGAAGGGCTACATTTAATATGCTTTGGATGTGGGAAATTTGGGCATGAGGAGAACCATTGTCCCCTGAAATCCCCCCAGAATATGCCACCGGAAAAGGGGAGCCAAAGCAATTTGGCTAACACCGACGGTGATCAACGAGGAGGACAGGGTGATGGGACAGAGAAAAAATTTGGGGAGTGGATGAAGGTCCAGGACTCGAGACGTGGCAGAAAGTTGGTACAAAAAGATGGAAAAGGAAGGGAAGTACAGTAGAAATATGACAGGTCCTACAGTGATCTTGGAATGGCGTCTAGATACTCTATCCTTCAAGAGGAAGAAGAAAGAGAGACAAATGGAGCATGTGATTTGAATTCTAGAATCCCATTGGAAAACGTCATCAATATTAAAGTTAATAATGATGTAGAGAGGCAACAGGTGAATTAGTCAAATAAGACAAATATGAAGAAGCAAAATGGGAAAAGTAATGAGAGAAATCAGGTGGAGAAAAGAAAAGAGATTGAAAAGTCAAAAGAAGTACAAGTGACAGAGAAGGGAATGGAAAGAAAAAATGACAAGAGCAATGGGGTAATGTTGGGCCGAATCAAGGAGCTTAACAAGAGCCCAAAAAGGCAAAATGAAATGGATCTAGAAGATCAAGGGGGCTACACGAAATTGGACCAGGCTGAGGGAAAGGAGGATTTAACTATGGGAATTGAAGAGAATGTTGTGGATAATTTTTTACCAAACATACCTGACAAAGTGGAAGAAACAATGGGTATGGAGGAAGATGGACCCAGAAAGCCACCTGATCCGAATGAGGGGACGGACCTGATGGGTTTAACAGAAGTAGAGGGGAACATTATGACAGATGGCGAAGTAATGAATGGGGAGGAACAGGCTGAAGGGTCCAGCGCCCTATGACTAAATTGATTTAGAGATCATCTATAATTTTGTGAAGTTAGTAATGATATTAGTCTGGAATGCGCGAGGTGCTGCCGGAAGAGCTTTTGGCAACACAATTAAAGAACTAAAGAGAAGTTTGGTACCAACATTAGTGGTACTGGTAGAAACTAGATGCAGTGGGGATAATACGCAAAAAGCAATTAAGAGAATGGGGTTCAAAAATCAGGTTCTAATGGAAGCACAAGGAATGGTGGGGGGCATTTGGATTTTGTGGGATGAGAATAATGTTAGGGTCACTCCAATAAAAAAGCATAGACAATTCTTGCACTGTGAAATTCAAGGAATAGGGAAGAAACGATGGTATTTTTCTGCCATTTATGCCAGTCCAAGAGAAATGGAAAGGAGAGAATTATGGGAAGAATTAACACAGCTAGCGAATCAAATTCAAGGACCATGGTTACTAGCTGGTGATTTTAATGACATCAAAGCCCAGGAGGAACAAAGAGAAGGTAGTGAAGTTAATATCAGGAAGATTCAACGCTTCAGTGATAATATTAACAAGTGTAAGCTAATTGATCTGGGAAGTGAAGGACCAAGATTCACATGGAGGGGGCCAAGAACAAAGATCACAGGTCATTTGTACAAAAGATTAGACAGAGCTTTATGTAATACTGAATGGAGAAATTTGTTTGCAGCGGCAACAGTCAAGGTGGGCCCGAGGAACCAATCTGATCATCATCCTTTATTTATTTACACAAAAGAAATTCCTGGGAGGAAAGAAGCTAGACCGTTTCGAATGGAAGCTGCATGGCTAAGACATACAGAATTTGAAGATTTAATTAAACAAAGGTGGAGGGGACGAAAGGAAATAAGGCAGGAGTTGGAGGAAATGAAAGAAGTATTAAATGATTGGAATAGAAAATCTTTTGGGCATATTGGTACCAAGAAAAAGGAACTTCTTCGAAGATTGAAAGGAGTTCAGAAGTCACTACAGTCTCATCCCAATAAATACCTGGAGGAGTTGGAGAAAAATATACAAGATGAGCTCAATGTAATCCTTGATCAAGAAGAAATATTTTGGTTTCAAAAGGCGAGGACTAGATGGCTCCAAGACGGAGATAGAAACACAAGATACTATCACACAAAAACAAATATTCGAAGGAGAAGAAATAGAGTGTCTATGCTAAAGGATGAGAATAACCAATGGGTTGAAGGTAAAGAGAAGGTGGGAGAACTGGTTAATAAATACTTTCAAGAGATTTTCACTAAGGAAATTACAAATAGATCATGGATTAACACAACACATTCATGGCCGAAGATTGAGGACGTACAATGGCAATTAGTGGATGCAGACATTTCTGAGGAGGACGTGAAAAGTGCACTCTTCTCAATTGGGGGATTTAAAGCACCGGGGGAGGATGGTTTTCCAGCAATATTTTTTCAAAAGTGCTGGGGGACTGTTGGCCAAAGTGTTTGTCAAGCTGTACGAGATATGTGGTGGGATTGTGAGAAAATAAAGGAGGTAAATAGAACACTGATTACTCTCATTCCCAAAGTGGATCAGCAAGTTAAAGTTAATCATTTAAGGCCTATTTCGTTATGTAATGTCATATATAAATGCCTATCAAAGATCATTGTCAAGAGGTTGAAAGGAATAATGACAAAAGTGGTATCTCCTTTCCAAGTTAGTTTCATTCCGGGAAGAAATATTCATGACAATATTATTATTGTCAATGAAATGATTTACTCGATGAAAAGGAAAAAAGGAAGGAAGGGATTCATGGCTATTAAAGTTGATCTGGAAAAGGCGTATGATAGAATCAGTTGGGGGTTCATTGAGAGAGTTCTGGAGGAGTTGAAATGCCCAAAAGGAATGAGAAGAAGAATAATGAAGTGTGTTGAAAGTCAGGGAACTAGTATTTTGTGGCATGGAGAGAAAATGGAGCAATTTATTCCCTCAAGAGGACTTAGACAAGGAGATCCTATCTCCCCTTACTTATTTGTGCTTAGCATGGAAAAACTCACACACATGATTTTAGATAGAGTGAGAGTGAAACAGTGGAAAGGAATGAGAGTAGGTCAAAAAGGCCCAATTATTACTCATATGATGTTTGCTGACGATCTTGTTCTTTTTGCAGAAGCAGACTTGAAACAAATGGATGTAATTTTAAATTGCTTGCAGGAATTCGGCGAAATTTCGGGACACAAGGTGAGCCAAGAAAAATCTGTTATTTATTTCTCACCTAATGTACAAGGACAAATGAAGAGAGAAATTTGCCAATATAGCAAGTTTAAGGAAGTGGAGGATTTGGGGAGGTATCTTGGTGCAGAAATATCATTCCCACGCAAAAGAAAAGACAAGTTCAAGGCATTAATAGCAAAAGTTCAGAACTGGCTGAAGGGATGGAAAGCAGCTAGTTTGTCGTTGGCAGGAAGAACGACTCTTGTCAAGTCAGTCACTAGTACGATGAGCCAATACATAATGCAGCACGACAAAATACCAGTGGGTGTAGTGGAAGAAATTAAGAAAGCAGAAAGGAAATTTGTGTGGGGGGATATAGAGAATGCAAGTAGATGGCATGCACTTTCATGGGATATGCTGTGCAAAAGGAAAGAAGAAGGAGGAGCAGGTATCAAGCAACTAAGAGCTATGAATGAAGCTTTCCTATTAAAATTGTTATGGAGGATGCATCGACAACCTAATGAGCTATGGAGCCAGGTGTTATGGGGAAAATACGGGAGAGGACAAAGAGTGGGAGTAGATATCATTACAAAGCAGAGAGACTCAAGGCTGTGGAGAGAGTTGGGCAAACTGTGGGAGAAATTCCAGGATAGAATTTCACAAAGAGGAGCATATGGAGAAGAATTAAAATGGAAGCTAACGGGGAATGGGGTTTTTTCAATAACAAGTGCGTATAGAAGCATAACCCAGCCGGCAAGTAGTATTGAGCGAAGAAAGTGGAGGAGGATTTGGAAACTTCAAGCCCCTGAAAGAATTAGAGCTTTTATGTGGCTTGCTATGCATCGAAGGCTACTTGTGAAGAAGCTCACCTGTAAATAGGATGGCAATGGCGATCAATGTCTCATATGTCAAAATGCAAGTGAGGATCTGATTCATGCATTAAGGGACTGTCCATATGCAACATTGATTTGGAGAAGATTAACAAATGCTGAAGAGAGAGAAGAATTTTTTGGAGATGACTGGGAGCAATGGAGCGATAAAAATTTGATGGGGAAATTTAAGTTGAAGATCTCGAGTGGACCAGAACTATTTGCAACGACATGTTGGTTCATTTGGAAATGGAGAAATCAACAAGTTCACCAGCAAGATTTCATGATGCCACGGTCTCCTGAACGGGTAATTATCCAGTATTTAGAAGATTACAGGAGGAAGTGGAAAGGAGAAACTCTTCAGGAATGGAAAAAAGTCAATGAGCTGGTTAGATGGGTGCCTCCACCTCCCAACTGGTGTAAGTTGAATTCGGATGCATGGATAGAGGAAGATGGGTTAGCAGGCTGTGGTGGAGTGGTTAGAGGTAATGAAGGGGAATGGTTGCAAGTATTCACAATGAAGATTCATGCAGAAAATATAGTAACAACGGAGGCAAGAGGACTACTAGAGGGATTGAAATTATGTTGGAGAATGGGGTTCAGAAACGTTGAAGCAGAGTGTGATTCGAAACAGGTAGTTGACGCCATTAATTGCAAAACTGCAGTGGAAGGAGAATTTTTTGTATTCCAGGAAATAGACCAGATATTAGATAAGGAATGGAGTGTAAGGATTAAACACGTGTGGAGAGAAGCAAATCGTTGTACAGATCGCGTGGCAGCCATCAGCAAGAACATGTGGGTGTCTCAGGAATTTTTTAGTACTCCACCTTGTCAGATCGTTGAAATAGTGAATGAAGATCAATCAGGACACTATGTTCTAAGATCTAGTAGTATGTAATACGTGGGCTTAGCCAATTTGTTCACCAAAAAAAAATATATCATGCAAATCATTTTAAATGCATAATGTTGGAAGGCAGTTTTGGAGAACGTGCGACGGTCAACTCTTACCAACGACAATTTTACACATTGAATATTGCCTAGTTTTTTTTTGATAAAAACTGGAATTCATATCATAAGATCATGACAATACAAAAGTTAGGCCTAGGGCTGTTCAACACTGTCCCGTTCCGTCCCAGCCATTTTGAGACGGGACAGAGTGCAGCTTCGGGACGAGACGGGACTCGGGATGGGGTCGTCTTGATCCCGTCCCGTCCCGAATATATATGTTTATATTTTTTTTAAAAAAAATACATGTATCATCTGTCTCATGTATGAGTATATATGACTTTTTTAAAAAAAAATATATAACTCTAACTTCTAAAATAAGTTCCAACCATTCCTCGATCTCAAATTTCTCGTCCTCCACCACTATGCTTTATGTGTAACACATTACATTTGAATTTTTTTTCAAACTCTATTTAAATGTGTAGTTGTTGCTACTTTCTTTGCTCTAATTATTATGTTTTTGGTTTATTATGTATTAATATGGAGTGCTCATGGCACTGGAAGAGATTTAATTATGCTACAAAATCACCCACCAAGTATGTTGCTCTGTAAAAAAAACAGATTTTTGAGTCAATTTTTTTTAATTGGGAAAAAATTTCGGGACAAGGCCTGTCCCGTCCCGTCCCGATCGAGACCGGGACAAGTTCGGGACGGGACGGGAACCTTGTCCCGAACACTTTTCTTCGGGACGGGGTCGTTCCGGTCCCGTCCCGTCCCGTGAACACCCCTAGTTAGGCCCCTTCATTAAGATCCACCTTATTCATGCCAAGTGGAGGTTGATCAAGGATACAAAAGGAGTCGTCTAAACTGTGTGCCATTTTTGCCAAGTGGTCAGGGTCTAACAGCAGCTCTCTTGAGTTGTGCAAGATCATAACGTGCCAGTCCCTGAGTAAAGCTAGCCTAAGGTCCTCTACAATGTCTCTAAAGGGGTGGTTACTATTACAGCCTCTCATACATAAATCAATGGCTTCTAAGCAGTCTGAAAAAATAACAACATTACGAAAGCCTTTGTTCCAACACAAACATAGTCCATTCATTATCGCTAAGAGCTCCGCAATCCCGGATGGAACCATAGTAAGCTTGCCACTAAAGTCGCTTATCCATTCCCCATCTTTGTCCTTTATGACTCCGCCACAGCTACTCTGACCATTTTGGAGCACTGACCCATCAACTTCTAGCCTCACAAAATCTGTTGGGAGTAAGGAAGGCCTCGACCAGGTTAAGAAGGTTCTCCCATAGAACTCATGTCGGTTGATTAGATCTCTATCCAAGCATGTCCTGTAAAAAGAAATCTGTGCATTTACAATGACATCATCATCAAGAGAGTTATATAGTTTTTTACATTGAGCCACCTAAATATCCCAACACACATAGCCGAAGAGTAAGGCCCATGGGATTTTTGAGGTGGTAACAGTTCCTGCTTCATGCCTGAGATTCCATTTGATCCATTCTGCTCCTTTGAGGCTATAGAACGCCTCCTAATGTTGTGGTTTTACAATGGATTCCCATCTGTGTTTTGCATGAGGGCATTCCCTGATTAAATGCATTGCATCTTCTGATTTGGAGCACCAGAATGGACATGGTGCATCATCCATGATTCCTCTCCTTTGCCTCAGTTCTGTTGTGTGAAGTTTTTCATGCTCAAGCAGCCACATAAATGTTTTCATCTTCTCTGGACCGCTCCATCTCCAAATCGTCTTTCATACATTTTCTCCTTCTTGTTGAGTACTTGCAGAAAGAAAATTATATGCAGATTTAACAGAAAAGGACCCATCCGTTGATGGCTTCCATATGAACTTATCCTTTCCTCTCACCTCACGGGGTGGGTATGCACATGTTATTCGCTCAACTATATTATCTGGGAACCACCTTCGAAGTCTAACAATGTCCCAATTACCGTTGTCATCTACATAGTCCACCACTCTTTCATTCATGTCAATTAGACTCCTCTTTTCTGGTATCACCTCTATAAGAGGCCGGTTGACATCCGACCAGTTATCAAACCAGAAGGAAGTGGAAGTACCATTCCCTATCCTTTTCCCCAACCCTTTTTTAAAGGCATCCCAAACTTCTTCTATTCCTTTACAAGCGTGAGATGAATTTTTCTTCTCTGGGATTTCCATCTTGTGGAGGTTTTCACATTTATACTTATCTCTAAGGGCTCTTACCCACAAAGTCTTTTTATCTGTCAAGAGCTTCCAACAGAACTTCATCATGAATGCCTCATTCTGTCTTATAAGATTCTTGACCCCCAGTCCTCCTTCCTGTTTTCCTTTAGTTACTTGATCCCATTTCATGAGATTCATCTTCCTAGAAGAATGGTTATTTCCCCATAAGAAGTTTCGTCTTTGTTTTTCCAGGTCTTTTAGTAGACCCTTAGGGACCATCATTGTTTGCATCTGATAAATAGGCAGGCTGGATAAGACTGACTTGATGAGAGTGGCTCTCCCTGCAAGAGATAGGAACTTCCCTTTCCAACTATTTATTCTTTGCTTAGATTTCTCCAAAATGGGAGCAAGCGTTACTCTGGAGACTTTCTTTTGGAGAAGGGGAATGCCAAGATATTTACCTAGATCTCCTGTAAGATTGACTCCCAAGCGTTGGCTAAGATCATAGGCTCTAGAGAAATGGACATTCTTGGAGAAATATACCTTCGTTTTAACCTTGTTCATTCTCTAACCCGACAGACTACAAAACACATCCATGCACTTTAGCATTTCATCTACCTGGCTAGTAGAAGCCTCCCCAAAGATTACCAAGTCGTCTGCGAAGAATATATGAGATATGGGAGGCCCATTTGCTGTCAGTTTGATTGGCTTCCATCTCCCCTCAGCTATAGCATCTTGAATTAGGTGGTCCAATTTCTCCATATAGATTGTGAAGATGTATGGAGAAATGGGATCGCCCTGTCTAATTCCTCTAGATGGTTTGAAAGAGTCTGATGGTTCCCCTTCCCAAAGTACTTGGAAGGAAGAAGTTGATATACATGCCATAATCACCTTACATAGCTTATCCCCCAATCCTACCTCTTCAAGAGTACTTTTAATGAAGGCCCATTGGAGTCTATCATAAGCTTTTTCTAGGTTCACCTTCACAGTTAGCCACCCTTTTTGACCTGTCTTACTCCTCATTGAGTGAATTACTTCCTGAGCCATGATAATGTTATCACTACTTTGCCTCCCCGCAATAAAGCTAGATAGATGGTGGCCAATAATTTTTGGAAGGATATTCTTGATGCGCTTGCTAATTACCTTAGTCACAATCTTATAGCTCACATTGCATAAAGCTATAGGCCGAAATTCTCTAATGTTACTTGGATTTTTGACCTTGGGAATGAGCACTAAGTTAGTGTTATTCACGCTTTCCACCTTCATAGGATCATAAAAAATATCTTTGACCAGCTTGCATACCGAATTACCTATAATCGGCCAGTATTCTTGGAACAAGAAGGCTTGAATGCCATCTGGACCAGGCGCTTTAAAGCCTCCCAAATCAAAAGCTGCAAATTTTATTTCCTCATCACTCACTTCTTCTTCAAGGAGCTTCCTCTCAGCCTCAGTCAATAATGGGAACCCAGTACCGGAGATGAACCCTCCTAGATCTACCCTCTTACTAGAAAACAGGTTCTGATAGTACTCCATAGCTAAGTTTTTCAGCTCCCTCTGATCAAAGATCCATTCCCCTTGAGAGTTTTGGAGACCCTCAATTCTATTCCTCCGTCTTCTATCCATAGTAGATGCATGAAAAAACTTACTATTTCTACCTCCCCATCTTAGCCAATTGCACCGTGATTTCTGGTACCATAAAAGCTCTTCTTGTGCTAGAACTTTGTTATAACTCTTTCCAAAGATCTTTTTCCACTTGCATTAGGTATTGGTTGTCTCTTCTACTCAAGGTTATTAAACCCGGACCGGCCCGGCCGGTCCTGACCGTAACTCGTCAGACCGGGCAAGAGACCGGTCCGGTTCAACATATGACTCGGCAGTTGAACGACTCGGCTATGACTTGGCGAACTCGGAGTGACCCGGGACTAACTTGGGTGACTCGTCGAGTGGGTCGAGTCACCCGGGTATAATGTTTTGTTTTCAGATCTAGATTTTTTTTACCAGAATTTACAGATCCAGATTGACATAGGAGAAACAAATAAAGTAAGAATGAGAGATGAAGGAGAGGAGGAACATACTAGTAATAGTAGAAAATAAAACATTTGCTGATGAGATCTGAGATCCAAGATCTGTGGGACATTTGCTTGGACGATTCTACCTTCTCGCCCTCATAGCTCGTTGGAGAAGTCAAGACTCACCGTAGAAGTCAAGACTTCTTTCTCACCTTCATCTTTTGACGGAGAACAAAGAAAGTTGAGACCTTTTTTTTGTCTTCTGGAAGATGAAGGAAGACTGTTCAAATAACAAAGAAGAAAGAGCCAAGAAGATATATTAATATTTTCTTTTGCAAGTACCATGTGTCAAGTGAGGTGATGGGTCTGACGAGGGTTCATAGAAAAGAGGAAAATCACGTGGGTGAGAGAAGAAAACTTGAAAAGTAAGAGCCAAAATGTATAGATTTTGAAAAAGAAAAGTAAATCAAATAAATTACAAAATAATTTTGAATAACTGACTACTACTCTATTCCTTTTTTTTAATAAGAACCACTCTATTATTAATTATAAGTCAATTTTATAAAAAGATATTTTTAATAACATAAGAGAAAATGTTGATAAATGTAAAGAGAGAATGTAGTGCACATTCTCAAATGAGAGTAAAATTAAAATAAATTTATTATTAACATTTTAATGATTTAACTATATTTCCTTGATATATGAGAATTAGGTAAAATAGACTTATATATAGAAATAGAGTGGTGCAAAACATGACTATTTATTTTAAATTATTGTTTATAATTAAAACATAAATATTATGATTCATTAGAATTAAATTAGATTATTTTTATAACTACCGGTTTGGCCACGGGTTAACTACGGTCTGACCCACTGACCCTTGACCCACTGCCCTGTCCGGTTCAGCTTCCGGTCTGAGTTTAATAACCTTGCTTCTACTTCTTGATCTTTCCACACCTTCTATTCTTTTCATGAGTTTTTTCTTTCTATTAGGAATGTTGCCAATTCTATCTCGGTTCCACTGCTCTGCTTCCTTGGTGAATCTATTGACATTGTCCGTCCAAGGAGATTGGCCCCAATATCTCTAAACAATATCACCAAACCCCTCTTCAAGTAACCAGGCAACTTGGCATCGAAAGGTGGCCTTAGAACGAGACCGTTCCTTCCTTGTAGTAGTCTTTATTAGAAGGGGTCTGTGGTCGGACCCAAATTTGCTCATATGCTGGACAATTGCATAAGGGAATAGATCAGACCAAGCATCATTAGAGAAGGCCCAGTCAATGTTTTCTTTCATCAAATTTTTCTCCCATGTATATTTTTCCCCTGTACATTCTATTTCACTAAGATGAGATTGATTATTGTACTCTTCAAATCTCTTCATCGCTCTAAAATTTGGGGGGCCACCACCTATTTTATCATTCACAGATAGATAAGAATTGAAATCCCCTGCTACAATCCAAGGATGTTGAATATTTTCACTGAGCTCAACCAAATCATCCCAAAGTTGGTTCCTTTTTAGGTAGCAAGGTTCCGCATATATGCAAGTGAGATAGAACTAGGTGTTACTGTCATTCGGTATTACCTTCACATGAAGAAATTGGGTCGAGGAATTAACATATTGGATGGCTAAATCATTATCATTCCATAGCATCCATATTCCCCCCGCATATCTAGTAGGTTCAATTCTAATCCAATTATTGTACCCCAATTTCTTCATAATTTTATTAGCTTTATCACCACTAACACGAGTCTCCACAACAACTAAAATTTCAACTGATTTATGACCAATCAAATCTTTAATTCTTCCAGGAAAGGTTTTAGAGGCAGCACCTCTACAATTCCATATGATTAAATTCATTGGAAACATTGAAATATAAATAGGACACCAGCACTTACTTGAATTAAGGTTGTTGCATCCCATTTCCTTGATCCATCCCCATATTCTCATCAGTTAAGTCTTGTGGTTCAAACCACTGTTCAGTAGTCTCTATATTTTCACCTTCTGTAGGTTGACTCTCTCCCCCTCTATCTGGTGGTTCCTCAATTATAGTTGCATTTTGTAGCTCCAAAGAGTGAGATAGATTGCGCCTAGCCTCTGTTTGTATGTGTGAATTTATGTATATTTTATTTTCCTGGGCCTCTTGCTTATTTTCACTACCCAACTCTTGAATATGTGGCCCTACTTCCTTCTCCACAAAGCTGTCCTTTAGTGATCCAAAAACCACTTGGTGGGCTCGTAAGGCTTGCTTTCTTTTTACTAAAGGCGTTAACCCCTTAGGCCTGGTGGTAGCATCTCTTTTTTTTTTTCCTTTTTATTGTCTCCATCCTTTTCATGCATGGGCTCCTCCATTGTTGGGCTATCCTCTTTATTTTCTTCATTTGCAGGCCCATTGTTTTGGCCATTATAATTCCTACTTTGCTTCACCTTTTCACCTTTTTTATTAATCTTCTCTTTCCTCCTTTCCTTTTGCAGCGTCACCCCATACTAGACTCCCCCATATCCGTTGACACTTTCCCTGTGAAGGGAACATTGGGTGCCAAAAATATGCTCCCTTTTTTAGCTTCAGCTTCAGGTTCCTTTTGCCTCCACTCAAAAGCTTGTTCCTTTTTTTTTGCTAAAAGCCTTTCTACTCTCTGCGTCTTTGGTCACTTCTTCTTCTTGGAGAGCATCAAATCTTGTACCTATGGTAGTTTTCCTCTCTTTCTTTCTTTGACCTTCCCTGACCCTTCCATTTTTCCACTTGTATTTTTCTCTGACTCTCCTTTCATAGGTCTCTGACGGAATGTCCTTGTAGCCTTCATCCAAGTACCAAACTCTTCATTGACGTTGACTCCTGGCACACTGCTCAAAGGTTGTCGTTCCTGGGTTGGCGTGTTCATCTCCACATCCTTCATCGGATCTTCCTTCTCCGGCGAGATCTCCTTTTCCGATCTGGTTTGAAAGGTGGGGCAGTCTTCTTGTCTATGTCCATATTTTCCACATTTGAAGCAAATTGTTTCCAAGCCTTCATATTCTACTGTGAACAACCTTATTCTCAACATAAATCTAGACTGAAGCTTTTTGTGAAGATCTATCTCCACACTCACCATTGCAAATTTCCCCCTCTCTACTGTTGTTCTTGCGTTTTGGCACTGAGCTAAAGTGTTCATGTCCACTTTCAAAGCCTTACCAATCATGTTCCCTAGCTTCCATAAACATTCTTCAGAATAAACATGGATTGGGAGAGTAGGAACTCTCACCCAAACTGCCACCTTTTTAACCTTGTTACAATAGGAGTTAAAATTTGGACTCCATCTATGTACTACTAAGTAGTGACCTTGAATAAGCCATGGTCCATCAAACAAAAGTTTTTTTGTTAGAGTTGAATCTTCAGACCTGAACACAAAATAGTTATTAGGGAGATCAATAATTTCAAATTTTTCCACCCTAAGAAGCCCGTATATTCTGTCTCTCATCACTTGCAAGCTGATGTTCTTCCCCAACAGTGTAATAATCAGTGCATTCCTCCATGGTCTGCATAGCTCCTTGAGTTTTTCATCTGAGATATCGAGTTTAGGGATGTCAGCAACCATTTTTAACATCTCTTTAGATAGCAGGGGAGCTGTTTCTTCCTCTTCTTCTAACCACTCCTTCATTTGCTCCTCAAAATCCTTTTCCTCAGTGTTTGCCGCTTATGTTCCCATGAGTTTCTCTTTATAAGAGATGGGGGTTTTCCATGCTTCCTTAATGTTAGGAGGGTGTTCTTGTTTCTCCTGTTCCGCTTTTTGTTCTGGGTTTTCACTTTGACACTCTTGCATCGTTTCATCCTCAACCATTTTTTTAATGTTGCGACCCTTCAAATCGTCATCTTCAATCGTTGGTCCATGATCAGACTCCTTCATTGATTCCTGATTGTTGAGCGAATTGCAGTGCATACCCTTTCTCTCTCCTCTCTCTCTCTCTCTCAGACGGGTGGTTTTGAATAAAGGGCACTCTAATATTGGGGGAATGATCTTTAAAGTACACATTTCCTTGTTCATTTGTCTTTTAGATAATTCTTCATTCAATGACCTCTACTAATTAGGTAATTTTCTCATGATCGTTCTTTTGTAGAAAATAACTTGTGTGTGTGATACAAATTGACATAAATTTTATGGTGAATATCAATCTAATATTAAAACGAACAAGGAAAGTAACAACCAACTAAACTTCTAAATCCTAATTTTGAGCTTTTTTTTAAGAGTTAAGGTGTAAATTTGTTCTGGAAGTTTTTGTTCAAGAACTATTTTACCCCGAAAGTATTTTAAGTTCAAAATTGTCTGAAAAGTTTCTTTTTTTTTTTCTTTTTGCCAACTATTTTGAAAGTTTTAAAACGTGGTAATTTCAATCTTTATTGTTATAAACGGTCAATGTCTATTTTTAACGGTCAAACATTGATTTTTTAATGTTAAAAGATGAAATTGCTAAAAAACCTTCCAGAGCAAACAACTCTCTGGATAAAAACTTCCGGAACAAAGTTCTGCCTTAACCATTTTTTAAAGCATACAAGATGGATTTTATAATTTGCTAACAAAAGACAAAATCAAATCATAAACTTCCTTCCCATTAACAGGATAAGAACAAAACTCTTTCTATTTTATCACCCACGTTATTCAATACAAACAGTATTGGAATGCAATGTTTCTCTCTCATTATATATTATACCAGTATTAGCAAAGTCAATACGAAATTGAACTCTTTTTTTATCTGATAGGGCACCACGTGTATTAAGCTGATTGGGCAGAGAAATAGTGAATAGTAACGTGTACAGAACAGATGAGAATCTACCATCATCATTGTCTCCAAGATTCCCCACCCACAGAAATATCATTGGGCCCAAAAAAGCGCGAAAACAAAAACATTTCACTAAATCTTCCCTCTTATCTGCCGCCACGTGTCACAACCTCCCTAAGCCATGATTATGATTCAAGAATCTGCCCTCAAAATCACATCCCATACTGTCCCTTATATATCACTCTCGCATTCTTCCCTTCACCCTCATGGTGATAAGGGCATTTCTCGTAATTAAGTTAAGATACGTGCCCTTTGTTTAGTCGTTTACGTGGTTTCCGTTTTTTCTAAAAAATAAAAACCACGAGCTTTTCCCTCTTTGTTCTTTTGCCGCGTCTTCGTCCGATCTCGATTTTCTTCTTCCTTGATTCGATCACTCAATTCGTTGTTGATTCTTGAAATTGATTACTAGCTTTCGTCAGCTCTTGTTTTTCTGCACCGATCGATCCCGATTTTCGGTTGTATCGATCGTCTTATCAATTCTTAGGGTTTCGTAGTTGAATATTCTCGATCTGTCTTTTCTATGCCGGATCTGAGTAACTTCTTTCTTTTATGTCCGATTTGTGTTCTGGGTGTATCTTACATCTCTGTATCGTTTCCGTTTCTGTAAATTATTTGCATCGGTTCGTATTTTCACTATTTGTAGACATAGATCTGTTGATTGTTTGTTCCGATTATAAGATCCCACACCGCGTTGTCTGATTAAGCGAAAGCGTGTATTTTTTTTTAATAATAAGGTTTAATTTTTTTTTTCTTGACTTTCTCCGTGCCGTAATTTATAGATCTAGGGTTAGGGTTTTCTGAAATTGGGATCTCTTCTTGTTTGAATAAATTTGTTTGGGGGAAGTTAAATTTGTCTGTAATTAGGGTTTACTTGCCCGAATACTCGGAATTAGAGTCATTGTTGTGGGCTTCACGATTAGTGATAAAGTTCTACTGGAGACTGGATTAAGGTATATATGGTTTTTCTTTTGGTAATTTCATGCAGTTTGTACATTTGTTCTTATGGTAATTTGTTTTCTAATTGCTGGAGAAAGTTTTGGCGGTCTAATGACTAATTTGTCCCTTAGGGAGAATAATTGCGTATGTGTGCGAAAATGATGCCTTCCAGGCTTTATTATGCAAAGGTGCCGTGATAAACGGGCCCACTATACTTTCTTGATGATATTAATAATTATTCATTAAATTTAATCAACTAAAACCAGGGTCATTGTTTCGGTAATTGCAATTTCCTGTTCTAGAGTATAGAATTTTGTTTGACAATTAGCATGCTACATTCTATAGAGCTTTAGTTGGTCGCTTCTTTCGTTATCATTCCTCAGTTCTGATGTGATTGTTTATTCTCTCTCTTGCTTTATTCCTATATTGGCAACCAAAGGGTCGCCTGATATGAGTGCACGCGAGCGTGGTATTTTACTTCTCAAGGTTTGCTTATTAAAAAAATGAAGCACTGAATTTAGTAGTCATTTGCTACCGCAAGTGGCTGTTTTATTTTGTATCATTGTGACATTTGGTAGAGCAGCAGTATATGTTTTAGTATGTTTGGTGTATGATATTTGACTGCTGTTAAATTGTTTTAGTAGCACTCTTTTATTATTGGCACTTTGGCTTGTGCTTACTTGTTTATCTTTCTCTTATGGTTTGAGCATTAATCAAGTAGAAGTACGGGTTGCTTAAATCCGTATTGTCTTATTTTCAATAATGTTTGGGGATGAAAAAGACACTTTAATTGGTTCTGGGCTGTTTTATTTGGGGTCCTGAGTGGATAATGGCTCTTAATGTTATTAATCTATTTCGTTGAAGTTAACCAGATGGTTCATATTGAGGTAATTGTGGGAAAACTAGAATATGGGGACACAGTTGTCAGTTGTCCTGGAAAATCCTATAGAGATGTCATGGTTTTGACTATGAGTATTAGTAACGGGAGTTTAGGGTTTAGGGATTAATAAAATAATCTGGCAAATTACAGACAAGTTGTTGCATGCCCTTTTTCCTCTGAGCAACATCAATGATCTTTTATTGAGTGATGGTATTGGTTCTTCTGATTCTTTATTTAAAACAAATTACTTTGACAGTTGTAATGTGAGGCCAGCTTGACTTCTTACTTGTTTTAAAATGTTTCCTGCAGGTAAACATGGTGCAGAAGCGTCCTTTTGATGCTGAGGAAATGCTTGAGGTGTCTTTTAAACATCCAAAACAAGCAGGACCCAGCAATCAGCTTGTATCATTTTCACAATCAGTATTTCCTGAGAATTCTTCCCAGATTCCTGAAACATCAGGTGTGGGTTTGATTGGGGATCCGCTCCATGTTTAGAATTAAATTTACTTTTCAAAAAATAAAGCTTGTGCTCATTTAGGGGTTTGAAGTTTCTGATAAAGTAAATTTCTGTTGCAACTTTTGTCGATAAACTTGGTTTTAGTTGTGAACTAACTTTACCTATTGATGAAGTTTGAGTTGTTGAGTGTTCCCTTTTTCTAGCTCAATTACTTTTTCCTTTTTACGTGATAATAGCTTGGGTATTGAACTTTTATTTCTGATATTCTGCCTTAAACATTTGAGTGTCTTGTTTTCTTCTAAAAAATTTATAGTAGTAATAAGAGGCATTTGAGCATTATTGTCTTCTGATTCTGACTGTGCCTGCTATTACCAAGAGATGGATAAATCAGATGACGACACAATCTTGTAATATTTCCTTTTAATGTATCCTCATGTAAAAAATGCTTTTTGACCCAGTTTACTTTGTGGTTGGTTAGAGTCTGGATGCAGACAAGTTAACACTGAAGGTGATAAGAAACTTGCTAGTGATATTTTTGTTGAACACCCTAGAGGTGCTGGGGATATTGAACAAAGCTTTCCAGGAGGTTTCTATGTTTCTTCTTGGGCTCCTAGTATCAGTGAAGACGGCCGGTCGGATATGGCGGTTCATTTCTCGTTATATCCTGAGTATTTCAGTCCTGATCGTCCAGTGAGGACATTGACTCGCAATGAGGACATCTATTCCATACTTCTTGAACATGGTCCACGCAAACTTGTCCCTGTTGGAGCTGATCATCAAGCTCAAGTGCCAGCATGGGACTTACCAAGCTCCACTAGTGGACTGGATACCTCTCCGAGTCCCAGCTCTGTTGTTGTGGATAAATCTGAGGAAAGATTGGTGGGAACACGTATAATCCCCATGCCTAATATGGAATTATCTACCTATGATAGTAAAGTTGGAAGGGGAAGGACTGATTGTAGTTGTGAAGATAGGGGATCTGTAAGGTGTGTAAGACAGCATATTGTAGAAGCAAGACAGGAACTTGCTAAAACAATTGATGAAGAGGGGTTTACTGATTTGGGCTTGTGTGACATGGGAGAGCAAGTGGCTGAAAAATGGAATGTAGAAGATGAGCAACTCTTTCATGAGGTTGTCTTCAGTAATCCAGCTTCCTTGGGCAACAATTTCTGGAACACTCTTCCAAATGTATTTCCTTCACGAACCAAAAAGGAGATAGTGAGCTACTACTTTAATGTATTCATGCTTCAAAAGCGGGCAGAGCAGAACAGAAATGAACATTTGAATGTCGACAGTGATAATGATGAGTGGCAAGGTAGTGATGAAAATGAAATTGCAACTCTAGAGGTAGATGAGGACTCTGTTGCCGAGTCTCCTGTTTATCAAGATGATCCTGGTCTTAGTAACTGCTGTGAAAATGGTATGCGAGATTATGATGAATATGCTCAAGATGAAAGCTGTGATGTTAATGGAGCTGTGGAGTGTGTCGAGAGAGACCTTAATGTTGATTCAAAATATGATCCTGAAGAGATGCGGCGTTCCCGCAGTTCCCCGCAGCATATCCAGTGTCAAGATGTATGTCAAGAGATGTGTGATGAAGAAGTATTGGACGAGTCATGCACATCCTCTGACCCGGGGGTTAGTTCACAGGAGATCAAGGGGAAGGATGAGAATGATGACCTCTGCCCCAATAACCTCAGTGGTGTAACCAATGGCTGCTTTAGCCCAGGATATGTTACGGAGCCTTGTGATTCAAAGACCTGGGGTTCTGGTTTTATGCCTTGCGCAAAAGATAAAATTGACTTGTTACCTACATGCAGCATGATTGAGGAGGTTTTTGGAGATGGGCTGAGGCAAGAAATGAGGAGAGCTTGAGCTCAGTATTGTGCTAGCTTAGACTCTTCATTCACAATTTTGGGAATAATCTAAGCCCGAGGCTTTTTATGTTGAGTGAGTCTCAGCTTGCTCTTTTGGCAAAGCATAATAAGATTGATTCCAACTTTTTCGTGTATATTGACGGGGAATTGGCAAAGTAACCATGTATAATATAGTTTTGGAAGATGAGCTTGGTTAACGAGTTGGGTCGCACATTTATTTTTCTTAATTTAGGAATTCTAAAATTCCTTGTTTCTTAATTTTAGCGTAGGGGTACACTTGAGGTAGGTGGGGAGGGTAAGATGATCGGTAAACAGTCGTGACGTGGGCAAGGTTGTTAAACTCGTGAGTTTAAATAAACTCATGAGAAGAATGTAAAATCAGATCGTAAACTCGAATCGTAAATTCGTAAGAGTTTATCTTTATTAATAAATACATATTTCTAGTATATAATTACATAAAAATACAAAAAATAATGATAATTTGACTTGAATAAATATTAAATATAAATAGTTGGTATTAAATATATCAACATCCCTACTTTATCTAACTCAATAAAGAAAGTTCTATGAAATTTATATATAAATTCATTGAATAAGTCAAATAAAAATAATTATCATAAGATTTAAGGAAGTTAACACGATTTTCTATAAGGTAAAAACGTAAAAACGGTAAATTCGGTATGTAAACTCGTGAGTTTTTACCGAGTTTACAGTCGGTATGAATTTCAGTGACTCGTGACACGTTTTGGTTAGGTAGAGTTGTAAAAACGGTAAAATCGGAGAGTCAACTCGCGAGTTTGACAACAATGGTCGTGGGTGCAGTGTATCTTTGTATTATCAATTTTAATCCATTAAATATAAAAAAATTTCGATTTCCGGGTTGGATTTTGTTAATTTTCCATTGGATCTTTTTAAATAGGAAAGCAAGGGCCTATCTGAGCTGATGTTTGATATTGTCTTGTCAAATTGATCCAAGTTTGATGTCAGTTCAATGGTCCATAAGGTGATATCGATAAGTAGCTATTGTGGCCCATATAGCTTCCTCTTCTTTTCCTGTCTTGCTTTACAGACTACACACTCTCTCCCTTCAATTCAGTGTACAAATTTGAGGATTAAAGAGTTGGCATAAATGTTAGCCGTCCAATAGCATGATTGTACTTCTCTTTGCCTCCATTGCAAGATTCAGGCCTCGGGAATTGAGTGTCTAGAAAGCATATTACTCACCAACCTTGACGCCTTTCTACCTTTACCCCAACTCTCACCTAATGAATTGAAGCACACCCAATTCTCTTTTTATCATCACTCTATGAATTTATATAACATTCCCTCGCACTTTCACTTTTACTTTCTGTGTCTTCATTCTCAACTTGTAATTCCATCACTTATACTGTGACCCAAAACTGATCCTCCTAGTTGTTTGCTTGAACTTTTTTGAACTTCTACTTGTTTACTTCAATCTATACATGCGTTGCCAGGTTCTTAATTGATTTCAGATGCTTGGGACACAACATGCAAAAGTAGTCCCTTATTAGGACACTAATTAAGATCACAAATTAAACGGTCCAATCATATGTTTGTGTTTATATATTCTCTGTTTGTCTAGGTCTGTTCTCTTTACACCTTCCCAAGTTTCATCATCTTCAAACTTCTAACCATATTATAACATACTATGATCTAATCCACTTCACCTATACACTCATGCTAGCTTAAGGTTAACAAACTGATAATCATTCTTCCCCCACCCCCCCCCCCCCCCTGTTTGTGTTATACTAAATTTCTTATAGGCTTATTTGGCCTAAGCTCTTTAGATCCATTCTAAAATGTATCCTTCTCCTTTTATATTAGTCTTGTAAATTAAGTCAACATTTCTTAGTCCTTTTCTTTTCAATAACATCACATGTACAGCATTTCTTGTTGTCAGGTTATGATAGAAAATTTTCATACATTTATTTTGTTTTGAAGAATATTCAAGATGCCATACTACAGTATGACTCGTTTCAAGTTTCGTTCAAAGCATGAGATCTATAATTTTGTTATAATTTTGTCCTTATTTTTTATGATCGAGGGTATATTAATTTGCTTTTTGAAATAATTGATGATGGGTAGGATACAGTGGAATAATTGAATAGGGTTGTATACAAGAGTTAACATATAGAGTGGCCGGCATTGTCAATGACAATGAGTTTTCAAATACAGTAAGCTGAACTATCAATGAACCTCCTTTGTCTTCAAATGACAAGTTTTGATTTGTCTAAGAAGTGACAAACTGTGTGTGTATATATATTTGCATCTTTTGATTTTATCACAATCAAAGGATAATATAAATCCACATATCCGTGGGATTCTAAAACTATAATCGAAGCAAGTTGGAGAGCATGTAAATAAATATAACTATAGGCATTTTCTTCCATGGTTCCAGAGAATTGGTCTTTGAAACTATTTTAAAACAAAATTTTACATTGCCAGGTTTTCTTTAAGGAAAAAATATTAAAGATAATACTGACAAATGGATTTTGAAATAATAGTAATTCACAAGAATTGTTTTAACTATTGCCTTTTATGCTCCCACGGAGGCTAACTCCAGGACCCACTTCAACTCTCTTTTCCCCCTTCAATATGATGAATTAAACCATAGAGCAAGATAAATTACTCACTCAAATAATGTTTTTATCAAGGTTCATTTTCTAACAAATACTTGATATCTTATTTCAAAGAGATTAGCGCCGAGTGAATAAGATAGAAAAATGCATCATATTTTCTTTAAAATATTTTTATAATATCATATTTCATTCTCATATGAAACTCTGGAGAGATGATCTAGTTATAGAACCAATAATGGACCATTTTAATGTTAAATTACCACACAATTATTAGGACTAAAACTAAATTTTAAATTTAATGCACAAGATTTGAATGAGTTTTAAAGAATCTTGGAAAACATAGGTTTATGTAAATTTTTAGAAAAATTAATCTATAAATCCTCATAATTTTACTTTATTTTTTTTTATTTTTCACATGATTTTTAATCAATTTCCCATAGTTTTTTATTTCCATCACTTATAAGGTCTTAGTCTTTTTCTTTCATTTTCATCAATAACTTAATCATAGAGACCTAATTTTGACATTGTAAGAATAAAAAAGAAAAAAAATAAAAAGAAACTTATTAGAATTATGTAAAACTATAAGAACCTAAAAATTTTTTTTGAAGACTTTGTTAGTTGGAGATATGTAAGTAATTATGTAAGTTCTCTTTTAGCCTAGAAACATATTTTGGCCCAAGTGATTCCATGATCCCGCTCACATATATAATAACTTAATTTTAGGAACATCATGGGGTCCCAACTCAGGTGAAACTACATGAACTTATATTATATAATAATGTTTTTTGAAAATTTAAAACAGAGAAAATATTTCAGTAACTTGCAACAAAATTTAATAAAAACAAGATTACTTTACTTTACTTCATATATTACCTTCCACCTGATTAGTTACATGTAAATAATGAACATAACCAGGCAATATTATAATATGTTGAAGGATGATAGTGATCATGTGTGATATTTCATGATATGATGTTGTAAATCAGCAATATACTCTCACCCGTTTCTAATTATAAGACCTGTTTATAATTTACCTAATTGGAATATATTAATGATGCTATTTAACTTAGTTAAATGATATAATATTATTAAAGCACCCTAACCACATTCATTTATTTGTTATTTCTATCTACCCTCTCTTCTTGTTTATATTAAAGAAAATATAAGAAAAAATATAAAGATATATTATATTTAAGAATAAGACCATCTCCCAAATAGGTTATACAAGGAAGAGAGGGAGAGTAATAAAAAGGAAAAAAAAAGAAAAGAAAAGAAAGAAAGGGAAATTGAAAGGAGGAGGAGACGAAGCTTTCAGTTGAAAAGCGTGGGGGGGAGAGAGAGAAAGAGAAGAAGAAACAGAAGGAAGCAAGGAATAGTTGTGAATTCAGTTATATAGTTTCATGTGTGTGTGTGTGTATATATATATATATTAGGGTGCGACTGCGGAGTGTGCTCTGATGAGTACACGTGCTTTGTTCCTATCCCCTCCCCTGTTTCCGTCCTCCAAATTTAGCTCCCTTCCTTCTTCCTTATCACCAAACCTTTTGATTTTTTCCTTCCCACCCACTTCTACTCTTGTGCGTCCACTTCATTCCTCATTCCTTATTTCATCTTTTCATTCTCTGATCTTCTGTGCCTCCTTCAATACAATAATAATAATAATGATGATGGAGGAGGAATCGTCGAAGCATGCGTGCAAGTTCTGCCGGAAAAGCTTCCCCTGCGGCAGATCCTTGGGCGGTCACATGAGGTCCCACGTCTCCTCCTCCTCCTCCTCCTCCGCCGCCAACAACACCACCACTAATTCTTCTGCAAGTGGCTACGATCTGAGGGAGAAGAGGAACAAGCCTTGGAGACTCGTCATGGCCGATTCCACTGACGACGCCATCACTATTGAAGATGCTTCCAACAACGACAACAAGTTCTGCAAGCAGTGCGGTAAAGGCTTCCATTCTTGGAAGGCTCTCTTTGGCCACATGAAATGTCACTCCGACAAAGACAGACAAAGACCTTCCTCTTCTTCTACTTCTTCTCTAATCCCTACCCATAATCACAATCGTACTTGTGGTAACGTTGTTCATCGTAGTTTCTCGGAAGATCAAGATTCTTTCACTACTGTCACGGACGGCCAATCTGATAATGAGGCTCTCAAGCCAAGAAAGCGAACAAGATCCAAGAGGGCAAGGATTCCTTCCAACACCACCTCCTCTCTTTCCTTCTCCAATCTTCCTGAAATTGATCGGCAAGAGCAACAAGAGGTTGCCTTGTGCTTGATGATGCTTAGCAGGGGATCCCCTGAAATGAGGTGCCGCAAGAAATCAAAGGGGTTGCTTGACATTTTCACCCCTGATCGGCTTCAAAGAACCAGGTTCAAGAAGCTGGATTTTAAGTCTGTCATGGAGGATTCTGTGGAAGGTGATGGTAAAGACGAAGGGAAGAGGGATTTCAAGTTCTTGGGTTCTGATTTGACCTCTCAAAGAGGAGGCAAGTTCGAGTGTACTACTTGCAACAAGATCTTCCATTCTTATCAGGCTCTTGGTGGCCATAGGGCCAGCCACAAGAAGATCCCCAGGGAACGCTTTGTTCCAGTGATAGATGAGAGCAGTGAAAATTCCATAAAGCCTGATTTGTCTCTCCATGAGACAATTTCTGGTTCTGATCTTCCATCCGGGCAGGCATTATTGGATGGGAACAATATATCATCCCTCTTAGCTGATGAGGCATCTGATGAGAGCAGAAAAGCTGAAAGAAGCAGCGATTTGATTGAGGAACCAGTTGACAAAATTAGGGAGCTGATTGATCTGAATCTTCCAGCTGATGATGGGGAGGAGGAGGAGGAAGAAGAAGAAGAAGAAGAAGAAGAGAGCAACAATAATAGCAATTCTGAGTGTTACAGATCATCACCCTGGTGGGTGAGAAGCATCCCCAACAAGCAGGAGGTTCTAGTAGGCCATATTCTCTGACTAATCATAGTTCCCAAATTTCTGAGTGAAGATTTGAAATGTATAGGACACATTGAATTTTTTCCCCCCTGCATTTTATCTTTGGTTAATTCTTTTACAGGATCCATGTCTGATTGGAACTAGCTATATCTGCTCTCATATTCTTCTTCATGTAGCTTACTTGCAAGATGAACTTTTGCTTGATCGATGATGGCACAGTGCTTATAGTATAGTTCATTACTTGGTTTCTAATCAAATTGCTTCTCGTTGAGAAAGAGAATCTACTTTTTGTTGTTTTTTGGTGGTTCTTAGTGATGAGTGGCAAGAAAGAGGTGAGCTTTGGTGGTTGTTTAGGAATTAGGAATTGGCCATCTCTCTCTTGTTTGCTTCTCACACTCAGCACACAAGTGGCGTGTTCTCTAATCCTTCTCACTAATCACTATGCACCACTTTCAACACCTATTATCTTATTAATTTTTTAGTAGAGAATTGATTATCATGGTGATAATAATCATAATGCTAACACTACATAATGAAACACACTCTTTGGGTATGCCTACCTCCACCACTGACTTAAGAAACCTCACACAGTGCATTTACAAGAACAATCACTTTTACTTGAGAAATTTTGTTAGTCAGTTCATAGTTAGTAGTTATTTTTTGTAACATTTAGGTGGTTGACCTAAATTTAATCCGAAGGACCTAACTCTTAAAGTTCGCTATGTATACTTTGAACTGTATAAATCATTCCAAAGTTCACAACTATAACACCACTACATATATAATTAAAATCCAATTATTCTTAAATCAAATTTTAAATTTGCGTCTGATAAAATTATTAATTAAGATTAAGCACTAACTCTAAATTAAAAAATTTCCTTCCATTGATTTTGTAAGACTAAATCCATCTGATATAAAATATACTCTACGAGAGTCAGCCAGTCATGCATTTGTATACATTTATACCTACTGTCATTTTGTTGTGGAACCAGACCTGCAAAAGTCCAATTCATACTTTCAAGCATTTTCGGTGAAAAAAATTGAAAGTTTTACAATTGCAGAACTGTCGGACTCTAACGTATTTATTTTCTCATTGGTATTAAACTGCAATAACTAAAATATTCTAAACAATATTTTGGTTAAATAATATTTGATGATTCTATTTTAAAAATTTAGCATTAATTAAGCCTTGGTTTTTGAAATTTGAATGATGAAGATATTCAAATAAAAACGTGATATTATAGGCCTTAAAATGCTCAACTGGGCGAAAATAAAGGGAGTGTATTATTGAGGTTTTAGTCCACCTGCTATTCATTCAGGCTTTGGGAATTTGCATCTCTTCACCTCACTTTTTGGGTTGGGCCTTCAGCCCAAACCTTTTAATGGAAAAAATTTCTCCCACATCTTTTTGGGCTCACCTTCTGGCTTCTCCAATGTCCCCTTAATTTTAGTTTTAATAGCTGCCTAATATTTTTACATATTTGTATAGCTTCACAACCATCTATATTCATTAATTAACTTATTTCTAATTAATCTTCTCTTTTTTGGGGCCATAGAACCATTATAGAAACAAAGATCCAAAGAATGTCTTATACAACGTTAATCCATTGAACGATTTGATGCTTATATATTGTGCAAAGACTAATTTTCTCTATATATTTTTTCTCATGCAAAATTTTCTCTTTTTGAATTATTATACATGTTCAAAGGAACTAAAGATTGTCAAAATAAGTGGATTGTGAGGAAAAGGAAAGCAAGGAGGCAGAGGGATTGTCAAAATCGCCTCCTTCTATCAATTTGGAGTTTTGAAAAGTCTATTATATTCTATGTACTAACGTCCTTCCTCTTCCACATTTTCTTATTTTGAGTGTTTTGTTAGTCGGTTAAGCGCTTAAACCCATATGAGATTTCTAAGATTTACACCTTTATTTCTTCGTTGTCTGATTCTCTTGTGGTCACGCCTAATGGTCAAGTTCACTAACATTTTCTCTATATTGATGTGCTCTTCATCCATCCTTGGAGAGCTCTTCTTCCTTATGCTATTGAGTTTCTAGCAATATTTGTTTCCCCCGTTTTCTTGGCTTCATTTTCTTCTATAATTATTTTTGGCTTCGTTTGATTTCACACCTTACTAGTTAAGATGTAGGATAAGAGAAGAATTGTAGGAAATAAGGAGTATTAAAAGATATAAGAGGAATTAGAGGAGGGAGGACAGCAAGAAAGAGGGTAAATACCAAATCAAAGGAAGCCGAGAAATAACTTTTATTCAACTCAATTAATTAATCATTAACAACTGATTACAAATGATAATACTGTCAATAAAATATAATAAAAATAATTTGAATTCAAATCTAGATACTAAATATTCGGTGACAACTATAATTAAAACATAAATAATTAAATAAATTTAATGGATAAATATCATTATTTTAATATTCTTAATGAATAACTCTAAATATTCTAACCACTCATTCTCCTGTATCCCAGGAAGGTGCTCAATTAGCAATATGACAATCTTGGGAAGAAGCAAATAAATAATGAAAACAAAGTTTTTTTCATCAAATTTTCTTCCTTTTTCACATTTTTTCAACTACTTTTTTTTTGTTGCTTTTTTTATACTATTTTTTTCACACGCCAATTTCTCTCTCTCTCTCTCTCTCCCTCTCTCAACTCTTTCCTTTTTCTGAAATTTTTGCTCCTTTTTTTTCTTCTTTTTAAAGAATAAGAAAAATAAAATAAACACAAAGAAAAATTAACAAAGAATGCTTTGACCATAGGAGATTTGGAATGGCAAGAATCACGCCAGAGCAATGTAAAGTAGCAAAAATAAAATCTTGATGCTCTAGAAGGCTTTTGAAAATTTGAGAATTGATTTTTAAAGGCTTGTGCGAACAGAAGGGAAGTGGAGCAAGCTCTGATACCAATTTGATTTAGGATAAGAAAGGAATTGAGGGACATAAGGAGTACTAAAAGATATAAGAGAGATTAGAGGAGAGAGGACAACAAGAAAGAGGGGGAATACCACACGAAATGAGGCCAAGAAACAAACTTTTATTCAACTCAGTTAATCAATTATCAACAACTGATTACAAATGAGAAGCCTAGCACTATTTATAGAGCTTTATAAACAATAAAAAATGTAATAACAATAACTCAAATTCAAATCTAGATCCTAAACATAACGTAACAATACTAAACATACGGTAACAATTATAATTAAAACATAAATGATTAAATAAATAAATCTAATGGATAAATATCCTTATTTAATATTCTTAATGAATAACCCTAAATATTATAACTACTCATTCTCCCGTATCCCATCAAGTTACCTGCTTGTATTTTGGTTAACTTTATCTGTTCATTCTTAATACTACGTTTTTTGTGTGCTTTTGGCAGGATTTTGGAAGAAAATTATCCTGAAATTAAAATGGAAGTTCTGATTGCTTGTTGGCTTGGAAGGACAGTTACCTCAAACCGTATGATCAGTATCTGAGAAACCTTGTTAAGACGGTTTTGCAAAACAGGTTGATGCGTAATCGTTCAATTTCACTACTTATTAGTTACTTGCGTAGAAGGACGGTTACCTTAGACCGTACGATCAGCATCTGAGAAATCTTGTCAGCTCAAAAAATTTAAAAAAGGAATTGAAGAGATGGAGCTTACCTTGAGAAGCTGGCACCATTGATAAAGGCCATAGGATGCATCTTATTCCTCTAGTATACGTCTTATGATGCCAAAAGTCAAAAGGCAGAAGGATTTTGCTTATACAAAGATATATCTAATATGAACCTTTGAGTTGGTGCTTTTGTTGGCCTCAAACAATGGTGTTCAACTGGGAAAAAACTAAATTATTAGTAACATGTTAAACACTTTATTTTGCAAATAAATGATTATTGATTTCATTGGCATCAAACAATAACGCCTCTCATTGGTATTCAACCGGAAAAATCTAAATTATTCTAAGTAATATTTTAATTAAATACATTACTTAATTGTATCTCATATTCTCATGTAATATTAAATATATGATAATATTATTTAAAAAATTAGCTGTGGTTTTCGAAACTTTGAATGGTGTAGCTATTCAAATAAAAACGTCATATTATAGGCCATAAAATTCTCAACTGGCCAGAAAAAAGGGGTGTACTACTTCTTCTTCTTTTATGACAAGGAGACTACTATTATTCATTATTCAGGTTTTAGGCCACCCACTATTCATTTAGGTTCACCTCTTCGCCCCACTTTTTTAATCGGGCCTTCAGCCCAAACCTTTTAATGGAGAACCCCACCATTTTTTGGGCATACCTACTGGGTTATGAAATGGTTTTTTAAACTTAATTTTAGTTTTAGCATATGCCTAATGTTTTTATATGTTTGTTTAGTTTCACACCCATCCATATTTATTAATCAACTATATTCTCTTTTTTCGGGCCGTAAAATGATTAGAAACATAGACTTATTTAGGTGTGTGTGTCTATTGTGCAAGTAGTGAGACTAATTTTCTCTTCTTATATTTTCTTATAAATTTGTCTATTGCCCGTTTGGTTGCAAAAAAAGGATGGAGGGACACAAAAAATGGGAAGGTTTCCTCCACCAAAACAAGTTTGATGCATTGATTCTCCTCAAAATTCATTTCTTGCCTCCCCCCATATTCCTTTAAAGGACTGAAATTGGGTTTCCACCAATAATTGTGTGAACCCATTTCTTGCTTACAATGGAAGATGATGTAAGAGAAGAATTACAAAATTGCCCTCACCTCTACCATAGTCTTCTCACCCACTGCTATCAAAATGCCATGAAACGGTGAAAAGCTTTGATACTGTGTGGATTTACGGAAGACCAATAATTTGGCTGAGAGGTGTGTTATAAGAAGGAAATTGAAGAACAACTCAAAGGGGAGGACGGAAAATTTTTTAAATAAAAGAACAAACATAGAAAACGTAAGTGGGGTAGAATGTTAAGTGGAGGGGAATGAAAATGATGAATGAGTGTCCAAAGTGGCAATAAGAGAAGAGCAACAAGAAGGGATACTGCCTCCATGACGTAATTAAAAGCTTAGGGTTTGATATGAGCCTCTCTTGAACTGAAAGCTTACTCTCAGCTTACCTAGATTTTTCTTTTTTCCCCTTGTGTCTGTGTGCGGCCGAAATGTCAATGAATTTGTGTGTACAATTCATGCCCTTTTTCGTTTTATGTTTATGCATGTGTATACAACTAAACACCCAAAATTTTGGATAACATCTGGGTATAGATTGTTATTGGGGTTTTCCAAAAATTTTGACCTAGTCAAATTTGAATTTTGATGCAATCAAATTTAAATATATGTTATTTTAAATAATTATATTGTATTAATTATTGACTTTTTAATTTGAATACAAATTTTATTAACAAATAATCATTAAGGGTAATATGGTCATTTCCACGTATTTTTAGTTTCCTAACCACCATTTTTAACCAACCAAATATAAAATTTTACATTCTATTCATTTTTATTTATGTGATTACCAAACACGTCAATTTTCTATTTCATTTATTTCAATTCTATACCATCGTAATATTTTCGTTAAACTAAACGAGCTCTTGTACATGTTAAAAGGAACAAAGATTATCAAAATAAGTGGATTGTGAAAAAAAGGAAAAGAAAATAAGGGTCAAATTTGCCCCAGAAGTTTTGAGTGAGGAACAGTGGGTGTCCGGAAGTTTTTTTAGGATCAATTTTGCCTTGAAAATTTAAAAAACATATCAATTCTGCCCCACCGTCATGCAAAGTTAAATTTGACTGTTAAATCAGTCAAACATCCTATGTGGCACGGCCCATCATTTCAAACCATTGCTGAGGTGGCTCACATCTCATCATCTCTCATCGTTCCGTTGTCACTCACTCTTCTCACGAAAAATATTCATCTGAGAGCTGCGAGAGAGGGAAAACAATTATTCAGTCAAAGTCTTCTTAAATCCAGATTACAATGTGTAGAAAACAAACAAATTCAAGCTACGACTACGGTATTCTTTTGATAGTTGTCATGATGTATAAACTAATGATCATGTCTTTTTGCTGATTCTTATACTCAGAATACAAGCTCAGATTCGAATACTCAAATTCCCATTCAAATGTGACGTATCCAACGAAGTCGGAATCGGATCGCGATACAAATGCTCGATCCACGTCCATTGCGCCATACCGTCACTGTTGATGTACCGCTGCAGATTTTGCGGTCCTTGCTGCGCGAAGCTTCGATGGTGCTTGACGATGGCGAAATCAGGCTGAATCTGTACCACAAAGTGAGATCGGCGTGTCACAGGTGTGGGAGAAAGGGAAGAAGGTGGAGTTATAGATCTGATTGCAAGAAGTATAATCTGGATGTGGCTTGTGTGAGAAAAATGCTCGTGGAGAGTTGGTATGAGATATATATATATAAATATATATATGGGGGGAAAGGGAATGGGGATGATGATGATTATGATTCATACTACTTTGCTTGAATTTGTTTATTTTCTGCACAATGTAATATGCATTTGTGAAGACTTGATTGAATAATTTTTTCCCTCCATCGCAGTTTCCAGATGACGAGTGAGTGAGGAAGGAACCAAGGAAGAGAGATGATGAGTTGTGAGCCACCTCAGCATATGGTTTCAAATGCTGTGGCACGTCACATAGGATATTTGACTGATTTAACAGTCAAATTTAATTTTGCATGACGGTAGGATGGAATTGATATGTTTTTTAAACTTTCAGGGTAAAATTGATTTTAAAAAAACTCCTGGGCACCAATTGATCCTCACTCAAATTTCTAGGGTAAATTTGACCCATATCCGAGAAAAGAAGGTATGGGAGCATAGTTTGTCCAAATCGCAAGCTTTTTGGTCCATATAGAGAATAGAGGATCCCACCAAACTCTTCCATCAATTCCAAAAACAATGCCGTCGCTAGAAAGTCCAAAAGAGGTGCGAGCGCGCTGAGATCCTTCTTTTCAAACTGCACCTTCCTTCCTTCGTCGGTGCATTTTCTCTTTCCCTTTTTCCCTTCTCTGACCTTTCTTGAAGCTGTTTCGTTAGCTTCTATGCCTACGGTATCCACTTTCTCATATTGGGTAGTTGAAACACCTCCACTTGATTCATCCATCTCCACTTCATTTACTTTTCGGCCCTTTATATCAATTTGGAGTTTTGAAAAGTCTATTATATTCCAGGTACGTACTAACGTCCTTCCTCTTCCACATTTTCTTCATTTTGAGGTCTGAAATCCATCTGGGATTCCTGAGATTTACCCTTTTCTTTTCTTGCTTGGTTTTCTGCTTCTCTATATTGATGGTGAAGTTCACTACCATTTTCTCTATATTGATGGCCGCTTCATCCATCATTGGAGAGCTTTTGTTCCTTATGCTGTTGACATCCTAGCGATATTTGTTTCCCTCGTTTTCTTGGTTTCCAAACGGCGCGATTCGGGTGTCTACTTCAATGTAAATTTTTTTTTTTTTTTAAAATTGGCCTTGAAACGCTTCTCGTGTAAACTTTTTGTTGTTTCATGATGGTTTCGTTTGTTCCTTCTCTATTTTAGCTTGTTTTATGACCTTTTCTTTTCTTAAAAAGAGGGCAATTTTTGAATTGATATATCTAGGGTTTCTTTTGTTGTTGGAAGAAGATTAACGAATTCGTAACAAGTCCGCTACGAAATTTTGGGTTTTGCTTGTTGGGTTATATTAAATAGTGGCTGAATAGTATTGCTTTCGTTTTCAGGAACAAATTACTTGCTGTTCGGGTTATATAGGATTGTTGCCTCTTGTTTCTTGATCAGTTTACCTGCATTTATTTCCATCTGCAACTGACCGAATTCTGCAATTGAGAATGTTTGGTTCGAAGAAGTCTCCCCTAAAATTTGTTAAACATAGTTCTGGTGAGCCTGTTTATCCCGTTAAATCAGGATCAAATCCATTTGATTCTGATGATGATGAACCAAAGGAAAACCAAAAAATCAATTCCTCCAATAGGACATCTTCAGACTCTTCCCTAGTTTTGCAAGGAGGAAAGACTAATCCCTTTGATGATGATGATGGAGGCGATGGGATTTCTTCTTCATCATCTTCTTATGCCCTTCAATCGGCAAACCGTAGTAAGTATAGGAATGATTTTCTTGACTCGGGAGGAATAGAGAATCAATCAGTGCAAGAATTGGAGAATTATGCTGTTTACAAGGCTGAGGAGACTACAAAATCTGTCAGAAACTGTTTGAAGATAGCAGAAGATATAAGAGAGGATGCTACCAAGACTTTAGTCACTCTTCACCAACAGGGTGAGCAAATTACGAGGTCTCACAATGTTGCAGTTGACATCGACCAAGATCTTAGTCGGGTATTGATCTTGTTTGTGAAGAGTTATTTAATTCAATTCTTTTAGTAATTTGGAATAAAACCTCTGTTGCTTCTTTTGCTATGAAGCACTCCATAAAGAACATCCAATTTGTATTAGGGACTAAAAATGACGAAATTGTGACTGCCTTAATTCTGCTTACAGGGAGAAAAGCTTTTAGGAAGTCTTGGTGGCATCTTCTCCAAAACTTGGAAACCAAAGAAGACGCGACCAATTACAGGCCCTGTAATTCTTGGAGGTTAGTTTTTTCTCTTATCATGTTCACCTTATGTATATTTTTTCTTTCAGCACGATCATATGCATAATGGGCTCCATAATAACAGATGACCAGATCCGAAGAAAGGGCAGCCACTTGGAGCAGAGAGAGAAATTGGGATTGACTTCTGCACCCAGAGGGAAGTCAAACTTTCGAACACCTCCTCCTGAACCCACCAATACTCTTGAAAGAGTCGAGGTTTGTATTTAATTAAGCCATTTGAAAATGCAAGAGCTGCAGTTTTTACAGCCATTAGCAAGCGACTAATTTGAACTATAGTTTATTTATAGTTTTCAAACCACTACTTCTGTTCTGTACGCAGCTGTTAATGGTGTTCAATGATTTGTTGCAAAATGGCCTCTTGACCACATATTCAATTAAAACTTTTAGTATGTATGAATAGCTTAAATATTACGAAAATCATCAAAATTCAATTCGATTTGAATTTTAACATTTTATTTAATTAGTTGTGACAATAAAACCATGTTGAAATATATCTTGCAGGCAACTTTAATTGTAGGCCTTAGTTATTTGCAATGAGCACAGAAAATTTTAAGCTGCTACTCTCTGAACTGTGGGTCATGCAAATGTAAATTAGGCTGGTCTAGAGTTTTTGCCTTATTTTCATGTGCTGACTTACATTTTGCAACACCACAAGGTTGCATAGCGCAACAGTCTCTTTCTTCGCACCATGCACCATGCCATATATACCTTAGCTAAGGTTTAATTTCTTATTTTCTTCAATTTCACATAAATCTTTACCTTAAGAATAGGAAATTGGAGCTGTTGCTATTTGTAGCTTGACTCTTCAAATTTCAGCTTTGTACTCTCTTATATAGTGAATGTTGAGAAGAAAATTAAAAGGCTGGATTGACTTTTATGTGTGACTTTGTGAGCACACCAGACTGCAATATCTTGATGTTTGCAACACACTTCATCTTTCTCCTGCTAATCACTTGTAATATTCAATAATTATTAATCCCACTCGGATATTGTAATTGCCATGTGATTTTCTCTATATCTTCTCTCACATTGTGGTATATTTTATGGTCAATAGAATTTGGCTACTAACTTAAGTGTCGTCCTGAACAGATTGAAAAGGGGAAACAAGATGATACATTGTCAGATTTAAGCGATATCCTGGGAGAGCTGAAAGACATGGCTATTGACATGGGATCTGAAATTGAGAGGTTAGTTAATTGGATTATAGTGTAGTACCTTAATTTTAACCTCAATAACTAAGGTAGAAGAAGTGATAGCTTAACCAACAATTTGACTTGAGAATTGGAATTTTTCAGTAACTCTTGATTGGGATGAACTGATTGTGTAGTTATTGAGAACCACTTTCTGTGTTGAGAAATTTTTATAGGAATTAATAGTGAATCTGATTAAATTTCAGGCACAACAAAGCGCTGGGCCATATGTACGACGATGTGGATGAGTTGAACTACCGGGTGAAAGGGGCTAATCAACGTGGTCGCCGTTTACTGGGAAAATAACGAATGCATAGTTCCATAATTTCCTTTGAAACATTGATTGATATTGCTTTCCCAATTCTCCCTCCCGTCTTCATTCTATCCCCATTCCCATTTGTACGACTCAGTTTATAGTTCTATAACAGAATTTTTAAATGTTTGATGCTCCATTGGACCTGCCTTTAACGGGGAAGGAAGTATAGCTATCCCATTTCAGAAGTTCTGCTTCTGGTTCGCATATGGCCTCTGTTATCGTATATCCTTGAAGGTCCATGAGTTTAAACGATTTAGAGCTTCCCAACTGTACACCTTATGCTACATAAAGTATTTGATTAATTGTGTTTTCCTGTTCATCTTAGACGGGGAAGTAACCATGACACGTATATCTCTATCAAGCACAAGCGTTAGTTGATTTAATTGATGGTCCTTGAGATATAATTTGATCAATCAACTGGAATAGAAGCTTTTATTAGCCAGATTTGATTTGACCATGACATCTTAGGCGGAGAGGTAACCATGACATGAATCTCGTCTTGTATTGTTCTCTCTCTCTCTCTCTCTTCAACTCAATCAATTGGATTGGATCCGAAGCTGATTAGCCTGAGTTGTAGGATATTTAGCGACTTACTCCCTAAACACTTAAACTTCCCTTCCACAGTTCCCTGAAATTATACCACACGCGATGAGAGAAAAGCATATCGGTGAAAAAATAAAAAAACGAAATAAGATGAAATGTTCGCCATATCTTTCATAAAATCGGTCCTTTAGACACAAACCGATTATTCAACAATGCAATGGAGGGTGGAGGATTGACTGTCAGATTTTCAAAATCCATTCCACCATTTGAGCATGAACCCTCAACTTATCGCGTATCACAATTGTCACACATTAAGCTACACTATGTTATACCGAGGTAAAGAAAAAGGTCTGTAAATTAGATGAACAAAAGACGTTGCTATTGCCATTCAACAGAAGCCAAACGAAATGCTAGCTTTGAACCGAACTTAGTGAGCTACTACCAAATACCAAATTTTGATAATGCCTCGAACGAGAGAGTGCAGAACCAAGATACAGAAATGAATTACTCCAAAATGAAGCCGTCTCTTAGAAACCCTAATCGCGAATAGGGAGGGAAAACAAAAACCTTGAACCCCAAAATGGGGAGGTGAATCATTGCTTCAAGTCCATGACGCTCTTGATGTCAGTGGCGTAAAGAGAGTAGACAATGGCTTGCCTCTTGACAATATCGAGCTGAGCCTTGCCGTCGGAAAAAGCGGAAGCAATTGAGAATTGGTCGGTGAGGCTCTGGTTGTGGCGGAAGGCGTCAATGGTTCGGCGCTTGGTGTATTCCCTGATGTTGTAATCGGAGAACTGTCGAGCCGTACGGAGGAGAGATCGGAAGAGAGAAAGCACTTGAGCTCTTGCCGGCACATTCGCAGACGCCATTTCCCCTAACCTCGCTTCCGACCTAATGGTTTTGCCGTTTTGCACTCGACAACCAACCTTAGCCTCAAAAAGTTAAAACCCTTCCTTTTTCGTTACTGTATTTCTTTTCTACTTTTTTTTATACAACTACTAATACGCAAGCATAAGCAGAGTCAAATTTGGGCGCGTTTGGCATAAATGTTATGAAAATGTAATGAGAATGGTCAATGTCTCAATCAATTTGGATCATTTGCCTTTTGATTTATTTTACCATAAATGATTTGATTTGTTAACTTAATTTTTATTTTATTTTTTTATTTGGCAAACTTTTATATACTCCCTAATGCCTCTATGATAAGATCTCCGACATGTTTCATAATATAACATGTTTTATTTAAAGTATTCATTTTCTTTACTTAATATCTCTGATTAATCATAAAACTTTCTATTTAATTGACCAAACTCATAGGAGCGCTTAACTTTCATATATTAGAATAAATCTTAAGTTTTGCTAACTTTTTTATTATTTTTTTTTAATTTATGTGGAGTTGTTATTAGGTACTTATGATAAGAATTGAGTGGAGTATTTGGTAGTTTGGTGCAATTTTTGATCAAAAAAAGTCTGGTTCATTCAAATTAACATTTTGTAACATTTTCCTTGATATGACATCCGTTAGTTGGGAAAAAAAAGAAGAAGAAAGACATCCGTTAAATATTATGCTGCATTATGGCATATAATATGTTAGTCCTACTTAGAGACAAGCAAAATCGGACCGTCTTACTTTTATACATACTGTAATACTTGGGCTTGAAGGGTGGGTTTTCATTTCTTTTGGCAGCATTAGCCTTCCTGATTTCATATTTCAATGCAATGGGCAAAGCAAGCCATGTTTAATCCAGCCTGTATCCTCAGATTGTAGCCTTTTCCCTCCTAAACAAAGGGTGGCAATTGGTTTATTGTTGAGGTTAAGTGCATATGTGTTTGACAGAAACTAAGAGAGATCCTTTACGTCATTTAAAGGCAGCTTGTGAAGCAGATTTTGCTTTGCTTGTTTGCAGTTTTTGTACATAAAGTTTTAATCTTTTAGATGCACTTTCATCTGTGTACATATAGCATTTGGCTCTTTTCATCTTCACAATCGTTGAACTTAATCATAAGTGTAAGACGGCAAGCAAATTATGGAAAATAGGCTCAATCAAAGAAGGTACCCAGTAGAGTTTTTTATCCTCTCAATTTTTACTTTGAAATTGTTTGTGTATTGTATTTTATCGTTTTGACCTGTTTTTAAAGTAGTATGATAGTGAAGTAATTTTAATTTTAGAATGTTAACTTAATATAAATAATGAAATTTAAACAACATTTCATTTGGAATGTATTTTTGAGTAGGATGTGCTTTGTCGTTAAGGGCATGAAAAATAGTGCTTTTTTTTTAACTAGAACTGTGTTTAAGTAAGCTACATATTTTGTCTCTCATACTATGCTGCATAAGGGAAATAATAGCTTAGGAATTTTTAAGAAGATTATAATAATCTTTCTAGCATTGAAATTCTGTTAAATTATATTGAAATGATATTAAAAAATGTTTGACCTCATTGGTTTATTGCTGAACGTACACCTGATTGATTCTTATGTGAAAATGGAGAGTAAGAGATGAGGAACACACAACTGCAGTGGCTGCTGCTGCATTTTCCATTTATTCAATGTATCTCCACAACTTGAAAGAGGTTCCCATTTCTTCTTCCAGAACTATCTCCATAAGACAAGATTCAACCCCTACTTACGGTAACCATTCATTTATCTTCCCTCTATTTGCTTCTATACATACACGCATGGAGAGAGAGATATATATAAATACCCCAAATTGGATCTAACAATACTTGAATCTAACTCAATCATGAAAAGAGAATAATGATGTACAAGTAACATGTTTGGCTGTATGTGTTTCTAGCAAGAGAAAATGCTTTCTCCAAGAGACCCTCTCCTCAAAACCAGAGGACTTCAATTCCTCCACAGCACAACGGTTTCAAAACAAGAGCTGATTTCGAGGCAAGAGCTGATGTTTGGGAAAAGGCCAACCTGCAAAAGATTCAAAGACAGTATGTATTACCTCGATTAAAGATTAATGGGTTAACTCGATCCAAATTTCTGTACTTTCATCGAGATTTTTTTTTTTATCCTTATTGTTCAAAACATTGGTCTTTATAGTTTTATAAAAACTTCGATATGAATTAAAGGGTGTTAATTTCGATGATGTGGTGTCAACACAGTTAAGTAGGACTGATGGAGATTGTTAACTAAGAATGATGTGGTCTACATATAGGGACCAAAACTAAAAATCAATAAAAGCATAAAGATTAAAATCATAACTCATTGGAAATTTAGGATATGTGGTTTTAATCCATGAATAATCTAGCCTTTAAATCAAGTTGTACATGACATGATTGCTTTAACTGGGAGAAAAATTTGCAGGTATGAGAAGATAGAGTCCAAAATTCTTTCCTGGGAGACTGAGCAGAAGAAGCAGGCCAAACTTCACATGGAGAGGAAGGTTTGTATTGGAGCTTGGAAATCAGTTTAACATGTTGTAGATATCATTATCTCATGGTTTCTGGAACTTCGTGCAGAACTTGATGGATCCTCCCACAAGGGCAACAGAACAACAACGTTACCAGAACAAAATAGCAAGGCTTGATATGGTAGCACGAACAGCTAAAGCTCAGTTAGAGGACAAGAGAAGGAAAGAAGAGTCTCAGGTCCGAGAAACAGCAAAACAAATCAGAGAGACAGGCAGGGTCCCCGTCAAATGCTTCTGCTGCTTCATGTTTTAATCACAACAAAATATTAAGTCCTTGGAATTGAAAAAAATCAAACAACAAGTGGATGTGTGTGTGTGTGTGTGTGTGTACGTGCTTGGTTAAAACCTTGTTTTCTAATCTGGATTTAGATATTTAATAACTATGCACTAAACAAAGATTGGATATGTAATGACATCATACTGTGCTGCTCAAATTGTTCATATTGCTATATACTTCACTTTCAAAATATTCTAGATAACTAGCCTCAGCTTGTTGTTTGTTATATGTTATATATATATATATATATATATAGGTGGTGTAATGTCAAGCAGTCCAAAATGTTTTGTTTGCAAGTCACGTATTATTTGCACAAGGATGCCACTAGTCTGGATATTTCATATGTGATTTTGACTGCTAAAATAGCCGTTGACCTAGCATTAAAACAGAGAAATTACCTCATAGGATAAGTAATGCCTCATGAAACTTGTTACCTTCAATTTCAAGTACAACTTAATTATTACATCATTATCTGTGTCAAACTTGACAACTTCTTGCATGTTCTTCTGTTTAGTGTTTCACCTTCTTTTTGGCTTTTGTTTGCTCTAATTAGCATAAATTTGTCTTGATGCCTCCAAAATCAGTGCACAAGATAAAATGTATGGCAAGTTTTAAATTACTCGTAGTCATAAAAAGGTTTGGCAGACGAAAAGCTTGGCTGCAAAAAAAGATTATGTCTAATAATATAACTAATCCTTATCATCTCTTTAACTTTGGCCTTGCGCTTTTACGCTAATATGTGATGCCCTTAAGTACAAGAGACCTCATCTTGTGTGTTTGAAACATGTCAAAATATCTCCCATCTCATGATATAATTATAAGCTTCTTAGGCCCCAATGGCCAATTGTCTTGAGACGGATATCATAATTCAAAAGTATCTAATGACTTAAGTGTTAAAAATATATTGAGAATGCTAACGCATGTATCGCCAAAAAAATCTCCTCAATTTCCAAATATCAACACCTTAACACTTAACATCAAGGGAAATACACGAAACAATACCAACAATCCGAGCTTAACAATCTACAACACTCACAGTTGCATTTCAGAAAGATTAAGACTGAAATCACCGCTTTCTGAACCGTGCTCTTCCTTCCAGTATTATTCTCTCACATGAATCTATCATTATATACACAAATGTTATATTTTCAACATGTGGCAAACCTCAGGCAACTCTGTTTGTTCTTATTTACGTGGGTGTGGCCACCCGACCAGGAGAATCAAGAGATATTACAGTCTCAAATGCACCAACCAAAGCCTTGACCTTGCTCTTTCTGAGTTCAGCAAGCTTGGTTGCAGTCTCTTCAATCACATTATTGTATAAACGCCGAGTAACTTGCTTCCCAAGCAAGTTTTGGTGTCTTAAAACAACCTGCTGAGATCCTGATGCTGAACCATCAACCTTGCTTCCATCTAAAACTTTCCTCCCAAAATTTCTCCTTTTACTTCTTTCCACAGTTTGGACCCTGAGTAAATCATTTTCAGATTTTGTTTTTGCATCATTTGATTCACCTTTGTCAGCTTCTTTCCATTTCCTGATCCATTTTCTATTTTCAATCTTTTCTCTTTCAGAGTCACTAAGCAAGCGTGCAGGACGAAATTTGAGTCTTCGAGGAAGAGAAACATTGTTCCGAGGCTGAAGTTCAATCACCTTTCCCCTCCTGAAATTCAATTTACGGGCAGAAATAACTTTATCTCCTGCCCCACCTGTTGCACCCATCTTCGGCCTGATTTTGAACCCAACCTTTACAGTTTCACCTGGATGCTGATTTCCTGTTTTGTTTCTCTTCAAAGCGGCACCATCGTCTTGTTTTCCTTGGGAAGAGTTGGGTGCGGAAATAGGTGATTCTGTTGCTGATGGCAATGATGAGGATGATGGGAAACTATGTATTGTATGCTGCATTTGTCTCTTGACTTTGATCCCAGAAGGAAATGGAGAAGGTTTCAGAGATGCAATTAGCCGATTTCCATTGTCAGTATGTTTAAAGGTCCTCCTTGAATACTGTGATCGTGACAACGAAGATGGATTTGATGAGGTATTATGCATTGTATTCTGTGTCTTTCTATAGACTTTGATCCCAGAAGCCTCAGGAAAAGAAGCTGGAGATTTAGCTTGATTATTTCCTTGGTTGCCATGTCTAAAGATCCTCCTTGAAGATGCTGATTGTGACAGCGGTGATAAAGATGACGAGGCCATGGTTGTTTTCTGCATGCGTCTATTGTATTTAGATCCAGAAGATTGAGATTTGGTTGGATCAATTCCAAGGTTACCATGTTCACTCTTCTTTGAAAATTCAGGCGATCCACACTCACTGATTTGCTCAGAATCTTGCTTCAAGCTTATGTCCCCTAATGATGGTGAGACTGAGGACTCGTTAGAGGAATCACAAGCCAGAGTAGGTTTCATAGATTTCTCAAAAGTGGTAGGTTCATCCACATTCAAAATTTTCCCTTGCAAATTGTCATTGCTGGTTGGCTCAGGTTTCACTTCTTCAACATTCTTCTCAATTTTCAGATTAGCCACTTCTTTCAGGTTCTTGGCAGTCTTAGAAGTTGTGCTTGAAGATTTCTTTACATATTGCTTTGAAGATAAGGGGCTACTAGTAGGCCCTGATCTCCTCTTGCCACCAATCGGAGATGTCTTTATCTGTTTGCTTCTGCCTTCACTTGTAATCTTGCTGCCCGAACCAAAACAACTTTCGCTTTTCTCTGCTTCCCTGCTCTTTTGACCAACAGGAGATTCCTGCACTGGCAGAGAAGGTTGCTCTGATTGTTCTTTCTGCATATTCATGGGATGATGGTCCATGGAAACATTGGTTTCCACGAAGGACAGTAATGTTTTATCTGAAGGGACATTTGCATCCTCTGGCAATTGATCCTTCATGACTGTTTCAGGCTCTCCCAAGTTTGAAGTTGGAGAATCATTTGAACCACTCGTAGATTTCTTCCTCCCTGCTACAGAAATAATGACTTCTTCTGAAACTTTGGTTTTTCTACCACTGGCTATATATTTTTTCCGTCCTGCACTCCACGGCTTAGCTTCAACAGAATGTTGAATGCCATATTTGCAATTATCATGGCAGGAAGGAACCCGATCACTTAGATAACGTGAAGGAGTCTTGGGTTCGCCTTTTACAACAACCAGCCTCCCATTAGAATTTGGTATCTCAGAACCATCTTCAACCCTACGTTTCTCAAGATTGTTTTGGGTATCAATACCTTCCTCCATTACTACTGATCAAGATGAAGCAACTTCAGAGGCCCCTGCAACATAAGATAATCTTCTGAGAGGTGTTAAAACAAAAAGTGGAGGGGGAGAATTCTTGTCAGAGCAACATGAGACCACAACTTCTTTTGTTCTTTTATTTTATGTCTATGGTCAATGTTCATTAAGGAGCATAGAAATCCGGTCCATTGGTATGGATCAAAGTTCCTTGGCGGAGAATATCAATTGCATGTCAATACAATTAATTTCGAAATAAAAACACAGCTCAAGAAACGATATATTTTTGGTGAATATCAAACTTGCAATGGAACAGGATTTGGAAAAGACTCCAAAGTTGAGGACAAAATGCAATACAAGGTTTATGTCAAGATGAAATAATTCCAGAGGAGGTACTTTGCAAGAAAATCAAAGATACAAGAAAGACTAGTCCGTACGAAATTAGAAAGCTATACAAACATCACACAGATGTCTTCAACTGCATCTAGAAGAACAGTGCAACAAAATCAATTCCAAATTCAGACAAAAGCTGGAGAAGAACCGATTTCTGAATCAGCCAATAAAAATAAAAACTCTAATCAAGAGAAGAAATCAGCAAATGCGCAGAGGATATCATTTTAAACATCCCCAAATAGGAAAAATCAAAGTCCGATAGAAATTGAGGTCGTCCAAGCAGAAACAACGATTTTTGGCGCGAAACAATCAAGGAAAAAAGAAGAAGAGAAAGAGTGGAAAAAGCTAGCTATACCTTCTCTCTAGGATCGCTCTTCAAAAGAAAGAAAGAAAGAAAGAAAGAAGAACGAAGGTATGTGGGGGGTGTCAGAGAAATGGTTGTGCGGAAATTCAAAACTCAAAAACGGAAAATGCATCAGTTAGGTGGATCGTTGACTCGGAGCCAAAACGCGTACGAAGCGACAAACTAACCGACTATTCACAGAGAGAGAGAGAGAGAGAGAGAGAGAGAGAGAGAGAGAGAGGAATAATGTTCCAACGAAGCGGCATAATTGGAAAGGGAGAAGACACAGTGGACCAAGGAAGAAGGAGGCACGTCAACTTCATCTTTTTTGCTTTCGCTCCTTTTTCTTTTTCTTTTTCTTTTGTTATGCCAACAACTTTGGCCTCTCATTACAGATTTACAGTTATCTACATACCCCATTCATTCCATTTCACATGCACCCATTCCACTTTACGTGCATCCTCCATCATTTTCCTCTTCTTCCATTTTACAAATCAATCATCCTTATTCTGCTCTTCTATGCATTAGCTTCTCATCATACTTCAAACTTAAAACCGTACATCAGCCACTAAACCTAATGATACTTGTTCTTGTTGATCATATAGGTTTGTTGTTACTTATTCCCACTCTGTAAGGGCATAATTGTACCATTATTAGACTCGTTCCAATGATCCCATCACATAAAATTTTATAAATAGGTTATTCTATATATCTATATATCGAATTTTACACCAGGCTGCTATAAAAAAAATTTTGAAAACTTACTCCTACTAACTTATACTCCTACACTGAAAATATGTAATTAATCATGGATTAACATTAATCAGTACTCAAATATTATTGCCACTTTGTAATTCTTTGGTTATTAATTGATATTTCTCTTGTTATAAATATAAAATTTATTTGCATAATTATTGAAGACATTAGTTAAGTAATATAATATGTTTATTTTAAACACTCCAACAATCTTCCTTAATTCCCTCAATTTCTCTTTGTTATTGTTGAGATAAAATCAATGGATATGATTTGCAAAAATATTGGCACAAATTAGAAAGGGTTAATACAACTTTTGATTCTTGAACTTTCACTCAATTTTGGTTTTGGTTCCTGAACTTTCAAATTGGTGGTTTTGATCCTTGAACTTTTAGTCAATTTTGGTTTTGGTTCCTGAACTTTAATATCGATGGTTTTGGTCCTTGAACTTTTAATTAATTTTGGTCTTGGTCCTTGAACTTTCAGTTAATTTTGGTCATTGGTAATTGAACTTTAAAAAAAGTTTAAAAAAAAAATCAGGGATCAATAGTTATAAATGACACAAAGTTCAGGGAACAAAACTACAAATCTAAAGTTCAGGGACTAAAACCGAAATTGACCAAAAGTTCAAGGACCAAAACCAATAATTTAAAAATTCAGGGACCAAAACTAAAGTTTAGTGAAAGTTTAAGGACCAAAAGTTGTATTAACCTAATTAGAAATATGCCAATAGGACTAATACTCCTCAAATAAGTCTTATATGAATAGACGAAGGGAGTACAACTTTTGGTTCATAATATAAGATTCACTTGACTAATTTGAAGAAATTAAGACAAAAAAATCAATTACTAAATTATAGTATATGACACATTATCTCTCTAAAATATTTATACATACTATATATATATATCAGTTTATAATTTGAGTAAATTATTTTGAAAAAAAAAATATAAGTCATTTAAAGTAACACATTTTGCTCCATAGGAAGTATTCCCTTTTTTAAAAAGAAAAGATATAAATGATGTCAAGAGACCTGATAACAAAACAAATTTGCAAAAATGAAACAAGGGTGATATACCCTCTTAATGCCCCGTTTGGTTTGCTTGAACTGAGCCCAAAGAAGTGAAAGTGGAAGTGGAACCAATGTTTTTGTGTGTTTGGTGGGTTGGAATCCACTTCTATGTGGAAGCCACTTCCATAAAAAATGATGGAAGTGAGTTCCTTACTCCCCCCATGAGAACCCACTTCCACTTCCCATGGAAGTGAGCCTCTGACAATTTTACCCCCTCATCCTTTCTATACACTAACCATGAAGAAAGTAATGGCAGACAACACTCAAACGGCAGACGGCAGAAAGCACTCGAATGACGGACGACGGACAGCGACAAGAACGATGGACAGCAGATGGCGAGGACGGTGGCCAGCCATGATAGAGGAGTGAAATAGAGGAAAAGCCGAAGAGCCATGAGAACGACAAAGACGATGAGTGAGATCGGGTGTCAAAGGAAGCTAAGGAAGAGGATAATGAGGATGATAATGGTGTAGTTCATGCGGAAATAGTCGATGTTGAATTGGATTCTGGAAATCGCACGGCGACCATGAAATATGCGTCACCCATCTTCACTTTCTCCCACTTCGATTGCGACCTCAACTTTTCCTTATCTATCTTTCTCCTCCTTTGATTTACGACTGCGGTTGGCGGCTTCTCCTTCTCCACCCTCTTAGATCTGAGATGGTGAGCATGATTTGCAGTTCTTGGGCATCTTGGACTCAGATTCATACTAAGTTTTCCAAAGTTAAAAAGGAACTTCATATAATCTAAATCATGAGTTTGAGTTTGATTTTGATTTTGATGAGATTGATGGCATATATTTTGTTGATTTAATTTTTGCTTATTGCTCGATGATTTTTGTGGGACGAAGAAGATGAATTTTTTGGGACACCAGGATAAAGAAGACAATGAATGCAGGGATTTTTTTTTGAATCAGGGTTATTTTGGTCTTTCTACAATATAAATACATATAAAAATTAAAAATAATACTACACTTCCATAGACATGCTAAACAGACTTTTAAACACACTTTCTCTTCCAATTGCATTTCCAACTCTACTTCCAATTCCACTTCCACATCCATAAAAAACTCTTTCATTGTACCAAACAGGGTATAAGTTTTAACATCTCTATACCAAACCCTCAAGGAGTTTATAAATCAAGGGGGTTGATTTCAGGTCAAAAAAGGGGATTGATTTGCATGGGCTGGGCCTATACACATGATATGGGCTCTACTTTCTTACTGGATACTCTCACATTCTAGGCCCTTCCATTCATAGGAAAACAATTAGATCCATCAGAGTCTCTAAGCTATTGAATACTCCCTCCGTCCCATAATATAATGTCCATTTTTTTGAATGATCTTGTCCCACAATATAAGGTCTTATTTGACTTTATTTGAGTAATAAATGCTTTTTTCCCCATTTTACCCATGCATTAATTTTTCCACACATTCTCTTTCATCTTCTTTTTATAATTACCCCATCTTTTACTCATTCATAAATAAGGGATATGGTATATTTCCTACACATTTATTATTTTTAACTAACTCTAACTAATTTTTTAGGAACCCGCAATTCGGTTAAAAAGACCTTATATTGTGGGACGGAGGGAGTATATCATATTAGGGGTGTCCAACCCCTCCCGGTCACGGTGATCCCGTCCCGGTCCCGGCAAATCGGGATCGGGAATTTCCTGTCCCGGGAAGCCCGGGAAAAAAATCCCGGGACCGGGATCCGGGGGATCCCGGTCCCTATGTTATATATATATAAAAAAAATTAGGCCCAACACTTTAAAGGGCTAATTCTATTGGATTAATTCTATTGCAATTACATATAAAGTAAATTCCTACATAAAAACCATGGTGTTTTCAGCCTTTTGCCCCTATTTTATCTCTTGCTTTTGTTATATTAAACTTATCCTTTTTGCTGATTTATCCTTTATGTCATGGCATTATTATCTCTTATGTTTAATGATATTTATTTGCTTCATGTCATGGCATTATTATAGAAGAAAGCGTTCAGAATTTTGAGAAAGTTTAATCCTTGTTTTGTTTTATTTTTTTTCTTAAATGTGGCATAAATTAAGTGACTAAACTGATGATATCATTTTTGTTCATTCTTTTTCCTTGTGCATTTGTTTATGACTTCATAATAATTAATTTGTGACTTGTTTTCTTTCATAGTTTGAAAATGTCGTAAAGATGGAAACCACCTAAGAAATTGAGGATATCTTAAAGACCAAAGTTGAAGCCCATTTTTTTCTTTTTCTTTTTAAAAAAATGAACCGGGAATTCCCAGTCCCGTTCCCGGTCCCGCCGGGATTGAAATCCAATCCCGGCCCCATTCCGGGAACGGGAACCGGGAATAGGTATTTCCGGTCTCGGTTTTGGACACCCCTATATCATATCATGCCCTCATAGGTGTTGTCCCCACCCGACATTGGTATCACCTAAGGTTAGAAGGGGCCGATCAAGGGCTCTGCTCTTTCCTTGGGTTAAGTCTGAATCCCTACATAACACTTTTATATCAAAGAAAATACTTGAGATCCGTATGCCACACTTCTTGATGATTGAGATTTTATTTTATATAAATATACTTCACGTGATTTTTTTTATTATCACCACCTTGGGTGATGTTTAGTGATTGAAATTTTTATTTTATATAAATCAACTTCACGTGATCATTTTTTGTTGCTAACTCCACTAGAAAAATAACGTACCGGTACTGCAACTAAATGGATGGACGCCGACAAATCTGCTGTAAGGTGAAAATGGACGCTAGACTACTACTATTACAGTCAAAACTTTTATTTATTTTTCTTCATTTCTCAATCGTGGTTTTTTCTTAGTTTCTCATAGTAGTTCCTTACTTTCCAGGGATTTTTTTGTGGGACTTTCTTATTGAACTTGTAAACTGAACATTTTATCTTTTACATTCTGATATAATTGTTTTTATTAAAAAAACAAGAAAGAGGGAGAGATAGGTAATTGGAAAACTGTTAAATAGTGAAATAACTTATAAAAGGGAGATGATGCTCTCATAATCATTCTTTTATTATTGGATTTAAAAATAAATAATCCTGATGTAATATATTATAAGACATAATTATGATATTTTTAACATATAAATTAATAATAATTTTATCATGATAAATTTTCATCCGGATTGTATGTGTACATTTGTGTTATAAAAAAAAATTTATAAAGTACTTTAACAATGGTTTTATAAAGAACCATATATTAACCATTGATAGTTTTGATCCAATGGTGGATGTGAGATTATGAGAAGATAATGAGAAAAATGATGGGAAAATTCCAAATAAATACCCCTTGAATATCAAAAGGACAAAAAGGTACCTCCAATATACAAAATGACATAAAAGGGATCGTTCCCAATTTGGGATAAATAATTTCAAGGCAAAAAGACCAAAATACCCCTGTCTCCATTCACTTTCAAAGTGAAGTGGTTAATGGTTATACTAGAGTAGTTAATCGCTATACTGAAGTGGTTAATTGTTATACTAGAGTGGTTAACGACTTTCACAAATATAAAAGTATTTGAGCCCAACCAATGAATCAGTGAAGTAGTTAATGTCTATACTGGAGTGGTTAATCGCTATACTGAAGTGGTTAATTGCTATACTATAGTAGTTAACAACTTTCACAAAAACAAGCCTAACTAATGAATCAGTGAAGTGGTTAATGGCTATACTAGAGTAGTTAATCGCTATACGAGAGTGGTTAATGGCCATACCTGAGTGGTTAATGGAGACAAGGGTATTTTGGTCTTTTTACCTTAAAATTGTTTATCCCAAATTGGGAACGATCCCTTTTATGTCATTTTGTATATTGGAGGTACCTTTTTGTCCTTTTGATATTCGAGGGGTATTTATTTGGAATTTTCCCAAATATGATTGTGAGAGAAACCCAACCGCACCACTTAAGTTTTGTAATTTTTGAAAAACAAATTGATGACATATGCATATCTGATATAACTCTTACAAGTATGCGACTTTCAGAAATTTAGTTATTGATAACCCTTGTGTATATTTTAATATTCTATTGGATGAATATAATTTTTAGTATTTTAAGTTAGCTCTCATTTTAGTTTTGATCCCTCAAATTTTAAATAAGAAGTTTTGGTCACTCAAGTTTCATTTTATTTAAAACATTTGTTCCTATAATTTAATAAAAATATAAACCATTTTGAGCAAGGACTAAAACATCTCGTTTATAACTTAGAATATCAAAACCAAAGTGAGAGCTGAGTCGGGGGGCCAAAGATTATTTAACTCTGTTCTATTTAGAAGCGCGTGTTGTTCCAGCTATACCCAATTCCTTAAAATGAGGATTATTATAATTTTGTATTGTTATGTTATAAGCAAATGGGAAGTAAGTCCAAATATTTTGTCCCAATGGTTTTATCTTATGAGTAAATGGAATCTCTTGAAATTAATACTGTCAAACAGGCACATGATGCACACAGCCATTTATAAAAAATGTTGCTTCAACTTCAAAATGGTGTGTCAAACGCCATTTTTCCCCATGTCAACAACTATACTCTTCCTCTATAGCTATCCCAAACAAGCAAGCCGAATACAACTATAAGAAGATGCCATCTGCCCCCAGAAAGTTGGAAGCAATGGAGATGAAGCATTCCAAGAATGTGTGTGTGATTGGTGCCGGGCCTTCGGGGTTAGTGGCGGCAAGAGAACTGAGAAAAGAAGGTCACAAAGTGACTGTGTTTGAGCAGAAGCATGAAGTGGGAGGGCAGTGGCTATATGACCCTAAAGTTGAAGAGGAGGACCCTTTAGGAAGAAGAAACCCTTCACTTAATAAGGTTCATAGCAGTGTTTATAAGTCCTTACGCCTCAGAACTCCAAGGGAGATCATGGGTTTCACTGATTTCCCTTTTCTGGTCAAAAAAGGCAGAGACATGAGGAGATTCCCAGGCCATGAAGAACTCCTCTTTTACCTTAAGGACTTTTCTCAACGTTTTGGATTGAGAGAGATTATAAGGTTCAATACAAAGGTGGACTATGTAGCAGTTTTGGATTCCAAATTATGGTTCGTTAGGAGCAGAGAGAAGACAAATGATGATAAGGTGGTGGAAGAGGTTTTTGATGCAGTTGTTGTGGCCACTGGCCATTATTCTCAACCCAGGTTGCCCTCCATTAAAGGTATATATAGGTCAATGTAACTTCATATCACAATAATTCAGATTATACATTCATCCTTTGTTTGATTTATAGTTCTACACTTAAGGCTCACGAACAATTTTATTTTCATTCTTGACTATCTGATGGACAGGAATAGATTCATGGAAAAGGAAGCAAATGCATAGTCACATCTACAGAACTCCAGATCAGTTCCTCAATGAGGTGTGTGTGTAATGCCCAAAAGATATTCTGCTTATAGACCTTGAGATATAAACACAGGGCCAAAAGATATTCTGCTTATAGCGCGCGTGCGCACACTCTTGTATATATGCTGCATTAGTTTGCGCATGCATGCATATGTATGAATCTATAAGCTAAATAAGAAATAGCATATAGATTCAACTTTCATATGTTAAATTGTCCAGAGGTTTTGCATACTCCGGCTCAAACTTGCCTGAGGTAGTCGATGTCTGTCATTGAACAGGTGGTGGTGGTGGTTGGAAATTCACACAGTGGAGAAGATATATCAATGGAGCTAGTGAAAGTGGCCAAGGAAGTTCACATTAGTTGTAGATCTAATATCTTTGAGGGCTTATCTAAACTCATATCCAACCACCAGAATATGCACCTTCATCCACAGGTACCCCTTCTTAATTAATCTCTTATAGGCAATGGATAACGCAATTTAGTAAATACTCCCTCCGGTCCTAAATATAAGACCACTTTAACTTTTTTTTGTGGAAGTTAAGGAAGCAAATTAGACCACTAAATTATAACATATGTCATATGAAATTAAATTATAGGTTAGTTTATAAGTAGAATAAATTAGTTTTGAGAAAAAAAATATTTTTTTTGGGACGGAAACTACTTTTTTTTGGACTGAGAAAAAAAGTCAAAAAAGTCAAAGTGGTCTTATAATTAGGACCGGAGGGAGTAGTTTAATGTCCAGGAATTAATACTACATCATATTCTTAATACAAGAGTTAGATAACTAATTTTCATACATTAAGAAAATTAATGAAGTTCACTGTTTGTAATGAGTGTTAATTTATCTAAAATACTCTCTTTAATCATATACATTAGAATTACCTCGTAATATGTACAATCAATATCGATTCTTTAAGAGAAAAAATTATAGATTTGTCAAACAAAGTAAATTAAGGTCTTGTATTTAAAACTAAAAGAAAACCCTTGTCTAACTTATTACTAGAGACGGGAGGAGTACTTGATTGGTTAGTATTTTTGCTATGCTCATATCATGTGATACTGAATACAGATAGATTCCGTTGAAGAGGATGGACGGGTTAAGTTCGAAGACAATACTTGCATTCTTGCAGACACTATTTTGTACTGCACAGGGTAAACTGTCAAAAGATTGATTTAGCTTTCTTATCTCACACACACACACACACACACACAATCAGGAACTGAAATCAAAATCGTGATAAATTTTACGTGTGCGTGTTATATACTACTAAGGCAACAAGTTTCAATGGGCTATGTGATGCGTAGGTACTCCTATGCCTTTCCCTTTCTTGACACCAAAGGCATCGTTAGTGTGGATGATGACAGAGTAGGTCCTTTGTACGAGCACACTTTCCCCCCATCACTTGCTCCTTCCCTTTCTTTTGTTGGCATCCCAAGAAAGGTAATTTTGATTAAGTTGCATTATTCACTTTAAATATTTTTCAATAATATTCAATAGCTTAAACTAATTTTTGTTATATCTAACACTCTGAAGTAGTATTCAATTGACACCCAGTATCATAAAGTAGTTTTTTTGTGCATATGCACCCGAAAGTATTTTTTCAATTACACTCATAGTCTTTAGGGCCCCATTCCTTATAAAGTTACTGCAATAAACTATAAAAACTAAGATGATGAGATGGGGCAGCTCATAGGATTCCCTTTCTTCGAGTCCCAAGGGAAATGGATAGCTCAGCTACTCTCAGGGAAAAGAACATTGCCATCACAGGATGGAATGATGAAATCTATTGAGGAATTCTATCGAGCCAAAGATGAAGCTGGTATCCCAAAGTACAATACCCATGATATTGGAGAATTTGAGGTAACACATCCAAAAAGTACTGTGATGACTGATGAGTGACAATCATCTGTGGTTCATACATATTTTTTGTGTGTGTGTGTGTGTGTGTTTTTTTTTTCCCTAATATTTGAGCTCATTTTGCAGTATAACGACAAGTACGGAGATAATGTAGAATTTCCACATTTAGAAGAATGGAGAAAAGATCTGTGTTTATCAACCATCATAAACTCTCTAGTAAACTTGGAGACATACCGTGATTCTTGGAATGATGATGAGCAACTTCAAAAGGCCCTTCAGAATCCCTACTTCGCTCAACTTGGGGTTCAACATTCTCCCCTGTGAAAAAAATCAATCTTCTTGATCTGAAGAGGATGATACAGGGTCACTTAAAGAATGGTAGCAAATCTCTTAATGTATCATTAGTACAAAGTATGGGATTTATGGGAAATAAGTATGTGCAACTTCTTAATAAATTATTAGCGGTATGGTTTGAAAAATGTATTCAACTAGACAAACTACAATATTCATGATGCAAGAAACGAAAATAAATAGAATCTATCTGTTATTTCTATTGGTAAAAAAAGTTCTGACAATGGTTTCCTATACAAATTCACAACGATTCTTTCTCTATCCTACACACTGCCGTGTATTACTTACTGTCTTTCAAAACAATTACAGAAGGGTCCTGTAGTTCATAAAAAATTCAAGCACAGTTCTGGAATCGATCATATGTATATTTACTTGAGAAAAACTGTGCATTAGTGCCTTACTGGTTGGAAATCTCTGCCCCCTTCTCTTCTTACATGCTTTCTCCCAACTCACTAAATGGCCCCTTTTCTCAATAATTCTCAAACCAGTGTCATCATCAGTTAGATGCTTCAACAATGAGCCTGCAAGTTTGGAAGCTAAAGCACGAGACCTTTTCCTCCCCCTAACTGCCTTTCTTAGAGAAACTGTTTCCAAGTGACTACCAGCAGCTTCCATAAAGCCTTCTATGATTTGAAGATCCTCTGTCACCTCACACCTGGACAATGCAGCGAGGCCTGGAAGGATTTCGCTCTGAAAGAGTGAAAGTCCCTCCGCCGCCTACCCCTTTTAGTAGTTTCACCCCTCCTCGGTTGACTCAGTGAAGAGCCACCTTCTTTCCCATTTTGATCTATCTTATTTTACAACAGCAATCTAGGTTCTCTGTATCAGTCAACTTCAAGGTCATGGCCTCTAAGTAATCAAAGCCAGTAGGCAGAAAATCCTCAATATCATCACTGGTCTTACTACTGCAATCCAACTGTACCTCATTCTGTGGATGTTCCTTTATTGAAGAGACAATTTTGACAAACCAGTGAAGAGGACTATCCATGAAAGATTCAGATGGGGGGATATCAGTCATTTGGAGATCATTAGGGACCATAACTGCTGATATAGAAACCAAATTCTCAGCTGCAATCTTGACTTCATGCTCTTGCACCTGTGGATCCTCTTGACCTGCCAATCGGTATGGTGTTTCAGGCTGCTTTTCATTATATTCTACCGTGGCTGGGGAATATTCACTGTTCTGGTGTGGCCTCTCTGGTGCCTGGACATGGACATCTACTGGAATATCTACATCTCCATTCAAGCAGGAATTAAGGTCTATCATTCTTGTCAAACGGTTTGGTTTCTTCTCATTTTCATTATTCCCATCAACCTCAGGCATCTGTCTTCCCAAGTTAGGCAGATTACAAGAACTATTTGCACTAAGCTCACAATCCCTCCCAATTTCCTCAGTCTCTTGATTATCAGATTGCATCTGATAGATGTTCGAAGGGGAGGCACGAGAAGGATGAAGATCAAATGGAGTATGAGGCTTTCCTTTAACAGGAAACACAAGAATCTTGTCCTTACACAAGTCACCTCCCCCAACTTTCTTAATCTCCAAACCATGTCTACCTCCCAAATAATGTTTTAATATGACAGGTTCCTGTTGGATAGAAATTTTACTATCTTCCCCATTGTCTGGTCTCCTGGGTACAGGCTTTTCTAGAAGCCAGGGCAAACCCTTCCTTGAATCCAGAAATTTACTCTCTTCATCATTACTATTCTTGGGATCCGCAACGCCATCAGAAACAAGTTGAGCACTGCTTGGTTTAAGCAATAAGCCATCCCTGGTAGAACCTTGAGTTCCTACAGAGGTCTCACCAACATAATTCTTTTCTTTACTCCAAGGTTTTGTGCTAATTTGATCTGATGAACAAAAGCTTAGAAGGTCATTAACATGTTCTGGCTTCATATTTAATGATTTACACCAAGAAAATATGTTATTTGTATCAATAACTTTAGCAAAAGAATCCAAATCACTGCCATCTCTGAAAAAGGGGGGATTACCGTATGAGGAGATAGGATGACAAACATACCAAGAGTAAATCGCAAACAACTCCACTGAGTTTAAATATATTCTTTCTTTATTTTATTATATGGGTAAAAGTGCAAATTTATCAATACAAAAAAGTGTTTTGTGATGCTTAAATACAAAAAAGTTTTAAGAATTGTGTAAATTTAACAAAACCGTTAGCTATAACCAAACTTCTGTTACTTTTTCCCGTGGGTTCCACCTGGTTTCTTCATAAAAAGGTAACAGCCGTTTGCTTATATATAACGGTTTTGTTAAATTCACACCATTTTAAAACTTTTTTTGAAAACTTTTTTATGTCAGATGCTCATAGTGATAAATGTCATTAGTAAATTTGCAACTTTATACTTTTATTATATACAAAATCTACTTGTCCACATTTTTATATATATGGAAATAATACATATTAGTATTTAGATTACTGAAGACCATTTTAACCAAAATATGTAAAATTGGACTTGAGAATATATTTTGAAAGTAGACGTGTATAATTGTAAAAATATTCATGAGAGCTTTCAGAAAATTTACTTACACACTAAAAGGAAAAACAAGGAGCACTAGAATAACCAAAATGCAAATAACTCACCATTTGAAGTATAAGCTGACACCTCAGCCGCTCTGAAAACCCTCTCATCTTCCACAGAACCACCTTCTTCACAATCAATGTACTCATCAGCAGGAAGTTCAAGTTCCAATATTTTATTACGGACTTTCTTATACTTGCAATGTGATGGTTTGAAGTCTTTCAATAATCCTTCAGGTAGAGAGATACCAGGACTAGGATCAGAACATAATTGCCTGATCTCTTCATGCACAGAACCCAATGGCAACAGAGTGCTTTCAGCAACTAAAACAGATGATTCACCATCTGCCAAAGCTAACTTAGGTGAGCAGCATCCCTTTGGAGCATTTTCAGACGATACATATGACAAAGCACCCGACCATGATATCTCGATACATTAAGAATTATGTTTATATAACTAATTCCTTCTAAGTTCGTCCATCAATTCCCTTTGCTTCTGGTAAATGCGGTGGAGCTCGTGAATCTAAACAGCCATGCACAGTTAACAGAAATAGACAGTAATTAAGAACTTGATGATAATACATGAAAGCCAATTAATTACTGCAAATGTCAACCTACCATAAGCATGGTTTACTATAAATGAACTAAGAATACAATAATATTAATAAGAAATTTCTAATTAATGGCACTAATTTTTTTTATATATTTTTTGTCATTCAAACCACTAAACTTATAACTTGTTATCTGCTTTGTCTTTGTCTTCATTAAGCAAACATACAAACCAAACCCAAATAAGTGCCATGAGAAACCTTCTCTAACATTTCAATGTATTGTAGATTCCAGTACATTCTCAGGATGCCAGCAAACAGCAGGTCCTTAAGACACTTGAGCCTCATTTTTAAAGGAAGATATATAAGAAGGATAAAGAAATTTGTTCATTTATTCAGACTATAATGAACTCTTACACAGAACGTTATGGTACATGTACATTATAAAAACAAGTATTTGAAGAAAACACACGGCACAAGTTCTTCAAGGCAGCCAGAAAGGATTGATACAAATAACACAGGAAGAAGAATCAAACCAAGATCTGACATCACGAAGGTTATGTATCCAGAAGTGAAGACAGAATATACTTGGTCCTTAAACATGGCTTCATGCTTGGGTATTGTCTGTTTTACCAGTTCCTTGTCGTATCTAAGAATATGAGTGGGTGAAGGTACTGGCAAGGAATAGCGGTGGTGACGATCATTAATCAGTTTGCCTTTGCCATTAGAAGAGGTCCAAGTGTTGCCTTCAGTACCAAAGATGAAATTCCTTGTGGAATAAAATCTGGAGGGGAGCCAAGGGGCCTTGGGTTCAGTGGCGAGGGTCTCGGATCCCATGACTGGTTGTCAACTTTGTCGTGGGTTCGATTCCTGAGAGTGGCATGTGTAGAGCATGTCTCCATTGAGGCACTTGGTAGGCGATCTCGGTGGATGTGAAGTGGGTGTCCGTGGGAAAGGTGCCACTGGCTTCCTGCCCTGTAAGCAAGAGGGGAGTAACTCTCCACCTGGCCGGCCCCATGTAGCATTCATTCCTTACCCTAGCCTGGGATGGGTTAAACCTGGACCCTCCCCCAAACTTTTTTCTTACCAAAAAAAAAAATAAAAAATAAAAAAAAAATCTGGAGGGGAACCCATTGGCTTTCACATTGGCACCCATTTCCATTAAGGCCATATAAGACCAATGTAGGTTGCAATTAACCAAAATATGACATAATAAGCTCAGTTTCCATGGAAGGAAGGCCTGCAAGCAGATCAAAAGTAAGTAAATATTCTCAACTTCTTTTCTGGGGGAGTCGGTTCTAACAAATCCTTTCAAGCCACCCAAAAGATAGGCCGCCAGTTTGACAGACACATGTACCAGAAATAAAAGACTGACAGTTATAATTAGAGCAATCCTTCCAGTTAAGGCATCTGTGAGCACAAAAAGATTAAGTACTAATTGCTAAACTCAATCATTTGCCCAACTGATTTGTGCGTTACTTTAGAATTAATAGATAAACATTTAGAAATCAGGTCTAACATAGATTGCATATATGACCATTTGCCTTGATGCAGCCACTCCAGAATTCAACAGGAAATGTAGGCATAAGGACACTTTCTAAAAAACAAAGAAAGGCAATACAAACTAGAGGGAGGCAACATTATAAAAACCGGTAAGTAATTTAGTGCCGCCGCCACCATTTAAACAGTTAGATTGCTAAATAATTCAAGATGGTGGATTAGGCGTAAAATATCAAAATCAAAATGATTTGCCACAAAATAGTGGGTGACAAATTTGTTAGTACTCCACCTAGAATCAATATTGATTATCTCCATCCTAAAACAAGATGTAATTCAAATATAATGCTGGACACTATCGCTGTTTCAGGGCATCCTCTCCTATGGTATTATCAAGAAATCTTAACAAACAAAAACAGTGAGGTCAATAATGAGACTTTCATAGCAAGTAGCAAATGAATTGAACATTGAAGCCCAAGTGGACCAAATCCTATACTTCTAAATTTGAAAAGGGAGTCACTAAAAAGATATTATTTTTTTAAGGAAAAAAAAAAGAATTTAACTGCCGTCAAAGAACCAGATAATCTCAGCAGAAAATATTCTTGATCAAGCGAAGAGAAATGATATGAGTTATTCTCGAATGATAAGAAAAAAAGGAATGAGCTATGTCTTTCAGTCACGACAGCTGAAAGAATGAGAAATTCTTGCGTGAATCTGGTGCACCACCTCATTTGTGGTCTGGGCAATGAAAATTTGACATATCAGCTAATATTAATCCTAGTTGGCCCGCTGATGTGGCTTAAATATTAAATTAAAAGATTTCATATAATTTATTGTTTTATTTTCCATGCTTCTGTGCCCTAAATCTTTTTGACCCGGCTGCCTTTCCCTAATCCCAATTCTGGAGATCTTTCTCGTCGGCTGGTGGAGGGCCATTCCTTAATACTGTGTTAGTAGTAGAAAGCCAGAGAGGTTTGGCATCATCCTCATTAATTACAACCTGACCCAAATAAATATTTCCAGTAGCAGAGTTGAATGTTTCTTCAATTTCACGGCTAGCCATAACTTTTTCTTCTATTAGCTTGCTCACATTCCTTTGTTATTTACTTACTGTACAATTTTAAAAATAATTAAAAATCTCCACAAAACAAATTTATAATAGAATTTAAGAGACAAGTAAACAAATCATGCGTATATGTATATAGAGACAATTCATCATGCGCAGCAAGATTTGATGTATAGTTTTTTAATAAAAGAATTGATGTATATATTCATAAGCAATAAAGAACATCAGCAATCTTAATTAGCAAGTGAAGACAAATTCGTTGGGCACAAGGATTGGGATAAAGTATTAGCTACACATATAAAGAAACTACTGCACATAGCATGAATCTACTCACAAGTAGTTGTTTTTTTTTTTAATGAAGATGAGATCACCAATTTCACTCTAAAACAAGGCAACACCTAGCAGACCAGGAAGATTTCTAGAACTGCCAATTAGGGAATTGGGATCAGGGAGAGGCAGCGGCGTCGAAAGATTTAGGACATAAAAGCATGGAAAATAAAATAATATGAAATCTTTTAATTTAATATTTAAGCCACATCAGCGGGCCAACTAGGATTAATATTAGCTGATGTGTCAAATTTTAATTACCTAGATCACAAATGAGGTGATGCACCAGGTTCACGTAAGAATTCCTCCCGAAAGAAGTTCAATCAAAATCATTTGATATCCAAAAGAGTAACAGAACGAAAGAAAGGGACTTAATTAAAATGATGTCCCACGAAATCGTGTAATTAATCTCAGGTCCTAAGTGAAATCGTGTAATTACTCTCAAGTCCCATAAAGTTGTTATCGCATGCTCATTTAATTGTTATCGGCAGCTCAAAAGTTGTTACTGAATAAGAGTTGTTACACATGCTTATTTAGTTGTTATCATAAATCACAAGTTGTTACACATGCTCATTAAATTGTTATCGTAGGCCAAAAAGTTGTTATCGCATGCTTATTCAGTTGTTAGTGACTGAGAATTTAGTAACAACTTTTGACCAAACGATAACTACTGTTTGACCTACGATAACAACTTAATGAGCATGCGATAACAACTTCGTTTCAGGGACCTGAAATTAATTAAGCGATTTCGTGGGACCTCATCTTAATTAAGTTCCTTACACATGACCTGTAATTAATTACCCACTTATAATTAGCAAATTTAATTATTATGCTATTATGACGTCAGTTGTTAACAATATGTACTCCCTCCGTCCCTATATATAAGAGCCAAAAATTTGAATGGTTTTGTCCCTTTTTATAAGAGCCAAATACAATTTATCAAAGCATTTAATGAGCTTTTTCCCATTTTACCCATCATTATTCTCTCTATTCACATTCTCTTTCATACTCATTCATAACACTATTATCACATTTCTCTCTCTTACATAAATAAGGGCAAACTTGAGAAAACAAAATTATTTCAAACATATTTATTTCTCTCAACCACTTCCTTAATATGTGTGATTTTACCTCTTTGGCTCTTATAATAAGGGACGGAGGGAGTATATTATATTACATTTTCTAATTGTAAAAGAGGGGCCTTTTGTTCATGAATTTCTTTCTTTTCTTTTTGGATTATGTTTTACATTAACGAAAAAAGAAAATTTTGAAAAATATATATTTACTAAAATTAGAAGAACATTTTGAAAATCCAACTAACGAAATAGATTCACATGTGCAATAAAACATTTATATATCTTACGTGGCATAGACATAAGATTCTGACAATTCTCATACTAAACACGTGCAACTGTAATATGAATATAGAATAAGACTACAGTTGTATTTGGATGGACTTTTGAAAAAGTGACTTATATATAAGTCAAACTGAAAATAAGTCAGATTGTATAATGAGATTTATGTTTGGATGGGTTGTTAAAAATATGACTTATAAGTGATTTATAAGTCATAAGTCATATTGTGTAATGAGATGTATGTTTGGATGGACTTTTAGAAAAGTGATTTATGTTTGGGTTAGTTGTGATTGGATGTGTAAAATAAGTTAGAATTGTGGGGTCCACCTCCGTAAGTGACTTATAAGTCATAAGTCATAAGTCATAAGTTGAAAAAAAGAACTTATACTTATTTTGACTTATAAGTTATAAGTCCTTATTATCTACAAGCCGAGCCAAACATAACAGATTTCTTTTTTCTCACTTTAAGTCCTTTTTTCAACAAAATAAGGACTTATTTGGTTGGAATAAGCCCAGCCAAACAAGCCCGTAATTAATTATACATTGCGCATCGTGATCAATTGATCATAATATATAAGAGCATTTTTTTTTGCCATATAATATATAAGAACATTGCTAGAGCTAAAAATGTGAAAGCTTTCCGGGAAAAAAATGTGAAAGCTTAATTTTTTGTATTAAGACCGTATTGGCCCAAAAAATGTTTTGACGAATAATTTATTATGATATTGCTTCTAAAATGTGCAATCTTCTCGTACTTGGACTTTTGTAGTTTAGCTTTGTTTTATTTTGGCCGCTGCTTTTCTCCATCGATAAATATAACATTTTTTTTTTACAGATTTACACAATTTTGTTTCTTTGAAAAGTTAAACATTTGAAATTTGATATAGGCACTTCTATACATTATTTGGAAAAGACACTCACCCCGGAAAAACTACTTTTATTTTATCTTGTGTTTTACTTCCTCCTCCATTCCCAACCATATGATCCAATAAATGTTTTTAAAAAAAATTAAGGTAGCTAAATGAACCACATAATTATAACGTATTTTATATATTATTTATTTATATGTTAGCTAATAAATCAAATAAATTAATTTAGAGAAAAATTAGGGAAAATCAGTTTATAAAAAACTTATTTAGCTTTCATAAAATTCCCCCCAAAAGTTAACTATGTCCTATATTTAAGAATAGATGGAGTATTTTTTTCTTACTCAAATCATCAAAACATACCAAATAAATCTGCACCTTCCAACAAATTTAAATTTTACAAATGGATTCAACTGAAAATTTTCTCATTTCGGGAGAATTATTTTTGAATTGAAATCAACCTATTGTCCAAATTCCAAAATACTAATACTGATATTCTAATAATAAGATCAACCCATCAAATTTACTTAGCTTTGATAGAAAATATATAACACTAGAAGTATAAAACCATGATAATAGAGCACAAATGATGAAGCCTGCAATTAATTGCATATCATATATATAGATATATAAAATCTGATGGCTTAGCAGACATAATTAAAACTGTGGTAAGCATGAGATGAAGAAGAGGGGATTTGAATAATTAATCAGAGGTTTGGGAGGGAGTGACAGGGTATTTCTTAGCATTCTTGACAAGCTTAGTGAGAGCAGCTTGGCCAAGATCAAGGCCACACACATCGGCAAGACGCACTAAATACAACAAAACATCTGAAAGCTCTTCCTCCAAATGCTCTTTATCATCACTGCTCCAATTTGGTAATCCCTTTGCCACTTCTCCTTTCCACTGAAATATTTCTGAAAGCTCCCCCACTTCACCCACCTGCAGCATCATCATCAATACACAATTTGAAACAAGTATCCATAGTCTGCTAACAACCTTGCAGTCCAGTGGCATAAACGTTTCTATATAAATGGGAAGCCACGGATTCAATCCTATTACCTCAAACTGTTAATGTGTGCTCTTCTAATTCCAAATTATATATGTGTGTGTGTCCATCTTCATGTCAATTTGTGAAAGACAAGGAAAGCATGAATTAGAATATTCTCCCCTCCCGTCTATAATGTCCATAATATAAGAGATAACGTGATAAATATTTTGGTCCATATATAATATAAGAGGTAACTTATAAAAGTTAAAATAATAAATACATATTTTCCATTTATACTCTTGTATATGAAATGTAAGGAGGTGAGTGAAAATGTCTATAATAAATTATATAAAGGTTAATAAAATGGAAAGCTTTATTAAATTTATCCATAATAAATTATTCCAATATGTTTTATTGGTATGTATAAAAAAGTTGATTATTTCTTATAATATGAACGGGAGAGAAAATTAAGTCCCACGTTGACTTACCTATCAAAGTGGCTCTTAAACTTTTTTGTTACAAATCATCATGTTCTATAAATAGGAATGGAATAATGTATACCTAATTGCTAAAATCTAGTAGCAGAATGGATGGAATTTGAAAAGGGCTTACAAGAGCTAGAAGGAGATTTCTGGGACTGTGATATTGATCCCACCCTCTCACTTCAGCAAACTCAGCAAGCCTGTTGCTAAGTTCCTGAAGCGAAACATCTCTTGATGCCTTTTGGAATCTGTGAGAGCACTCCATTGATATCTGCTTATTATGCTTCATCCACAGGCTCATGCATGTCCAATTTATAGACAGCCTGAGAGCGGGGAAGGGTTGTGTTACAAAGGCAAATAGAGCTAGATATCACGAGAATCGAGATGATTATTTCTTTATTTTTAAATAATTTTGCTTTCCTTCCTTCTATCATATTTTCTAACTAATATATGCACTAAAGTGTTATAGTGGAGGGGGCACTCGAGTGCTCTTGCTGTAGGACAATGATCATGTGGCCGTTTCTCTCTCTTTTCAATCATGACTTGAAGTCACTCACTAACATCCATCTGTAATATTTTTGGACCATTATCAATCTGGATAATTAATGTTTTTTCGATAATGATACATAATTAGAAACCTTTCTTACATTTACATAGAGTTACAATTTTTTGAATAAGTTTGATCTTTTTATAAATTACACTTTGAAGATGTCTAAACTTTTAAAGCACATTTTTTCCCATTTTTACACTAATTAATTATATATCTCTGCGTTAATGATGACAGTCACTCCTGATCATTCTTTCTCTCACTCACCCTCTCTAAAGAATCTTGGTGTGCTTTCTCTCTCAAGAATCCAATCTGATTCCTAACCTATTGGGATTTGGTATGGCGCATCTTCCTTCCAACAAGTTAACAAAAAGATTTGCAAAATCTATCCTACCACATCCGCAAGAAAGGGAGCTCGCCTAGGGAATTCATTATGGAGGGGCGTCAATTTTGCAGATCAAGTACATTGAGTTGAACTTTTTCTAGTCTGAATGTATGTATAACTGTAAGAACTTGACAGAATGAGCCAAAAGATTGATATTAACATAACAGATTCTGTTGCGTTAAACCATAAGTTCTGTAAAGAAACAATTTGAGAGAATGGGTCTCTAGAGTTTGATTTCTTGTGGCCTCCATTTCTTTCTGCATAGAGTATGATGTGCAAGAAAACAGATTAAATGTGTGAGAGATAATAATAATAAAACGTTTCATAGAATTCGACACTTTTTGGGGTTATGCTTTGCATGTTGGCATGCACCTAGATGATTGTGCTTGTACTGACAAGACAACTTCCCTACCCTACCCATCCATCATTTTCTTGGATTGGAACAACTAAACTTGGTACAGTGAGATGAAAGGGTGTGCAGCTATTTTCTGCAACTTTCCACAATCATGAGGAAAGCAATAAAGTGAAGAGAAAAAAAAAAGCTTACTAGTAACCTTTATCAAGTCCTTATAATTGCTATTCCATCTGTGTGGGTCAGATTAATTTGAACTCAGTTTCACAGCTGTACAACTAAGCTATATAGAGGCTTAAATCAAGTGAACTGATGTGAGAAGATTAACGTCGATAAAAATAACTTTAATTCCAAATGGTTTTGGTGAACTGAGATTGAAGCAAAAGTTTATTGGTGTAATACGATTTATGTTAAGATAGGCTTTGACAAAATGTTAGTTTCATGGGATGGCTTGAAAAGTCAGCTTCAAACGATTCATGTTTGAAAAAAAAAAAGAAACACCTTTTCAGGTTTGTAACATGGCTTATCTCCACTTTACCGTTTATATAAAAGCAACCTGAGTATTGTGAGAATGTGGCATGAAAATTAAGCATAATATAATTTATCTCTCTCTAACTCAAATATTAACCCATTTTAAAGGGAAAACAGTGAGTCGCTTGGGCTATAGGTTAGAGGTTATGTGCCAGGGGAAACTGATACATATCACAGAAGGCAGTCACAATTAGCCTGTTACTTTCTTGAAAGAAATTTCTTACATGCAAGGGAAGTTTCATACTTTTTATTCATTAATTAAAATGGGAAGTTATTTTTCTGTTCAATGTAAAATGCAAACTCCTGTTTTGTAAAGTATTTCAAGTATTATATACTCCCTCCATCCCTTATTACAAAAGCCAATGAGATAAAATCACATAGATTAAAAAAGTGGTTGAGAGAAATAAATATGTCTGATATAATTTTGTTTTCTCAAGTTTGTCCTTATTTATGATTGAGTATATAAGAGAGAAAAATGTGATAACAATTTTATAAATGAGTATGAAAGAGAATGTGAATAGAGAGAATAACCATGGGCAAAGTGGGAAAAAACCCATTCAATGCTTTGATAAATTTAGCCAGACTCTCATAAAAAGGGATAAAACCATTCAAATTTTTTGTTCTTGTATATACTCCCTCTGGTCCTATTTATAAAAGCTCAAAATTTGAATTGATTTGGTTCAAAGTATAAGAGCTCACCTCACATTCTCTCATCATTAAATGCGTTTTTTCCTATTTTTCTCCTAATTCTCTTTCATATTTATTAATGCTCATACATTTCTCTCTCCTAATAGACTCATACTAAATAAGGATAATATTGAAAAAATATGTATATTTCAGACACATTTAATTACTTTCACATATTTTCTTAAGAAGTGTGTTTTGCCGACAGACTTGCAGTGACCGAGGGGTATCAAACAAGAGATGGAGGTCCACGTATAATCATCACTAATTGCATGGCACAGGAATTAAGAACAAGATTGGAGGGAGAGGTCCGTAATGTAAGACGTGGGGAGCAGAGAAAGGACAAAAGTACGGAACAGGCCTCTAAATAGCATGCCTTCTTGTTGGTGTTTTACCTCTCATTTTATTCATACATCCTCATCATTATCATCATATCTTTTTATATTCCTTAATCTCAGAAAAAATTCAAAGTTCAACATGGTTAAGATTCAACACCCTTCCCAAACATCTGTGATTTTGTGTTCTAACTGTTTGCATTTGTCTTTTAAGGTATCAGTTTGCTTCATAAATCACATCTCTTTCTTTTACAGGTGGGTTCATTCACACATTCTTCCAAACTTGTTCTTCAATCACCTGTATTGAATATTATTTTAAAAACATAGTGACTGCTTTATAAGTTTACTTTCAAATTTTCATAATTAGACATCTATTAGACCAAAGGAAAAAAATTACGCCTTAAAAAGCCATGCTAGAGTCATACTATCATCCTCTATACTGGGAATCTGTATAAGCTAAAGAAAGCACCTTTGATAGCTTTGTCTCCTCTTTTATGTTTACTTCATACCTTTTCATTACAATCTCACTGATTCATGCCATATTATTGATCTGAGTCTGAACCTATGAAGGCAAAAACAGTAAGATGATACATAGGGATGTTCAACATTGTCCCGTCCCGGCCATTTCGGGATGGGACAGAGTGCAGCTTCGGGACGGGACGGGACTCGGGACGGGATTGTCCCGATCCCGTCCCGTCCCGAATATATATATGTATGTTCATATTTTTTTTTTAAAAAAAAATACATGTGTCATCTCTCTTATGTGTGAGTATATATGACTTTTTTTAAAAAAAAAAAAAAATATAACTCTAACTTCTAAACTAAGTTCCAACTATTCATTGATCTCAAATTTCTTGTTCACTGCCACTATGCTCTATGTGTAACACATCATATTTGAAGTTTTTTTCAAACTCTATTTAAATGTGTAGTTGTTGCTACTTTTTTTGCTCTAATTATTATGTTTTTGGTTAATGATGTATTAATATGGAGTGTTCATGGCACTAGAGGAGATTTAATTATGCTACAAAATCACCCACAAAGTGTGTTGCTCTGCGAAAAAAAAGATTTTTGGGTCAATTTTTTTTTAATTACGAAAAAATTTCGGGACAAGGCTTGTCCCGTCCCGTCCCGATCGAGACTGGGACAAGTTCGGGACGGGACGGGACGATCCCGTCCCGTAAACACCCCTAATGATACATATATCTTAGCTGCACAGAATGGTCATATGTATCTATCTTAAGGCTGAAGCTAATGAAGCAGAACTTGCTAGACACTAGACTCTAGAGCTAATGTTGTCTTTGTACTAATCCACATCCTCATTTCTCATTTACTTCAGAATATTTAAAAGTAATTCTCGAAAACCCCACATGCTTTCATGATGATGATCGTGGGGTTCATTTATAATGATTAGCAATTCATAGTGATTAGCCATTCAGGCTCCGGAAACAGAGGAGAGGGAGGATATACGAAACAATGTAATATTCTCCCACTTTTTACGCCGCTAAATCTATTCATCTATGGAAACTAAAGAGTCAAAATGAATTTCCCATTCCAAAATGGCCTTCTTGTAATTGAACCATCATCCCTATATCTGAGACACCATAATATGAATAAGTTGACTTAGAAATTGCTGTTTTGCGAAGAAATGACACTAAGATACACTAGGTCCAACTTATACCTCACCGTTTTAAGGCATTATCATATGTCACGAAAGTCCATACATGAATAACAATAACCACAGTTATATAACGTTAATCTTGAAATTAATACCACCTCTTTCCATGTTCATTTCAAACTTCTAAGAGGTCAGTGTGCATTTAATATAGGGGGAATTGCACATAAGTCCCAAGCAAGAGAATTAATTTCAGACAGGTCCATTAACAACTTCTTCACTTATTAACCAAGGCTATTGCTGTTGTTAATAGTTGTCATTAACAACTTCTTGGGGCCTCTCTGAAATTAATTCTCTTACTTGGGACCTATATGCAATTATCCCTTTAATATAAACATAGTTTGATATAAACAAACAAGATTTAATCATGTAATGGAAGCCATTTTTTTCTTCTCCATAGCCATGAGATGGCTCCATGTAACACGAAATTAATAATTAAGCAAAGGAGTAGTCAGTGCACAAGAGTTTTGCTGGTTGCTAATAAATTTCATTCCAAGTCTTAATCATGAATTACAACCCATAACATAAACCACAGACACAAAACATAACTAAAACACACAGAAACAACCATGAACAATTGGAAGCTGTAAAGAAAAATTACAGTGACAAGAAAAGAGAGGATATCATGGAAAAGACAGAAAATGATTCATGCAAGAAGACCTCAAAATTCTCATTTCGCAATAACAAACCACGCATGCTTATACATACCCATTAACCTTTCAACTTTAATGGCTTCTCCCGTACTCTGTTACTCCTCCTCCTCCTCAAGACATTTAGTGCTTCATTCATATTTCTGGTCTCGTTTTCCATCTCATTCACCGTCTCATCGGCTGGGCACCCAATGAAATTAGGCCACAAACTTCTCTTATTTTTCTCCATAATGTGCATTTGGAGCAGGTGCTTTTTGCCTTCAAGATGCTGCTTAAAAGCATTCATATCAATGCACCATATTTTGCATAGCTCACACCATTTTCTCTGACTAGAGGTCTCTCCACCTCTTTCCATGTTCATTTCAAACTTCTGTAGTTCAACCCTATGCTTTTTACCCTTGAAGTGCAAGTTGAGCAAGTCTTCATTCATACATGGAACTTTACACAGTTCACACCATTTCATTTTATTGGCTCTCCCTTCCATTAGTCCGTTCTTCTGATTATGTGCAAAATCTTGCTCTTTTAGCTTTGACTTGTGCTTTCGACCCATCAAATGTTGTGTTAGATTGGAGGGACTTGAGCATGACAATTTGCAGATTTTGCAGTATAACTTGTCTTGGATTTCAAACTCCAGTGTTGGATAACGTGGATTGCTCAATTCTTTTCTCTTGGCTCCTGAAAGGCACGGGCTTGAACTTAATTGGTTTGATGATAATGGCGGCTGCTGGAGAGCTTGAATTGATGATGAAGTAACCTGAAAAGTGAAAACATAAGAGGGCATTTAGACAAACACTAAATGTGCCCCAAAAAAAAAAGGCAATACCATATCATAATTTTCAAGTTTTAGAGTATCACGGATTTGTGTTTGAAGACAAAGGATATAAGAAAGCCAGAGTGGTCAAGGTATCAAAATAACGGACTAAATGTCAAGCTGCACAGGAAGAAGCTCTTTAATTAGTGGGGTCTCAATTAATAAGAAGGCAGATTATAACCTTCTTCCGATAAATTAGTTCCTTCTGAATTGCAATCTCCAAGGGTATTGTGCTTTGCTCCTTCTCACCACCACCCATATCTCAGACTAGAGATTCTTCCTCTTCAATTAAAACATCATTGATATGCTATAAACAAGCTTAACAGTGCGGTTTAGAGAATGGAAACCGAGATAGAATTGGAAGATACACCATTAAGAAAATCACTAGGCAATGAGCATATGAAGAAATGAGTCTAAACTCCAAAGCACAAATCAAACAGACGACCAATATCATATCTCAATATAATGTCTTACCTAAAGCAAAACTGGCTGAAGAATGAGAGAAAGGTTCCTCGACGGTGTGACAAGTGTCTATAGGGAATTTCGGAGGAATATCATAGCACATTTTGTTATGAGTACTGAATCAAAAATTGGTAGCTTATAGGGGCATTTTAGTACATGACCACTTGTCCTTCTCCATGGTGAAGATCGCATGACAAACTTTCATGCATAAAGATGAATATGATGAATAAGAGCTTATAATCCATTCAAAAAATAATAATAATAATAAAATAAGAGTTTACAAAACTAGAGCAAAAACTAGAATTCCGAAGATTTATCAACAGAAAACGAAAAAAAAGAAAGAAAAGAAAAGAATCAACAAGCAGCATTAAATATTAAGTAGTGAGCACAACAAAATTGAGCAGCTTCTTCAACTCAAGGGATGATACAAAGTACGCTTTTTTTCTGTATACAAAAAGAAGAATCACCTATGCCATATAAACACAGAGTCTTTCACACTAAATTATACCCCACAAAAATGTACACATTTTCTTAATTATACATTTTTTTTTTCACTCCCCTTTTGGGTTCAACATGTTGACCAGCATTGACAAAACCTCCTTCATATTGGGCCTAGCTTGTGGTGCCTCCGCCGTACATTTAATCCCAACCCTCAACAACTCACCCATCTCCTCTGCGCCCTCTCCAAGCCCAGAGCCCATCAACAAGACCGGTATCATGGGCCGGATCAGACCATACCCATAACCCGTGACCCGCCGGGCCCACTCCAACAAACACTCCTCACCACCGTCCACAGCCCTCCTCCCAGTAGCTAACTCCATAGCCAAAACTCCAAAACTATACACATCACCTTTGGTCGTCGCCTTCCATGTCTGACCATATTCAGGTGCCACGTAACCCACTGTTCCTGCGACCATGGTGGTCACGTGACTTACCCCATTTTCCACCACTCTTGCTAGACCAAAGTCTGTAACTTTCGCCTTCCCATGGCCATCCAAAAGCACATTGCTTGCTTTAACGTCTCTGTGAACAATGGGTGGGAAACATTCATGGTGTAAATACACCAAAGCTCGAGCCACATCAATGGCGATTTCCAGCCTTCTCTTCCAGGTGAGTCTTGTTCTGTCTGTAACAGCATCTTCCAAGCTTCCTCCTTCCATGTATTCGTAAACTAGGATTTTCTCTGACCCGTTTAGGCACCACCCGTATAGGGTGACTAGATTCGGGTGGGGCCACCCGAACCCGTTTCCGGTTAGGACTTCCATTTCTGCTCTGAACTCTCTTTCTCCTTCAAGTCCTTCTCTCTGAAGCTTTTTCACTGCGACTTCGATTCCGTCGGGGAATATTCCTCTGTACACTGTGCCGAAGCCGCCTTTTCCTATGATTCTGTGGTCGGAGAAGTTTCCTGTGGCTTTGAGGATGTCGGCGTGTGTGAATGCTATCTTGTTCAAGTGGATAACCTTAATTAGGTCGGAGGACCATGGTGATGATGATGATGCTGCTGAATTGTCGGAGCTGTGTTGGCTTTTTGTGTCTTCCAATAGGTATCCTTCTGGGTAGGGTGATTTGGTTTTGGCTAATGAACACAGTATGAAAGATAGGAGCCCGAATACCAACAGAGAAAGTGCCATAGCCAGAAATGCTAACATTATTGAGAGTTTAGTGGGGTTTCTGTTTCTGATTTCGTGGTCTCTCGTATAAGAGGTGGTGTTTTTTTTCTGGTTGTTTGTGGTGTCATTGATGAAGCTTGGCAGGGACAAGAGTGGGTCTCCCAGGTAAGAATCTTCATCGAATGTGGCTAATTGTCCTGTTGGTGGGATTGTCCCAAAAATGAAGGGATTGTAAGAGATGTTGAATTTACTTAGTTCTGTCAAGTTGTTCAAGCTTGTTGGGAATGTCCCAGAGAAATTGTTGTTGGACAGATCAAGATTCCTAAGACATTTAAGGTTTCCGATGTCCCATGGAATCTCACCTGAGAAACTGTTTCTTGTTATGTTCAACACCACAAGTGGTAGGTTTCCCATCACTGCGGGGATTTTCCCTGAGAATTTGTTTATCCCCAAGTGAAGCATGCTGAAATTTTGCATGTTCCCAATTTCTGAAGGGACTTCTCCCATGAGATTATTCCCACTTAACTGAACATACCCAGAAATCTCCTTTAATCGGAAAAATGACCCAGATGAGCAAATGGGGAAAATTCCATACCCTTTTAGTAACCTATCCCAAATGCTTATGCAATTTTTCCTTGTGAGGATGCTATACACAAAGCTGAAAGGAGAGTAATCTGCAGGAATCCATCTCTTCATTGCCGAACATTCAACAGAACCAGCAGGGATATTTCCATTGGCTTCATTCCTATTCAATTCAAACGTGGCCATGGCGTTTCTTCCGATGTTGGTCAATTCAGGAGGGAAATTCCCAGTGAGATAATTGTTCTCAAGGTTCAGCCACAGCAAGCTTGTGCAATTTCCCAGCTCTTTTGGGATTTCTCCAGTCAAAGAATTGTTCGCAAGCATTAACCATAACATAGAACCCAAGTTTCCCAGGCTTGGTGGGATTGGCCCCGTTAAATTGTTGAAAGATATATCAAGTGCTTGAAGTCGAGCCAAATTTCCAAACTCAGGAGGAATAGTTCCGGTGAATTGATTATGGGCCAATATTAATAATTTCAGAGAAGTCATCTGAGAGATTTCAATAGGTAATGGACCTGAAAAACTGTTGTTACTAAGGTCTAAGCAAGAGAGGTTGAGTAATTTGAGAATGCCTGATGAGTTTAATCCTCCAGTGTAAGCATTTGAATGCAAAAGGAGGAACTTTACCTGCTTTAGCACCCCAAGTGTGCCTTGTATCTCCCCACCAAAGCCATTTCCGCTCAAATCCAAGAAATTTAGATTGTTCAAGTTTGAAAGTGTCTCTGGAATTCTCCTTGAAAATGTATTGTTGGCTAAGTACAATGCTCGGAGGCCTGAGATGGATCCCAATTCAACGGGGATATCCCCTGAGAATTTGTTACTTGAAAGACTCAAAACCGCTAGATTCTTACATTTACTGACACTCTTCGGAGCATTTCCTGTAAATTTGTTGAATGAAACGTCGAGTACATTAAGGTTACAATTTTCTGGGAATGCTTGTTCATTGAGAGGCCCTGTGATATAGTTCTCTGAGACTGAAAACTCCTTCAGCCTAGCAAATCCCATCCAAATACCCCCGCTGAGATCATTGGTGCTTAAATCCAAGTACTGCAATTCTAAGCACTGATCGAAACAATGATCAATGGAACCAGTGAGGTTATTCCCAGAGACATTCAGAGTAACTAACTTGTCACAAATGGCAGGAAAATTCAACCCTATGTCCCCATGAAGCCTGTTTTGGGACAAGTCCAGAGTCTCTAACCTTGTCAATCCAGTTAAATCCATCTCACCCTCAAGAAGATTATGGGAGAGATTGAGATATACGAGGTTACTGCATCGCCTTAAATCCTCTGGGATTTCTCCTGTCATGGAGTTTGTGGAAAGATCAAGGTGAGTGAGCTTTGTCAGCTGCGAGAAATTCTGGAAAATCTCGCCAGCGATGCTGCTGTCAGAAAGGTCTATTCCAACCACTCTCGCTGCCGAGGTTGTTGTCCCTGTACGGCTGCATGATATTCCTGACCATTCACAATGATTTAAGCTGTTTGTGTTCCAGAGCTTGTATCTTCCTCGATCTGTTCGAGTTTGATTGTCCAGATAAGTTCTCAGCTCTAGCAGAATTTGTCTCTCTGTGTCCAGAAAATCTTGGGCAACAATTTTACCTGTGGGATCAGCAAAAATAAAATCAGATTTTTCGCCTTGGAAAACGAAGCAGGGAATAACGGCACCCTCAGGCAGAATCAAGAAACCTCAAAGACCAAGAAGAATAAAATACTTGACAGAATCTCAAAACACACTGGCGGGATGATATAAATAAATATATGAAGTTGTGTCAGAAATGGATTATGATGAGAATCTAGGTGTTATGTGAAAACTTATACAGAGACTGAAAGCAAAAAATCAGACTTTTGAAGTAACTAGTACCTGAAAAGAGGATTAAGAAACAGACGAAGATGAAGCCGCATGACTGTGTTTCTTGCTCTGACATTTATGCTGTGTCTTCGAACCTATCCTTCTCCTTCTCTTGTGCTGGTTGAGTTCTCTTTTCCTTTGCAAAATTCATATAGAGATGTTTTCCAGAAGAAGATAATAAGAACGAGAGAGCAGCTTCAAAGGTTCGAGGAGGTAGGAGCCATAAGGAGTGATCACGGTAGCAAGAAGAAAATGGGAAGCATGAATTGGAACAGAGTGTGGTTCACATTCTGCTTTTTTTAATTTTTGGCTGTTGTCTCTTTTGGACATTAAGGTTTGTATAATAAATGTTTGATTAAAGGTGCTTGTGTTAAAAGAACGTCAAATCATGAGTAATGTGATTCTACTTTCTGGGGTATTAGTTTAATGATTTTCAAAGTTGAAGAGAGAGAGAGGTTTAGAAGCAAGGGAGGGGGTTGAGCCGCAGTTGCTGACCCGGTTTAGCTTGGAGAGAGGCAAAGCGATGAAGCTTAATGTGATGATGAGTTAGCCCTTAGAATTTAAGAAGAGGTTGCTTAGTTGATAATAATAGTAATATACCCCCCCCCCCCTCTTTAGTTTCTTTGACTTTTTTTTTTAAAAGATAAGGAAGTTAAATGAGATTAAATGAGGCACTTAATTAAACGTATTTATGTATTATAAGATTATATGTTAGCTCATAAGTCAAATAAAATAGTTTAGAAAAAAAATTTAGACAAAACAATTTAAAAATAATTTATTTAACTTTTTTAAGATTTTTTTTTTAAAAAAAAAAAGTCAACTAAATTCTATATCTAGGATTAGATAGAGTAACTTATAAGTCAAACAAATTAGTTTATAGAAAAAATTTAGATAAGTTAATTTATAAATAACTTTTTTTTAGGATTTTTAATAAAATCCAAGTGGAGTAATGATAATTCAAAGTTGGGCTGATGCTTGGGGGTTGGGATAGCGTGAGAGCAGTGAAGTTTTGGGAATCCAAAGAAAAAATACACACACGTGGACATGGTTTTTGAATCTGCTCAGGAGAAGTTGGACCATAATTAGAAATCTGCTACTAGCCGTCCTTCTATTAATATGAAACTCCATTATTTCTTCTCCTGTTAATTGAGTGGTTGCCGCTTTTTACCCGCTTATTCACACGGCCTGGGGTGGGGCATGATTTTAATATAAATATGTGTTGTTGTGTGTGTGTGTGTGTGTGTGTGATATGTAGGATAAATATAAGATGGGGAAACGGAAGCTTCTGACCAAAGAATAGCAAGTTGATATAAAATGAGAGAGATGCTTAAGCTAGGAACAAAAACACATAAACGAGGGAAGGAAACAAAATTAAGAATGCAAACAAGCAAAGATGAAGATGGCCGTGCCTTGCGCCAAATGGATTCACATCATTAACACTTTGCCATTGTTGTCTCCTTTATTTTATTATAAGTATTTAGATGACGAATATTAATGAAATGAAATTATTAGAGAGATGAATATGTATCCTCTCACTTCCAAAAGAGTTTATACAGCGTTAATTCATAAAGTCATGTACATGTATATGTTTACATGGGTCTACCATATCTTTCTTTCTCATTCCATGGTGTATGGAAAATAATATACATGATTTGAGTAAAATTTTAGGTGTTTAATTAATAATAGCGGTAATTAGCATTAAGAAAACAAAAATTGTGTATAGAGTTGAGTGAAGGGAAGGAAGAAGTGTGAGTTGAAGGGAAAGATGGTCAAAGGAAAATGATGTGTTTGGTTGGATTCCTTGATGTGGTTGGATTATTGGGCAAAAGCTATCTTCACATATAATCAATCTCTCACTTTTATGGTGGTCCCCATATCCACACGCACGAATGCCTCTCTTTCTCTTTATCTTTGGACGTCCCTCTCTCACTCTCGTCACCAATTAATAATAGGGAAAATTGCGTTCTCATGTCCCTTCCCTTGAGACTTGCTAATAATATGGAGATTTTAAGGGACCTTGGAATGATAAAGTCTCTTGTTTAGGATTACTGTGCAATTTTCCCTTAATATAATCCATTTATTGTTATTAATTAATATAGGATTACTAATTCAGTGGTAATGGTAATTGATTAGTTCATCTTTGGACCAACAGCACCAATGGTTGGTCGCTAGCGACACACGTGCCGCCTCTCCTCACTTTCTTCCTATTGTATTCACTCTAACCTTCGTCATATGCCATGTGTGAACGTGTGTATATATTACTTTTTTTTTTCTCCTTTTCTGAATATAAGATTTATTTAAGATGAGAGTTTATTCTTAAATATAAGATACTCCTCTGGTCTTATTTATAGGGTAGAGAAAGAAGACTTTTTTTTTATCTTATTTATAGGGTATTTCATTAAATTTTTCTTGTGAATTTACAATTTTATCCTTTAATTATTATATCTTAGCATTATTTTCATATGGTGTAATGGATATTAAATAGGGGTATAGTTAGAAATTTGTCAAATTTTAAGGTATAATTAATTATGTTAAAGGTGTTCCTTGGTATGTGTAAAACATGCTGGAAATGTCTTATAAATAGGAACATATGAGTATCTTTTTAATTTTTCTCAACATTTTTTTCAAATTATCCTTGTTAATATTTCTCAATAATACACAAGTAAGAGAGGGAGGGTAGAAATAAAGGTATGTGGTTATCTTGTTTTGATAATATCATGTGAGGGTGGGAATAAAGGTATGCGATTAGTTTGTTTTATTAATATCATGTAATTCTAATAAACTTTAGCGAAAGACTTATATAAATACCTAATGTCATGTTTAGTTGATCTGAAGCGGATATCCATATAATCACGATCTAATGTTGGAGGATTTGTAGCCATAGAAGATAGAACATAGTAGAAAGGAGTTTAGAGTCTCTTGGAATAGGCATAGAGATGGTATGGGGAATTGCTATATCCAGTCAGGAACCCTTAGAGCAATTTTCTTGTATCGCTCTAACTCAGTCTATTATCCGCAAGTTACCTCACATCAAGGTTACAGGTAATTAAATAGACTAAGTAAAACTACTAATTTGACTGGGCCTAAATTGACTAATGGGCCACACTCATGATATTTTAATTTCACAAATAAAGTAATGAATAATATGTATTAAATTAGGGATGCTAGTTAAATATATCATATATTTGATTAGGTAAATATATCATATATTTGGGAACAGAGGGAATACCTTTTCTAACTCCTCAATTCATAAATATAAGATATATTTATCTAATTTGATTAGATTAGGGATGCTAGTTAAGTTAGTCAAAATGAAGTAATATCATCTTAAGTTAGTCAAAATGACTTAATATCATCAAACCACCCTAATCACCTACCTTTATTTTTATTCTCTTTCTCTTACTTGTTTATCATTGAAGAGTATCATTAGGATAATTTAGGAAAAAATTGAGAAAAATTATAAAAAAATCCTATATTTAAAAATAAGCTCACTTCTTTAAATCTATATCATATATTTAGGAAGTGAGCAGTATATATTATCAAAACAATTAAACAATCCAATGAGGGAATGGGGGACGTGGTCTTGTTAAAAACAGCCCAAAAGCATGAAGAAACTTAAATCTCGCTGACTCTGCTTTTAAAGTTAATAATTTTTTTAACTTGGCCCATATTTGGTATTTTCGATCTATAGTCTAAAATAAAATAAGTATTCTAGCTAAAAGAAAGTTGGTCCAAAATAAAAGAGACTGATAAGGTGATTGCCTATTGTGTTTCACTTTTACCCCATGTATTGGAGAAAGATGTAACTTATGGTAAAATAAGCCAATTTTATACAACATTCTCCATCAGAGTATAGTCTACACTTTCACAAATAATAATAATAATAATAATAATAATAATAATAATAAATACTTAAAATTATATATATGTTTATATTTAATACCTAATGATGTTATTTTTAAACAAAATAAAGAATAAATATGTCTTATAAATAAAACCAAGGGAGCTCAATTTCTAGAACAAATTCTTGATATATGATAATATAACTTGTTTGGTAGGTCATTAAAAAACTCTTCTCTCTATCTTATAAATAGGTCGTCTAATGTAGTGGCTCTCTATTTATCTTTAAATCTGAGTAAGATTGAAAAAATATTTCATTTATAGACAAATTTGGTGAGACTCAATGATGGTTTATTAATTCAAGTGATTTAAGTGCGCATTTTAAGATTAGAACTAGGGGATTAATTAGGTAAAATTTGCATTATAGTACAATGAATTAGTATGTGCACTTGAGTAGTGAAAATTGAGATTAATTGTGATTCTTTGCCTTAATTGTGAAATTATAGATTTGCCCTCTTTTCACTTCTTGTTATTATTTCTTTATCATAGGGGCAAAAATAGAATTTGAGCCAAGTGACATAAGCTTCATTTTTGAAGCTTAGTTTCGAAGGAGCAGAGAACAAAACAGAGACACGAAGGCTTGGGCAAGTGAGGAATTGTTCTGCGAAGGCAAGCGGAGATGGAGAGAGAGCAAGAAATCAAGAAGCAAGATTGGTTCCACGTCAGATTTGGCTAGCCGGGTTTGGGGGGAAGTTTGTTATAGTGCCAGCGTGGACAGACCGGTGGGAGACGAATTAAATGGAAGAAGGGAGAAGGAATTCCGTTGAGGTTCATTTGGATATACATATATATATCCATTTGGACGAAGATTAGGGGGATTCGGCATTATTTTCAGTTTTCATCTTCTCCTTCTTCTCTTCAATTCCTCTGAACCGATTCCATCATCTCGCCATTTCATCATCGCAATTTCTGATCTACATTTCGTTGTTCTTTATCACTAAGATCTCAACTATGTTCCATTTGATTTCATACAAACTCGAAGCTGTAATTTCAGAGATGCGTGGCTGATTCCTGCAATTTCCTTTGAGCTAGGAAGCCGAACCAGAGCCTAGGATTTACAAGGGAGTTCAATTCCATTCTCTTCTTAATTTGCTTTCTAAACTTGATGCTAGTTGTGTCTTGATTTAGAGAGAGTTTGAGCAAGTAGTTCTTGTTCAGTTTAATTGTTTGTGATTAAGTGGAGAATGCATTTGTGCAATGTCTGGTTCTACCGAGTTGATCCTCTTGACTGATTTCTTGTAATTCAACTTTGTGATCTTTGATCTAGTTGATTAATTTCTTGAGTTGAATGATTCAATTCTATGGAAAGTTTAGTTAATTTGCTACCTGTTCAGAGTTGCATGAATCTTAATTGTGTGATTGCCTGGAATTACACTCAATGTCTCTAGTTCAATTGAGAAGCTTAGTTAGCAATTTAATTGAATTGAAGATAGAGAGTTAATGAACTTCAATTTACTCAAAGGCAATGAAGGTAGGCTGAAGCTAAAAGGGAACTTGATTTCGATTGAAGTTTTCTTCTAATTTTCATTTGTTCATTTTCAATTCTGATTTGTTTCTTCCATAAAAAAATATAAAAAAAAATAGATTAGTCTTAGGTAGTTCAATTCACTGAAATTCTAGATTTAATTTGTTCACCTTTGCATTTTAATTACACATCTTGCCAAGGTAACGAGGAAAATGACCTAGCTAAGTTTTGATAGCCTAACGATGAGGTTAATCAATCAACCACATCATCTTGATTATATTATGGTAATATGTTATAAAAGACTCATAATATGTTATAGATTGGAGGGAGTGTAAAGTATAAACATGATTATTTTACATTAATTTTATTTTTTAGAATGATTTTGATCTATAGAAAAATAATTGCTCGTGTTGAAATAAATATATTACCACTCAATTGACTTGATCGTTGCTGCTTGATTAGTTATAAAATCACACACACACACACACACGGATTGAGATAGACCATGTCTGGTCTGGCCAGAAATAAAAACAATCACCATCACTACAAAAAAAACACAGAATTACCGACAGAAATTTCCGATGGAAATTCCGTCCGTAATTTAATTTTCCGACAAAAATGAATATTCCGACGGAAATTTTTCCTTCTGTGATTCTTCTGTTTGTAATCAATTTACCAATGTAATTTTTTTTTCGTCGAATGTCCGACGATTTACGTCGGAAATTACCAATGCTAAATTTTATTATAATTTTTTTAAATTATATGCCACGTGGCACCTCACGCCTCCTTAAGCCGCCACATGTCAACTCCACAAATTATCTTCAATTGTGGCGGAGTGGAGACTCGAACCCCTAACCTCTTACTTGCGTACTGATGCCTTAACTAATTGAGTTATGAAGACCCTGTGCAAACTATGATATTTATAATATTCAAACTCCCACTATTATAATTATATTTGATCTTAATTATTAATATATATAATTTACACATTAATAATTCTATTATTTTTATATATAAATAATATTTTATATTCAATAAAAAAATTTCCGTCGAAAATCCGTCGGTAATTTCCTGTTTTTTTTTTTTTTGTAGTGTATAACTTTTAAAATATTTATTATAAATACAAAGCTATGAAGAATCAAAAGTTTGAACCTTCAAATTTTGTTTCATTTGAAACTCTTTCAAACCAAGATTTAAGCTGCTCAAAGCTAGCTAGTTCATCCCTAATGAACAATTACATGGTAATTTTAACATAGCTCTTGGTTTTTGTACATACCTTATTAAATTATAAGTCTCGTACGTATACCTTATGACAAGATCGAGTCAAATGTGAGGTTCATTAGAATATAAGTTAAATGATGTATATCATGTAGTGTCGATTTTCTTAAAAAAATATCCTCTGATCGGTAATAATATGTTGATTTTTATTTAAAACATAAAGGAAACCCAGGTCAAAGTGATAGTTGAACTCTGATTTAATGTATGGTTGAGATGTCTACATCTGAAGACTGTTGGTTTGTTCTTATCGTTATTTGCATGGAACCAGAAATCAGTACATACACCGATACACGTTTTCATTTGAAGACCTTGACATACAAGACAAATAACATATTAATATTGTTATAAACCAAGGTGATTCAAATTAGATACTCCAACATTGAGGTAATATAGTTGAATTATACAGATAGTCATGCGTGGAAAATTTGAATAGACAAATGTACGCTGATGTTGGAAATTTTGTATATCTGCGTATGTGTGTGTATTTGTTTCTCCTCTAGGCATAAATAATTAAATAAACCAAATATCATATATACGGCATTAAAAAACAATATTTGTCGTGCTATTATAATTTATTTTCTGCGTTTTTTAATTTGTATGCATGTATTTTAACTGCACTTCTTTTATATTCTAATGATGATGTGATTAAATAAACGTAACTTATATTAATAGGATAGAGCGGACAATTAGTTTATTTCCTCACTATTGTGATATACAAAGTACAAACAATAATATATACTTCCAGTTACTTTGAAACAGAGGAGACAAACACTCTAATTTTAATTCAACATCTTAAGTAGTTTAATTGACACAATTCATGAACTCAATCTTAGAAGCCAATGGTATAATATTACTTTGCTTCAAACTCATAATATGGAAAGATATATGTAGTCTAATAATCTAATTCATTCTTACCTTATAACACATATACTGACATACATTACTCAACTATAAAATATAGTATTCTAACCCACCATTATTTTATGTCACTATACAATCATTAATATAAAATATATATCTACATTAACAACTACGACATTATAATATTTCACTGCCTGCCTTTGGTGGACACTTAGAAGTCAGATAGATGCCTTTGCATAATTCAATGAATCCAGTAACATCTCAATAACAATCCAACTAAACATTTTCCTTTTATTCTGTGTTTATGATCAAAGTTTTGGTTGAGTATAGGAAGATAATCAAGATTATGATAGGCTTTATAGCTTAAAAAGCAGTTTCCAAAGCATTTATACGTTTACCATCTGATATTCTTATATCAATAACATACGTATTAAGTTTTATCTAAATCAACTATAATAATACTCCCTCTTATTCTAATTATAAGAGTCAGTTGACTTTTTTGAAAAAATTAAAGATGCAAAATACACCACTTAAATTATTTATATTTATTTTTTTCTCAAAACTAAGATATTTTACTTATAAACTATCATATAATATAATTATATTTCGCATATATTAAGATTTAATGGTCTAATTTTCTTCCTTAATCTCTCAAAAAAAAGTTAACTGACTCTTATAATTAGGACCGGAGGTAGCATTCATCAGCATGGATCCTTTAGTTTTTATTTATTTGTTTTTATTGCAAGAAAAATGTTTAATCTTCAAAACAAACACGTGTATGTGATCTATTGATCAGTTAAGAAGAAGGCAGGCTAACGATTATGAGCCTAACCCAACTTTCAAATTAGCACCAAACCAAACCATGACCTCTTAGGTTGCGGGCCATCCCATTTATTTTTGCAATTACTGTTAATTAAAAAAATTCAGGTAATAACAAATTAAAAATGGCACTCATATTTTATCAACATTTATAACAAATTGTTGAAGTCTTGTATCCCAAACAACATCAAGATCAATTCATAAGATTTCTTTTAACATGAGTTTGTGAATTCAATTTTTCTGTAAATTGTAAGAGTTGTAAATGAGTGCATAAATTATGAATATGTATACATATATAACCAATTAATTGAGAGAAGAAATTTGTGATGCCAAGCTAGATAAAGTTTATAAATAATTACCGTAAACGTAACAAACATAAGTACAAGATAGTTCAAGTCATATATAGAAAAGTTTATGATCAAGTTGTGCTGAACAGGGATGAACCCTTGATGATTAATTTATTATTTTAATGTCTTGTACTATAAACAAAATTTAGGCACTATCATTTGATGCATCTATTTTGCTTTGCTTTGTATGCTATGATAATTTTTTTATGGAGCTTCAAGCCTCTGATACTCATTCTCTAGCACATTCCATAATGTTTCAATTCTTTTTAGGGTTTTTTTAGTTTTTTTTTTCTTTTAATCATTTCGGTTTATATATAAAAGAAGAGATACTTTAACATTTTATCATAGGAAACAATGAATAACAAGACTTATATCGTTGCACGTGATTATTACTTTTGCGAAACAATATTGCTCCACCTTCAATTGTGTATAAATTCATAGTTTGGTTTATGAGTGTTGATTTGGAGTAATATATCTCGTGAATAAAACTTTTTGGATAGAAAGGATGCATGATAGCAAATATTGCATGTAATGAAACTGTTTTGTTGGATTGTGAAAGAGTGTGTATATCGATTGTGTTTGGTGATTATGTGCTCAAGTCTTCTTACTTATATGAAGTGTTTTTGCTTTATTTTTAATACTGTAATTTCTCTTTGTTGTTACCTTACTAATCCTTATGTTTTTTTTTGTTTATTTAATAATTTTAATTCAAAATGTGCTTAATATATAGTTTCGATGTTGAGTGTTGAATTGCCTTAAGTGTTATTTTTGTCCATTTAAAGGTAAAATATACATTTAATCATATAAGTTGATATTAAGTATTATTTTTAAAATCTATTCTATTCACCCTCAGTCCTCCTCCCTTATGAAGATCATGTAAATAATATTAAATAAGTATATGATCATCTTATTAGTGATTCAAGGTAATGAATTAACATTTAGTATTTAATGGTATGATAAGAATTAAATTATTTTTTAATGTTTTATTCCCACTAGTAGCTGGCCCACTAACCATTAACCCACCACCTTCGCTGGTTCACACGGATGTATCCCAATTTCATTACCTTGTCTTTGTGTAATTCTCATAATTGTTAGCCAAGTGTATCCCATAATGTGATAATTGTAAGAACTGTGCATGTGATGCAACCAAAAAGGAATTGGTCATGCAAAGTAGAAACATAAGGAATATTTTTTTCATTTACCTGTTTAATATTGGTGATATTGTTTTAATTTTTTCATTTACTCATTTAATATTGGTGATAACGACGATTGCTCATGATGTCATATTTAGAAAATAAAAATCATTCCTAAATACCTAAAATTAATATCATTATGAAAATAAATTAACTTTATGATAACATTCATTTGATTGGAAGTGGGATATGTAATTCCAACAATTAAGAAATATGCTTTTAATTTTTTATTTACCTACGGTAACATATAAATATTTTTCCTTAACCAATCTCATTGAAATAATATTATTAGTTTTAATTGTTCATGAAATATCCCCCTACATGATTTAAGCCACTTATTTGTTGCCTAAATAATTATCATTTTGAAAACTAAAGATTTAAACATTTGCTTGCAAGAAGAATTTGGTGAGGTTGAATGAAGCACTTCGAAGGGGAATAGGAAGTTGCCAAGATAAATTGAAAGAGGTAGAATGTGCATCATTAAACCTTTATTATATCATTAATTATTCATTATTACATAAGGGAATTATAGGAGTTGATTGGCCTTTTTGGGGAGCCTTGATCACAAGAGTTTAAACGGCCAGATTGATTACAGTTTTTAAATGGAAATTAATTAACTTGATGGAATCAATATTTTAATTGGAACTAAGGAAGAATTTAATCCTTGTCACAGAAGTGTAATTAGAAGGAGATGGCGCTAAGGTCACAAGATTTAGGAAGATATATTGAATGAATTGCTACAGAGAGTGGATGGAGTTTCTTATCAGTAACTAATAAATAACGTCATAGCCTTAATTTATGACAAGAAAACACCTTAGTCTTAATGGCTAATTATTTTTGCGCACAAATATTAAAAAACATTCTCTTTTGGTTTTAATGGTGATATGATTTTCTTCTTTACTATATTGGTGATGGTGATATGGTTAGTAATAACATTTAAAAGGAATTTTAATTTCAATGGCGTTGGTGGCAAAAAAAACAATTAAATTATGTAGGTGAACTGTCTAGATCTGAAATAGTTTAATTAATTAAGATTGATATTAATATTTTGGGTAGTAACTCCAAAAAATCAATTGTATTTACCTTGATACATCAATAAACTTTTTTTAACTATAGAATTGGTGTTTCATAACAACCTCATTAATTTTTTTATTTAAAACATTCTCATTAATTAAAATAAGGACATGTAGGTTATCCAATAACGATATTCCAAGAAAATGATTAGGATTTAATAATTGAAGAGCATTCCTTTCAATTAACTTTTAAATTGATTCCGGTCATGAACCAAGTTAACAAAGATATTATAACTTTAATTTGGTTGTTAACCCACAAAGATGTCTTCTCAAAGCCGAGCAAATGTTCATCAACTTGGAATACAAGGGATTCGATTCAAGCTGATAAATTTTGAACTATTCTCAAAGCAGCTTGATGGTTTCTCTGTTTGATGCTCATCATTGATTGATATTCCAGAATGTTGTCCTCTCTCAGCAACCACTTTAAAAACTACTATGTTCTAACCACTACCACCACAAGTATCATTTTGATCATGAAGCTTTCCTTAATGCTTACAATGACCTACACAAATTTCATGACCAAATGGGATATAATTAACCTTAGATGTAACCAGCAAACACATCAAGTAATAATAAACACCCACATTTGCAAAATCATTGTTTAAGTTATTCAAGTACCACAATTACATAAATTTCACAGCAGGTAAAAATCATATATATATATATATATGCAAGAAATCTGACATATATGGGGAGAAAAGCTATCGTTCATGCCTTGGCAAGCTCTGATAACCCACCAATATGAAGTTTGATAGCAATAGTTGATTATGCAATGGATTGTATCATGATCATGCTGTTTATATGATTCTAATATGTGAACAAAAAGGTTGTATGACACAAAATCTAAAAGAATAAACTTTGCAATACATACTTTCAATAAAAAAAAGAGTGCAAAAATCAAGTATGGCTCCCAATTAAACCCAAATCATGAAAGGCAATCTATGAGTGAAGGGAAAAAAAACTATATATAAAAATGGCAACATCAATGGTAAGTGAACGACAAACTTCAACCCTAAACATAAATTAATTAAAAAATAAAATAAACACACACACTTTACGTAGGGTGAGGGATCACCAATGAAGGCTTAAATTAAAACTTTTTAACAATCACCAATGAAAGCTTAAATTAAACAAAAGCCAAAACTGGAAAATAATTAAAATTGACCAAAATTGTGTCATGGGAAAGGCATATCCCAGCAATTTGAGCATGCCCAATAAGGGAGAATACATCAATACAATGCCACCTAAACACATACAAACTCAAAGGTAACGAAGGATTCAAGATTTTAATGAAATATTTATGAGAAGAGTACCTCTTCTTATTTGCCTCTTTGGGTTATCCCTGAATTTACAACTTTTCAAGGATGCAAGCACCCACTCTAAGATCCTCAAGTAATACGTAAGAGACCATAGAGAAACTTGTAGACAGCATCAAATATTTGAACCGCCCCAAGATCAAGCAAATTGGTTCAAATCAGCATAAATTCTTGATAATAAGAACATACCTCCAGCAATAAGTAGTGTAGAATGATCATTACCTTGGATCCTTGAGCCTGAACTTCCCACATCCCCCTGTGATTGTCAACACCAGCAACCGAAATTGAACATCCATCATATTCCCAACAAATACAAGGAATTAATATATGTGTGCATGTATCATACCTGAAGCTTGATAAACAATAATCTAATGAAGAGGCCACAATGAGTTTGGGGATGGGAAGCTAGGAGTTGTAACGTAATACCTGAAAGGATAGTCATAGTGTTAATGTAACGTTTGGAGATGAATAGACATGGACGGGTTTAATAACAGGCATTTTAGAAATTTAAACATCTTTAACTGCGTCCACAAGATAAGAAGATTTTTGTTAACGGATTGTTACAAGATTGGATGCTAATTGACACCGTTCACACGAGATTTAGGATATATATTGATGAACGTAAATTTATATTTTAGGATTTTTTGTAAAGATCAAAACCGAATTATTTTAGGGCATGATTTTTGAATCATATAAAAAATGTAAAACAGCACCATTTGATCCCCATATATAATATCCAAATATATCTTATCTTATATAGAACTTAATGGCTAAAACAAAAAATGAATTGAAAATCAGGGAATTACAAAAAACATTAAAGAAAGGGGCACTAGAGATCCTAAGCCTTTTTTATAAAAAAAAAAAAAAATTATTGGAGAAATGGGGACCAAAGACCAGGCATGCAAGCACTTATGGGGTGAGTTGCTTAAAACACCAACATTTGCTCATGAAAGCACTTAATTCTTATTGGAAACAAAAAGGATTCGTCCAACAAAAGAAGCATGAAAATGCAATCCCACACATACTTGTATATATAGTGGTAAAGAAGAAGTTGCCATAAAGGACCAACAATGGATTTGCTTTGGCATCCAATGCAGTAACTTCCAATTTTGACCCACTTTCAGCGATCCTCTTCTCTTGCTTTATCACCCCACTTCTATATCAAAGCATAAAGCATGATACTTTGAATTGCAAATTATACAGAATTCTTAATTCTCAGTCATCAACAAAGGAATTCATTTTGAATTTAAATTTTGATGAGATTTCTTTTTTTTCACTTGTCCACTATAGACAATCTCCTTGTCAAACTTTATTTTGAAGGTAAAGTCACAAATAATATATTTATTAATAATAAGTTTTCATGACATTTTGTCAAACTCTAATGCTTTATACGGAAAAAATACTTATCTTCAGTCTTGTATGCCCAACATGGCAACATATATACTTCTTTCCTTTCAGTCAAATCAGGACAACTAGAATTTTTCGGCACCTCTTGCCAATTCTTTTTTTTTTTTTTTAAATATATTGAAAAGCATTTATTCTGGTTTGAGCATCAAATTAGGTTTGTTGCCTACACTTGATAAACAATTTACTATTCATTTTAGTGGCAAAACACTTATTTGAAAAATGTACAGTTTCCACATACTATGTTGAGGGAGACGTAACTCATTCAGTATCATCCATGTAATGTTGTTAGACTCGTTATAGTAATGATATCCAGGTTCTATTAAAAAAAAAAAAAAAATGTACAATTTTTGAAAGGCAACTGTCAAGACCAAAAACATTTTCAACTCTCACAGGTTTAAAACAAGCCCACAGCCCATTGGGCCTTTGTGTTATATAGCTAATGGATCAACCTGATACTGTTTTTTTTTAAAAAAAAAAAGGACTAGCACCGTTCTTAATGATTTACAATATAGTCTCCTCAATCCTCCTCCATGATGAACAAAATACAAGAACATAAAACACATGTTGTAATATTACAGACCAACCAACACACTAATATTCTTGATATTAGTTACTATAATGTCATGGAATCCTGACCATCAAAAAACTTCTATTACTTCAAATTGAGAATCTTACTCAGCGGCTCATATATTTGAGGTGTTGCCCCAGAAGAAGATGGAGTAAACTGTGAAGGTGTAGATTCCTCTTCAAGTGCTGCCATAGCTGCCTTCCTTCTTTGCTTCTTCTCTCTATGTCTCTTCAGTTTATCTTCAAAATCTGCTTTAGCTTTCTCTGCCAATTCAGCTCTGCTAAGAGCTTGTTCTGCACGGGCTCTTAGCTCCCCAATCTTTGATGTTACTGCTTCCAACTCCATCTTCAACATTGCTATTTCTGACTTGCTTCCACCTTCTGCCATTGATTCTTTACCTTCATTATTTGCCTGTTCAACCTTTCTCATTAAGGACTCATATTCCTTCAATGGGATTGTGATATTCTCAGAGTTTCTCTCTTTAGCTGCCTCATCTTGATTCTCTCTTTTTTGCTTCTCAATCTTGAGCTCCTCCAGTTGCTGCAGAATTTGTTGTTTCTCCTCCTTTTCTATGTTGAAGGCAGTTTCCATCTCTTCTATTTTGGTATGTGCCTTGAGTTCTGAATCTTCAGCAGCAAGGAGTTCCACTTCTTTGTTCAGAAGCATTCTCTCTTTGGCCTTCAGTTCACTTAACAGCTGTGAAATCTGCTCTTTGAACTTGGGATTTCCTAACTCATCATCCACCTCTTTCATCATGGATTCAATCTCACCAATGCCAGATACTCTGTCACTGCCTTCATTCATGTGCTTTTTTCTTTGGGAATCAGACTTCTTCAGAAGGCTCAACATCTCAGAATTTAGCCTTTGATAGTGTTCCACCTTACGAATTGCCTGCATATAAGCAGCATGTTTTGCTTCCAATTGTATTTTGCTGTTTGCCAATTCCTTCTTCAAGTCCTCAACCTCTTTTTCACACTCGCGCTGGTCAACAGGTATGAAAAGCAAACGATCACATAAAAGCAACGGCTTTAAACATGGAATCTCTCCATTCAAGCAACTGATCATATTAGAATGCATGAAGTAAAAATGAGAAAAGAAATTCTATTTCCAAACATGTAGCTATTTTACAAATTCACAAGTGGTCTTTAAGATTCTCAATATTCATGGAAATCTGAACTAACAGTTTCTCATCAATTTGAAGTCAGGCCTTATATATTTATAGTACAGTCAAGTGCCTATAGAAAGAGGGGCTTACATGGACTGCTAGGATAATTCAACCTCAAGCTAATTCATGATATTACAACATTATTTATTTCTTGGTGATCTCACCTTACTCCTCCTATGTTGAAGTTTCTTCTGATGATCTTTTTCTCCAGACAAGATGCTATTCCGATTTGATTCAGATGATTTTGTATGAGCCCAATTCATAATTCTGTGCAACAAAAAATCCTTAAAGCGGCTGCAAATAATCTGTCACATAAGTAAATCACACGAAATGATACCACTAATATGCTTGCGCAGACACAGAGACATAAACATGTAAGAATCAAATTCACTGATAAATAAATAATTCATATATAAAACTTCAGTATGTTAAAGATTGGGAAGACTAATTCCTACCTGAAATGAGAGGAAGAAGCAGAGAAAGTGAGATAGTAGAATGCAGAAGATGAAGGAAGAAGGAAGGAAGGAATGAAGAATCATGGTGAAGGAAGAAGTGGGGTTATTATTATTAAAAGGGGTGTGACGTGATGGCCTTCTTGGATAATAACGAGCATGAGAAATTTGGCAGGGGTACTGTGTATTGCTACTATATCTTCTCATATCATATTCCCTTCTTCCTCGTTGTGATCGATAAATTTGCTTCATTTTCATATTGCCTTCTTTTTTTTCAAAAAAAAAAAAAAATACCACATAATATTTTAAATATAAAAAGTTACAAGGAGATTTATAATTTTTTATATCATGCTATTCGTGTCGCTGAATTTGTTCACAAATATAGTACGAATGGAAATCCAATATTTGAATGCAAGAGTTCAAGGGGAACAATACAAACACGGATGAGTTGGCAATCTTCAAATTCCTTGCTTATCTTTGGAAATATGGGAAGGAGGCTGCATCCTCAAAATTTTAAATGTTTTAATAATATATGTGAAAGGCCATTAGAGTTAAACAAAAAAGGTGCGGAGGGATTTTGAGCTTCATGCTACTTGAATGTAATGATATATTTCTCCTCCTTTTTTCTCAAAGTACAAGTATCTTCTTGTACATAGGCAATCATATTTAAGATATTGTCTCGTGTTAAAAGTGAATACCCTCAACCGTAAGTCAAACTTTGGTTCACCATATTGTGATGAACTAACCCTTTCTACTAGATCAAACCACATGGTTTCCCCCTTTGTTATTTAAAAACACTTAGCAAGGGACACCTCAAACTTAATTATTTTTGGGAATCAAACCTGAAATCATCTGTAAATTAACAAGTTGGGTTTTAAATTTTGTTTGTGACTGGGCTTTACACGTGTCATTTTGGAATCTCTAGTGCAGGTTTCAAAACTGGCACAGCAAATTGACAAATTCTAAGCCTGGACCATAGTCTCGAACTGGTCTCTATATGTAATCTAGGCTCAATTTATTATTTTTCAAATTTTTCATTCTTAATACTCCCTCCTTATTTTCCTCCCACTTTTCCTTTCATCTAAACATAGCCTTAATTTGTAAATGTTTCTTGTTTATGACCTTCCTACAAGCTATCTGAAAGTGCCGTAATTCATGTCTTTACCCATCTGTATGATTAGTTCAGTGCCTTGTTCCACGAAAGCATCTCTTTAAATCCCACTTCACTATTTTCTTTGGCCTAATTTAAAAGCAATTATTGTTGCTTATGGGTGTGTGTATTCTCTCTTATTGGCGATAGAAGTGGATGTCATGATTGTTAAAATGATAGCGATAAATATTTACGTCCCAAAAAAAAAAAAGAAGCAGCTAGCCTTTGAGCATATGTATCAGTTAGTGCGATCTATTTGCTTTAGTTATGATTTTAAAAAATGAGTTAAATTATTTATAATTCATAAATAAAACTATGATTTATCAAGGTTGAAGGAATATATGATGCATTGTCAAAGAGGGTGGTGGGGTGTCGTTGATGGAATAATAAGTCTATCTATCTCTCGCACAAAAGTGTGATAATGGAACGGGAAGTATCGCTTACATCTCCAACAAAATTGTCATCATATATAGTAACTGATATTTAGTTTACAAGTCAAGCCAACTAGCTAACCACAACTTTAAAAATGTCTAGAGGAATACTTAATAGTATAAGACAACTTGATACACACATTATATTACTCTCTCCCTCCCTCCCTGAATATAATATTCGAATGATTTTTTTGAGATAACTAATAAAATTAAATAAATCACTTTAAAGTATTCATATTTAACATTTTTTTCCAAACATTTTTTTTCTTTTGTAAAACAGATATATAAACAACATATGTTATGATAAAGGAATTTATTTGACTTCTTTAGACTTCTAAAATAGTAAATTAAATCTTATATTAAAGACATTGGGAGTGAGTACTTCCTACCAATAACATGCATTTAAATAGAATATAAAGCTATGTGATTAATTAACTTGTGAGAAGTGTTTTGACGTGATTTATGGACAACTGGTGGTTGGATAGTAATTTTCCAATTTCCACATCAAATTTTTGAGAGAATTGGCCAAAAAACATATTCAAGAATTTTACTTGCCATATCACAACGAGACTATATTTAAGATAGTATATTGACAACAAATATAATTAAAATATTGCATGGCCATATTAATTAGTTACGAAATCACAATCTATCAAAATATAAAAATCAATACATAGAATAGGATTTTGAAGGAAGCTAAGGAAGGAAGTAGGGAAAAAAATATGGAGAAAGCTCTTACAACAGTGGGGAGCTTCTGGATCTCCAAGAAAGCCAAGCAAGAATTCTCCAATATCTCCCACGACATTTCTGTATCTCTCTCTCTCTCTCTCTGAAAATGTGTATACTTCTCTGTTTGGTTCTGGAATTCCAACCTCATTATTACTATATCAGCATCATCCTTCATAGATCTTTCATTCATCTAAAATGTGTTTCCTTCCCCAGCATCATATGTATCACCTCTTCTGGATTCATAAACTATCCACTGTGCAATTTGTTTGTATCCTTCTTTCTTGTGTTCACTGACGTAGTTCATAACCTTATATGGTGATTTGTTCATCTCTTACTGAATTCTGAACTCATGTGATTGTTGTGATTAATTTCAGTCTCTCTCAAATTCTGTTGAAGACAAGGCAAAATGTTTGCTCAACAAACTCAAAGGTACCTTTTACTTTCACAACATCTTTAACCTTTTAGTTTCAATATTTTATGTTAGAGATAAGTGAAAAAGTGTTCTAAAAAAGAAAATGAGGTATAAACTTTCTTGCAAAAATTTTGCGTCTAATTCAGTAGTTCATTTGACTTCCTAAATCTGATTAAAAAAAAAAAAAGTTAACTGAGTATCATATTAAGAATTAGAGGAATTATTACTGTATTAACGACATGTTCTGATTTTTTTTATTTTTTTATTTGGGGGGGGGGGGGGGGGGGGGGCTGCATGAATGAATTTAGGAAAATCAAGGAAGGAGATCGGGGATGTTCTAAGAGAGCACAACATACCAGGAGGATTGCTTCCGAGCAACATAAAGTGTTATGAGTATGAGGAATCAAAGGGGAAGCTGACAGTGCATCTTCCATATCCTTGTGAGTTGAGCTTCAAGGACACATCCCTGCTCCGATACTCCACACGTGTGAAGGCCACCTTGTCAAGGGGTAAACTCACCGTTTTGGAGGGCATGAAGACCAAGAAGCTTCTGGTTTGGGTGAAAGTTTCAAGTGTCTGTGTTGAAAGCTACAAGTCTGATAAAGTCTGCTTCACAGCTTCTGGTGTGAAGATAAGCAGACCTAGAGATGCCTATGACTTCCCTCGTCCTGCCATCCAAGTCCATGACTTTTGACCCCTCTCTCTCTCTCTCTTCGACTGATCTTTGACTACAGTGTGAGTCATATTTGTATCAAACTTGTAAAGGTGATGACATGCTTTGTTATAATGAGCATCAATATCAATATATCTTGTAACAAGTAGGTGCTCCCGGACGCCATCCACGGGGAGTTTTATCTTTAGGGAACCAGTTTCCCCACTCATTAGATAAGTAGGGAGAGTTAGTCATATCTAATTAGGCTGTTTAGATCTCATCATGCTTAGCTCTCTAAAGAAACCAGTTCCTATTTGCAGACACATATTCATTATTTAAAGAAACAAATTATGATTTGATTCTACGTTAGCTTACAATTTCTTTATTTCTCTCAGTTAACTTATATATATCATTCTCTATGGGATATAAATGAATAACAAAAGAGCCAACCGATACACTAATGTATCAGAAATGCTGATCATTCAGGGAAGGAATTATAGACAGGGAAAAAAAAGTCAACCTCCAAAAAAAACCTGATCTCCTGAAGATATTGAGTACTAGCTCTGCAGATAAGATTTCATTTATATCCCAATTTGGCAGTTCAAAAAATAATACTAGAGAAATATTCTGTAGATCCTAACTCATCAACACTAATTCGTAATTCTTGTCAAAATGCAGCAATAGTCTTTACATCCTACTCTCGAGTCTTTAATATAAGATTAAGTAAGCTAATTAAAATAATTGTCTATAACATATACTCCCTCCGTCTCACTATATATAAGGTCCTTTTAATCGAATTGCGGGTTCCTAAAAAATTAGTTAAAATTAGTTAAAAACAATAAATGTGTAGAAATTATAACCTTTTTTCCAAATGTGTCTTTATTTATAAATGAGTAAGAGAGAGGGTAATTATGAAAAGAAGATGAAAGAGAATGTGTGGGAAAATTAATGCATGAAAAAAAATGCATTTATTACTCAAACAAAGTCAAATAGGACCTTATATTGTGGGACAAAGTCATTCAAAAAAATGGACCTTATATTATGAGACATAGGGAGTATTACATATCATCTTCACAACCGTAATCCACCCTCATTCTTTTTCTTTGCGTGGTAGTGCTTTAATTTCTTAGCAACCTATGTTTCCATAGTTTACTCTGAAGGAGAAGTAGCTCAAATAATACCAACTTAAAGTTGTTATGGTACTGACCGAATAATCCACATTGGATGTCCATTGAACAATCAGTTATATGAATGTTTTCACTTAAACTGGAAGGAATAAGCAGAGCAACTAGGAACATATAAAGCAGGGTCTTTGTACTCTTCATAAACAAAACAACATAAGACCGAACATACAACCGAACCTGATAATGACACTGATTCTCTTTTAATCTGCAGGGACATTATTATTGCAACAAATTTGGTACATGAGCAATGACCATAATTAAGAGCATCAAGTAGTAAAGTGTACTATATTTGATGCATGCAGAAGAATTTTCACCAAAATGCCTACCTGAATAACTGAAAAATTAGAAAGTTAAAGGAAGCAGAAGCACAATTTAGATACAAAAAAGAAAATGAAAAACTTGTGACCTGTCATTACCATTCTTCAGCATCTTTCGTGTAGCAAAATATTGAAGCTTTTATGGTGATAAACGACCTTGCGCTCCACCAAATACACTGATATATATCAGCAAATTTGGACTTCACATTATGTATAATAATTAATATTGTTGAAGATGACAAAAGTATAAAGGCAACTTTCATAGAAAGATATTATTCATCCTGATGTACAAACACTATAAAGCATGAAAATCAGACTTGCAATAGCCAAACCTCGGACATTACCTATCCATAGGAACATATTGTTAATAAAGTATGGTAAAGGTATTGATGCTAGGCCTGATGCCATCTAGCGTTATTCTTTTCAGCCAAAGTATGGCTTCTTGCATTGCCACATATGGATGCAAAGCTCATATTAACGAGGGGCAGTACTCCTCTAGTCCTATTTATATAGGGCACTTCCAGCATGTTTCATACAGACAAGGAAAACGTTAAACATCACTAATTTTAACATAAAATTTGACAATTTTTCCCATATTTAATACTGCCCCCGGTCCTAAATATAAAATCAATTTGACTTTTTTTGTGGAGATTAGGGAAGCCAATAGACCACTTTATTTTAACGTATCTTACATGTAATTATATTATACGATAGTTTAAAAGTAAAATAAATTAGTTTTAAGGAAAAAAAGTTAACTATAGGCATTTTAAAGTAATTAATTTTGCATCCGTAATTTTTTCAAAAAAGTCAACGTGATCTTATAATTAGGACCGGAGGGAGTATCAACTACACATAAAGTTAACACATAATAAATGAAGGGTAAAATTATACATTCACATGAAAATTTAATTAGATACCCTATAAATAGGATTAAATGAAGTTTTCTCTCATTACCCTATAAATAAAACTAGATCGAGGAGTCTCAGTGACAAGCATTCCACCATGTGTCCCAAAGATCATAAATTCAAATCCCACGTTAACATGGTTGTGTACTTGTTTTTTTTTTCTTTTGCATTCACAGCCAGTGAAAAGACATTATTTAGTTGAGTTCCACTAAACATTCACTTAAGACTTTTTTTTTTATTATTGAAACTTGACTGTTTTATTTTATCATTGCATCTTGAATAATTTGTATTGGCACTATGTGTCAATGCAAACTCTCTTACATATGCAAACAATATGAATAATTTGAAAAATAGATGATAGCTAGATATAGAGGATAAAATGAATTAAAATCTTATATGTAAGAACCTAATTCGACCACCGAATAGGTTTTATAGTAGTCCCTAGAGGTAGTACTCTCTCCGATCCTAATTATAAGATCACTTTGACTATTTTGATTTTTTTTTTCAGTTTGAAAAAAAGTAGTTTCAGTCCCAAAAAAATCTTTTTTTCCTCAAAACTAATTTATTCTACTTATAAACTAACCTATAATCTAATTTCATGTGACATATGTTATAATTTAGTGGTCTAATTTGCTTCCTTAACTTCCACAAAAAAAGTCAAAGTGGTCTTATATTTAAGACCGGAGGGAGTATTTATTTATAATTCCAAACATGCAAAACCTTTCTAACTAATGAACTATTTGGGATTTGTTATATGTTATAGTACGTTATATTGATATCAAACACAAGTGTATGAGTGTAATTGAGATACTTCAGTTAACTCTAATTGAGATATTTCAGTTAACTTTAATGATGAATATGTACATAAAGTATATATGTATATAAGTTTTGTTGTACGTTAGTAATTAAACTACGTGCTATTATATATATATATATACAGTGCAGTATTTAACCCCAAAATGTTAACTATTATAAAAAAAAAATTATCTATATCAACATAAAAAAATAAGACTTTACTATAAATAAACCACGTACCATAACATTGCAAAACTCTGTGCATTGGATTTAGCTCACATTCAGTTGAAAACAATAACTATCACATTAATTAATAGAAGATTTAATAGTTACTAACTTTTTTAAAAAATATTAAAGAAATTAAATAAGTTATTTAATTACAACATAAGTTGTATATTATTATATTATATATTTACTTATAAATAAAATAAATTAATTTAAAAAAATTTCGTAGATAAGGTATTTAACTTATATTCTAGATATTATTAGTAGTAGTAGTTTAGTACTAGTACTGTTAATGAGAGAGGCGGAGTCAATTTTTGTCTTTCCTTTTTAGTCCCGAAGAGGTGCATGATCCAATGGTAGCTTTGATTTGAAGCTATATAGTGTAAAAGGAATCCAATGGTCACCGCAACAGTGAATCCAACGGCCAGAAACCACTGTGGTCCCACCACGAAGATATTCTCTTCTCAAGTGGAAACCCTAATTTAGCTCTCGAATTTATCCCAAAGACATCCCAATCCTATATCTATATATATATATATAACCTCCATCGTCCTCTCCTTTATTTGTCCTCTGCAATTCTGCCTCTCCTCCATTGATACGGTGCGTTTGTGCTTAGGGAAGCTAATCCACCATGTCTGACGAGGAACATCACTTTGAATCCAAGGCTGATGCCGGCGCTTCCAAGACTTATCCTCAACAAGCCGGAACCATCCGTAAGAACGGCTACATCGTCATCAAGAATCGTCCCTGCAAGGTATTTTCCTCTCCATCCATTTAATTTTCCTTTTTCTTTTCTTTTTTGAATTCGTGTAACGATTGATGTGTAGGCTGTTTGTTAACTAGATGATTGTGATGCATGATTGATTTGATTTATTGTTATTTTCGCGGATCTAGTCCTGATTAATGGGATGGTTTGCTGTATCATTGTTTTCGAAAGTTAAAGATGCAATTTTTATGATTTGTTGATTATTGATTTCGGCGCGGTTCTTAGTTACAGATGTTGATTGACTTGGCTCTTATGAATGTTGTTTTGAAGTTTTGGGTTGCTTGTATGTGTTTATTTGTTGCAGGTTGTTGAAGTGTCAACCTCCAAGACTGGTAAGCATGGTCATGCTAAGTGCCACTTTGTTGCAATTGACATCTTCACTGCCAAGAAGCTCGAAGATATTGTGCCCTCTTCTCACAACTGTGATGTATGAGCTTAATTCCAATTTTTCAATATTCTGTTCTCTCTGAAGAATGTCTCTGAATTGTGATTTTTCTTGTCAGGTTCCCCATGTGAATCGTACTGATTATCAACTAATTGATATCTCTGAGGATGGTTTTGTGAGTTTCTGTATCTATTGAGTATATCTTCCTTTTTTATATGAATTCATTTTGCTTCCATATTCTAAATGTAAGTTTTCTGCTTAATGATGTTCATTTGCTCCTATGGCAGGTGAGTTTGCTTACCGACAATGGTAATACCAAGGATGACCTGAAGCTTCCTACAGATGAAAATCTGCTTACTCAGGTTTGTCACCCTCTATTAAATGATTTTATATATGTACTATATCCGGTCTTTATTATCCTTACTATTGAAGTGTTTTGAGCATTTTGTTTTGATTTGTTAAATAGAGTACATATTTTGGGTACGCATTTTCACATTATTTTTTCGTTTTTCTCTGCAGATTAAGGAGGGATTTGCTGATGGAAAGGACCTTGTTGTTTCTGTCATGTCTGCCATGGGGGAGGAGCAAATTTGTGCCTTAAAGGATATTGGACCAAAGTAGTACTTGCTTCCGTTGTATGCTGGTCTTTTGTTTCCATTTATTTAATCTCTTGTTCAGTGTTATTGGCGGATGAGTCTAATCTCGTCCGATGGTTTTATGAATGTTTTAAGATAAACTATGTATCTTTTTTATGGTTTGTCCTGAATTTTTCCATAAGAAATAGGAGCCCCTTATCAGATATTAAACATTCCAATTGACGGGGGAGTGGTATGGTTTTTGTTATAATTCATGAATTCATGAATTGGGTCTCGTCAAGACTAAAAGCATTGGTTGAGCGATAACCCATCATGGTTAAAACATGGATCTTATCTGTAACTGTGGACTTTTCCATCACTTTGGAAGTACCTTTTGCAAATTGCAATCCTCATTAGGCGTGGCTGGGCGCTGGCTGTCTATGTACGGGTTGATATTGGGCGAAGTAAATCAACCATCTGTCTCTCTTCCTTTGGTGATCTGCCTTACAGTTATTGTTTGCCAAATTGGAAGAGAAACAATTTTTTCGATATTCAAAACCAAGTATGCTTGAAAACGCCATGTTGGCTTCTTGCTATCTTGTGGCTTCTTTAAAATGACAATTGAAGTATGTAAAAGTGACTTTTCTATCGTGATTTTAGATTTGTAGACTAAACATGTGAGGAGTTTGTTGCCACTTGAATGAATGTGCTTATGATGAGCAAAACATGAAGAGTTAGTCTCGATTTGTGTGAGTGTAGTTGTGATGACCATCATGAATGAGTTTTTGATAAGCTTCTCCGAACAAAAGTTGTTTAGTATAAGCATCATCCTAAAGCATCGAGGCATCAGAATGTTATAAACAGCTCCATTATTTTTCAACAGCATAACCCAACAAGGTTTGTACCACGGGAAGACCTACTTAAAACTCTACAACCTTTTTCCTGGTGGTTAGCCCCATACTTGTGAGAATGATAGTCACTAAAAAAGCTAAAAATGATTTTGTTAAAGTATAATCAGGGGAAAATGACAAATAAATACCTTCCAATTTGTAAAATCCCAATAACAACTGCACTATAGCTATTAACAACTCCACTATAAGGCATTAACAACTAGTAACAATACAAAGTTCCTTATTTGGGATTTTGCAAATTGAAAAGTATTTTTTTGTCATTTTCCCTATAATCAGTGGCTCCAATATTTTATATCACATAAGACATAAATTTAAAGCATACCATAACCTCTTGAAATATTGAGTTTTACATCAAGATATAAAGCAATAATTTTAAAATAGTAATAACAGATATTTTTTAAAGTTATAAAAGCACATCATTATTATATCTGTCATAAACAATTATGACAAACTTATTCTCAATTACTCTCCTTGGTTACTTAAAATAAGATCGGGTTAACTTATTGAAGGAGATTGAGAAAGAAAAAAATTAGTTTAAAGTATAATTTATCATTTTTCTCTAAACTAACTTACATAATATGTAGCCTAACAACATGTACCGTGGATTGTAATTAACTAGTACAATTAATTTTATTAATCTTTCTCAATTAAAGTTAACTTACTGTTGTACTCTCTCTTATCTTTAGTACTTCCTCTGATCTTAATTATAAGATCAAGATAACTTTTTTATGTGGAGATTAAGGAAGCAAATTAGACCACTAAATTATAACAAATGCTCCATGTAATTAGATTATAGATTATAGATTATTTTATAAGTAAATAAATTAGTTTTGAGGAAAAAAGATAAATATAAATATTTTAAAGTGGTTTATTTTACATCCTTAATTTTTCCAAAAAAAATCAACTTAATGTTATAATTAGAAGGAGGGAGTATAACATTAATTTCACTTTTTGATATTTAACGATGGGAGTATAATTTTCGCAAGTTCATCTCTCCACACCTTTTTTTTTTTTTTTTTTTTTGAAATTCCCTCTTTACCCTTTTATCCGTTATCACTCACGCCTGTTGGATGCATCAGTCTTCTCTGTCTTGCCTGTTTTCAAAGCAAATTAAACGAAAGAGAGGAAGGAATGAGTTCCTCGCCACATCGCTCTCGCGGCGGCGGCGAAGATAGGCCCAGATACTTCGACTCAAAGGCGAAGAGCCAATGCTGGGCAAAGGCTGAAATAGTGGCCGGCCGCCATCCAGAGAGGTGGCGCAAAGACGCCGCCGGTAACATTGTTTGCAAGCGCTTCTGCAACTGCCAAGGCTGCCTCTGCTTCGAGTACGATCACATCCTTCCCTTTTCCAAAGGTTCTCTTTTCAACCCATTCATTTTCTCTACTTCCTACTCTCAGTTGTTCTGTGCCTTTCTTTCTTTTTTTTCAATCTAGAAATGTGCCCTTTTCTTTTAGACACCATTCTGGGATATGGTTTTGATTCGTATTACGATTGTGGGTAAAATAAAATTATGGACTGGGGAGGCTTATATAAGAACAAAGCTACCGATCAAGTTGGCATGGGATCGGCATTCTTATGTGGCAACCAGTGGGAATTGTATCATCTTTCATTCTATCCTTTCAAAAGTGGATCTTGGCTGAAGAATGAGTGTCCTAGGTCGCTTAGGAGGTGGACTTATATGTGCAAACAGGTAAACATGTGGATCTACAAGTGATATTATTGAATACTCTTCTTTGTGACCAATGGATATAAACTGATGGGGAATCCTTATAGAGAACATCATAGCTCATCTGACTTAAGATTGTTTGGCTTTTAATTGTCACTGATGAATATATGTGTTGGCACTAATCAAACCGTCAAAGCAGTGATAAGAATTATAATGTGTAGAAGATGATAAAGTCATCGATTTTGGAGACTATTGTAGGATGTTACTCCGTATGATTGCCCCCATCTTATTTCAGAAAGGGACTAATCTATCAATCACATCATCTGATTGAGGTTGAGTTGATGAGAAATGTAGTTACAAACTACTACATTCATGGAGCTATATAATTTCATTCAAATTGTTCTTTGGGAATTTGGTGCCGTATCTGAACAGGATGCTTCTATTGAGTTATTCATTGTGAGATAGAAACTTTCTTTGGTTTTTTTCATCTTTACTTTTTGTAGAGAGCTATAGATGAGCAGAGCATAGAAGCTTGTGCCATTTACTTAATAGTTTGTTATTGGTGATTTGATAATTAGTCTATCTGAGATGTGAAGTACCATTGCAGGTGGTGAATCCACGGCAGACAATTGTCAAATTCTACAAACTAGAGTGAACAGATTCAAGTCGGACAAGGATCAGGTTGATCCAGCTCAGTTGAAGGGCTACTCATGTGACATTAATTTTTCTGGTATAATTTCTCGATCTCTGATCTGCCTTTACCTTGAGGTCATGTGGCTTTATGTCTTTATCCCTTTACTTATTATGCATTTTCCTTATCATATTCCTCTAGGTGTTAATACCTTATTTGGTCCTGCTCACCAAGGGAAGGCAAAATATTGTTCAGTATCATTCAATTCTGAATTCTCTTAAGCTTCTTCGTCTTCTTCTACCTTTCTTTGGAGTTCCTCTTAGATGTAGGATCCAAAGTTTGAAACTTCATAAATAAGAATCATGATTTATTTCAACCGCAAATTCTCCCATGTTAGGGATTGCATCCGTCAAGCAATATCTGCTATATACTTAGCTGTTTATTTTCCTTGCTTGTGTTTCGTGGTAATTTTGCTAAATGACAATGGATGAGTTTTTTTGGGTATTTGCTGCTTAGCCTTTCTTTAAACAAACCACATAGGTATTTTTCGAGCTTTTACTAATGTCATAATTTAACTGAAGAACCTGATGGCTAACACCTAGAGCAATACATCTAGGAACTTTTGTTTGCTTAACAGGTTTCAAGTTCATGTGCCTCATAACAAGAGTCCCCCCTCCCTTTTCTTCTATTTTCTTTCTTTCCTTTCTTTTTGTAAAATTGAGAAATATAGAGTTGTTCATACCTTTGCACGAAGTGATCAAGACATCTAGCAAAAATACAATTTATTTTTTGATCTATACGGTTTCTATTGTGAGAGTGCTTTACAAAAATCTCAAAGGCACTGATAATTGGGAGATGGGATGAATTAAAGATGAATTGACAATTAGCAGCACGTACAAATTTTATTCCCTCTCCCACTTGACTTTAAATGTTACACATCTGAATTTTGAACTTGGTCATGAATTTTTTATGGTCTGGCATGTTATGCATATACTCATTAATCCAAGAGAGCTAGATTCAAAGCCAATGTGTCATAAGTACATATCATGCATGACTCGTTATAATGAGAATTTCTTGTATCAATGAGTTACAATCTGTTCTAGATGAATATATTAGGGTGTGATTAGAATGAGAAAGCTCCTTCTTGACCCATAACTGACTTACATGCATGAGACATATTAGACATTCTTTCTTTAAGAAGAAAAACAGGATTAGTGTTCACAATTTTCCCTTTGTCACAAGCTCTGTTAATGTTTTTCATCACATAAATTTTACAGTTTTAGAACAATTGACACAGATAAGGAGCTTGACATAATAGAGATGGCTGTTTATGGGGACGTGATTAGGCCAGGAAATGAGTGTCGTTGCAGAACAGTAGCCGAAATGCTTGGCAAATACAAATCTAAAGACAAAACAGCTGCGTGTAAGCTTCCACAAGCAGGGGAATGAATCTCCCAACAGTTAGAAAAATCGTAGGTAGGTATCAAATCATGTAACGGCACTACATGCAATTGTTGACTCAATATGCCTTGTATCTGGAATTGAGATCCACGTGTCAGATTGTTAAAATTGAATTCTGACCGTTCTTTGAACATACATTATATGGTAACTGAAATTTTCTTGGAAGAACAAGTCGAGTTCTTTACTCCTTGAGAAACTGACATCCAGAGACTGGACTTGGCTAAGGGCATTGCTATAAGCTCTTGTCTTCTGCCGTTGTGAACTTGGCTTTCTCCTAACTGTTTGGCATTTCGCCAATTATTTCTTGAACATCATGAAACATGCAAGATTTCGATTTTGACATTAGTTGTTATTTGTGAAGTCCAAACGTATGAGGTGCCGTTTAGTTCTTTATCATCTTTTCCTTCCTTGTAAAAATACGCAAGAAGCCGAAGATTGAATTGAATGCAGAATCCATAAAATAAAAGACGAAAGCCCAAAACCTTATGACCCATTTAGTTCACGGAGTAGGTGGAAATATAATAAAATGTTGTAATGTAATGGAATGATAATGACAAAATATTTAATATACAATCAGGAAATCATGAAGTGAAATTTATATTTTATGTAAAAAAATAAAAAATAAATTTTCATAACCTTCATGTAAGATTGAGGCTGTATTACATGGGCAAAGCTACGTAGTGGGAAATACGCATGAGGTGCCGTTTAGTTCTTTATCATCTTTTCCTTCCTTGTAAAAATACGCAAGAAGCCGAAGATTGAATTGAATGCAGAATCCATAAAATAAAAGACGAAAGCCCAAAACCTTATGACCCATTTAGTTCACGGAGTAGGTGGAAATATAATAAAATGTTGTAATGTAATGGAATGATAATGACAAAATATTTAATATACAATCAGGAAATCATGAAGTGAAATTTATATTTTATGTAAAAAAATAAAAAATAAATTTTCATAACCTTCATGTAAGATTGAGGCTGTATTACATGGGCAAAGCTACGTAGTGGGAAATGGGAATTACCTATTTTGTAATAATCATTGTAATTAAGGTTATATCGGATTGTTTTACTACACCAAACCAAACATCTAAATCAATGGAGTGCCCAGTGCATCATGATTACATTCTAATGCATGGAATTGAACCAAACGTGCAATCAACGAGGGAGATGAGATCTATTGGAAGGGTTATAGTGAAGAAGGAGACATTGCAAGCTTTGGTTAACGGCGGTAGTTGAGGCATCAATCATGCATAACTCGAAACGTCTAGAAAATGAGCTACCATTATTTATGAATCGTAAAGAAGGCTCTTGATATGAATTAATACCGACTCAGTGAAGCTTCACAAACACGATGGGGAGATATGTGAGGAGACAAAGTTCATGAACTGACTTTTGATAAGATAGGGACATTATCAACGTTACATATATATGTGGTCACTATCATATTTTACGAGTCAACAGAGAACTTTAATTAATAGAGTTTATAACTTTATATATTTAGCATGATTGTATTATTCAGTGTTAAAAATCAACTTAAATTGACTTCGAAGCTTTGTCGTGTCTTCGAAATGTCTAATACTAATACATATCATAATCTTCATCATGTGGGTTTGCATGTTAATTACCTGTCATTGACTCTCAAGTCTCAAGAAGGAAACCTGTCAAGCTTCTTTATATTTTAGTTGAAATTTATTAGAGAAACCAGCAGAGAAGAGACATGGAATTTACTCACACGTACGAACCTACAGCTTCATAAAAATAAAGGTGACGAGTCATACTCATAATATCCTTCTCCCTTATTTCTTTTTTTCCTCTATTTTTTGTTTCAATTGAAGGGCACATGTTATGCTTACCTACCCATTTAAATGGTTTATCTTCCTGTCACCTTGTTTATAATATTAGAACATCAACTCCTGTTTGGTGGTGGTTGAAATCTTCTTTAATCAGAAATCTCAATGGAAATTAATTAGTAATTTTGATGCATTGAAAGAATGTATATATCTCATATACATTGTGTAAATGAATAGGCTCTCACTTGCTGATTGCTTGCCATTGGATGAAAATAATGTAGTGTAAGAATAGTCAAGGAGAATTATCAACCGATCACTATACCATTTGGTTGGTTAATGAAATCATTATTATAACACGAATACGTATGAAATCGAAAACTTTGAAATGGTATTATTTATGGTAATATATGAAGATCAAACACAGTTATATGAAGGTTAAGATTTGATTATATGGGAGCCAATATGTGTACACTTTTAAGAGAAAAAAAATACAGTAGTATAATATTTTAAAAAAAATTGAAAACCGGTAGATAACTAGGTGTTATGAACTTTGCTAGTGTCCTTCCCTTCATCATTAGATTATGAATATAAATGTGTGCTTGGAAAACTTATTTCTAACAAAGTTTAATTAAATAAGGAGGAACAAATAATAAAGATTTTTAGCTGTTTTCAATGAAAAATCTTCAAAGTCTTGGTTCTTTTATATTTTGGCGCCATGTTAATTTTGGAGGGTTTAACAAAATTAACAAAAGGAAAAATAAAATCTTCTTGTCTCATAATCTCATTTTTTTTGCTTGATTTTTTTGTCTTCTCATAAACTTGCACTACTACAAAATATACATTTCACGTCCCTAAACAACGTCTATTATATAGAAAACTGACATTAAAAAAAAAGCGGTGGCAATTTTGTAAATAAACTTAAAACAGAAAAGAAACAACGTCCCTTATTTCTGAAATAAGTGACATTGTTTGTTTCTCTGAGAAACAACGTCACATATTTCAAATAAGTGACATTGTTTCTCAGAGAAACAACGTCACATGTATGAAACATGTGACGTTGTTTCTTTGAGAAAGAATCAACGTCACATGTTTCAAATATGTGACATTGTTTCTTAGAGAAACAATGTCACATATTTGAAACATGTGACGTTGTTTTTCTGAAAAACATTTTTTATTAAAAAAAATTTTAAAAAAATGCGTCTTTTTTCCCTCTCTTAGCTAAGAAACAATGTCACAGGTTTTTTATATGTGACGTGGAAAGAAGAAACAATGTCACATGTTTTTGATATGTGACATGGTTTCTTTCTATGTCACATATTAAGCATACATGTGACATTGTTTCTTAAATTTTTTGAAAAAAAAAGGGCGCCTTTTTTCCCCCTCATCTCCCTATTTCCCTCTCTTAGCTAATAACTTCTTTGACTCGATCAAAACATCAGCTCCCTCACTTCCTCTTCTTCCTCCCAAACCCTCAGCTCTCTCACTTCGTCTTCTTCCTCCTCTTCTTTTGTTCTGTTATTTCTTCAGGTTTAGCTCCCATCTCTCTCCAATGGCAGGTATGCGTCTCTGTTTCTTCAATGTCATTTTCCTGACCGATTTGTTACATTAAATGATTTACTTTTTCAATTAGAAGAACCCGATGATTTCCAGGTTGTTCTTGAAATTGTTCTTGCTTGTTTCCCAATTTGATTCTTGACTTCTCTACATTTCAAAGTTAATTTTTCTTTCAGATTTGGTTAGTAGAAATCAGTGAGCATTGTACAAAATACTAAGTTGTGTAAAAATGGAATTTTTTGTTTGTGTATTCAGTGAGCATTGTACAAAATACTAAGTTGTGTAAAAATAGAATTTTTTGTTTGTGTATTAGTAGCAAAAGTCACATGTATATATGTTTAGTTTGATTAAATTAGTTATATCTCTGGTTGATGGTTTACATCTATTAACATTGTAATAATCTGTTTCCATCAGCAATGCAATGCATGAAAATATGGGGGGGGAACAAAAAAGAAACTATTTTTTAAAAAAAATAGAATTCACGTCACATACTAGAGTAATAAGTGACATGGTTTCTCCTGACAAGAGAAACCACGTCACATACTAGAGTAATAAGTGACATGATTTCTCCTGGCAGGAGAAACCACGTCACATGTTTTATAACATGTGACATGGTTTCTCTACAAAAGAGAATTCATGTCACATGTTTAGAACATGTGACATGGTTTCTCTACAAAAGAGAATTCACGTCACATGTTTAGAAAACATGTGACGTGAATTCTCTTTTGTAGAGAAACCATGTCACATGTTCTAAAACATGTGACGTGGTTTCTCAGTCATTTAAGTAAAAAAAAAAAATTCAACGACTTATTTACGTCTCTTGTTTCATAACATGTGACGTAAAAAATCTGACTTTCCACGTCACATATTTTGTGTGACGTAAAATATCCATTTTTTCTAAGTCACTACTTTTCATGTCACATAAAAAAGTGACATTAAAACCCCTAAATAACAGACTTAAAAACCCCTTTCTGCAGTAGTGTTGGGAACACAACTAACACAATCACTTTGTTACTTCCATGAAGCCGAACTAAATCATTTTATTAGTGTATATATACTATAATTTTTGCTTATAATATATTTAAAAAGGCACAAATCAGTGTTGTGTGAATTCGCCAGCGTATTCACACATGAACGCCAAATTTTAATAAGTAGCTTTGTACGTATTTGCCAATCCTAATGCGTAGACCATGTCACGAGTGATTACATTAAATGGTTTATTAAGAGGTAGGAGCTTTTAAGAATCTAAGGAACTTATTTTTGTTAATAGATTCCCCACTTCCAACGTTTTGAACTTCCTAAAGTACTCCTACAATTTGACTTTGTTGACCCAAAACAGCATCTTCCATTGATATTGACTTTGGAGGCTCTTGTTACTTTTATTGACGCATGGCCTGTTTCATATGTGAAAAGAAAATTATTTTATAGATGTGATGTACAAAATTAGGGCAATAAAGAAGATGATGTTAAGATCAATATACGATCATAAAAAAAATATTCAAAGTGATGGTATTGTAGGAAGAGTAGGCATGCCAACTATTGAACAGAAAACGAAATTGTTCAAAGTAAATTGGACATGTATAAAGAAAACCAATAAAAAGGGCATATTAGACAATATAAAGTCCTATAAAAAGGAACAGAGGAAGATTAAAGAGAGATTCAAATAAGTTATAAAACATGACTCCTTAAATAACAATCTATCTAAAGATGCAGGTGATACAATTTATATGGCTTACTCATGAAACATTAATTCTCGTTGCAAATACAGTATGCATATTTTTTTCCAATCGGAAATAAGGATAAATAACCGTAACTATTGTGGCTTATTTTACTTTTCACATCAAAATAAATGTATATCTGCAAATACAGCCACCCTATATACTCACTGTATAACTACTGAATTTTATATGGGTTTAAACATCCCTTAATTAAATCGATGGATAATCTATAAATGTGTTCAAAGCATAAAATTTGTTGGAACTACTACAAGAAGTCCCTTAAACATTAATTCATCCAAAATCTATCCTCCCTCCGTCCCTTATTATAAGAGCCAAAGAGGTAAACTCACACATATTAAGGAAGTGATTGATAGAGATAAATATGTCTGAAATAATTTTGTTTTTTCAAGTTTGCCCTTATTTATGTTTGAGTCTATAAGAGAGACATAAATGTGATAATAGTGTTATAAATGAGTATGAAAGAGAATATGAATAGAGAGAATAATGATTGGTAAAGTGGGAAAAAGCTCATTAAACGTTTGACAAATTTGGCCAGACTCTTATAAAAGGGGACAAAACCATTCAAATTTTTTATTCTTATATTTAGGGACGGAGGGAGTATATTTTAAAAAAATTATGGTGTCTAAAATGTTGGTTGCCTTCCGTTTGAATTTAGCGAAGGCACTCTAGCTAGAAGGCTTTGAGGCTAGGGAAAAGGGTCATTTTTTGCTCCGAAGTTTTAATTTTTGAGCAATTTTGGCTTGGAAGTTTTTTTTTGGACCAATTTTGACTCGGAAGTTTACAAAACGTAGCAATATAGACCAATTTTACAATATAGAGAGACCTCAAAAGGTCTATATTGCTACGTTTTGTAAACTTTCGGGTCAAAAGTGGTCCAAAAAAAACTTCCGAGCCAAAATTGCTCCAAAACTAAAACTTCCGGACTAAAAATGACCCTTTTCCCTTGAAGCTATATAAGGCTGAGTGAATAACCTATGGTGCACTCAGCTATATAAGGCTGTTTGGAAGAAAATTCTCCCCGGCGATATGTTTGCAGATTTTCTAAGAATAGCAACCCCATCCTGGCTATGTGCCATTCTTAAAAAATCTGATTTAGACGTCTCTTGGAAGGTGGGAGTTTGTATTACCCTTTGGAAACTTTGGGAAATTAGGAACAACAGAATTTTTAGGCAGGAAAATTATTCTGTTGATGGCATACTAGCGCTCATTAGAGCAATAGCTAGGAACACACGGAAGAGCTTTTGCCTACTGAAGCGAATATTGTAATGCAAAGCTCACAATGTCTCTGTATAGCCTTATTTTGATTTAATATATTTCCCTTTCACTCAAAAAGAATAACCTATGGTGCACTTCATTATTGGAGTGGGTTAAAAAAATAAATAAAGTTGTGCTAAGCTAGCAAATTATTGAGGGACATAATTGAGAAATGACTTGACCACTTGGGTTTAGGGGATTAATTAATCACTTCCCACGTTGGTCGTCTAATGCTGCTCTTCCACGCTATGTTTATATTTTCATTATTTATGTTAAAAAGCACTCTTATACCTAAAGTATTTTCTAAAGAGAATTAGTCACCCTAAAATACATATTTACATATTGGAATATTAATTGTCCCTAGTGTATTTGTCAATATGGGAAAAAAGCTGTCAGTATGGATAAATGGTTGATTAATGGAGTTGTAATAAGTTATTCATCATGCATTATAAATATAAGACATACTTGCTAAATATAAGATATATCTTGGATTGAAATTTGATCCTATATATGCGATTTTGTATGATTTTATATCTCATGTTTATCATTTTTTTTAAATAATTAAATTAAATTATATTATGTATAAGTATTTAGAGAGATCATATTATAGATATTATAATTAAATAATTTATCTAGTATTTTAACCTACTCAAATTAAAACAAATAGCTCTTACATTAAATATGTGATGTGTGTGTGTGTGTTTATTTCAAGTTTTTTATTAACAGATTAGTCGATAAGTGATAATATCGTTTTCACGCCATATTTATACTTTCATTGTTTTTATTATAAAGTATTTTTATCCCTAACTTGCTTTTCCAAGAGTACTAGTCACTTTGAAATACATATCGAACATTGATGGCCGATCACCTTAAAGTATATATAGTCCTATCCCTCTAATCCTATTTATAAGTCATTTACAGTATGTTTTACGCATAAAAAAAAACCTTAAAATTCATTAATTTTTTATTAAAATCTAATAAAATTTTTTACTTTATACATATTTAATATTCACTATACCACATGAAAATCAAGTCAGCACATAATAAATAAATGATAGACTTATACATTCACATGAAATATTTAATGAAGTGAGTTATATATAGGACCAAATAAAACCTTATCTCTCAACCCTATAAATATGATAGAGGAGTATTTGTTAATGAAAAAAAATTTTCAATGGTTAGCTAATATAATGGTACTATTATAAGTCATACTCCTTTGATCTTATTTATATGGCACTTCCAACATATTTTATACAAATCAAAGAAAACCTTAAACATTATTAATAATGCATTAAAATTTGACAATTTTTTAACTTTACCCTTATTTAATATCCACTACACTACGTGAAAATAAATCATCATATAATAAATGAAAAATAAAATTGTATATTCACATGGAAAATTTAATGAGCCGCGTTATAAATAAGACCAAATGAAAATATGAAACATTATTTCTCTGCCATATAAATAGGATCAGAGGAGTATATCTTAAGTAATACTAGTGTACGTGGACTTCTAACAACATTGTTACTTGGCTATACTATTAGCATGAGCCAATTTATTGGGAAAATTAATTACAATTCCTATTAAAGAAACTTAATTAAGGGTAGGGGTCACAAAATCTTGTGATTAAACTGAGATTCTAGGAACTTGGATTTAATTATATTTGAAAGCCAAATTACTATTTTAGTCATTAAATTCCTTCTCTCTTCCATTTGCTACCTCACTCAACTCTCCTCCACCTCCATCTCCATCTCCAGCCGATGGAAAAAGATGGAGGAGAGTTGAGTGAGGTGGCGATGGAAGAGAGGGAATTTAATAGCTAAAATGGTAATTTGACTTTGACACATAATTAAATCCAAGTCCTTATAGATCTCAATTTATTTGCAAAATTTTGTGAACCTGACCTTAACTATGTTTTTTCAATGGGACTTGTAATTAATTTTTCCCTAAGTTAATCTTTTGATGAACTGATAAATACCCCGATTGATAAGATTAGTGGCTCTCATTTATTTATCAAAACATGCATGTTTTAACAGTGACTATTAATTTAAGCTGATATTATAGTAAAGGAATTTAATTAGTGGGTTATAATTTGAAATGGCACCATTAGTTCAGACGGACATAATTTTTTTTTTTTGAACTGGGACATAAATTTTTTTGAGACACACACCCATAGACTCTTTCCATTGTACTTTTTTTAAGTTTACACACTCAAAACTTTACCCTTATTTTTTATAAAATAGCTTGAAATAAACATATACTCCCTCCTCCTCTTTATATAAGAATCCAAAATTTGAATGTATTTATCCTTTTTTATAAAAGTTCAACTACGTTTTTCAAAGCATTTAATGAGTTTTTCCCACTTTGCTATTCATTATTATATCTATTCACATTCTTTTTCATACTCATTTATATCATTATTATCACACTCAAAACTCTACCCTTATTTTTTATGAAATAGCTTGAAATAAAGATGTGCAAAGTGAGAAAAACTCATTAAATGTTTTGAAAAAAGGAGTCAAACTCTTATAAAAAGGGACAAATACATTCAAATTTTGGGTTCTTATAGAAGAGGATAAGAACCCAAAATTTGAATGTATTTGTCCCTTTTTATAAGAGTTTGACTACTTTTTTCAAAACATTTAATGAGCTTTTCTCACTTTGCACATTATTATTATATATATTCACATTCTCTTTCATACTCATTTATATCATTATTATCACATATCTCTCTCTTATATCCATCATAAATAAGGGTAAATTTAAAAAAAATTATTTCAGATATATTTATCATTTATAATCACTTTCTTAATTTACGTGATTTTACTAGTTATGCTCTTATTTATAGGATCATAGAGACTATTTTTAAGGGATTTTAATTTTATCCAATGTGGATGGCAAGCACACGCCTGCGCCCTGTGGAGAAGTAGAGTTCGAACATTGAACCTGATGCCAAGACACATCTTATGACTTATACCATTAAATCTAAAGGTCTTTGACATTTTTTAAGGGATTTCAAGATTTTATTCCTACATTCGCCCTATGTTTTTTAAGTATGTCTTGGAGAAATCAATCTCAAAACATGATTTAAACTTTTTAGATTTACTATTTAAAAGAATAAAACTAATTTTGTTTCAAAACATCATATATTTCTAATCTATTTTGAAAGACTAGATAGCCAAGGTGAAAGTGTAACTAGCTAGACATTCCATTATGTAAATGAAATAGTTGAAAAAATAGAGGTGCATGGGGAAGGCTCTTTTTTTTTTTTGGGGGGGGGGGGGGGAATAATTAATTATCTAAGCTGGCCAACACAAAGTGTCTTCATGATTTGTAATTATGCTCCTTTGTCAAAAGTCCAAACTAGAAACAACAATAAAATTAAAGGTCAACATCAACATAGCATTTGAATGAATTAAATTGCTCTTGCCCGTATCATTTCTCCAAAGCTGCTCTTTTCAAAAAATTGCCAATTATTAAAAAAATGAAAATTTATACTTTTGTAAATAATGATTAATTTGCTAGTCTTTTTATAAAAAATACCATTTTGTTTTGTTTTCACAACTATCAGCATGCAATTTTTAATTAATATGGGGAACATAAATTAATATTTTACTGTGTGTGATACAAAATATATATTATCTATTAAGTTCTTAATATTAACTTATTTTCTTTAATTTGCCAATGTAGATGTAAAGTATGATTTTCAATTAATGTTTTACTTTTAGAAAAGCAGCATTCCTTGTCCTCCATGAATGATAACACACATTATTATTCCTATAAAGGGCGTTTGGATCATTTGATTTGATTATGACATTTCCCCTTTTTACTGAATATGTCAACCATTTGAATTTTATGCTTGAGACATAGTACCATATGTTTGTGTGTGTGTGTGTCATTGCACAGTGAGCTGGCAATGTGATTTTTTAAAAAATCAATAATATTATTTTATGAGAAAAATTAAAAATATTAAAAATTTATGTTATAAGTTATAACACGGTATATTGATATAATTTTATATCAATAAATAAGGATTAACCCCAAAAAATGGGTTTTGATAAATAAATATGGATGTAATTTTTTCTATGCACTTGTGTATATCCTCCTAATACGTAGAGGTAATCTTGTCATTGGACACTAGATATGGGAACCTTACCAGGTGGGAATTTAAACCTTAATTCAATGAACTTGAACTAGTTGGTAATAAGTATACATTACAATCATGTTATTCTATGCACTACAATCGTGTTATTCTATTTTGGACAATTTTTTTATCACAAAAAGTTAATGTGAGATGGGTCTCAGAGGCCTATTAAAATATGGTCATATCTTCAAACTCAAAAATTGCTTATATATATGTGCTTATAAATCAACCATAACAAAAATCTTTACATTGACTTTATTAGCAAACTCTTTTCCAAGCAAATCAGGGCTCATATTCATAGAATTTATTGATTAAACTGTGTGATCTACCTCCTTATATTATAATAGAGTATTTAGTATTTACACAACAAAAATCTCATGGCGTTTTGGAAAATGGCTTGATGGGAACGTCATCTCACCAACTTTTGACCCACCTCACCCACCATCTTTTTCCCCTCCTTTTTATTTCTATTGTTATCATTGCATTATTATTATTATGCTTTATTCATGTTTCATCATTCATGCCCAATTGTAGATCACAGCATTACACTAATTCCACCCAAAAATATTTAATAAACTTACTGATACTATGTATTTTTATATTAGCACACATTGTAAAATTTATAAGTCATTATAGTATTTAATATTTTCTTTCTATCAAATAAAAATATAGTATTATAATATTTTCTGTTGCATGTAAAAGAATCACACTACTGCAGAAAGAACTTTCAATGTCTGTTATTTGGGGGTTTTCACGTCAGTTTTTTATGTGACATTAAAACTAGTGACTTAGAAAATATGACATTTTAACGTCACTGAAAACAAAAGACGTGGAAAGTCATATTTTCCACGTCACAATTTATTGAAAATGTGACGTGAAAAGTCACTGGTTTGATCATTTTTTGTTTTTTTAAAAAAAAAGAATTAATGTCACATGTTATAAAACATGTGACGTGGTTTCTCCAAACCATGTCGCATATTAGCCCAAATATGTGACGTGGTTTCTCCAAACCATGTCGCATATTAGCCCAAATATGTGACGTGGTTTCTCCTGCCAGGAGAAATCATGTTAATCATTACTCTAATATGTGACGTGAATTCCATTTTTTAAAAAAAAAAATAGTTTCTTTTTTATTTTTTCCTCATACTTTCATGCATTGCATTGCTGATGGAAACAGATTATTATTTAACAGATGTAAACCATCAACCAGAGATATAACTAATTTAATCAAACTAATTAAATATATATACATGTGACTTTTGCTACTACTACACAAACAAAAAATTCCATTTTTACACAACTTAGTATTTTGTACAATGCTCACTGATTTCTACTAACCAAATCTAAAAGAAAAATTAACTTGGGAATGCAGAGAAATCAAGAATCAAATTGGGAAACAAGCAAGAACAATTTCAAGAACAACCTGGAAATCATGTTCTTCTAATTGAAAAAGTAAATCCACTTAATGTAACAAATGTAACACAACACCTCTCATCCTGGGATATTTAGAAGCGGATTTTGCATGATTATTTCCATGAAATAGGTTCAGGAAAATGACATTGAAGAAACAGAGCAAGGAAAAAAAACAAAGCAAAAAGTAAGAAATTAGTAGGAACGGGTAGCTAATTAAAGGTGTACACATTTCAATAACTAAGAATGCTCGACAAAAGAGCTTAGAACTCCAAAATAAGAAGATAGAGAAAAATGCAAAGATACAAAAATGCAATACATAGAAAGCAAAAACACAAAAGGAGAGAGAGGGGAGCTAAACCTGAAGAAGTAACAGAATGAAAGAAGAGGAAGAGAGGCAGAGGTTTCGAGAGCTGGGGGTTTGGGAGGAAGAAGACGAAGTGAGGGAGCTGAGGGTTTGGGAGGAAAAAGAGGATGTGAGGGAGCTAAGGGTTTGGGAGGAAAAAGAGGAAGTGAGGGAGCTGATGTTTTGATCAGGTCAAAGGAGTTATTAGTTAAGAGAGGGAAATGTGGAGCTGAGGGGAAAAATGCGCCTTTTTTTAAAAAAAAAATTTAAGAATCAATGTCACTTGTATGCTTAATATGTGACATGGAAAGAAACCATGTCACATATCAAAAAACATGTGACATTGTTTCTTCTTTCCACGTCATATATCAAAAACCTGTGACATTGTTTCTTAGCTAAGAGAGGGGGAAAAAAGGCACCTTTTTTTTCAAAAATTTTTAAGAAAAAATGTTTCTCAGAGAAACAACGTCACATGTTTCAAATAAGTGACATTGTTTCTCCATGTGACGTTGTTTCTCTGAGAAACAATGTCACTTATTTGAAACATGTGACGTTGTTTCTCAGAGAAACAAACAATGTCACTTAATTCAGAAATAAGGGACGTTGTTTCTTTTCTGTTTTGAGTTTATTTACAAAATTGTCACCGCGTTTTTTTTAATGTTAGTTTTCTATATAACAGACGTTGTTTGGGGACGTGAAATGTATATTTTGTAGTAGTGTCATATTCATGTTTTCTATATGGTAATTAATTTTTGAAAGTCATATCGAAGTTGAGCCGTTACTAATATATGAATTAGGTTAAGCTACACTATATACCACTCTGTTCTCATTTATAAGTCCAGTTTGTAAAAAAAATTTGTTCATTATTATAAGTCTACTTAGGAGCAATTAATGTGGGTGATACTATTTTACCCCTTATTAATATGAGGGAGGGGGTTGATAAATGTAGAAAGAGAATGTAATATTCATTCTTAAATGGGGGTAGAATTGAAAAGATTCCTCAATTATGGACATTTCCAATGACTTAACTACCTTTCTTTGGTATGCGTGAATTAGATAATGTGGATTTATAAATAGGAACAGAGTAATATAAGTGTACGTAGAGTTTTTTTTAATAGAAAATTATTTTCATATACAAGACTTACGATGATCACATTTCAAACCACATAGAACAAGTGTGCTCATTTAATTAGTGGTGATTAATTGTTCATAAAATAAATTGGTGATAACTGAATACGAACTTCTATAGCATTTAATATTGGCTTTTAAATTGATGAGAAAGGTGTGTTAATGCGAATCAAAATAGACCATCACATTTATTCTCTTGTGATCTTGTCTCTTATGAGTCGTGAATCGTGATGCAATTATATCTTTATTGTTTTCCTCTACAATTACAATGTGTTCGACACATGTACCCTTTTATATGGAAGATAGGGTATTCACAACTCTGAACTCTCATTTTAATGTGGCTTGACCTAACTTGATTAAAAGTAGTCTTCAGATTCACAGTATAAATCATTTTCTTTTAACTTGATTTGGTTTGAAATATAAGTTCAATTTCACAGTTAGTGTTTATAACATTTGATACTCACTTTCCTATTCCGTACTTCTATATAATTAAATCTCATAAATAATTGATTCATCAAAATTACTGTGCTATATTGATTTATGTTAAGGGATATTTGAAAAACCTTACAAATTCTTTACATATTTAATGTAATAACCGTCTTTCAATTGATTCTGAATGAGGTTTTGGTAACTCATGGAGATTGAAGATTGGGAAGTGATCTCTCATATCAAACGCATGATGCAACATTCTTAACAAGTGAAAATCCAAAGAATAAGTAGACATATCAATGCTATTAAAGATACTCTTACAAAAAGGGCAATAAACGAAGCCCTTAGACTGCAAATTCTCAAGTTAAGAGTCTGCGATGAAGTTCTTAACTCTTGTGTTAGTTCCTAGTTTTTCTTGGTGCATGAAAAAACTATCTTGTACTTAATTTTTGTGTTTGCGTGAAAAAAATGAAGGAGACTTATAGATAAGAGATTAGAGGAGTAATTATTATGGAGCATTAAATCCAGAAAATACACAAACGTGCCCCAACTGCCCATTCTCCTTTTAGTTTATAAAGTAATAAGGGAACAGGCGAACAGCCTGCTCCACACTTTTAAAAAGTGAGTGAAAATAAAATCATCAACTTTGGCCCCTTCCCTTTTATTTAAGCAAAAATGTAAGTTAAAATAAATTGAGAGTATGAGGATCGTCACTTTCCAATTTTCCATAAGATAATATAAGTATATAGTTATATTGGCTTAACCCTTTTCTTTTCCTAGTCACATGACTTGCCACTTTAAACATGTGTGCTTGGATAATAATGTATAGTGTAACGAAGGGCTTCCTCAGAAGAACCTGATATGTGAACATTTAAGAAATATGTTGTAAAATGTAAGATAAGAAAAGGTGTTCGGCTTTGGTGGTATTATTTGTAAGTACCACTTTGTTCCTTATTATAAGTCCAACAATAAAAAAAGTTTTGTTTCTTATAAAATATAAGTCCATTAATGACGGTTTTCTCACTTTAATCTTATTTAATTCTCGTTGGGAATATAGAAAGAGGAGAAACCTGTGAGAATAATTTATAAATATAGAGATGGTGAAATGTTGAATAAGGGTAGTGTTAGAAAATTTTATCAATCTAAGACATATCTAATAATTTAACTAACAATCATTGGTATGTGAGAGTTAGCTAATACCCCCTCCAATCCATAACATAAGAGGTAACATAAGAGTTTTTTTTTTTTTTTGTCCACGAGATAATACCTCCGGTCTTTATTATAAGAACCTGAATTTTGAAATTGTTTGGTCTAAAATATAAGAGTCTGACTTGGATTGTATCACCATTTAATACATTTTTCTTATTCTCCCCCTAACTCTCTTTCATATCCATTAACACTCCTATATTTATCTATAAATAGGGGTAATATTGGAAAACTATTTCTATTTCAGACATATTTTATTACTTTTACCAGTTTCCTTAAGCAACGCAATGTAGTTGTCAGGTTCTTATAATAAGGATTGGAGGGAGTAAGAGGTAACATGTAAAAGTCAAAATAATAATATTTGACCTTCAATTTTACCATTATATATTAAATGTAAAGAGGAGAGAGTGTGTAGGTGTAAAATAAATTCTATAGGGGTAAAATTTGAAAACCACGTTAGTTTTACCTATATTAATAAATGACTCAACTATGTTTTATTGTTTGTGTAAAATAATTAACTAACTCTTATCAATATGAACTGGGGAAAGTAGTTAAGTTGACTTATAATAGGAAATAGAGTGGTAACTTCTATTATATTTTACTAAAACTAAGAAAAACAATTAATCTTATCAACCATGCATTAAGGTTTAAAAGTTTTCAACCCTGTACTAATTAATGTATCTAACAATCCTCTAGTCATGTCTATGGTACTTCATTAAATTTTTCATATAAATGTACAATTTTTCCCTTCATTGATTATGTGTTGACTTTATTTTGTAGTGTAGTGTATATTAAATATGGATAAAGTTGGGAAATTGTCAATTTCTATGGTACAATGAATGATGTTTGAGATTCTCATTGGCCTGTGTGAAACATGCTGGAAGTGTCATATAAATAGGATCAAAGGAGTATATTCTATAAGAATAAAGTCCACATAATAATATTAATAAGAAAGATTTAATAATGTGACTTATAAATAAATAAATAAATAATTATTCTTATATTTATATTATAAATCGGATCAGAAGAATATATATATGTATGTATGTATGAAATACTCTGAGTTTACCAATTTCACGATCTGATTTCACTCAAGCCTGATTAGCAAGGAAATTAAAAGATAAAAGAGGAATATGTGGTGGGGTAAGAATAAAGGGAGGGGGTTATAATGAAATAAGAGTGGGAGGCAGCCATAATAGAACGGGACTGCTCATCAATAATGAACCCTGTTTCCTTTTGTTGTTGTAGTTTTGGTGGCACTGCCCTTGCAGTTGAATTGCCTATCTATATCACTATATGCAACAAAATTTGAACTGTTTTGTCTCCTATTATAAGAATACATATAAAGTGGTTAGAATAGTTAATGACTTTTTGCCCATTTTGTCTCTCATCGATTCTAAATATTTCATACTATCTCCTATCATTATTAATTTATTACTCTATATCTCTCTTTCTTATGCACCCTCATAAATAAGGGTAAACTTAGAAAAATCACTTATTTAAAACATATTTATCTCTCCCTACTACTTTTTAAATATGTGTGATTTTACCCTCTTAAATCTTGACTCTTATAATAAGGGATGGAGGGAGTATTAAATATGTCTTGTATTTCTCATCTCGACACCTACGTTCACCATTAATAAATACTAATACAAATAAAATTTGAAAATGATACTAATCAAAACTTTTCTAGGTAATGGCAAAAAAAAAAAACTTTTCTAGGTGTTTGGACTAACACAGTGCATTACTACACTGAAATAATTAATTACCTTGCCACTCGCATGACTTGGGCTTCCTGATTATATTTAATTTTCTTGTTTTTACTAAAAATTATTGTTTAAACATCAAAATCAAATCCTCCTTTTGAAGGTTATGGATTATCCTATCCCTTATAGCTCAGATAAAGTCCCACCTCTAAGCTAAGCTACCTAAGCCTTTTTCTCTCGCTTTATAGCTTCCACTGCTTTGATCTCTACCCTCTTATTACCTTTTTATTTTCTCTTCCGCCCTTTCTCCTTCTATGTTTTTTTTTTTTTTTCTAAACAAGTGACAGTGTGACACTACCTCTAACAAAATTCCACGGATTTGGGTCTCTCCTTTTCCTCTTCTCTCCACTGCCCCTGCTTTTCTCTTTTTCACTGTTGGATCAAAGATCCAGTGGTCTATATTATTTTTTTTATAATCCAATGGTCTAGATTAAATAATTTAATTAAAATAAATTTTATTATAATTATATTTAAAAATCACAAATAAATTTGATCTGTCAAAATTTACTATGAATAATTCAGACCTATAAACTATTACTTTAAATTTATATTTTTTTTCAGTTTTTTATTACAGTGGTGGACTGTTCAGACCAAATTTTAACAAATTAAATTTATTTATGTGATTTTTAAATATTATTGTAATAATATTCATTTTAACAAAATTATTTAATCTAAACCATTGGATCTTTTATCCAATGGTGAGAAAGAAAGGAGGGCAAGGAAGTGAAGGATAGGACCCAAATCCAAGTTAGACAGTCAAATTTGTCTTCATATATAAGATTACAACCCATTTTTTCTCTCGTATTTATCATTTTCCTCAAACTAATGAATATAACTTGTAAGCTGAAATATAATATCATATTAAAGTATATGAAAGTATTTCAAGGAGATCAACTCATATTTATTACATACTTTCCATGAACTATCCAAAATTCTCCCTCCAATCCTAATTATAAAATCAACTTGATTTTTTTTTTTTTTTTGTAGAGAATTAGAAAGAAAATTAGACCACTAAATTTTAATATATGCTACATATAATTAGATTATACATTAGCTTGTAACTAAAATAGATTAGTTTTGAGGACAAAAGATAAATATAAATAATCTAAAGTAATTTATTTTGTATTTTTAATTTTTTTTCAAAAAAAAGTTAACTTGATCTTATAATTAGGACCGGGGGAGTGACACTTATAATAATTATGGGAGGGAATATAATAGATTAGGCCATTCTAGTTTTTTGGCTAAATAAATTGGTCAGTCTGTTCTTTAAGTAACAATCAACTTAATTATATTGATGACTTGATGCTGAGACTATTTTTCTTATTTCTACAACTCTAATTTATATTACCCATGTCCAAAAACTTGTTAGGATTGTATTACAAAGACCATATTGAAAAAATAATCAATTATTCATTTCATTTTTTTTTATTTCATTGATGCAAATGATTTCATTTTATTTCATTGATGCCTCGTTTCCTTTTTTTTTTATTAAACTCCCGAAGAATATGGTAAATAAGTCATCGTTCTAATCTAATCTAATTTATTTTATTATATTCATTGCAGTTCACTCTCTCACCAATATATGATTTAACGAGAAATTAAATTGATCTTACAAACTTGTGGAGTATAAAACTGCTAGTGGGGTTGGGTTAGATTTTAGAACCTTTGTTGACTTTTTCGAGTCTGTTTAGGTTCCCTTAACATCAAAACTTAAAAAACGGGGACAAATTGATGAAGCAGCCAGAAGTTTTGCCAAATGATACTGACTTTCACTTTTTCTATCAATTGCAGATACAATCCCACTAGAAAAATGTAGAACAATTAATAAACGTCGTTGTTGATTAAAAGGAGAAAAATACTATGAGTTCTCTTACTCACTACAAAAAAACCTCTATTTAACGACGGAATTTCTGAAGGAAACCGACAGAATTATTGACGGAAATTTTTCCATTAGAAATTACAGAGGGATAGATGACGGAAATTGTTCCGTCCATAATTTTACTGACGGAATTTCCATTGCTAATATATTAATTATTTATAAATAAAATATTATCTTAATTTATTTTAAAAAAAATTATAAATAAATAAATAAATAAATAATATGTTATAAATATTAATATATACACACATATATAGATATAAATTTATTACAAATTTAAATTTATTTTTTTATTAAATAATATTTATAATTTATTAATAAATATTTATTAAATAATTATAATTTTTAGTTATTAATAAATATTAGTAAGAAAAATGAAAAATAATTATAATTAGATAATATGTATAATAAAATAATTATTAAAAAAATTATATAATAAAAGTAATTCACAAAAATAATATTTAATATAAATATAAAATGAAAATACTAAATATAAGTAATGTATATGAATATAAAAGATTATTTATATAAAAATAATAGAATTATTAATCTGTAAGTTATATATTACTATTAAATATAATTATAATAGTGAGAGTTTGAATATTATAAATATAATAGTTTGCAAATAATATCATAGGGTCTTCTTAACTCAATTGATTAAGTCATCAGCACGCACTCAAGAGGTTGGGGGTTCGAGTCTCCACTATACCACAATCAGGGGTGGGAACAGGCCAAGCTTTAACCTTAATAGGCAAGGTCTGTGTTATCAAAAGGAGGCCTGAGCCTAGCCTGTGGCCTATCACAGGTCATTTTTCAGGCCTGAATCTGGCCTGTATATAGGCATTGCCTGCTAAGAGACCTGTCACTTTATACAGGCTAACAGGTCAATATGTCAAACAGGTCGGAGGCTAACAGGCCATAATACTGTAACAAGCCAATATTTCAACAAACCCAAAACAGGCCTACTAATTATAATGTTATATGTAAAAAAATAAATGTTATATAATATATAAATGAAAAAGTATTATTTAATTGCATAACAGGCCAGCCTGACAGGCCTAACATGCTTTTTCTTAGCCTGAGCCTGGCCTATTAACCATAACATACCAAAAAAAGTCTGAGCCTAAGCCTGGCCTGAAAATAAACAGGCCAAGCCAGGTTTTAGCAGGTCAGGCTGTAGGCCCCTAGCAAGCCGGCTGGGCTATTTCCACCCCTAACCACAATTGAAGACAATTTGTTGAGAGCGACAAGTGACGGCACGGGAAAGGCGACAAGTGGCGGCACAGGATAGGTGACATGTGGCGGCGGGGAGAGGTAACACGTGGCATATAATTTAAAAAAATTACCTACAAAATTTTCGTCGATAAATGCCGTTGATAATTACCGACAGAAAAAAAAATTCCGTCGGTAAGTTAATTACCAACAGAATAATTTCCGTCGGAAAATTGAATTACCGACGGAATTTCCGTTAATAATTCTGTGTTTTTTTGTAGTGACTCTTTACTGCACCTTTTTTAGTTGTATAAATATTATATTAAAAGTATGAAACATCACTCAATTTTTAAACCGTGCCCACTAGCTATTTCCCTACAAGTCTTCAAACTTGGCAAATCTCCAATTTTCCAATAATTCTTTACCTCTCTTGGAAAAAAGTAAGAACACAATAATAAATATGATACAACTAAATGGAAAAAGGTAGATAAAAAGTTAATCAGCACAGGATCCCCAAAAAAGAGAATGTAATTATCAGAAAACCCCACAAATCTTTATTAACTAATAAGCAGTGTATTAAAAACCGGACCGGACGGGTTAACCCGTGAACCGGTGACCGGTCCGAGTTATGAGGAGAAGTAGTGCAGACCGTGAAACGTCCAAACCGTAGCGAACCGGACTAACCCGGCCTGAACCGGCTCAACCCGGGTTACTTATAAAAAAAATTTCTTATAAACTGATGCCATTTTGCTTCCCTTTTTGCTGTTCTGAACTTCATTTATAGTGTCTCACAATCACAGACTCATCATATTGTAATTATGATGGGATTTAGAAATTTTAATTATGATAGTTTAATATTTGCATCATATTGTTTTGATTTATTTATAAAGATACTGTACATATAACTGATTACAACTATTCAACACTAACACACATACAAAAATGATCCACAATTATGGGATCAGTTACATAGACCCATTCAAAATGCTTGCAATATGGAATATATATTTTTATTAGCCCCGGTCTAACCTACCGGTTGACCCTCGGTCTGACCCACTGACCCTTGACCCTCCACCTCGACCGGTTCACTATCCGGTCTGATTTTTTATTCCTTGCTAATAAGTATCATTGAATGACAAATTTCAGTATAAAAAGTACAATAAGTCTATACTGCTGCTTACTTGATGTTATTGAAATATTTTTGGATTACACCGTCCAAAAAAAACAAAGAAAGAAATATTTTTGGATTACATTCCTTTATAATCTTATATAATAATATTTCCAAAAAAAAAAAACTCCCTTATCCCTTATGAAGATAATTAGATATGGAGAAATCATTTGCAAGTGCAACAATATAGGAAGCAATTGTTGGAAAGTGTAAACATGTTCAATGACACCTACTATGAGAAATTACGTTATAAGAAAACTATATATAATCGTAATTTATGGATACCTTCCAAACAATTTATAACTAATTTTCATAGTTTGCAAATACAATGCACGTTAAGGAAGATACTTATGTCAAGTTTTAAGATCCATTTTGTCAAATTCTTCAATCATATGTGCCTATATGTCTTATTTTTGAAATAATGCTGTGAAACTATGAGTCCACATTAAATAAATTGAATACACATGACCTTGTGTAATTGGATAACTTGAAGTAATAGATATAATGAACGTGATATGAGTATAGTTTTTACGTTAAACATACAGTTCTTGGTTATTACCAATTTATTATTGAGTTTTCAAAGCTTATACATTATCCATAATTTACAGACGCATTAATTTTGCGGATGGATGACCGGTTAATGCACCAAATCTGCAATATGTTCGTTGCCAAGGGTAAGTGTGATACATATCTTTGAATCCAAATACAAATAAGATATGTTCTAAAGCATTGATAGTAGAAGAAATTAAAGAATATGTCAAATTAGTTTTCCTCCAAATGATTCGATGAACCCTCAAAATATATATCATGGCATGACATCCTTTGTTGCCTACCTTTCCTATGCCGTTTTATGATGAATAATAACCCAATATTTGGTGTTGAAGCTCAACAAATGTAGTTGGGAGAGTAAGAAATTTGAGAAAAAGACCATTAGGTCCCATAATGAGAAATTTTTGGGTTAAAACAATGGATAGTCTTCAATGACTTTTTAATTAAATAGCATTAAAGTTTGTATCCGGGTAAGAGTTTAAGAGTTCAATCTCGCTTATATACAACTATATCAATCGCTATTGAACATGTGATTTTCCTTTGTCTGCTTGGATGGAGAGAAAATGAGAGAGGAAAGAAAATGGGGGACGAAAAATATTTTCCCTTACTTGGATGGAGAGAAAATGAGAGAGGAAAGAAGAACATGGAGGAAAATTGGGTATGTCTCACGTCCCATTTTCTTTCCAAGTTTTCTCTCAATAAGTGGAGAGATCTGGGGGAGAAAACATATTGCGACACTTGCCCCTGCTCAGCCTACACCCTGCGTCACTTTTCTTTTTCATTTTCTAATGCTTCAATTGGTTTCTCCTTTGCTCAGTTCCACGTCTTCTCAATACAAACAATGTTGCGGTTTATTTTAAAAAAGAAAAAAGAAAAAAAGCAATGTTTAAAAGGGTTGTTTTATTAATTTGTTATAATACTTTAATCCTTCCATCTTTATTAATTAGTAATAATGTTGGATAATTATAATTTATTTATTTAATTATTTAATTCTTTAAAATAAAATCACTTGTTATTATATATTTTTTAAAAGTAACAGTTAATATATAATTTAAGTTTAAGTTAATCTTTATCTTATAAAATAATATTTTTGTCAGTGTAACATCTAATTTAAATATAATTTTTTTAATATAGAAGTAAGGGTATTTTAGTCACCACATATTTACTTATTTTCTTTTCTCTCAGTTTTATTTCACTCATCAAAGCAATGAGAGTGATAACATTTTCTTCCCACTTTTCTCTCCTTCCCATTTTCTCTCATCTCATTTTCTTTCCTCTTTACTTTTTCTTTCATCCAAATAGACCATTAAGTGGCATGAATTTTTTTATAAGAAAAATTCATGAGTTCAATCATGCCATACCTTTTATTTTTATTTTTTTTAATTAAAGGGACAAACTTTGCATAAACACACACTTCTAATTTATAATGGTATTTTCATGTAAGTTGGTCAGTCACATGCCTTTCCAAACAAACAAATAAAAGGAGAGTATGCAATAATGTAGTGAGAATTGAGAGATGGAATACCAATATACTACACATAAAAAATTATTTCATCATATATTACACCTGAAGTCGTTCTTCAGGTGAACGGATTTCAAAAATCAAAGAACGACTTCTTTGATTTGACCTTTTTTATATATATATTTTGTACAATTTTTGTTTTATTCCCTCTCCTCATACGATTATTTTGAAATGTATAAAACTTACTTCTAAAGCATAATGACTTACAAAATATAAGACTTTTCTACTACAAGTAATTTAATTAAATTAAGAAGATAAATTAACTAATCTAAAAGAGAATTTATTCTAAACCACCTTAATCATCTTTTTATAATTACCTCCATTTTTGTTACTTGATTATTGTTAAAGGAGTACAATGGAAGTAATTTAGGTAAACATTGAAAAAAAATTTGATTGCAGAGGAGTTATGCAGGGTAACGATTAATTCTCATTCAACATGCTCTAATTGCACTAATTATTGAGACAGAGTTGTACGAGACCAACGAAATATCTTACCTGCCATTAGAGAGCAAAGATTTAATATAAATCCTCAACCTGCCCCACCAACAACTAAGTTGCATCGGCCAGAAATTCCTCGCGATAGACCAAGCAAGCGACGTGGCGGTTACTTATCTATCCAACCACAAGTTGAAATCAAAATGTAAGCAAACTAGAGTCACCAAATTTTAATCAGCTTCATTACATGGCATCATCATCATCCCCTTTCACATCTTTCGACCATGTTCACCATGAACTTCAATTCACGTCACCGTCATTCTCATCCCCTTCCAATCCTAATCAATTTTCATCGTTCACATCTTTACTGGATGGTGATGCATTATTTTCGGCTGAATATAATGCTTCTACTTCTGAGTGTGTTGGACCATCAAATGAAGTATTTATCACACATCAACCCTCTGTTCATTTGAATGATTCCCCTTGGTTTGATTTGAATATGCCAAGCTCTCACCCAAATGATACCCTTCAATTTCAACAACATGACATACAACAACAACGGCCACAACGTATGAGCTAGGAGGAGGGGAACCAAATGTGGTACGTGCAGTTAAGGGTGGGAATAGCCCAGCCGGCCTGTCAGGGGCCTACGGCCTGTCCTGTTTATTATCAGGCCAGCCTCAGGCTCAGGCTTTTTTTAGGCCTGTTAAGCTTAAGAGGCCAGGCCTAAGTTGAAAAATAAGCCTGTTAGGCCTGACAGGCCGGCCTGTTAGACAATATATGTATTTTATTTACTTTTATATTATAACATTTATTTTTATTGTATATAACATTATAATTGGTCAATATGAAATTAGCCAATGGAGATTTTGCTGAAGGATGTGGCTTTGTGCCTTTTTTCTTGTTTCTTAATGACTTGAACATTATGGTCTTTTGTCATTGCTATTATTGTCTTTTTTTCTTGTTTATAATGACCGTATTGATTTCATTTGGATGGATTTAATGCTTTTAAGGCAAAACTGATGTATTTTGGATAAGATGGAGTGTTTTAAATAATGTAGGCTTGTTTAAAGTTATAGGCCTATTTGTAGGCCTGTTTTTACGGCCTGTTTAAGGCCTGTTAAAATAATGGCCTGTTTTCGGCCTGCTGCAATATTTTGGCCTGTGGCCTGTTAGCCTGCAAGCCTGTTTGATATATAGGCCTGTTAGCTTGTATAAATTAACAGGCCAAGCCTGTCAACAGGCCAGGCTTAGGCCTGAAAAATGGCCTGTGATAGGCCACAGGCCAAGCTCAGGCCTCCTTTTCACAACACAGGCCTGACCTGGCCTGTTCCCACCCCTACATGCAGTCACTATTTATAAGGTAATATAATTTTTATTTGTTATGAACTTTATTATTAGTTTTAATTTATATGTTATTTTAAATTTGAAATAATATGCACTTTATCAAAATTATGTGTCATTATTTGTGTTTTATGTAACTATTACTATCATGTCCTTTTAATACAAGACTTCTTAAGAAAGCTAGTCTTAAAAATATATGACGTTAATTTTTTTTCAATGTTTATCTAAATTACTTCCATTATACTCCCATAACAATAATCAAGTAACAAAAACGGAGGAAATTATAAAAAGATGATTAAGGTGGTTTAGAAGAAATTCCCTTTTAGATTAGTTAATTTATCTTCTTAATTTAATTAAATTATTTGTCGTCAAAAAGTCTTATATTTTGCAAGTCATTTTGCTTTAGAAGTAAGTTTTCTACATTTCAAAATAATCATACAGTAGGGGAGGAGAGGGAATAAGACAAAATTTGTACAAAATATATAAAAATAGGTCAAATCAAAGAAGTTATTCGTCACGTGAACGAGTTCTTTGATTTTCAAAAATAATTAACTCTTTGATTTTCGAAAATCATTTATCAGAAAAGCGACTTCAGGTATAATATATGGGAAAATAATTTTTTATATGTAATATATTGATAATTTTTTTTTTTTTTGTCGTACACAGGTAAAAATGCCGAGGTTGGGGTGTGAAATGGAAGGAAGCAAATAAGGTATTGTGGGAGTTTAACTTTCGCGTCTGACATAAATGGGGTCCCAAACATGTTAACCTAATTGGCACGCTTTCCTTTATTATGCATCCACTCCTTTCCTCACGCTCATTTGGTTTTTGAATTCCCATCCTCATTGGTCATTGCTGTTGCTAGTATGCAGAAAATGACATCCCACAAATTCAAATTTTTAAAAAAATATTTGCTTTTTTTTAAATTAAATACTCAACTTTTTACTCGAAAAATATTACAAATTCAAAATTCTTGATAAAAATCTATGTTGTAATCATAGTAATTTATTTTTACACTTTTATGAGATGTTTGTTTTTATCTTTAGTTTTGTAAACCTTGGGCATTTTCTCTCTTGGTTAAATTAAAGTATAGCATAGAGATGCTTGGCCGCCTTCAACAATGATAATTTTTACATTTCAAAATCAAAATTGAAAAGTAGAGGTCATGACTCATGACAGACCATGCTCAGTCAGGGGGCAATTGGGAATTGTCAACAAATCAAGCTTTTTGGATGACTAGAATTCAGAAGCGTATGGGTCTTGAAAGGGAAATTAGAGATGTCTCTATATAGTATACACTCCATTTATTCACATGAAAGTTTATTATTTTTATTATTATTTCTGTAATATGGTAACATAAACATTCCCTATGTCTTTATTATTGTTACGTGGTGTGTTTGACACTACAAGTCAGTATTATATTTTAAATAAAGCATGCTATTTGTTTTTTTTTTAACATCTTTTAACTTTTCTGTCATATTTTGGTGATTATTAATTTTAAAATTTTGGATAGTCGAAATTCAAATTTTCAAACTGTCATTTTGTAAATGATAAATATTACTTTTTAGATGTGACTTATAAGATCACACTTCCTTCATCCATTCGCTACTGACTTGTCTTAGTTTGAATTTTCATTTTATTCACAAATATATGTTCTTTTGTAAATTTCATGGAATTCCCATTTTGTTCTTATATGTATTTTCTGTTCTAAATTTCAAGAGATTTCCATTTTGTCCCTAAGTATACATTTTTTTTCAAGCTTCTGTTTAAGATTTTCTTTTCGCCCAAGCTTTTGTTGAGTATCGCTTGTTTTTTGACGGAAAAAAAGGGTATCGCTTGTTTTCAATAGTTTCCTTTTAGATTGAGGGCATTAAATATTTAAATGGGGCTAGGTAAGGACTAAAAAAAGTACATCATCAAACGAGGGCAAAACTGTAAAAACAATTAATTTGTACATATAGTTGATAATACATATATTTTGCTTCTGCCTTGTGCTTTATTTTCCTATGAGGACAACAAAATTCATATGGACAAAACATATAAAAAGTATAAAAGTATCTAAAATTTAAAAATTAAAGGAATTCAAATCTAGATTATAATGCCCAAAATTCATATGGAATCTAGATACATGGAATATGTACTATAAACCTATGAGCCATGAGTATTAATTATTAATTAACACTACAATAATCACTCCCCCATCCTAAATATAAGATCACTTTGACTTTTTTTATGGGGATTAAAGAAACCAAATAGACTACTTAATTTTACCGTATCTTACATGTAATTGTATTATATGATAGTTTATAAATAAAGTAAATTAATTCTGAGGAAAAAAGATAAATATATACATTTTAAAGTGATTAATTTTGCATTGTTAATTACTCCAGAAAGTACTCCCTCTATCCCATAATATAAGGTCCATTTTTTTGAATAATTTTATTCAAAATATAATGTCTTATTTGACTTTGTTTGAGTAATAAATGCGTTTTCCTCTTTTTACCCATGCATTAATTTTCCTACACATTCTCTTTCATTTTCTTTTCATAATTACCCTCTCTCTTACTCAATCATAAATAAGGACATTTTTTAAAAAAATGATATATTTCCTACACATTTATTGTTTTTAACTAACTTTAATTAATTTTTAATGAACTCACAATTCGGTTAAAAAAATCTTAGATATTGGGACTGAGGGAATAGTACTATTAGACTACTAGTAACTATGAATTTGATCAAAGTAGAAAAAAAGAAATGGTTAAGGTGCAAATTCACTCCGGAAATATAAAAAAATCTCGTATTCGCCCCGGAAGTATTTTTCATAGCAAAGCAGCATTGGAAGTACCCAAACATAGTAATGTAGCTCTGGAAATACCCAAATCTAGCTCAATATAACCCTAGGTGCTCAGTTAATGGAGGGGAAGATTGTTACGATTCAGTACTTCCATGTAGGGCTGTTCAACACTGTCCCGTCCCGTCCCGGCCATTTCGGGACGGGACAAACCGGGACGGGACAGAGTGCAGCTTCGGGACGGGACGGGACTCGGGACGGGGTAGTCCCAATCCCGTCCCGTCCCGAATATATATGTTCATATTTTTTTTAAAAAAATACATGTGTCATCTGTCTCATGTATGAGTATATATGACTTTTTTTAAAAAAAATATAACTATAACTTCTAAACTAAGTTCCAACCATTCATCGATCTTAAATTTCTCGTCCGCCACCACTATGCTCTATGTGTAACATATTACATTTGAAGTTTTTTTCAAACCCTATTTAAATGTGTAATTATTGCTACTTTTTTTGCTTTAATTATTATGTTTTTGGTTTATTATGTATTAATATGGAGTGCTCATGGCACTGGAGTAGATTTAATTATGCTACAAAATCACCCACCAAGTGTGTTGCTCTGTAAAAAAAAAGATTTTTGAGTTGATTTTTTTTAATTGGGAAAAAATTTCGGGACAAGGCCTGTCCCGTCCCGATCGAGACCTGGACAAGTTCGGGACGAGACGGGACGGGGTCGTCCAGATCCCGTCCCGTCCCGTGAACACCCCTACTTCTATGGCTAAATTGAGCCACAAAATACTTCAGGGTAATACAAGATTTTTTTTTATATTTCCTGTTGGATTTGCACCTAACCAAAAAGAAATAGGAAGCATATTGATATTATTATACGTCATTTTTCTTTTGCTTGGCTCTAATATTGTATGAACAGTTGACTCAGATACGGCCGCTCTATTAATATCCCTATATCACGCGTATGAACAGAACACCTTCCAATTTTAAATTCAAACAAAGTTGAAATATTTAAAACATATTCAGACCCATTAGTCAAAATTGCAACAACCCATTGGCCATTGCAACGAATATTTAAATATCCCAACTAAAAAGAAAAAACAAAAAACACTTAAAACAGATCACGCGCCATCACGCGCTCCCCAATTAGTTGAAATCGCCATTACACTATGCATGAACTGTTTCCTATTCGACCTTGGCTTAAGCTTTAGCAATGGCACTCACAATCACAAACAAACAAAGCTCATAAATTTATGGCTTTGAAATCCAAAGTCCAAACAAAATCAGAGAATAAAAGCTCACAAATCCAAAATGCCACTAACTTCTTCACTCTCTCTCTCTCCCCCCCTTCTCTGTGTGAATAAATTTTCGTTTCTTCTTCTCTCTCAGGAAACAAATTCCCATCTTTCCGTTGATTTCGCTCTTCTGTTGCCTGTTCAAACAAACCCCATTAGCTCCTTCTTCCCGCAATTCCCGCTAAAGAGCCAACAAAGCAATACAGAACATTCCTAATCTCCCATTTGCTTGCTCTATACGGAGTATAAAAACTCGTTTCCTTCTTATACTGTTGTAATCTCACTCTCCAATTTCTACAATCGGAACGGATCTGAGCAGAAATCGAATTTAGCGCCTAAATTTCACTCTTTGATCCTATGCTTCTTCTGTACTGATAACGTTGATCGATGGGTTGTGTGAATGCGAAGCAGGCGGTGTCGGTGACGCCTGCGATTGACTACTCCGGTGTGCTACGTGGCAATGCGGGAACGGGGAATTCGGGGAGGAAAATGGGAGAGTCGGAGAATAAGAAGAAGAAGAAGAAGAAGAGTAGTGGTGAGTCAGTGAGCGAGTTGGGTGAGTCAGGAAGGGCGAGTTCAAATGGAGGAGGTTGTGACTCTTATAGTTTCAGATTGGGGAATCTGCAAAAGTATGTAGAAGGAGAGCAAGTAGCAGCTGGTTGGCCTGGTTGGCTTACCGCCGTTGCTGGTGAAGCCATTCAAGGTTGGGTCCCACTAAAAGCTGATGCTTTTGAGAAACTTGAGAAGGTTGATTTTTTTTGCTAATCCTACTCGCAATTTCTAGTCCGCCATTGTTCCTTTTTTGTGGTTGCATTCTCAGATAATGTTTTATCCAAAGTTTTTGTTTTGTCTAGTAGTTGATTTGGAAATCGGAATATCCTGGTAAAGTATAGAAGCTTGATGCTTCTGTGTTATTGACAACGAGTTTATGCATAAGGGAATCACATTTATTGGTATAGGAAACTTTGGAGAAGTAAAAAAAAAAAAAAAAAAAAAATCTTGTGCGTACAAAATTGTTGTTGTGTAGACTTTTATGCTTATATAGGTATAGTAGTAGTAAGGATGACTCCTCAGAATCTATGGGGGAATTCGAGCAGAACTGAAGGGTTTACTTCTGTCATGTAAATTTTGCTTCGATTTCTATTTAAATTATTGCATGCTGTCTAACTGCTGGTTCTGCTACTTGTAGTCATTATTCTGACATTCACTGTGTTTGTAAATGGCATGAACAGATTGGACAAGGAACATACAGCAGTGTCTTCCGAGCGAGGGAACTTGAGACGGGGAAGATAGTTGCTCTGAAGAAGGTGCGGTTTGACAACTTTGAGCCCGAAAGTGTTAGGTTCATGGCTCGAGAAATAATGATTCTCAGAAGGCTTGATCATCCAAACATTATAAAATTGGAGGGCTTGATTACTTCCAAATTGTCCTGTAGCATATATCTTGTATTCGAGTATATGGAACATGACATTACAGGGCTCTTATCTTCCCCTGATATCAAGTTTAGTGAGCCGCAGGTATGCCAGCTGTCCATTGACATGATGAATAATAAGTTTATAACCGGTTACCTGGAAATTCTATGAATCTGTTTGGAGACAACGATTTTGTCTGTTATATGTTTCTTTATTTCTCATACATCATATTGAGGACCAAGCGGTCATCTTTACCAAAAATAAAAGTGAACAAATGAGGCACTCAGATCTGAATTAAATATTGCTGTGATGCATTCTTTTTTGTTGTTTTATCTAATTGAACATGTCATTTTGTGGATACAGATTAAATGCTACATGAAGCAGTTGTTATCTGGACTTGACCATTGTCATTCACGAGGAGTAATGCACCGTGACATCAAGGGATCTAATCTTCTAGTGAATAATGATGGGATACTGAAGGTAGCTGATTTTGGACTGGCGAACTTCTCAAATCCTGGGCACAAACAGCCCCTCACTAGTCGTGTAGTTACATTGTGGTACCGTCCTCCTGAACTTTTACTGGGTTCAACTGACTATGGTCCTTCTGTGGATCTCTGGAGCATTGGCTGTGTATTTGCTGAATTACTTGTCGGGAAGCCTATCCTTCAGGGGAGAACAGAGGTATTGACGTTTTCAATATGTGTGGGTTTTATACACTCCCTTTTGTTACTGTACGTGATGATCATGATCCTACGCTCCCTTCCACCCAATGATGCAAGTTAGTGTCCTTGAAGTATTGCAATTTAAACTTACAAAAGCAAACCTGGCTAATAGAATGATTTTCATGTTAAAAGAGTACATGATATAACTGATTGCTATTGTATACGAATTTGCGAATATGACTACGCATCAACAATACAAACTAATTTATTTGCAGGTGGAGATGCTAAATCTTAATTACACGTGTCCTTGGAAACAACTTATTTATCTGCATGATACTTTAAGTTAGAAATATGGCTTTACATACCCACCCGCATAAACCTTCATTGTAGTCCCCATCTTATGAAATGGAATTGGATACAAAGAAAAATGGAATTATGCTAAAGATTGTAATAATTATTTCATTTATTTTATATTCAAGAAGGTTACAAATCTTGTTATCACTTCTTTGAAGTTATCTGGATGAATTGGCTAATGGTCAATGATAAATAAAAAAAAATATTTCCTTATTATGTTTCAATTTTTCTGTCAATGCCATACTCGATTCACTCCTATTTTACATGCAGGTTGAACAATTGCACAAAATCTTCAAGCTATGTGGCTCTCCACCTGAAGAATACTGGAAAAAGTCTAAACTCCCTCATGCAACGTTGTTTAGGCCACAGCAACCTTATAATAGTTGTCTCCGTGAAACCTTTAAAGATCTGCCTCCAACTAGTGTGAACTTGCTGCAGACTCTTCTTTCCATTGAACCATACAAACGTGGAACTGCCTCCTCTGCTCTCTCATCAGAGGTAGTTTAACCTGCAACTTCGTTGGCTATTCTTGAAATGCATTCATTTGACATAATAGTGGGCATGGGAAACAATGTAATGTCTTAAAATCATCTGTGCTGGAGAATCCACAAGTCTCTCTAATTTCATACCTACCATTTTAATTTTGATTGTACACTCTGAACATAGTTTTTTCATGCATCCGTGTATGCTATGATGTCAAATTCTTTGTTGCATTAGTCATGGAACAAATTCATCACACATACGTAAACTTTCACTGAACTTGGAGTATTCTTGCCTGATTAAGTTATCAAATTATTCAGTATTTCAAAACAAAGCCACACGCTTGTGAACCATCAAGCTTGCCGGTATACCCACCTAGCAAGGAGATCGATGTGAAACAACGGGAGGAATCAAGGAGGTGAGATCTTATCCTCTTTGTATGTTCTTTAAATAGTTATGGAAAAAGAGAGGCTTACTTGGGTTTGTGTCAGCATGTGCTGTTAACATTTGACTCTAAGCTGTTGTTGTCAGAAAATCTAGGATGGAGTATCCATCTAGTCTAGTTCTTGACATTAGAATCCTTGGTATAATGGATAGTTTATATTAGTTCTTTTTGTCTTATGTCATATTAAATTATGAATGTAAATATTTGAGCAGTAGATATCTTATGAAATTATTGATTTAAATCTGCTACTGCAAGTAGAAATTTATGCTTGTGGTAGATGACGATGATAAAGCTGTGTGCTTCTGAAAATAACACAAACAAAGCAATGGACAGTTTCAGTTCCAAGGAGACTGGAATAAGCGATAGGTTTATTTCTCTCTCCCTCTCTCTGTAGGAATGGGCATGTTTTGGGGAGATTTACCATCTAAGGTTGTGAAGTTGATACGTAGTAAAACCTTTATAGTTTTAGTGGTATCAGACATAATGAACAGATTTTTAGTCTACGCAATTTTCAATAACATTAGCATAGATTGCTTGTCAGCTCTTATTTAAACAGCTGCAATGGACTTGTAGGAAAAAGGTTGGTGGAAGAGCACGTGGACCTGAAACAAGGAAACCATCAAGAAAGCCATCAGGATTCAACAAGCTAGTCCCAGCAGAGGTCTATTCCACTTTCTCTCTTCCTTCATTGTGTTTCATCTTATGTGCATACACTAAAATCCACGTGAAGGGTCTGGTTGCTAGGGAAAGTAAAATCTCATTGAATGGTTTGATGCCCTTTTACAGGATTTGGCAAGTCAAACCCAGAAATTCCAAAGGGTAAATAGCAGGTCATTCAACATCCTTAAAGAAGGGAGCATCAATGCGGGAAAAGAGGAACCAAAGCCATCTAGTGGTAAACCAAATGATGCCTCACATACTAAGAATGCATCTCAAGAAGATATTCCCTTTTCTGGGCCATTGCAAGTTTCCACATCAAGTGGCTTTGCATGGGCAAAAAGACGGAAAGATGACATTTCAATAAGATCCCACTGTCGATCTATTTCAAGGGGGCATATTGTCAACCCATTAGAGTCTTCTGTACCAAATTCAATGAATAGCTTCGATTCCAGAAACATGGAAAATAAGGATTGTCTGGGACGCTCCAACTCTCGGAGTCATGATCCACTTGAGATCCCTAAGCTTTCCATGCAAAATCAATGGAGCAAGTTTGATCGCCCAAATTCTTTTGACGCTTCTGACGAATACCACTCACAGGAGCTATCTATGGCCCTATATCATAGGGATGATTCAATATCCAAGAGAAGTAACCTGGTAAGTTAAATAGAAGCCAGATCACATTGATAAATGATACTCGTGTGTCTCTTTCTTCATATTATTCTGCCCCCATTTAAAGATAGGGAATCTTGTGTTTCCATGAAAAAATTTCAAAATGATATCTTGAAGTATGGTTATCGAAATTTAAAACCAGAAGAAAGCCTGAATTTATTGAATAGTTGAATGACTTTAATTTCTTGCTAACATGAGAATTGAAGTAAATGATCTCCTTTATGGATGGTTGAGTATCTAGTTAATGTCTCGACTGTTAATTGGACAATGGAAGAAGGCAGTAGTAAAGAAAATGAATTTATTTGAAGTTCGTTGATACCCATTTTCTTTTCAAATCAAATTTTAACTTGCTCATTTAACATTGCAAATGGATAAAAATTTCACTTACAATCAGTACATGGGTAGAATTTATAGATCTGAATCTGAAGTTAAATTTATACATGTGCTTAAATATAAATTCTTTTACATTGTACCAGGATCAAGCAGAGAAGGTTGAGTTTTCAGGACCCCTGCTATCTCAAATGCATACTGTTGATGAGCTCTTGGAAAAACATGAGCGCCACATCCGCCAAACAGTCCGAAGATCTTGGTTTCAAAGAGGTGGGACAGCTAAATGAAAAAGAAAAAAAATAATTCCACAATCGGTTGGTTTTCAAAAAGTAGAAACATATAATTACACATTAGAAGCGTTTGATTGTTTTGTTTTTCTCTCCATTGTTCTTAAATATCTTGTGAAAAACCACTAATCAAAAGCTGGTTGTCTGAACTCTGCATGGAGAGTACTCGAGCTATAAATTGTTAGATGTGCCACAAAATGAAACACCCATTTTAAAAAAAATTTCATTGACTTATTGTACAACCAACTAGTATGTTACATGTAGCTAAGAATTCTTAAATATGTTTCATTTCATCCTGACATTATCTCTGGATTGCAGGTAAGAAGCAAGGGAAGCAAGTATAATGCTAATTGCTGAGGTATTGAAGAAGGAAGGGGGCTAATTGCTTTGAGGTATTGAGGAAGGAAAATGATAATACACCCCTCCTCTCCCCTGCACATCAGATCAGGTTTGGATAAGCTTAAAATAAGTGCTTTTGTGCGAGGCATAACTCCTCCCATATATTCACCTCTTATCGTTCAAGATCACTTAAATAAGTTAATTCAAACATGCACGGTACAAGAAATCCCTTTCCAGTAAGAGAAGACCAGCTCTCCATCCCTCCAATCACAGTGCTATAAGCAACAAATAAACTGAAGAGTTAACAAAGACGCAGTATCCAACAGCATTCATTGTTGGGAAACTGGAAACTTGAGGAAACGTACCCCTTTCAGCCTTCAACTCGTGCTTCCTAGAACCTGATACCAGGGGTAAAAATGAAAGGTTTTTGACAGAATTTCTTTCCCTTCTTAAGTTTTGTTTATATTTCTGTACGATCCAAACCACGTTCCTGACGTGCCCTTGTTGACTTCTTCATCTACTTGCAACTTTCATCCGGCAATGTATATATAGATCTGCCATGACTGGCTTGAGGTTAGAAGAAATCCAATCAACTATTTAGTCGAACATTCACCATATTCTCAAGAAATTCTGTTATAGAGTAACTTTTTTGGGGGAACAATTATCTGATGCTGTTTTAGATTTGAGTAGTGTCAAGGTCCAAAAAAGATGTTGGAGTGGTGGGAAACACGAGAACAAGGATAAATTTTCGAATGCAACTTTTTTCATCTACAACGAATCATATTTTGAGGCTTTTAATGTTCTTTTTCGCAGGAATCACGTGCATGAAAAAAGTAAGATCAAATCTCCATAATTCGGGCTTGGCCCAACCTACATTTTTTGGATCCAGAAATGCAGCCCATTGCACCAATAATTTTAAAACAAAGACTTAACTTCTTTCAATCTGACATTGATACGTATTTTTCAAACTCTAGAATGACAGACAAAGAACGTTATCATGTTTCTCTTTGTTTGACCCCATTTCTTACAAGTTGACATTGCTGACCATTGAAGGGTGAATTCTCAAATCAAACAAACCCTAAATTCCAAAAGTATAAGATTGAGAAGCCTTATCTAACGAACAAAGGCCAAGGAGATGGCCTCTCATCCAGGGTTTTTGGACGTAAAGGATCACATTTTCACTTTTAAAAAAATTAAAATATGTTTTGTTATCTTTTATACAGAATTTTTTTTCCTGCTAAGAAACGTGTAACTTTTATTAAAATTAAATGAACTTCACAAATCTATGAGTGATATAAATACTATTTCTGATGGCTAAATGTTATTATAATAAGGCTTACTAACCAATAGGGGTTGGTCTTAATAGAACATGCTATAATGGCTTAAACACGATGTCACTTGTTTGAATTCATGTGAATGGAGAAAAACATTTTTGACAGAGTTATCATTAATTGAGGTCGGCAATGTTTGAATATTAACTTCAAGGTATAAAATATTGGCAAAAAAAAATGTGAGGTGAGAAAAATCGGATGAAGATATGAAAGGTGAGAAGGATGTGAGTGGAAAAAGTGGGAAAAGTAAGATATTAGACAGAAGAGAATGGTCATGAATAAGGTGAGAAGGAATAGAGAGGAAAAGAAGTGGGAAAATATGGTAGTAGACAAAAGAGAAGGGTTATGAGTTGGAATGGAGTTAAGCTTTTGTCGCCATGTTGCAAAGTGAAATGATGAGGTTGGTTGTTTCATTAAGCACAAGCATCCACCACATTATATTACAATTTCGAAAATAGAGGGAGCAACTAGGGGACACACACACACACACACCTCACTTCCATATATTTGATCCTAATGCCGTCATTATCAGCAGTTAATCAGCCCCTCTCCTAAAGCATTCATCCACATTAATCCATGCATGCACCATCTTACACATTACTTTGATTATCTATGTCTGGGAGGGACCACTCCCCCTAATCCATACATCAATTCAGAATTTGACCCTACTATCATGACACCAGTATAATTTCCCAACCCCCTCCCAAAAACAAAACACAAAGTGGTACTTACACAATTATTATAAAAATATAATCTAAATCAATGTTCTATAACTCAAGCATTCATTATGTTTATAAAGAATTCGAACTCACAACCCTACACTTAATTTTTTTTTTTTAAAAAAAAGAGTTTGTTATTATCATGCTGCAAAAACAGATATAATCTACAAATTGAACTATTTATAAGCATAAAGATTGTAACAAGTAAAAAAGTTTCCCCTCATAATACACTAACAATTTTACTCTTTAGTCTCATCATATTAAATATCCTTTTGTAATAATTTTTTTTTTTTTAATTTTAGGGACAACTATTGATGGTGGCTTGATATTATAAGTGGGATTAACATCTTAATATGATCTCCAACGTACACGAAAGTCTTCTTACCATGAGATTAGAAGACCATTAGTGCTTTGTAACATTTTTCTACCCATTTGAAAAGGCTTCAGCATCATTACATCACCTATTAGGTGTTTTTGGTTATTTTATGAAAAAACAATCAAAACTACGTTTTCAACTCAAGAGTTAAAAACTACGTCCATGAAAAAACAATCAAAACTACTTCCATGAAAACACGATTTTGGTGGTTTCTAACTGAAAATCAGACAAAGCAATGGGAGAAAATCCACAAGCCATCAGTGAGACACATTTTTTTTTTATTTGGTCTGTACAAATATATGGGGCCACGTCTATATGTAATACATATAGACATAAGCATATGGAGATATGCCCCACGTTTAGTGCAGTAGTACAGAACATAAAAAAATGTGAAAGGACATGAATGTATACATAATAATTGAGAATGCATAGGAAGAAGTGGAGGCCAAATCATTCTTTTAATATGCTCTGCTCAGTCTGATATATGAAACCTGAAGAACCACAGATTGTTACTCTCATCATCTTCACCACTTCTTCTCACATTCTTCTTCATTCTCACACCCTCACATGGCTTCCACACACACTCTCTGTCTCCCTAATCATTTCACTGGTCCCCACTACTTACTATATCTCACCCTTCATTTGTTTGACTTTCTGGCCACTATCTCATGGTGGACAGGGAGCCACGTGGCATACATCCATTGTCTAGTTATGTCTTGTTAGAGCATCATGTACCTTTGATTGGAAGGCACATTCAATTGAGATTGCTGAGCAACCCTCCTCTGGGTTCTTCTTCCTCATTCAATATTCCTTTCATATATAATAAACTATTCTGACATCAAGGCTTCCTTCAAATTTCGGATAAATATTTCAAATTTTAAACCCACAAAAAAAAATGTAACTTGTTGTACCTTTGCTTGTAAGATAATTTTTTTTAGCTTTACAGTGCAAAGTGAATTTCAAGTTACCATACCATGCATCAAATTTTCCCCCAGCAAAGATAAAAAAGTAGTCAGGTGCTTGGCAAATGTTTAATACACAATTTCTTAGTGAGGTAAGATTATGATTTGAGATAGCCCAATGATCACTCAGTATAATAATGGACATGGATGCTATTCTTCAAGGTAGGGTGTGGTTAGATAAGAGAAATCATGATTTGTTTAAATAATCAATGGCCAGTTTTTTTAAAATTTAAAACGACTTTAGAAAATTTTAACACATTAATTATTAAGAGAAATTAAGTCAATAATAAAATTTTCCTGAATAAAAAAACCTTTTTTTAAACTATTTTAATGCGCTATTTCAAATAACTTATAAAAATATGATATTTTGATTGGGTAGTAAGCGGCCCATTCCATATAAGAAAAAAAATACAAGTTCGAGTAAAGGAAGCACGAAGCACACTCGTTGGAATGGAGTTGGAATGGATGAAAAGTAAAAGTATATTGTTGTCTAAGGTTTGAAATAGATAAATTTCAAATATAGTGACATGAGAATATTGTTGATCCAATAAAACATAATAAAGCTTTTTTTCAATACATCATTCATGTATTTAACTTAAATTCTTTGGATAACTCCCTCATACTTTACAGTTTTAACAACTTTTGTTTATATTTAAGTCTAGTTAATTTTTTTTAATCCGAAACAAATTGGTTCAAATTGATTGACACTAAACATATAATTGGCGTCTGCTAATTGTTAGTTTGGATGGGAATGCAAAGATATGGAGGCACACAGGATCACGCAGTGATTGGTGCCTTGCCTTTTTGAGATAACACAACTGTCTCACCTTTTTCTATATCTTTCTATCTGCTTTCCCTACTCTCTCCAGTCATCCCGTTCTATTTTCGCAATATCATTATCGTTAATTCATTATAACTTGCCATAAATTTTAATTATATTTGCCTCACTTTTAAAAATATGTATTGTTGAAGGAGAAATTCTTACATAAACCAGTTTTACTATGTCACATGTAGTCTAACCGATAAATATACAACACTTCAGCAAATTTTAATCCTAATTGGCATAAAACAATATTAGCCAAAAAATCAATCCAATTTCAAGAGGGAAAAAATGTAAGAAAAAATTATTTTGATTTTCCAGCTTATATTATTGTGTGGCAATGAGTATTAAAATTTGATTAATAGTATTGTTTTTTTATTAGTTAGATCACAAGTGATATTATAAACTGGCTTCACACAAAAATGAAAAATCTCTCTTGTTAAAGCTACAGAAAGCTATGCATTCAATAAAGAAAAATATTGTCCCTAATACGAGAGACAATATATATAATGATTATATCATGGCACTTGATTTTTTTCTTCTATATTTTATTAAAGAAAAATATTATTGTACGAAAAACAGTAAATATGTTATTGAAATATAACATGTGCATGAAAGGGGGAAAAAATAAAACAAATCAAAACAAAGGTATAACTTGGATGCATTTCCGGAGTCGCTTTCCATAGCCAAGGCTAACATCTTTTTGTAGGATATGATGAGGCTGAGTGCGTAAAAAGGCCTTCGATGTCACACCCCAATTTTCTAATTAGTAATATGACATGTGTGTGTGCATGTTTTCATTATTGTTGTTGTTGTTGATTGGAAAAAATGTTATTATCGGCAGTTTATTACATATAGGCTGTTAATTAAAAAGCTGCCCTTAGAGAAATAATACGAGCCACAACAATGAAAAAAAATTACATTTGATTAGAAATATTACAACAAATATGCAAGTTTAGTCATTACCACTTGACGTGCTCCCTCTTTAGCATTGGTAAAGATGGGGAGCCAGCAACCCAAAAATGAAAGGAAGAAACAGATAAGCGTGGAAAAGGACATTTTATCTCGTTTTTTTTTTTTTTTATGAAAAAACTCATCTCACACATTTTAGTTAATTACTGTGCGATAAAAATAATTGACAACTCATTAGATTTGTCTAATATTAATTTTTTTTTAGGACCTCAATACAATTGTCCCTTAAATCTATGAGTACTTTCACTTTCATATGTATTACTTCATCGAGTTCTAAACATTTGAGCTAGCAAGTTTTTTTTTTTTTGACCTGATATGAGCTCGCTATAAAAGTAATTTTTTTAACACAACACACGCATTTTTAAAAATCAGCAAGATTGAACAATGTCAGATCAGCATAGTCGGTTTGTCACATAATAACAAGAATTTTGTGATTTTGTGATAGTGCATTGAGCTATAAATTTTTTATTGTAAAAATAACAGTAGTAGCCAACTCATTTTTCGGATACATATTTATTTACAAATTGCCACAAAGTAAAAAAAATCTATAATTACGTCCTTTATTTTGTTTCTCCGTGAACTGGATGCTATTATAGCCATTGAACAAGTGACATCAATTAAAATAATGTATATTTGGCAGCTCAATCACCACTAGAAAAGCAATTTTGTAATGAATTATAGAATAGGTAATAATTTAAGATTTTCTCAAAAGCCACATTAAATTTAATTTTGCAATATTTAAATTATATTAAAAAATTATTAAAATACCTAATAAATAAGAAAACAATTACATAAAATTCAATGTAATGGAGGAAAAATTAAAGGAGCAAAGGGTTGTGTTCCATTTCGGAATATTTTTTTTAGTGTAAAAAAATATTCTAAAGATGGCATACAACTGTAAGCCTTGGAATTGATAGCAATGGATAATTGATAGATTACCTCCTTAATTGTTTTTTTTAAAAAAAAAAAAGTTTAAAGAGTGGGGTATATTTAAATGATTTTGTAAGACATTGCCAAATTTTTTTGTAATATTAAAAAAATTAAAAAGGAGGTTTATAAGTGGGAAAATGACAAAAAAAAATCCCTTTGAATTTCAAAATGGAAAAATTTCAGAAAAAGACTATCGAATTACCAAAATGACACTTTGATACAGTGAATTTCGGAAATGACCAGCCAGTATAATTTCGTACAGTGACTGAATTGTCCTTTAACAAATTTAAAGGAAAAGTAAAAAATGGCCCTGGTTCAATTATTATTTTTTTAATAATGGGCCACCATCACCACCAGCGAGGGCCCAACCCGCCACGTGGCGGCCCCACAACACGCCACGTGGCAGGTGTCCCTTGTATAAAAGGGACACAAAATGTGGGGTGGGAATTGAACCCACCCTCTCAGCTTGGTGGCCTTGCCACCAAGCCACCAAGTCTTATCATAATATATATTACAACAAAAATATATATACCATATTTTATTCTTCTTTTAATATTTTCCCAGAATCATTTAAGGGATTATCGAATTCGAATAAGGGATTACCAAATTCATATAAGGAATTACCAACATGTTTCTATCCAATTACCAACATAATTACCAACTTCTTTCTGCTTGTTACCAAAATCGCTCAAGTGAATCCCAAATTCTCATAAGGTATTACCAACTTTTGTCAAGGGTTACCAACATGAATATAACTAATTCCCAACTTCCAAAATACAAATACCAAATATATCTGCTTGTTACCAGAATCGGTCAAGGGAATGCTAAATTCTCATAAGGTATTACCAACTTTTGTCAATGGATTACCAATATGAATACAACTAATTCCCAACTTCCAAAATACAAATACCAAATATATGTGCCTGCTATCAGAGTCGCTCAATGGAATCCCAAATTTTCATAAGGTATTACCAATTTTTGTTAAGAGATTCCCAACATGTATATTATGTTACCATAAATGTTCTACAACAACTGATTTTTTATGAAGTTGGTAATTGATAATATACGTGTTGCAGGGCCGCCACGTGGCGGGGGTGGGTCCCCGCTGGCGGCCGGCTCCGGCAGTGGTGGTGGCCCATTATTAAAAAAAATTAATTGAACTAGGGGCATTTTCGACTTTCCCTTTAAATTTGTTAAAGGACAATTCAGTCACTGTACGAAATTGTACTGAGTGGTCATTTTTGAAATTCGCTGTATTAAAGTGTCATTTTGGTAATTCGAGGGTCTTTTTCTGGGATTTTCCCTTTCAAAATCCTAATAACAACTTCATAATAGGTATTAACAACCATTAAAAATTCAAAATTTCTTATTTAGGATTTTGCGAATTGGAAGAGATTTTTTGTCATTTTCCCTTTATAAGTTGTGCAATTGAAATCATTAGGTATGTTTTCGTGGTAAAGTAAATACTTATGCATGTTTAAATGCAATAATCTACCATGGGTTTGAAAAAAATTAAGATAGTAAAATAAATAAATGCTAACTATGTCGCTTTTTTTTTTCAAATAACATATATTATTTTATTAAACAAGGTAAAAGTGAGATACAAAGCATAAAATAAAAGGTGTGCAAAAAGAAAATCCACATAATAATGTATAGAAACCCTAAAAATAACATAACCTGACATAGGTAGTAGGAAGTTGTCGCCGCCAAAAGCCCTATCGACTTCATCATTCCTTTATCAAAATTCGTAGGTAGAAAATAGCTGTCACTAGCAACAAAGCCATTGTGAGCAGTGGTTGTTCGAAGAATCATCCTAAAGGATTCGCTCCTCTTATTGTCAATAAACCAACCAAATTGGTTTTTGAAAAATCTCCATGAGCAAATCTCACGGAGCCAAAATAACCCATAAACACCAATATGAAATATGAAGATTTGGTACAAGAAACTCTCATTGTCGCATAAACCCCTAAACCAATTTATTTTTTCAGGGAAAAGAAACACAACCAAAAGAAACATGAAAATAAAAGCAGACCATTACAAAATACAGATGTCTCCTTCCCCGGTCTAAACACCAACATGAAATATGAATATTTGATAGTAGAAACTCTCATTGTCGCATAAACCCCTAAAAGCACAACTAAAGGAAACATGAAAATAAAAGCAGACCGTTACAAAATACAGATGTCTCCTTTCCCGGTCTAAACACCAACATGAAATATGAATATTTGATAGAAGAAACTCTCATTGTCACATAAACTCCTAAACCAATTTATTTTTTCAGGGAAAAGAAACACAACCAAAGGAAACATGAAAATAAAAGCAGACCATTACAAAATACGGATGTCTCCTTCCACTTGAAAACAACTGCAATGAGAAAAGAGCTCCCACAACTCCAAAAGTTAAAGAGGAAGAGGAGATAAGAGAGCCGCCCTTACTATGTTAAACTCAATCATAACAATTATATCAACTTTTTTAGCATTAAATTTGGGCTGAATTTGACTTTTATATTTTGTTTAAAAGTTTGTGTTTGGCTCTTTGCACGCATTAACACATAATATCCTTATCAATTAAGAAACTAAAGTTACATCTAGAATGATCTATTAAACGATCAAAGAAAAATATTCAACCTTTTTACTGTTATATAACGTACTCGTTTTAATTTATTAAAAAAAGTACTGGTTTTAATTTTTTTTTCTTGATAAGATTGGTTTAAAATTTATATCAATTAAAGATGAAAAGCATCATGTAGTCTTATCTTCCTTTTTAATATTTTATTCATTGATCTTAGTTTTGCATTAGTGTGCCATTATTGTAATTCATCGATTACTTATTATTTTTATTTTTATTATATTCCATGTTGTTCACTAAATGTTAGTCATAACTATCCATACATATTATTTGATGCATCTAATATGATTTTAGATATTTGACATGTTTATTGTTTTGCTATGTAATATATATATTACATTTTGAAATTTCAAAATTAATAATGTTTGCTAGATGATTTGATGCAACAAACTCCACTTTAATAACATAACATTGGGAAAATGATATTAGGGGTGAGTATGAAGGCCAATCACCTTATACACCCATTAAAACCCAGTAAAAAATTGTCTAACCTAACCAAATAAGGTAGCCTGAAAAATTTTTGGTAGGGTCAGGATAGACTAATTATCGGGCAAGGCCAGACATCGGACAATGAAGGCATTCCCATCAAAAAATTATATGCCATTAATTTCAAACTTATGGTTGTATATATTATACATATAATTCAATATATATTAGCTTAATTATATATATTGGATATTATCTATTTTAGATGGCAAAAAAAAGGAATATTATTTATTTTACATAATATGTTAAGGCATATGATGGTTTTTTTTTTTTAAAAAAATATCAAGGTTCAAGCTGTAGACTTATTCTAAAGTATCCCAACATACGTGCTATTCAATATTTTATATAATATGCTAAGGCATATGATAGTTTTTATAATTTCAAGGTTTAAGCCGTAAACTTATTTTAAAATATCCCAACACTTAGAATTATGGAATGTATTTGAAGTCTATAATAGTATTTATCATACATATTGTTTTTTTACAAGTAGCAGGGATAGACCATCACCGTGTGTATGAGGAATTCCACCCTGTCCAATTCACTCGTACTCAGAATTTTAGCTTTAGCCCAACATTATTAAGGGTATGTTTGGATTAGCTTTTGGAAAATAACTTTTAAGAAAAAAAACTGGAAAAGTGTTTTTAGAGAATAGATTCTAGAGAATAGCTTCTGAGATTGTAGAAAAAAATAGTTTCTGATAAAATTTAGATTTTCTATCATAAACCTAGGTTTTTCATGCTAAAAAGCTGTTTTGGAAAAGCTGAAGGTGTTTTGTCTGCCTGATTTTAAAACCTAGGTTTTGGCCCAAATCTAAGTTTTAAAAGCTGTATCTATTAGCACTAAAGCTTTATTCGGGTAGAGCCAAACAACAGACTATAAATTACAAAATGCCGTTAATTCATAATTTGGGGTGGCATCGGATAAGTGGCTCACATTGTTATGTAGAGCTAGGATTTTCGGGCCAGCCCGTGGGTTGAGCCCGAAAAATGAGAAAAAAATCGGGTATGGGCTACAAAAAAGTCAGCTCGAAGTTAATCGGGCAAATCTAACCCGCAGCCCAAAATAAGTGGGTTAATTTCGGGCTAACCCGTTGGGTTTACAGGTTAGCCTGTTTATTATTATTATTTTTTTAAATATCTCCTCTTCTTTCAGACTTCAGTCACACTCACACACTGACACACCACAAATCCTCTTCCTTTCCTCACTTCTCGTGTCGCCTCACAGTCACAGTCACTCTCCATTATTATCCTCTCCATTCTGCAAATGATATGAAACAAAAATAAAGTTCAAAACACAACCTTCTTTGTGATCACAAAATGCACACCGAGACTGATTCTGAAATGACCAGCCTTGACGCTTCGTCTCCGGCGAGATCTCACGATGGAGAGAAGACTGCGACGTCGTTTCACTCTACCCCTATCCTCAGCCCCATGGGTTCTCCCCCTCACTCCCACGCCTCTCTTGGTCACCATTGTCGCCAATCTTCCTATTCTCTGGATCTCGCAAAATATCTCCCAATGATCCCTCATGCCCTCACCGCTCACCAGTCACCCTCTTCCCTCCGTTCTCTTATGATTCTTGTGATTCTCTGGTGGCGGCTCATTAATCGTCCAAAGTCTAGACACAACTCCAGCGGCGGCTCACTTGCTCGTTTGTCTTGAATATTGATTCAATTTGAGGGTTTTCTGTTTTGATTTTTGTTTCCTTCAAATTTTCTTGTGCTGTGCATATCCTATGATCTATCTTATAGTGCCTTCGATAAAATGTTCTGTTATGTTTGTCAACAATGTCGTGAACTCGTGATTTTGTGCTTAACCCGTGGTGACTTCAATTATTTTGTCATCTGGTGCCTTCAATTTTTTTGTGATCTCTGTGTGTGTTTCTGTAATCTCTGTTTTGAGTTGTAATATGGAATCCATTATACATATTTCATGTTTAGCTATTGGCTGTAGAATGAATGAAGAATTGTTGATGCTTATATTGCTTTTTTCCTGCAGGAAAGAAAAAAAAACCTCATCGTGGAATTTTTTTTAAAAGTAGGCTATTGTCGAGCTGGCCCGAAAGCCAGACAGCCCGTTACATTCGGTCCAAGGCTAGAGAAATCCTGGACCGAATTGTTTCGGGTTGAAAGCGGGCTAACCCGTTTGGCCCGCGGGCCGATGCGGGCTAGCCCGAAATCCCGGCCCTACTGTTATGCCCATGCTCGCCTCTACATGACATGGAATGAGGTTAAATATTAAAAAAAGCAAGTAAAACATCCTGAAAATTGTGATTATTCTTCTTTATGAAGTTTACTACAATTAGAAGTAGAAATTTAATTTTTATACAGAAAAGAAGAAGAAACTTGAGAAATCTTCGAATATGCCAACGAGTTTTCGTGTACAAATCACAGTAGTATTAATATTCTCCAAATATATGGTTAGGGGTGGAAACAGTCCAGGCCTGGCCTGGCCTGACCATAAATGGGCCTGGCCTATTATGTAGCTGATTGGCCTGAGCCTGGCCTGTGGCTTGTAGTAGGCCTTTTTTTTAGCCTGAGCCTGGCCTGTTCAAAAACCAGGCCTGGCCTGAAGTCTGTTAAAAGGCCTGTTATCAATAGGCCGCCTAACAAGTTTAAGACAGGCCTATGACTCAAAAAATCTAAAAGTACATTTTTTTTACTCAGCAATAGTATGATACTCAGTAATGTAAGAACACAAATCTGATACAAAACAACAAGAGTTTAAAAGACAAAGCAAATAAATATAAACAAAACTAGTAGTCTGATACAACCAACAAAAATAAAGTGAAAAGTGATGGTAGAGATGGGAAAGGAAGAGGAGAAGATGGGTGTATTGGTTCCAAGGTGATGGATTTGCGTCCTCAACAAGAAGGAGAAAAGGAAAACGGTGAGATAGAGTGAAAAGTGATGGTGAGTGAAAAAAATACCCTAGATACATATATGTGTAATTTTATTTTAAATCAATGGTACAAATATAATGTTACTAATTCTTTTTTTAAAAGATATATAGCAGGCCTAGGCCGGCCTGTTAGTCATAATAGACTTTTTTTAAGAGGTCTGGGCCTAGCCTGTTTAGGAAAATAGGCTTTAAAAAAAGCCTAAGCCTGGACCTGTAGCCTGTTAGGCCTGGGCCTGAATAGGTCTAAAATAGGCCAAACCTAAGGCCCCTGTTAAGGGCCTGGCCTGTTTCCACCCCTATATATTGTAGCTTAAAATTATAATTAATCCATTCATTATGGATTTATGGTCGTTAGGTGTAATTTTCTCAATAAATACCACAAACTCACCTCGTTGTCCGAAAAACAGCCCTGTTGTCGTCTCGTCCTCACAGGCTTCTCTTTTCTGAGTCTGTTCTGATCTAATGGAAGCGTTAGGAACAAACACCGTTTCACCAAAGAAAAAAACTTGAATATTGTTTCACAAAAGCATGAACAGTATATGCCACGTCGCCAACCACGTAGATTTTGTGTCTTCAACCCAACCTCTCTCTCTCTCTCTCTCTTCTCTGCCCAAATTTTTTTTTGTCGTTGCAGAGCCAAAGAGAGAGAAAGAGAAAGGGAGGGAGACAGGTCTAAACTCCTAAAGAGTTTTCTCCTTTTCAGTCCACTACGCCTCTCTCTCTCTCTCTCTCTCTCTCTATCTAACTCCATGTGGGAATTCATTATCGCTTCCCATTGTTTTCCCTTTTGATTCTATTTCATTCCCTCCCACATTTTCTTCCTTTGCCTCACTTCATTCCCTCATATCACAAATCCACTTCTCTTTCTTTCTTTCTTTCTGTTGATCCTGTCCCTTTTGTTCCCTTTTGGGATTTTGTTGCTTTGACTATTGCTACTTCTGCCCTTCGATGTTCTGCTTTCCTTTGGATCACAGGTTGCGAGCTTGCTGTATCTGAAATTCGCTGTTGCTCTTGCTCTGGCTTTTCAGTTGGCGATTTCTGGGGTTCAATTGGGTATTATTGGTTTTCTTCGAATTGGGTGATTGCAAGATCTGCTTTTGCGATTTGCTGTGAGATACATTGTTTTGATCTTGCTGGCGGTCAACCGACTCATCGGTTTGGATCCGATCGGGGTGAAAACAGCGCCATCTGATGGCGCTGTTCAGAAGGTTCTTTTACAGGAAGCCGCCGGATCGGCTTCTGGAGATCTCCGAGAGAGTTTACGGTAGGTTCCTTTTTCCCCATTTCTCAAGTTCCAAACTTTTTTTTCTTCATCTAATTTGAATGAGCTAGAGCAATTGTAAAATTTGAAGCATGTGTCCTATTAGTCCCCCCCCCCCCCCCAAAAAAAAAAAATACATGGAGTTGGGTACTGCTCAATGTGTAGCTTAGAGGAAGCAATTGAGGTTTAGGGCATAATTACTAAGCTTTGTTATCATTTTGCGATAATGCGTATGGTAACTTGTTGAAGTTGCGAATTTCTATGAACCCCTTTCCTCCTTCTTTCTTCTTCTCTCAATGCCTTGAACCTGGTGGCATTTGGGTTGGATATTTTTTATTCTTTACAGAGTTTTCGTTCATTTAAACCTCTTTCTGTGAACTTTAGCTGGACGAAATCCGTGCTTGGTTTCTATTATTTGCCTTTTACTATATGAATGGGATGCAGTCGAGTATGTTTAGCTGAGGAGGGGGGTATACTATCAATTTCACCGCGAAAACTGAGAAATTGAATTAATGGTTGGACACTTCTGTTTGTTTATTACTAGTCTACTGCTCGTAGCAATGCATCAAGTTGATAATGGTTTTTAGATAGTAGGAGATATAGAGGAATGGGAGAGTTATTGGCTGAGAAAGGGGGGAAAGGAAATGGGATAGTGGAGCCTGCCCTTTATACCCTGTGCAGAGCTGGGTTGTTGAACTTGAAGGTCAAAGTTTGAATCTGGGTAGAAATGGTGAACATGTTTAAGTTTTACTAGAGAAATGGAAAGCAGTGTTACAGTGAGACTGGTAAGTCATGATTGGAGGAGAATTGCTAGCTGAAGAATTGTGGGACACTTTTGTTCATGGAAACTTGTTCTTCTTCTGCCTCACTAGTAATGTTTTTGTTTCATTAGAGTGATTTAGTAGCTAAGGTAATCGGCAGGGTATAATGCTTCCATTTTAGTGGTCTAGTTGTGAACTTATTTATTAAGTCCGTGGATACCATAGCTGTTATGCTCAGTAGTTCAGTGTACTTTTATTAACCAAATATCTGACTTATTTTATCTCTTTTCTGCAGTTTTTGATTGTTGCTTCTCCACAGATGTATTGGAAGAAGATGAATATAAAGTTTATATGGGGGGGATTGTAGCTCAGCTACAGGATCACTTTCCTGATGCTTCTTTCATGGTGTTTAACTTCAGGGAAGGGGAGAAGCGTAGCCAAATTTCGGATATTCTGTCTCAATATGACATGACAGTTATGGAATACCCGCGTCAATATGAGGGTTGTCCTCTTCTGCCTTTGGAAATGATCCATCACTTCCTTAGATCAAGCGAAAGCTGGTTGTCTTTGGAGGGGCAACAAAATGTTCTTTTGATGCATTGTGAAAGAGGAGGTTGGCCTGTGCTTGCATTTATGTTAGCTGGTCTTCTACTGTACCGGAAACAGTACAATGGGGAGCAAAAAACGCTTGAAATGGTCTACAAGCAAGCTCCTAAGGAGCTTCTCCACCTTCTATCTCCTTTGAATCCACAGCCTTCTCAATTGAGATATCTTCAATACATTTCCAGGAGAAATATGGGTTCTGAGTGGCCTCCATCGGACACACCCTTATATTTGGACTGTCTGATTCTTAGAGTCCTTCCGTTATTTGATGGTGGAAAAGGTTGCAGGCCTGTTGTTCGGGTTTATGGTCAGGACCCTTCAAAACTTGTTAATAGAAGTTCTAAGCTTCTTTTTTCTTCTTCAAAGAATAAAAAACATGTTCGCCTTTACCAACAGGTGTTGTATAACTTAAGCTGTTGATACTATTTTTGATCTAACTGCATAGAATGTCTTAGTTAACAAAATTTTAACTTCAGGCAGAGTGTATGCTGGTGAAAATCGATATCCAATGTCGTGTTCAAGGGGATGTGGTTCTTGAGTGCATACATATGGAAGATGACTTCAGTCGTGAGGAGATGATGCTTAGAGTTATGTTTCACACGGCATTTGTGCGCTCAAACATATTGGTGCTCAACCGCGATGAGGTTGATATTTTGTGGGATTCTAAGGATCAATTTCCAAGGGATTTTAAAGCAGAGGTAAGGGATTGTTATTCTTCTATGCATGCCATTATATTAAACAGGAATTGAATGTTCATGCATACATGTACCAGGTACTTTTTTTGGACGCTGATGCTGTTGTGCCTAATCTAACCACAGTCAGGGCAAGTGAAGATGCAAATGAGACAGGAACTGCTTCACCTGAGGAATTTTATGAGGTGGAAGAGATATTTAGCAACGTAGTTGATGTTCAGGAAGGTAAGGTAGATTATGATTCTCTTCAGGCTCATGACAGTGTGATAGATGATCAAAACCAAAGAGTATGGAAAGAGGACCTCGATCATCCCACTTTTCAGGAATGTACAACTGATGATCAGACCTACAAACGGGACCGAAAGATGAATTCTGATACTAATGCAGTGAAAGACATTGCTGTAGATGATGTGAAGTATGCGCTTGATGAGAGTGTGGATTTTAATTCTCATGAAGTGAAAGATATTGCTGTGGATGATGGAGAAATTAAGAATACTTCTATGGCAGTCACTACTGATATCATTATGGAAATGAAGGATATCGACGCAGACATGCATGGACAATTGGAAGATATGGACAAAAACGATGAATTTGACAATGCAACAGAGAAGAAATTAGATTCCAAGGCAGGCCAGCAGAAGCATGATCTTTCCGGACAAAAATCTGATAAAGTACTACCTGTGCCAAAAAAACAACTTTCGTCAAACTCAAAGCCAGTGGGAGATACAGTTACAGCTAAGCAAAAGATTAAGCAGCTTGAATCACAAGGTAGTCAGGTAAAACAAGCAAAGCCAAATGCACCAACTAGGTGGATTCCTTCTAACAAAGGTTCTTACACGAATTCAATGCATGTTTACTATCCACCATCAAGGTATAATAGTGCACCTGCCGCTCTTTCCAATGCTAACTCTTCGAAGGAGAAAACTATAGATGCCAAATCAAGGCCTGCCTCTACACCAATTGGAACATCAGTTTTGAAAGGTCAAAAGGTGGACGTACCAAAATCTGCGGACTCCATAGCAGAAATGGAAGAAGAAAACTTTCTATCAATTGAAGAGCCATGTCTTCAAACTCCAAGCCAAGCACCGCTTAGTAGCTCGACACAAGTGGTACAACCTCCTCCTCCTCCTCCCCCTCCTCCACCCCCACCCCCACCTTCATTTCATGCTAAAAATTCTATGGCATATGCTTTTGAAACATCATCAGTTAGTCCCCAAAACCAAGAGACGGATTTACAACCTGCAACTTCACCTCCCCCACCACCTCCTCCCCCACCACCTCCTCCTTTTACTAGTAGAACAATCACACCAGGGGTTTTCGGAATGTCTAGTGTAGTCGCCCCTCTTACTCCCTCTTCCCACCCTCCCCCACCCCCACCCCCACCCCCACCCCCAGTGTATGGGCTTTCGTTCTCTCCACCTCCCCTACCACCACCTTCAAGGGGTTTTTCTTCATTGTTGTCTACACCCACATCACCACCCCAATCTTCACCTTCACCTACCCAATCCCTTCCTTTTCTAGAAAAAGCTCCACCGCCACCCCCGCCGCCTCCTCCTCCTCCTCCTCCTTTTAGTAGAACTTCATTGCCCTCGCCATTGTCTTCTTTTAGTAAAGCCCCACCGCCACCACCGCCTCCACCACCGCCTCCACCCGCACCTTCTTTGGGTAGAGCTCCACCTCCCCCACCCCCACCTCCTTTGAGCGGAGTGTCGCCACCGCCTCCTCCTCCTCCTCCACCACCACCCCTTTCAAGCAAGGCTCCTCCACCACCGGCACCGCCTCCTTTTGGTAGGGCGCCTCCTCCTCCGCCACCACCTCCTTTTAGTAAGGCTCCTCCTCCACCCCCACCACCTCCTTTTAGCAAAGTTCCTCCTCCACCACCTCCTTCTCCTCTAATGCATGGAGCCCCACCTCCACCTCCCCCGCCTCCTGCACCTCCATCAAGAGGAGCACCACCTCCTCCACCTCCACCTCCATCAAGAGGAGGAGGACCACCTCCACCACCACCTCCCCCATTAAGAGGAGCACCCCCTCCACCACCACCCCCTCTATTAAATGGGACTCCTCCACCTCCTCCACCTCCAATGTCTAGAGCCCCACCTCCTCCACCTCCGGGTGGTCAAGGCCCACCTCCTCCCCCTCCTCCTGGAGCACGTGCTCCTAATGCTCCTACTCCCCCTGGACCTCCAAGTGGTGCACCGCCACCACCTCCACCCTTGGGTTCAAAAGGTTCAAATTCTGATCCAAGGGGAAGAGGGCGTGGGCTTTCACGTCCTGCCGGGGGTGGTACAGTAGCGCCTCGACGATCCTCTTTAAAACCTCTACATTGGAGTAAGGTAACGAGGGCTTTGCAAGGAAGTTTATGGGAAGAATTACAAAGACACGGGGAACCTCAAATGTAAGTTGACGTATTTCTATTTTCTTTTATTTGTCTGGATTATTTTGAATTTTTAGAATTATGCATCTGCCTTACTGTTCTTCACTTCCTTTCCTTCTGTAATGACAAGTTTCATGTTCTATCTTAGTGCCCCAGAATTTGACTTTTCAGAGCTTGAGAGTCTTTTCTCTGCAAATGTTCCTAAACCTGCTGGTTCAGGTGGTAAATCTGGAGATCGACGTAAATCTGCTGGGTCCAAACCTGACAAAGTTCACTTGGTATTCTTTTTGTGATGATGATTTTGAAATTAGGCATGTGTGTGAAGAGTTGTCCGATGGATCTTCACCTTTCATTCCTTATTTGTAGAAGTCTCAATATTTGTTGTTTCATTTCAGGAAGAATGTTTATTGAATTTATTGCCAGATTTTTATTTAAATTGGAATATGATTAACGCATTTTATCTTAATTTGTGGAGGAAACATATTTATAACTTCCCATTATTTATACCAAGGAGATAATCTAACTTTTCTTGATACTGAGGCTAATTAAATTGAGAAGTATGATCACACTAAAAAAATACATTCTCTCTCTTTGTTTAGCAAACTATAAGTCTGCTGTTGCAACTTTAACTAATAGTTCATGTTGTATCTTTTTTCTCACTGTTCCTGTTGGCTTTTGTTTATTTGTCAGTTCTGTAATATATTAGCAATAATTTTTTTTTTTGATTCAATTGTAGATTGATCTAAGGAGGGCCAATAATACTGAAATTATGCTCACCAAGGTTAAGATGCCCCTTTCTGATATGATGGTAAGCTGATGCCTTCAAATTTGTTGTATTCTGATGAGCAAATCATTTAGTTTATTTATGAAACTTGGGTGTAAGGCATTGAAAACAAATTTTAGTTTTATTTTGCAAGAGGCGTCAACAAAAGTACTCATAAATATGGCATTTGAGGGGAGCTCAGGTTGGTTGCTGAAGGGATTCGGGTAAAGGGTAGCAAGGTCTATCCTGTTCTAGTCCCAATTGAAAAGTACTCATTAGGAGTGCTTATCCTATATACAGGCTTTAATGATCTATTGCCATGCTATAAGAGTCTGACTTTTCCGAACTTGTGAGATTTTAATTTGTAATTAATCCATTTTTAGGACTATCTAATTTGTTGAAATGGTTATTCTCAGGCTGCAGTGCTAGCTATGGACGAGTCAGTTTTAGATGTTGATCAGGTTGAAAATCTCATCAAATTTTGTCCTACTAAAGAGGAGATGGAACTTTTGAAGGTTAGACTTGATATAATGATGGGTGTTTCTTACATTTTGTTTTGGAAATTAAGGGTCCTGTTTTTGGAATATGCTTTTGTAGTAAGCTGCACCCATTCACTCTGATTTGTTTGCTTTTTTAATTTTTATTCCCCTCGGTTACAATCAGGGATATGCTGGGGACAAGGAGAATTTGGGAAAGTGTGAGCAGGTTGGTTGGTGACTTCTTTCTAACTGTATTTCATCTTCTAGTTTTAAAGAGAGAAGTGTGAGCACATTGAACTTGCATTGGTGTTGTCCAATTGCATGAATCACGAGTTTGCATATATAAAAATATAATTTTCTTGGAGCATATTAGTGACAGAAAATAATCATACTTTGATTGAAGTGTAAATTGAATGTATAATGTTCATTATAAAACATCTTTGTTCAGTTATTTTGTTGGGAAAAATGTAACTCCAAGTCAAATTTTAGAGTTTCAAGTCTATGGCTATAAATGAAATTGTATAAAGAATTAAAGTTTTAAGGCAGACAATGTATTATAGTTTGTGTGGATTTGGTATATATATTATATATGCTTATAATCATCATATTTATACTTGATTGTATTTGTTTCAGTATTTTTTGGAGCTGATGAAAGTTCCGCGAGTGGAGTCAAAACTAAGAGTATTTTCTTTCAAGATCCAGTTTGGTTCTCAGGTTCTATGGTGTCTTCGGTATTTTTAGTCTTCTTGGGTGGATTTTTTTTCTCTTGCTTCAGTTGTTATTCCCTCTTTATGCAGATTACTGAATTCAAGAAGAGTTTAAACACTGTAAACTCTGCCTGTGAAGAGGTACTTAACTAGTGATACTAACATTTATTCTCATATGTATAATTCTTGACATTGTTCACTTTCTCTTGGTTCAGGTCCGAAAATCTGTCAAACTGAAGGAGATAATGAAGAAAATACTTTTCTTGGGGAATACATTGAACCAAGGAACAGCAAGGGGTTAGTAGTTTCTTAAGACATCTTTTCTGTTATGAACATCTAGTTTATCTCTGACATTTCATACATGTTATCTTTCAACCTTTATGTATTTCTCTAGGATTTGATCCTATGTAAAATATCTGGTAGTGGATTGTAAATTTTTAGTAAATATGTTGTCATTTTATGCAGGATCTGCTGTTGGATTTAAGTTGGATAGTCTATTAAAGCTCACTGACACTCGTGCTTCGAACAATAAGATGACACTAATGCATTACCTTTGCAAGGTATAAGTATATGTTGCAATATATGAAGATATTGTTTGGTGGCTTATATTTCTTATGTGGTATTAGGTCCTTGCTGAAAGGTCACCTGGGCTCCTTGACTTTCACCTAGACCTAGTTAGCCTGGAAGCTGCTACTAAGGTGATGCTTTTCTTTTTTTCTTTTTTTTGGTCAGAGAAGAATGGTTTTGGTAGCTGTCAGGGTGAGATAGTTAGATTTCTATGTCTAATAATTTGTAAATCACCTTGCAGATACAACTGAAGTCATTAGCTGAAGAAATGCAAGCAATCATCAAGGGATTAGAAAAGGTCAAGCAGGAGCTTGCTGCATCTGAAAATGATGGACCTGTATCTGAAGTTTTCCGCAAGGTGTTTGGCTTTTTGTTGTTACTTTGTCGTTCATATACTGGGGTGAAAAAAATTAAAAGGACTAATATTTTGAAAGAAAATAAAAAATGAATTTATATACTGGTTCTCCTGCACCGTGATTGATTCTAAGCCTCTATATCAATGTGACATTTATCATCATCACTTAATTTAAGTTTTTGGTTACACATAGTTATTTTTTGTTTATAAACCAACCCCCCCCCCCCCCCCCCCCCAAAAAAAATTTAAAATGCGTTGTGCGAAAGGGGGAAAGACTGATATTGTTAATGAATCTTTTGGAAGAGCATATTAGTATATGTTAACATGTGGTGGAATATGTGTTCATATTCCACAATCCAATCAAGGAAAACGTTTGACTTGAGAAACAATAAAAAATTAGAAAACAAAATTGTAATAAAAAAGTGTAGTGGAAAGTTTGTTGTTGGGGATTCTATGGTTCCACCTTGGTCTTGAATTCGGCAGCAAAGTCCTAGAAGAAGCTCAAGCTTAAAACGAATCCCGAACTTTAAATTGAAGAGTAGGGATCCGCTGCTTTCCTTGTAATTATCTGAACTCAACTCTATTCCAAGTATATTTGTCAATTAGAAAGGAGTGTAGAAAACAATAGTGCAGTAGTCCTATTTATAGACAGAGGTTGCAAACGTGAAACACAATTATAGGTGTTAACATTATTAAAACTCCTAACAAATATATAGTTAAATTAATTATAATAACATTTTACCAAACAATCCAAAATAAAACAAAATTCTAATTCTTAAATTATAACCCTGTGTAGATCAAAGCAGCTATGATCAATAAAATTTGGCATCTGCATCACTCACCTTGTTGCAAAAATAATTTTATGTGCTTCCAAGTTTTTAACTATGGTGGTGCTGATTGCTGAAGAGATTTAGTCCTGTTTTGTTTTCTTTTTTGGCGCATAACTTATGAATAGAAGAAAATACTTGTCGTGTCCAAGTTAAGATTTTGAATGCCTTTTTCAGTCTTAGTTTGCATTGATTGCTAGCAGTTAGCTTATGTCTGTTCAAACTTTTTACCGTATGTTATAACACTTGTTTATCACTATCACCTGTATAATTGTTAAAATGGGAAAAAAATCTTCTGCAAAAATGTCCACCCATATTTCAATCATAGAATCTTAGTTTTTTTTTTTAATGCTGATTCATTTACTTTAATACTGTTTCTGGTTTGGCTTATATTTCTGCAACTGACTGGTTTTTAATTTATTTTTAGACATCAAAAGAATTTGTTGTTGGCGCTGAGTCAGAGGTGGCATCTGTAACAACTCTATATTCTGTGGTGGTAATATGTTAACCATCCTTTTGGCACATTATGCTGTGGTATAAAGAGATAGGATGACCATTTATTTGTCCATGGGCAGGGAAGAAATGCCGATGCACTCGCACTTTATTTTGGTGAGGATCCTGCCCGTTGCCCGTTTGAGCAAGGTAAGTGAAAAATTAATATTTGGTCATGATGTTAGTATGATATGTGCCCTTTTCTCTGGTATGATTTTTCCAATTCTATTGGATTATAATGCATTAAACCGATAGCTATGAAGATTATAGATTTCATTGAGCTCTTTCTATTGTGTCTATGGTTGTGACCTTTGTAATTTTTCTAAAAATTTGGGCTAAATTGAGATCTCATAACTTGGGGGGGGGGGGGGGATAAGGATATTATTATCTCTTCAAGTGTTTAGACTGGGAAGAGATTGAGTAACTTTAAAAAAATGAAGAAGACAGCCCCTATTGGATCCTTGTGTTGTGTAAGTGCTGTGAAGAATTGGAATAAGACAGATGGAGAGGGGGTGGGGAAGAGAGAATAGTCATGTGCAATAAGATAATGAGGGAAAAGCCAATAGCACTTGTCAGAATGAAGTTTCATCATCTTTGGTTTTACATTTGGTAAAAGTAGTGATCTGTTCCTTTGGAATTCTCAAGCTGATTTCTACTGGTTTCTGGTTTGGTGATCGCAGTTACTGCAACTCTCCTAAATTTTATAAGGTTGTTTCGGAAAGCACATGAAGAAAATTGTAAACAAGCAGAGTTAGAGAGGAAGAAAGCTGAGAAAGAGGCTGAAATGGAGAAGGCTAAGGGCGTTAACTTGACAAAGAAAAGTGCAAGATAGTTGATAACTGAGCTGTTTGCTCCTCTGCACCAACATCATGCTCTAGTCTAAGAGCAAGAGGTCTGCCCTTGCGGTGGCAAAGTGATGTATTGAGGTGGAATAGCAAAGTTCTTGCCCGCTTCAGACCTTTGAGTCACACGGCAAGCTTAGGCATTGATTCTTTGGCAACCAGAATCTTATGGCCTATTGATCTGTGTTCGAAATACACTGGAAAGGATCAAATTTTGAGATAGTGGCCAGCTGGTGCTTATTGTTGTTGCTGGAGGTGCCCTTAGCATCCAGCAAATGCTATGAAGATCATGGATCTGGTCCCTCGTAAATCGTTTCAAGAAGAAATTTTGTGGTATGGAATATTGAACATGCCTTCCACTGCAGAAGAACTGCATCTGGCTTTCATCATACAGTGCCAGAACAGATGCTTTGTTTTGTATAGTAGTGAAGTCTATTAGTTGTAGTTTAGCATGGAGGAACCCTGTACAAAGCGCTAACCCCCTTCGTTTAGGATTCAATTCTTTCTCATGTAACATAGAAATTAGTTCCTTCCTTTCATTTTCATAGAGATTTTGGTAGGATACGATTGAGGAAATGTTGTATAGCTGTCGGGTTTAGAATAGAAACTAGGAACTAATTAAATCACTGTATTGTAACTGTAATTTAGTGAAAAGCGGGCTGAGTTAGATAATGCTTCTCTCGTGAAATACTTTTTGGTGAAGTGTAAATGGCTTTTTAAACTTTAGCATTGATGTTTATGAAGAGGCAAAACCCAAATTCAAACAGGCAATCTGCAAGTTTTACCATTTGCTGTCCGGAGGTAATTTGTGCTTGGTACCTCACAGGTTGTATATCTTTTTTCTTTCAAATGCTGAAGTGACATTATGAGGCCTTATTTTTCTTTCAAGGTGCATTAATTCAGGTTGTTCATTCTTATCTAAGTCCAAAAGGTGGTGTGGACTATAAGTCGATATGCTTCAAAATGTGGTCAAACTTAATAAAACAATTGAACTTAAAGCTCAAGTTCGCATGGCAAAATCTTTTCATCTCATCATTCTCAATGTTCATTATTAGTACCAGCAAAAGTTGTGTCAAATGAAAAACTCAAATGTATTGAATGATTACGACGGTATAAAGTCTATCAGTTAGTCTTTTGTATTAAAAAAGTTATAAATGACTAATTTAATATATAGATGTGTACTTGTAAAGAGTATTTAGCTATACCCTTGAAGTCATATTTGGCTCGACTTAAATAAGATAGAATCTAATATATGACTTATGAATAAAAGATGGTTTAATAGTAAGTAAATACATAACTCAATTCAACTTTTACGGATAATATGAATTGATATATTTGAAAATATGTTTTTTAGTGATCATTTCAGTTTAATGATTAGTATAATCTTTAAAATACTGACATGAACACTTGAGTTCATTAGAAGTCAATCTAATATGATGTTACATGAAAAGTCCAACGACATAAAGTTTAAATGCGTGTTTCATACTAAATTTCTCCTCTGAAGATGTCCCTTTAAAATGTCAATGCTTTCGCTGAGGATAAGGATAGTTTAGTTTCGATGCAACCGGTTTCAGTATTACTTCATCTTGTTTTTCTTTTCTCTAATCTTCGCCATGTAATTCCCAAAAAAAAAAAAGACTAATTAGAAAAGAAAGACTTATATATAGCCTTTGTGTAGAAGTTCATATATGATCCCAACATAAAAAGCTAATGAAAAGAGGTGTGTTTGTATTATGATTCACATTATACAAGATGGAAATTCAGAGAACACGAGAGAGTCCAAGAATGCACCAATAAAGAAAAAGACAATAAAAATTAATAAGAATGGTGACTCTAAAATCTCTGGCTTCTGTTTCTTTTCCACATAGCCAAACTCTTTTATGTCTTCTGACGCTGCTCCATCCACATTTCCTTTCAGCAGCATAAATAAATCTTCCACCCAAATACCTCTTCTATACACACTTTTCTTTTTCATATTTATAAAAATAAAAAAGAAAATAAACCACCATCTTTATCTTTATCTTATCCTTCATATATAAACTATGAGGATTGAAGAAGTCGTGTAGAACAGAACATCCTCAATGACTACTTCAATCAATATATCCTAACCTTATTTCAAGGCAATTCTTCGAAATTCTTGATCCTCTCGAACTCATAATAGTTCTCCTCCTCTGATATCTCGATCCTGAACAATAATTTCCCATCTTCATCATTAATCCACGACCTCGTCTTACAACTTCTGTAGAACATACCCGCCACAATAGTATCAAGAACAATGAAGATTGAGTACAAGTAAGCAATGAAAATGGCCTCTAAAGCCATGGAAGGATTTGTTCTTCCACCAACACGATAAGCTCTCACGACCCGAAATTGAAACAAAGCTTCAATGGCGGCTAGAGCCATATTCATGGGCAGAGCCAAGATCAAAGCCATTGATGTTCTTCCTCTTATAAGAACACAAGCCTTAAGAATCGCTAAATACCCTCCCTGTCCTTCCATACCAGACACAGCCATGGCCATACTGTTGATTACAAGTGCATTGGCCAGAAGAACAGAGAAGAGAACCAATCCACATGATGCAACCAAAAACAAGGTATCAGAGGAAGTGTAATCAAGTCCTTCAATGACACCAAAGGCGAAAAACATAAGACAATACGAGGTTGCAATGGCAGAGATAATCAATAATGAGCTGCATATGCAAGTTTTTATGAGTGGCTTGTAGAGAGATATCATGGAGGTAATAGAAGAAACAGGGAAATCTCCCTTATGGGGTTGTTTCAGAAGCTGAAAAATGGAAGCTTTAGCGATGATGAGGAAAGTGAGGGTGAAGGGAAGGATGAAAATTGAGGAAGCCATGGTTTCAGAAGCCTTATAGACGAAAAGGGTGAACATTTGTGATGATGAAGAAGAAGAAGGGAATCCAGCAGCATCGAACAGAGCTGTCAAGCGAAAGGAGATTTGAGAGAAGAGCAATGAAGAGGAAGAAGGGATGAAAGCATGAGAGAGGAGGGAAACAGAGAAAGGGAGAGCGAGGAAGGCAGAAACAGAGGTGAAATAGTGATAGTTCTGAAGGAAGCTATGAACTGATCTTCTGATAATCTTGCCTGAAAAATCCATCGGAAAGATGAAAGCTTAACAAGGGATTTGGAGGAAAGAGGTTATATTTTGTGGAATAGTGGAAGTGTCAGGTTTTGTGAGGAGAGGGTTATATGGAGGAATGATGGGGGCAACAATAAGAAATGGAAGCTCTGTTTGGACTTAGTTTTCACCAAAGATTTTGGAACTACCATGTGGGTTATAGGAATCCTCACCAGCCACAAGCTTACACAAGACCAACACTCACAACCCCCACTTTTGGTGTTCTTACTCTTTTTTAATGCAATAATTAAGTCCATATGGACAATACAAATTAGGTCTGATAGAAGGCGTTAGTTCCTCATAACATGTTAAATCAAGTTTTGAATCCCACTAATAGCTCAGGTTTACTACTATTGAGCATTTAGATCAGATAGTAAGGGCATCTATATAGCTTAATCAAGGTCTTAAGTGTGAGTTTGGACATACACATGCGATAGAGGTTGCCAACCGAAAGGGTCCCACCTTCCCCGAATCCGGATCAATGTAGGCCAGTTGAGTTTCCCGTGATATAGGGGCTGGCTTGGGATATCGGTTGCATAAAAAAAAAATTCGTTAACTGCTGATAATACTTTAAACAAGATTGTCCACAGCCCTTATAAAAAGATGGTTAATATGGAAATGGAAGTTTGGATAATCTATCATATATGACTGCGCAATGAGTCATCACAAATTCATACAAATGGATGTATGGGTTAATTTTATCATTTATGTTATCCATTTTTGTGGGAATTCCCTCATTTGTTTACAGATTTCGGTATATAGTCATGAATGAAAAATTGAAGGGACTTTATTGATTTGATGAAGAAAGATGGTGGCATTTTTTACTTTACTATTTGGTTTGAGATTTTTCCCCGAGAGGGCTTCTAAAGGAATTAAATATATGATACGCAATTTGAATATTCATTAGCAATTATTGCAAAGTTAAAAAGAGAGAAACTCTCTAATGATAAGCCAGCGTATTTGTAAATGTTAAGCGTCTTTTATATCAGGGCTTTGTGAATTGTGACCTAGTGACGTTAAACACCTTCTTTAAATTTGTATAAAACGCGAAGTTGAGTTCATGTGATAATGCATAAGTGAGTTTCTTCCCTTAAATGAAGATGTTAAAAATGTGTCTTCTTATTCATGAACAATTATCTCAATTTAAATTTTAGTTCTTTTCTATTATAATAATGAGCAGTGTTTGCCAAAGTTGTGCCTTATGTAAAAAAGAACGAGGTATGGAATATGTTTTTTTTAATTATTTAAAATATCTCACATCATAGTTATTTGAAGTTAACAACATATATAGTTGATTTTTTTTAGAGAAATTAAGGAAGCAAAACAAATCATTTAATCATAACGTTTTTTTGTGTATTATTATATTATATGTTAGCATATAAGTCAAATAAGTTAGTTTAGAGAAAAAAAATCATGCAAAATCAATTTATATGTAATTTTTTTAGATTTTTTAGGATTTTTAAGAAAAGTCAATTGAGTTATATATTTAGGGAGAGATGGAGTATATCATATAATGAGTTCTGTTTGAAGAATGATTTATTTTCTTTTAAGTTGTCTTAAAATGCACTACAATATTTTTCAGGAGCAAGTAACGTATATTTTAAAAATCATCACAACAAATGAAGTATTCAATTCAATATGTCCCACCCCTTCTTCTTGTATATCTTTTCGCTTTTTTTCCTTCGATTATACTGAAAAATAAAAAATCCAATTGAATGTAATGATTCAGGTAAAAAATGGTTCAAGTGTTTACAGTTTTGATCCAGTTGACTTTTTAAGCCATTCCACCAAACCAAAAAAAAACAAAAAAAAAAAAACTCGATAAAGGAGCAGGTTTAAGAAGTCAAAAATCATCAAATACATTAAAAATGAACTTGACATTGAATTAGTCAACATTTGGCTTTTATTGATAGTATAAAAGAAAGTAAAAACAGTTAGGTTTATCTACGACATTTCATTATGTAGTAAATAACCTTTTTAAAATGGTGTTACTTTGAACCATAACATTAAATAAATTGTGGGTTGTTTTTCATTCCGATCCGCTCACCAATGTGTGTGTGTGTGTGTGTATTTTATGTATATATATTTCTTCTTTTAACCGTGATAACTTTTTTAAGGGAGACTGATAGCTTGAAACAACACAGTTATTGGGAAAAAAATTAATCAAAGCTTTATATCACAAAATGAACATTATAATTATTTATGATGCATAATCCATATGGCAGGTCACACAGAGCTCTAGTTTATTAGGTACTTTTCACATGGTACCTCAATTATTATTATTCTTGGCTTTCAAGATACATAACAATAATAATACCGTAATAATAGAACAACAACAAAAATAATAATAGTAATGCAAAGGACAGATCAAAATGCATATTAAAACAGGGGCTATCTTGTTTTGTATCAATAATATAGTTAGATTAGAGGGACCCTAGATATCACTGATCATTACAAAGAATATACGATCAAATTTAAATCACATCACGTTAAAAATGCGTTGAAAATTATGAAAGGAAAATTTATTATAAGGTCTCAAAGAAAAAATATAATCACAAAAAAGTTTTATAATAAATTAATAAGTGAGCTCCACATAATGATAAGTTTTATGGTAAAATATAAATGGATATCTAATACTCATTTGTTAATGTTATGGAGACTTTTCGTTCATTACATTCTTTTCTTCAAAACTCCTCCCATAATTATATGCAAATTATTCTAGGCATACATACGGATTATGTTTAAATGAATATGTATAGCTATATACTTTTTTAATAAAGTAAAATTAATTATTTAGTTCTTTAACTTCACCTGAGATTTTATTTTAGTTCTATGATTTTATAAAGTGTATTTCAAATCCTTACCTTTGAAATTGTTAGCAGAAAATGTAGACATTAAAATTTTAAATGTTTACAAAATATTCTTATATGTTCGTATATTAAGCATAGTTTCGAAAAAAACAAGGATAGTTATAAAAAGAAACTATCATTTAGAACTAAGGATGTTACGCTATTAAAAATTCTTGCATGAACTCGGTGCATCACGTCATTTGTGGTCTAACCAATCACAAATAAACACATGAGGTCGCACATGTAATTTTTAATTTGACTTGGCAACATAAAAAGAAAAATCAACTAACCGATAAATATAATTTTTAAAACTTGTAAAATAAAAAACATTGAAGAAATCATGAGATTTAAATTTTTTTTTTGTGCTAGTTAATTTTTTTAGGGTAGCAAGTCAAATTGAAAACTCTATGTCATACCTTATGTATTTAGTTTTGATTGGTCAGACCATAAATGAAGTGGTGCACCGGATTCACGTAAGAATTTTTCCAAATAAAGCTAAATGATCAAATCTATATTTTAGCCATACATCAATGTAAATTTATTTTAAATTGATTTTCTTATAACATTTCGCAAAAGAATAAACCCATAAATGCCATTTACTTATCCAAACATTCACGTGTGCATCATTTTTATTATATATAGTATAATATCTAGTTTTTCGATATACAATAGGGCTGAGTCAAAGTAATTTATCATGGATCAAATCCACCTTGATAAGAAAAAAAATTAAATAAGTGATAATTAAAAATCAGAGAGAAAAGTGGGTGTGACATTTCTTATTAGCAATGTTATCCGACAAAACTGAATCATCAAATATACTTTCTCACATATCACCCAAAATTTAAAATTGAAGCACTCAAATTTTGAGCTTATTATGAAGTGGGTGGGTTTGGGACTGATATGATGGGAACTGGTAAGGTGACCTCATAACGTAGTTCGACGTATTTTTGTTAGTCAGACAGTTTACAATTACATTCTCCTTTTTTATATAAAAAAATATTTCAGCAAATAAAAAAAGAATTTAATAAAGAGTATTTTGCCTATTTGCTTTCCTTGTTGAGATGTCAACATATTTGGCGACTTCCTAACTGAAAATTGATTGTAATTAGGTGATCCAATCCAAATTAACAACCTTTTCATACTTGCACTCTAATTTCTTTCTTCATTCTTCCAAATATTCAATAAAAAAAAAAGTTCAGAATCTTGATACCATTATTGAATTAAGGTGTGTCGGTCGCTTATTTTCTTTTCTTTGAAAAATTCCATTTCACCATTAAAATGTTATCTAATTAAGTCCAATTTTGTATGATCCCTTTAAAAACTAGCATAAGTTTTTAGTCTAATTTTCCAGTAGAGTCTGAATTATTTTTCTAAATATGGTCAAGGCTTAAATCTCTACCTTTCTGATAATCTGAACCAATATAACAATCTGCAATGGCTTCCGTTTCTTTTTTTCACAATTTAATATATGTTATAACTAGCATAACCGTCGTGAATCAGTTAAAACCGAACGTCAAAGTGATAAAAAAACCTTCTTCAAAATCCCTTAGAATTAAAAAAGTGAAGTATGCGTGGTTGAAGTCTTCAAAATTTTAAAAAGCATTTGTCCTTTTGATACGGCAAATATGGAAAAATGCCTATGCAGTTTGGTCCAAGGTGTACCCAACATCATGAAGTTTTTTTGGGCACAAAAATGCCCATGTAGTTACCAAAATGAGACAAAAGTGCCAATGCCGTCAATATATACAAACGACGTTAAATTTTTCAAAGTTAGGAAAATAAAATGTGCAAAAATACCCATGAAGTTTGGTCCGAAGTGCACCTAACATTGCGAACTTTTTTTGGCTTAAAAGTACTTACGTAGTTACCAAAATGGTTCCCTCAGTACCTTTGCCGTTATTTTACACATGTTAGGCATGAAAAATACACAAGTAGGTGGTGAATTTAGAATTTCAATAAAATATTTTTCAAAACTTTAAGTTCAAAATTAATTTTCAAAAACATATACGAAAGAAATAAAGTATTGAAATCTTAGGCAAATCTTACAGATCAAACAAAGTATATGATAAACACTTAAGTAAACAGAAATTTAGAGAAACAGAGTATGAAGATTCGAAATGATAGGCAAATACTTGTAGCGCAAATTTTTCTTCGTAATTTCATGCTTCAATCTTCCTTCATCAATAGATATATATAGGCCTTTGAGAATACAAACAAACGTTGTGCAAATTTGCCTAAAATTCCAATACTCTGTTTCTTTCCTATATGTTTTTTAAAATTGCTTTTGAAATTACAGTTTTGAAAAATATTTTATTGAAATACAAAATTCACACCCCCTCTTATGTATTTCTCCCGCTTAACATGTGTAAAGTAACGATATAGGTACTGAAAGACTATTTTGGTAATTATGTGGGGAAAAAAAATTCGCGGTGTTCGGTGCACTTCGGACCAAACTTCGTATATATTTTTGTACATTTTATTTTACCTAACTTTGAAAAACTTAACGCCGTTAGTATATATTGACGGTATGGGCATTTTTGTCCCATTTTAATAACTACGTGGACACTTTTATGTCAGAAAAAACTATGTGGTGTTTGTTGTACCATTGCCCAAATTATATGATTAATTTTGTACCTTTGCCCTTTTGATTTTGTACTTTCTTCATGTTTTTTTGGCTGAAAATATTCGTGACCCGTGTCGTTCATGCAAGAAATGGAATAATTTACAGAGTATGAAAGTGGAATTGCCATAATAAGTATAGAAATATGTCTTTCATACAATTACTTGGAAATCCATAATTTGTATATAATGGTTCAGAGAATTTGATATAGGAGTATATTTTAGTGGTTGTTTGTTTGTTTGCCAAAATCAAAACTTGAATAGACGCGTCATCATCCAATTTGATAGCCAAAACTACTAAACAACTACATATATAATCTCCCTATATAATTAGGACCGGAGGGAGTATGTTAGAATTAATTTGACTCCAATAATAATAAGTAAAAATTAATACCAGTTATGATGTTTGCAATGGAATCTTCCATAGTGATTATGTCGGTGATGAGGATATGGTCAATCTCTTGCTAAAGCCTAAATAAATAAGTTCATGGTCTATTTTCGAGATCCTATATTGGGCTCCCATAGATTGGGCCAAATTAGGGCCTAAATAAAGGCCCTACTGGTTAATTTTCATATTGGGTATGCGGCCCAAACAAAATAATGTAATATTTATCACAAACTTCCCGTTCTAATCAATATATAAATACATAAAATAAAATTATAAATTTTTTAATTTTCACTAGATTATTGTCAATAATTTATAAGCTAACCGGTTTGTTAAATGTCTTAAATTTAATTTTGCAAGGGATGGAAATAGATTAGGCTAGACTTTGGTTAAATAAGCTTAAGCCTATAACAAGAGTCTAGAGTCTAAATCTAAGCCTAAGCCTGAAATACAGGCTCTTTTATGGCTCAAGTCTAAGTCTATAAAAGGCCTAATCATGCCTTAAGCCTTTTTAAAGGCATACTTACAATGCAAGCTTTTGAAAAGGCCACATGTTATAGGCTTTAAATGTTTGAGTAGGTTTTGAGTCTTCTTACGCCTATATAAATAGCATTTTAAATAGAATTTTGAGTATGAATATTATAGATAATAAATAAATAATATTGATTAAATTCATGATTTAAAATTTATAATTATGCGTGTATGTATATATTAAAGCAAATAAAATACATTTATATATTAAACGAGACATGCCTGCAAGCTTGTAGGTTAAGCCTTGAGAAAAAAAAGCCTAACCTATTTAAGTATAGAGGCCTACAAATAGGCTTTCATCCTAACCTCTTTATTAAATAGATTAGGCTTTATCAAATTTTAAATAGGTGAGACAATAGAATTGGATCATTACACATACATAGCTTTCATAGTTCGAATATGGCATTATTCTAGCAGGTAGATATATCATAAATCTTTTATCTATCAACAAGGATTAATGAAACTCAGTTATAAATATAGATCCAAAAATAATACACTATACATTTCACTCATACATAAAATTTTCCTACACTATTGCATCGATCACTACATGATATGCCAATCCATTTTGAACCCAAAAGACACATACCCTTGAAAGCCTTTATATGTATATGTGTGTGTGACTGGCTTTCATAGTAGACTAGGTAGACTATGGCATTTCAAGAACTTACTACAAATTCTTGCAGGAAAATATATCGTAGATCTCTTATCTACAGGGACTAAAGAAACTCAGCCACAGATATACATACATATGTGTGTGTGTGTAACCCTCATCGATCATCACCTTCCTTCGAAGTGAGCAATCTGAGAGAACAACGCAGAATCAACACCAGTCACATCAGATTCTTCAGTTGCCTGAGTACTAGAATGATCTCCTTTCTCACCACCACTCTCATATTGCCGATGTTGTAACACAATCGAATTCTCTGTTCTATTTTCTTCATTTCTATCAATCTCCGAAACAGCTTCCTGAAGCTGCAAAGCATACTCCAAGTTCCACAACACATCCCCCATGGTTGGCCTATCAGCCCCAATTTCTTCCAGACACTTCTCAGCAGCTTCAGCGAACTTATTCAACGAACCAGAAGCAATAGTATCAGCAATACGAGGATCAATGATCTTACAAAGCAAACCTCTCCTATATTGCTGTAATGCCCAATCCGCTAAATTCACTTGTTCCCTTGGGAGTGTCGGATCAAGCACAGGCCTCGCACATAGGGCTTCCATTAGAACAACCCCAAATGAATAAACATCGGATTTCTCCGTTAATTGCTGACTTCTGAAATATTGAGGATCCAAGTATCCAAAACTACCTTTCACTGCTGTACTCACATGGGATTTCTCTGGGTTTGCCTTGGAAAGCCCAAAGTCTGAAACTTTAGCTACCAAATTCTCATCCAAGAGAATATTTGTGGTTTTCACATCTCTGTGAATGATGCTCTGTGCTGCCCCTGTATGAAGATAGTGAAGACCACGAGCAGAGCCTATACAGATTTCAAGCCTCTGCTTCCATGATAATGGGGGTAGGTTTGAACCATAGAGATGAGAACGAAAAGGACCATTGGCCATGTATTCATAGACAAGAATCATCTCCAAGTTTTCATCACAGAAACCCATTAAGGAAACTAAATGTCGGTGTCGAAGTTTAGAAAGCATGTCTATCTCTGTTGTGAACTCGTTTATGCCTTGTTTTGAACTTGGGTTTCCTCGTTTTATAGCAACCTTTGTGCCATCTTCCAATGTTCCAAGATAGACTTTTCCGAATCCTCCGACGCCAATCACTTCATTTTCGTCGAAGTTGTTTGTGGCTCTTTGGAGTTCATCGAAAGCAAAGAATCTTCCGATCCCAGTTGGTGTTAAATAACTAGAGTAGCTACTTTTGCTCCTGCGAGAACCAAATATGCTTGATCTTCTTGAGCTGCTTTTGCTTGAAGCAGAACATAAGCTTCCATGATTTGTGGATTGAATAGGAAGAATCCATGAAGAGAAGTCATCTCCTCTTTCCCATCCATGAGGCCTCCATCGATATCGGAGACAGATCACTGCAACAAGAAACATTGCTGTCACAGAGAATACTAATCCAATAGTAGCAGCCACTTTCAGAGCCATTGTGATTGAGCTTGAACCCTTGTATCTCCCATCAACAGAGAAAAATCCATCTAAGCTATCAGCCTTATTGCTCATCTTCATCACTTCGAGTCCATTGAGGATCGCATTGGGCATCCCTTGTTGGAGATTCGCGGGACCCACTTGTACTAAAATAGACCCATTTGTAATAGCAGAGGAATTAAGCACAAAGTCCTGGTAAAAAGCAGTTGCTAGAGCTTTGGTTTCAGAGGAAAGATCCAAACTTTCAATACCCACCATCTCATTTATGTACACATTGAAAAATAATTGGCTAAGGTTTTGGCTCACAATGTCGCAGAAGTGCAATCTTACCAAGTAGGAGAAACTCTGGTCTACGTTCATTAACCAAGAGAGGTTGAAATTTGGTTGTTTTACTTTGGGATCTTTCATTTCCATAGCTGAAGAATAAACAGAGCTAGGAGCAATCAATGGTGTGACCTCACCTGTTTGTGGGTACTTAATGAGTTTTGTCGAAACAGAGACGTTCTTTGACCCTTGCGGGAAAACATTATAGGAAGTATCAGTCTCCCACGATCTTAACAATGTGTCATGGTTTGGAGCCATGGGTGGACCACCAACGTTGACTCTGTAACATACTTGAAGAGAATGGTTAAAAATGCCATGGAAATGTCCTTGTGGGGAAACAGAAGTGGCCATATCAGGGATGAGAAGGTCAGGGGCAGAGACAACCTCGATAGCATTAATGAAAGCCAGAGACTTTTTCTTGGGTATGAATTTTAAGGAGAATCTACTGTCGGAGACATTAATGAGGTACTCTTTGAACACAAAAGAGGCATTGCCTTTGACAGAGAAGTCATGCAAGAGGACGAATCGATCAGTTTGGACCGAAAAAACCGCGTGGGTGAGATTATAAGAAGGATGAAAAAGTGGGAAGAAGTAAAGACGAACCCAAAGTCGACCCATTTTGGAGATATAGAAAGTGTAAGTGGAATCATGTGTGAAAATTCTGGCACTTTTGAATAAAGGAAGCGAGGTAGGGGGAACAGAGGAGGAAGCATTGATGTGAATGGAATCAACAGAAGTTTTGATATCGTCATCGGAGGAGAGAAGAGAAGAGGATTCACGATCAGACCTGAAGGCTCTTCCATCATGAAGAAGGGTCTGTTTGGAGGAGCCACAATCAATGAGGTAATTAACAGGGGGTGAGAAAAGTGTAGAAATTGAAGCAGAGTTGGAAAGAGAACAGAGGAGGAAGAAAGAAAGAAGAAGAGGATAAGAGTGAGTGTGAATTACCGTCGCCGGAATAAACTCTCCGGCCATATTTCAGAGTGGGAATGGGGGAGAGGAGGAAGAAGGACATGGACATGGGTGGCAAGTTGGAAGAACAAGGATGGTTGCAGAGGTTGGGTGAAGATAACAGAAATGGAGATGGAAGTTTTGAGTTTTTGGGGGAGACCAGGTAAAAAAAAAAATGAGTGGAATGAGGAAGAAGGAGCTAGCTATGCGTTGAACCCTATAAACATCGTTAAAGGTGCTTTTTGGTTTTTGTTTTCTGTTTCTTTTTATTTCTTTTGAAGATTGTTTAAATGCTTTATGACAATCAGCTGGGACGTTGGTTTTATTTATTTATTTATTTTTATACATGGTTGGGACGTTTGATTGTTTGATCTCTGAGGAATGTGTGATTTTACTGTTTTATCCAACAACCTGTTTGCAAAATTCTAGCATGTGGAATCTACCCATGTCACGTGCGACTCTATCTTTATACATTGTGCCTGTTTTATTAGCCAAGGATAGTTGGATATTATAGTAATCAATTTTAATTTTAAATTCTTTTTATCTTTTAATCTTGATAATTGACATATTTGATTAACCAGAACAAAACTTTTAATGGATGCCATACAAACAAAGTTGGACCGATTCTATCATCTGATTCTGATCCATCCATAAGACAAGAATGAGTTATGTGGACGAGGGATCAACAAAATAATTAGAAACACAGAATCACAATTACTTGACATGGGCCAATGACGTATAACCTAATGACATAAATATTCTTATATCAATGGGGAATTTGATGCCATGTGTAATCTTAAATGGTTAATACATGCCCCTCTACATGGAAAAGTAACTATTTGAGAAAAGGAATTATTATGCTCACAAATTGAAAGTATAGTTTGAGGCATGTTTCAAAGTGATTAGAAGAATTAAAAAAAAAAAAAAAGCATGAAGGTCGTAGGAATGTCTTATTACAAGATTCTCTTGCCATTACTTTCTCTTTAAGTTCATGATTAAGTGTAAGATAACATAATATATATTGGCACATAAAAAAGAAAATTCAACTAATTGAAATGCTAAAATCGTAGCCACAAGCATTTTCATGATCAAAAGATGATCTTTTATTATTCACAATTCACGATTTGAGCTGTATTATAGAAGCAGGGGTAAAGCATAAATAAATAAACGTAAATACTGTTTGACGCTGGGTTTAACTTCACGCATTACTGTGACAAATTACAACAAAATGACCTCATTAATGCCAATCAAGAGGCCAAAGAATATTGAATGACTTTGGAGCAAAATATAATGATATATAATTGGCATTATATAATAGTGTGAGCCTATCATTGAAGCAGGCCCTTCATTGGATTCTGCAGCCTTGTTCCTCGGCTCGCAAAAATATCAAACCACGCCTGATCCTCTACAAGGAAACAACCAGAAATATGGTTGGAGAATAAGTATATCAATAATTTGAAGCTAAAATGAGCAACGATTGTCTGCCTGAGCAACAACACATCTAAATCCCCACTTTCACTTTTCCATTTGTAAGTTGTAAACAGACTGGCACCATCAACTCTTGTGTTTCAGTCCCAGATGAATAGCTTCAAAATTAAAACTGTCATTCCACCTTCTTACCAAATAAAAAAAGAATAGCTTAATAATACCTCTTTGGTATCTCTCAAGCGCAGAAGATCCAATTTATCCGCAGGCCTCCGGTTTGATAAGGTAGCAAGCTGCAATCAACCAACCATCGATGCAGGGATAAATGAAAGAGACAATGTCAAGTTGTGTGTGTGTGTGTGACCATCGATGCAGGGATAAATGAAAGAGACAATGTCAAGTTGTGTGTGTGTGATATCCCAGAGAAGGAGACAAGCACCCAAAAACTGAAGCGCTCAGGGTCTTGAAGCGGGGGCATCATCACTTCAACATTCAACAGTCTCTCAAGTCTTCTTTGATCTGTGGAATTCCGTAGTTAAATGCCGACACATTCCATTATAAGGATAAAAAAGGAACAGGGCAGGAGATCATTGAATATATTTCAAAATTTCAATCAACACTAAATTTAAGGCATCCCTTGGAAATCACAGTACAATTTTACCTTGTCCTGCTGCTTCTTTAGCCCTTCTGATCCACGATCGAGCACTTTCTGCAGCATTATTTGTTATTTCTTGTAACTGGAAAAATATAATTATAAAGATGAAATCGATCAGAATGATGGATCCTCCTATACAGGTCATCATCAGACTTGAAGCTAGAGCTTGACCATTTAGTCATAAGCATTGATTCAAAACGTTTTAAACTAATTTCTACTATATCTTGATTCCATAACAATACACATCAGGTTCTTGCGTGTCTATGTTAATTAGACAAGCTACAGGTCCCATCAAAGACCAAGACCCCATCAAGATAACTCTGCCCATAAATCACATATTCAAAATGCTCCCCTATGCCCAGCTAATTTGACAGCGTTATTTACTTAAAATTACCGGCCTATCTCATAAGAAGCCTATAAAAATTAAAGCTTGATATATCTTGAGTAACAAATTACAATGTCCACCGACATTTCAGTAAGCATAAAAACAAATTGGAGCCAAGACTGCCGTAAACTTACATCTTCTCTCTCTCTTGTACCTTCCAATGGCAAAATATCCTGAATCCATTCAACTTCTGCAACACGATACCTGAATAAAAACCATAGAAAGGCGTAAAAGGGCATATTCCTGTAAGTTCAGACTTCAGAGATCAACAGCAATATTATTTGATAAAGACATAACCTAATCACAACTTACCCATCTTGATCCCAAGATCGGATGATGTGAAATCTCCTACGACTTTCAATCTGCATGCAGTGGCAATTTGTAATTTAGTACAACTTGAATTAACATCTAAAGAGAAAGTCAAACTTAAGAGAATATAAGTTAGCGTTAGAAGACTTAGAAGCGTCCTTGAGCATAAAAACCAGTCCTGGAAGGTGAAATGTTTAGGCATACCGCCTTGACACTCAAGTTACTCAACTTACTAATTTTCCAATATATTATCATACACTTGCGCAGAATGCCCAAACAAAATATTAGAGCAAGCAAAAGTTTCAGCCACTCAGGAGTTTCTTTGCAGATTTGTCAAATATTAATATGATTGGTTCTTTCTTGAAGTTGTCAATCCCTAATAGACTAATTAATTCTGTGAAACAAGAACGGCAACAATGACTAAAATCCTTATCTATGATTCATTTAGTGGAACACTGTTACCTTAGGTTAATGTTTTTGCAAAAGATGAGAATGTATAAACATTCAGACTATAGTATGAAGTTTCAAAAAACTGTTGCTGAATGTGGTCACCTGTAATTAACCTCATGCCAGCTCAGCCATAACTCGTCCAATATACAAATGCTGACAGAGAAGGAAATACCGCAAGAATCTTTTTCACAAAAGACTAAAGAAAAGTCTTTTTCTCAAAAGTAGAAAGCAAGATTGAAAAATTTCACTTCCTTACTTCATCTCATAATATGCCATAAAGCATCATAACAAGGGAAGAGAAATCAGTTATATTTGCACCTCTATATAGAAACGTCCATCTGGAAGTGGTTCACACCTGTAAAATCAAACGTAAAAACCATTCATTTCAAACAAGTGGCATACATGAGTTTTGCTAGAGTTATGTATCACATGAACTTTTCTGAGGAAATAATATACCAAGCACCTACTCAGTAATTTCCACTTCACAGGCAAACTCAGCTAGGGAACCTGTTGCAGGATCAATTATAACCTACATGATGAATGGAAAAACCCCACCGAGTAATGAAGGAATTTGGTCAGTCCTTTCCACCTAAATGAAGAAAATGGACAGAAAAAACAGGGTAATTGATGATCTACCATTCCCATCCGACGATTTCCTTCCATTATTCTTCTAACCTGTTTTACCAAAATGGAGAGTATGATGAAATCATATATAAAATCAAATTCAAAAAATTAAATTATCGGCACCAGTTATCACTAAAAAGTAGATTACTTAAAAAATCACAATACACGTCATTTTCAAACAACTCTCTCTAAACAGCTCTCTTGTAAAATTGAAGAGTAAACACAAATTTTACACACACCATATCATCCATCAATATTCATAATAGCCCCTATAAAATGTAGTGTATACCTTATACAAAGTTTTTTCTGCTACTATAAGCTTTCAAGTTCAAGGGATATCACTGCTCTGTATTTTTACACTAACCTGTATATGTCTAGAACTAAACACGATAAAGAAGTTTAAAACAAGAGCACATGCATAATTTATTAAGATGTGCATCTTCTGATCTATTGTTATTAAAATTAGAAAATCAGACAGTTCAATTATTTCTGCTACTGTAAGCTTTCAACTATAGTTGAACTCACCATCAGTCTATAACGAGGTTCAAATATATGAAGCGGAAACTTTTGACATGGAATGACAACATCCATGACAAAAAGAGGGATCAAATCTAAGCCCAAGTTGGTCAAACTGTCATTCTCTTGCTTCCTTTCAGCATATTCCTCCGGAAAATTCTTTTGTATGATGTTTTTCAATGTCACACTGGAAAAGTCCACAGCAATAATAAAAATATGGGGAAAAAATTTAGTCAGTCCCAGACATCTTCTATCAGATCCACAAAGGCATATTCTTGTAAATCTGTTAATATATGCCTGGTACAGTTATAAACACAGCCATAAGGGGGTGAAAAAGACACTCAAATCTTAATGGCCTTCACCACTCACTGAAACAGGTATGTGAAAACCGCAGCTTTCTTCCATCATTTTGTGTCTCGAGAAAGCACTACATAGTGTGGACAAGTTTTGCAAGCAAATTTCCAAAAAGAAAAACAAAGTCACTCAATAAAGTAATTTACTAGTATTACTTATATGCTTACAGGCCTAAACATATATTGGTTTAAATCACAGAATGCCCAGCATACTACCATGTATAATGAGAAGGAAATCAAAAGGACGGGAATTTAAGGCCTTTATGTGGTTTGATAAAATGGAATAAACATTTTGAGTCAAGATCTCTAATAGATGACCTACCTGATGGAACACGTTCTAGGACTAATAAACAGAACCGTCCTGCACAATGGGCACCTGTTGCCTAACAGATTAAGACAAGCATTAATAGATATAATATGTAATATGGGCTCCCACTTCAAATAAATCAACATCAAGAAGTACCAACCACGATCCATTGACTGAAATAGACATGACTGGCAAAAAGAATGTCCACAAGGGGTTGTAACAGGTTCATAAAGTAACTTGAGGCAAACTGTACAATCAAAGTCATCAGTGCGCTCTGGCTGTCCATGTGCACTCATCCTTGCCAAGCTAGCCAATGCTCTTTCCAGATTTGAAAGAGACACCCGGAGGGAATTACTAATGCACCAGAAAATAATCAAATGGCAAACATAGATGACACAGAACAGTAGATGGCTGTTGCAGAGGCTGTATCTAAATCTCCATAATAACTTCAAAAGGAAAATGTAGAATAGAAATCAAATGGATCCCAAATCTGTAGTACCTATATGGATCGACCTGAAGGCCTGAAAGAATAACATCCCGAGCCATCTCATATTTCTCCAACTGTCAGCTCAAAGCAGCGCAATGTTAATGTAACATAATGGACATAGTACATATGCAAATGACTATGGACAAAGAAGCATGGTGAAAAAGTCTTGCAAATCACATAAAGTGCTTTAAGCAATATCTTTGATGCCATCAGGCGTTACAGCAATGCCAAAGTTGTCAAGTACTGGGCTCTGCATAATGAAACCATAGAAGTTCCACAAATAATAGTTTAACATACAAAAAAGAGACCATATGTGTTGATAAAAAAAATTTAAGAGCACTCCACAGAACAATTTTGTTTCCAGTGCCTCTCAAATAAAACAAGCAACAAGGAAATGCATACAACATTTTCCCATTGTTGTCGCTTGATTACTCTTGAATAACTATAATAGCACTCATGGACAATTTTACACATTCAGTTCATTCCAGATTCGGCAGTGCCTCTTAAATAGCTAACTCAACACAATTAGTGCACCCTCAACTGGAAGCACAATTAGGAAACTATTCCATCATGAGAAACACATATCCTAAGATGGGATAACATGTAACTATAGAGAACATGATAGAAAGAAGCATGCATCCACATGATTGACTTGAAATTAATATGAAAAGTAAGATAAAGGACAGGAATTCCCATAAACTACAATGAAGAATAACTACAAAGTACACCTTACCAAAAAAAAAGCATTGGCCTTTAAAAGGTATGACTTTACTGAACTACTTTGGATGTTGACAAGCTTCTCAGCATCCTTCAAACCAAGCTGAAATGATTGTCAACTGTTAACTTTCAAGTAAAAATCAGTTTATAAACAAACCAAAATTTTCAGCATGCTAACGAAAGTGCATCAAAGTATACTTCAGCATGTGTTGTAGGATCAAGCCCACTCAAGGGACTATATTCTGAAGCTGATGGAGGCCTGTGTTTTAAAAATTGGCTAATCCTGCACAAGACGAGGAGGGGGAATTGTTATTATCACAAGATCACTGAAGCCAGCAAAATTCAAGAAAAACCTTTCCATGATAAAAACAAGTTTATAATAAGTATTTAAAAGACACAAGGTTATTAATGTTTAACCTGATATAAGCTGCACTTCGGTTGCTGAGTATAACAGGATCACCAGTCTTGATGCTATTTGCTCTAGAGTAAAAGTCGATTGCCTACACCAATAGTCTCAGAAGTCAGCACAAAAAAAATATTGTAAGAAGCATTACAAATAGTGATCCTCTATAAAAAAAAAGCATGAGAAATGCATCCTTTCTCCACTACGTGACAACTAAAACTTCTTCAAAAAGAAGACAGCATGCCACAAGTGACAAAAGGAATTACTAGAGAAAAATGTCACATAGCTCTTACATCAGCATGGCTTCAACTAACACCACACTGAGTATCCCACACAAACCATGCAGTGAAACACCAATCAATGATTTGTCAGGATAATGCCCCACTTATATTTTGTAAGGCTTGTCACCAAAAATTTGTCTTTCAAAAAACAAGCCAGAAAAAGATATGTAGATCAGAATCTGTAAAGGTTACCAAACAAAAAGTAAAGCAATGAAGACATATCTGAAACTGTGTTAAAAATTCTCTCAAATATTAGCTAAAGCCTCACAGTAGCATGTATCAGATATATAGACAAACAGATAATGTGAATGAGGAAGGGTAGGGGAAATAAAAAAAACGATTCCAATCCATGTGGCTGCGTGAAGAAACATAGTGGCTACATGGTGGAGAACAAGAACCATTCTTCTATTATTTCCAATACATGCAAATGAGACCTTTACAATAATGACAAGGCCATGGTCAAATGCCAATATAAATCTTCACAAATTTCTCCACATAAAACAACAAAAATTGAATTAATAGTATCATTCAAACTGGCTAAACTCCCTTATATATTTAAAGTTTAATTTTCCATCACTGAAATTCACTATAATTTTTTTTATTTAATTTTTATTGTGGTTTCCCTTACAAGTCTTACAAGTGACACATACATATCCATTTCAACTTCAACGCGAAGTTAAGAAATACAAAAAACAAATGATTAATATCTATCAATACACTATATTTGAATGAAAGTCTAGAGAAATAAGTGAGGCTGTCCAAACATATAAGATTAAATATAAGCATCACCTCCTCCATACGGTTCTCCCGAAATGCCTCATTGCCATTCTGCACGAGTTCAAAAACATGACTGTGTGTTTCCCTTGTCAAACCCTCCGGTTCAGATGCCTGAAATCTGACTTAAGCTCAGTCTTTTGGTGCATTTGATTTGTCAATATAAAATTAATAAAAAAATCATGAGTTACTGATATGCAAGCAGGCAAATCATCAGATACTATTTTCTGAACACCTCCATCAACTTGGGATTCACTGTAAGAAGGAAAATAAAACACTAAAGACCCAACTATTACAAGAACAGTCGGATACCATACTGAGCCTACACCAAACAGAGAAGAATCTTGCCAAAGCCAGGTAAACAGGACAACAGATATATTTCCAACTTCTCTGTTTCTTATGGAAGTTTGAAAACAGCTAACACTAACAGTCAATATTTTTCAATCAGCAAGACGAAGCATTGTTACCAAAAACTAAAGTATATTAATCTTGAAGCAGCCTAAATGAAAACCTAAATTATGACCTCTTTAATAGGAAATGGCACAACAATTATCCTCATTTTCAATTGTCTTTTCTTGCCTTTGGATTTCTCAACGCCTAAATAACAGTTAACAGAAAAGGAAAGTTTACCAAATCGTGAATTAGAAAGCATATTTTTGGAATCATGAATCAGATCATAGGACTCATGATTAGTTATTAAGGATGACATAAATGTAATCTTCCCATAAGAAACCATCGGAATTTTGTAGAAATTAGCATTTTAATGACAAATAACACTTAATATTTCATAAAACTAACATTTAAAAAGTAAACATCAAAACAATAGGACCAGTGGAACTAGAAGGAATAAAAGCTTTCCAAGATGGGGACAAAGATACATAAGCATATTTGTATTTCATAAATCAATACATATCTTGAATCGTAAGATTCATGATCGATTCCAACATGAATCATGCAATTCAAGCGAGATACATGCATATGAAGTATGCATCATATGACTCAAGATTCATGAGATTCTCACTAATTACTATAGAAAGAATGACAACAAGACAACTAGCCTTTTAGGACATTCTTCTTACTTCTCAGAGGTTGTGTAGGAATAAAAATTATGCATGGTCTTTGGATAATGCAAAGTGGAAACCTTCAATTGTTCATTTTTCATATCTCAATCCCAACAAGCAGGGAAACCATCTATGCCAAGCAGAACCCTTTTAATACAATTACAATATTTGCTCAATGGAATTGACAGATTTCAGAGGTTAAAAAACGGAAAAACGGAACCCAAACTTTCCAAACGCGACAACTCTAATAATATTTTATTTGCGCCATTAACTATAATCACATGTTTAAGGAAAAACAGGAAACCCCCGCTTTTTCTCCTTTTTATCTTTGTTTCTTTCTCGTGATTGGAACCTCCACTTGTTTTGATTTCAATATATCAAATACCGAACAATATTTCAAAAGAGCATTCGAATAATGCGCGCCCACAATCAATCAACAATCCGTTAAAGGGAACTGACCAAAACGTAGTCCTCCACGTCGTCAAGACCCTCCACACTCAGCACAGTAGGAGATTCCCCCTCCGCCATTGAGGGAAGATCTTAGTAGCTCTGCAGTAGATGAAGATTATTGACAAGCGAAGAAAGCTGAAAGAATGAAAATTTGAATGTTTGGGCAAGAGGGTATGGAAGAAAAGAAAAGAAAAGAAAAGGCATCGGTGTTCGACCCTGTGTCCTTCGTTTCATACACGGACCAAATTCCACAACGTCCTCCCACACACACTCTCTCTCTCTCTCTCTAACTTGATGTCTCAATCTTCTACGCCCAAAAGCAGATTCAATAAATGCACTACATCCAGAAATGATACTTGCGAAAAGGATCAAAAAGGCAAAATTTTTAACTTGCAGCGATGAGAATTACGGACTCGACTTTGGGAGAAAAGGCCATTTTTTTTACTACTAAATGCTTCCATGGTAAGATGTCGTGCCAGGAGGACACATAAGGCATTAAAATTAGGGAAAATGACAAAAAAAGACTCTCGAATTAGCAAAAGGACACTTCAGTACAACGAATTTTAGAAATGACAAGTCAATACAAATCCGTACAGTGACTGAATTGTCCTTTTTCAAATTTAAAGAAAAAGTCCAAAATGCCCCTGGTTCAATTTTTTTTATATTTGCCCACCAGCCACCACGTGGTGGCGGGCCCACCACATGCCACGTGGCAGCCCCACACCACGTCACGTGGCGCGCTGTGGGGATGCCACGTGGCGTGTGCCCCTTGAAAAAAAGGGACACAAAATGTGAGGGGGTGGGAATCGAACCCACCCCCTCAGCTTGGTGGTCTTACCACCAGGCCACCAAGCACCCTCATAATATATATTACAAAAGTAATATATATACTATATTTCATTCTTTTTTAATATTTTTCCAGAAACGTTCCAGGGATTCCAAACTTCGCATAAGGGAATCCCAACTTCTGTTAAGGGATTCCCAACTTCTACATTACCATTTACCAACTTCCAAAATACTTCACCAAATCTTCCTACTTGTTACCAGAAACGTTCAAGGGATTCCCAACTTCGCATAAGGGAATCCCAACTTCTGTTAAGGGATTCCCAACTTCTACATTACCATTTACCAACTTCCAAAATACTTCACCAAATATTCCTACTTGTTACCAGAAACATTCAAGGGATTCCCAACTTCGCATAAGGGAATCCCAACTTCTGTTAAAGGATTCCCAACTTCTACATTACCATTTACCAACTTTCAAAATACTTCACCAAATCTTCCTACTTATTACCAGAAACGTTCATGGGATTCCCAATTTCGCATAAGGGAATCCCAACTTCTGTTAAGGGATTCCCAACTTCTACATTACCATTTATCAACTTCCAAAATACTTCACCAAATCTTCCTACTTGTTACCAGAAACGTTCAAGGGATTCCCAACTTCGCATAAGGGAATCCCAACTTCTACATTACCATTTACCAACTTCCAAAATACTTCACCAACTCTTCCTCCTTGTTACCAGAAACGTTCAAGGGATTCCCAACTTTGCATAAGGGAATCCCAACTTCTGTTAAGGGATTCCCAACATGTACATGTGAAATTGGGATTCCCTTATGCGAAATTGGGAATCCCTTGAATGTTTTCTGGTAACAAGTAGGAAGATTTGGTGAAGTATTTTGGAAGTTAGTAAATGGTAATGTAGAAGTTGGGAATCCCTTAACAGAAGTTGGGATTCCCTTATGCGAAGTTGGGAATCCTTTGAACGTTTCTGGTAACAAGGAGGAAGAGTTGATGAAGTATTTTGGAAGTTGGTAAATGGTAATGTAGAAGTTGGGAATCCCTTAACAGAAGTTGGGATTCCCTTATGCGAAGTTGGGAATCCCTTGAACATTTCTGATAACAAGTAGGAAGATTTGGTTAAGTATTTTGGAAGTTGGTAAATGGTAATGTAGAAGTTGGGATTCCCTTATGCGAAGTTGGGAATCCCTTGAACGTTTCTGGGAAAATATTAAAAAAGAATGAAATATAGTATATATATTACTTTTGTAATACATATCATGAGGGGGTTTGGTGGCCTGGTAGTAAGACCACCAAGCCACCAAGCTGAGGGGGTGGGTTCGATTCCCACCCCCTCACATTTTGTGACCCTTTTTTTAAGGGACACACGCCACGTGGCAGCCCCACAGCACGCCACGTGGCGTGGTGTGAGGCTGCCACGTGGCATGTGGTGGCCCCCCCGCCACGTGGTGGGGTGGCCCCCGCCGGCAGCCACCGGAGCTCCGGCCGCCGGTGGTGGCTGGTGGGCAAATATAAAAAAAAATTGAATTAGGAGCATTTTAGACTTTTCCTTTAAATTTGAAAAAGGATAATTCAGTCACTGTAAGGATTTGTATTAACTTGTCATTTCCGAAATTCGTTGTACTGAAGTGTCCTTTTGCTAATTTGAGGGTATTTTTCTGTCATTTTCCCTTAAAATTAAGAAAATTAATTAAAATTATGTACAGTGGTACACGTGTAATGTTTTAATTTGATGGAAGTTTGGATGACATTTTCTCACTTTACACTACAGTGTCATGCTTATTTCACGCGCGCCAGGTCTTGCCGCGAACTCTCGAAGGCCAATTTTTTGGATTATTTTTTTCTTTATCCAATTGCGCCAAATTTTTTTATTAAAAAAGGAAATGTCAAATGTTTTCTGAAAGAAAGTTTTATTAAAATTTATCTTTATTTTAAAATTTTGAGTAATTTTACAAATTTTGTTGACTTGCTAATTTGTTTCATATTTTCAATGAATGTGATCTTTCTATTTAGTACTAGCAATCATAATTTGGATCGATTTGGTTGGGTCCGGAATCCAACGACCAGCCACGGAACCGATCCAAGTATCCAATGCATTGGGATCTAGCAACTCAAGGCGACGCGGGGTAACCTAGCGGGTTGCTAGTTGACTTTGTGTTTTTTTTTTTAAAAAAAATTATTTTAAATTTGTTTTTATGGGGTATGAATTATTGAAAGAAATATTGGTCAAAGTTAATAATAATTTTTGTATTAATAATTATTAGTTTAGTGACTGAATGACTTTAGACAAATATTTTGTTATCGTTTATCTATTTTGATATTTTACTATGTATAATAATTAATGATTATTTATTATGGTATCATTGGATGGTTAATTGTTATTGTAATATAAATATGTCAAAGAAAATTGTAAATAATTTTGAATAAATATATGATTATTTAGTTAGTGATTCAAGTATTGAATTAATATTCAATGTAGAAAATATTTTTAAATTTTTTATTCCCTTTCGATCTGGCCCCATGTAGACTCCAAACTGACCCACTGACATTTGACTCACTACGTTTGATAATCTTATTAGGAATAGAGTTGGGAATGCAAGTCGAACTTGTTAGGCTTCTTAAATAAAACCATATTTTAAGGAATGGGCTTGATAACTGCTTTCTCATTATTTTTGGCCTTGCTTGAATAAGCTAAAAAAAAGAGCTCAACCTAGCCTACAAACCCATTTATAAATTTAGAAACTATAATGTTAATGCAATTGTTGTTCTTATTGTTGGATGGAATTTTGTTATGCTTTTTTATAAAGTATAAGGATACAGCTAATTTAATAGTTAGTCCATATGTTTTTAACCCCTTTTGGCCCTTATAATTAAACTTAAACTAAATTCTTATAAAACTGTAAAGACCAAAACAAACGATTTGATATTGCATGAATAACTGGTCTGAAATAGCCAGGAAGCGGCCTTTTGGATGGATAATTGGTCTAAAATGAATTCTCCGTTTATTGATCTTATTCCTGGATATGAGGACTTCATTGATAGAGATGAGAAAGTTGTGAACTTCACCAACACACTCAGGGGATAGGATATACCGAACTTCACCAACACACTCAGGGGATAGGATATAGTTAGACTCAGCATTTGATTTCCTCTCCGTGTGATTGAGCGCATTTTGAATGCACACACACCCAATGAGGAGAGAGGAGAGGACATGTTTATGTGGAACCTATATTTTGATGGATGTTTTTTGTTAGTTCTGCATATTGTTTTATCTGTGCATGTATACCCATCAATAGGAGGATATCATTTGGAAAAAGATATGAAGGGGGCAAGTTCCTGAGAAGATTAAGTCTTTCATGTGGTTGTTTTCACATGGAAAAGCGCATACAGTAGAGCTCACAGCTAAAAGAGGAATTGTTAAATTAGTAAATTGCCCGTTTACATGTAGTAAAGACGAGGACTCTATGCATCTCTTGCGTGATTATGTTAACACTCAAGAGAGGTGGAGGGCCATAGTTCACCCTTCTAAATAGGAAGCGTTCTCATCACATCAAGGAGCTTATTGGGCTAAAACCTTGGCGATGAAGAGGGGAAGGAATACACAAGAAAGATCCAATGAACCATTCTATTTGGATATACTTGTTAGAATATATGGGTTACAAAGTGCCGGAAGCTCTTTAAAGAGAATCACAGAGGAGTCAAACCAATGAACACTTTTATTTCTTCAAAGCATGTTTGGACCAGGACCTGAGGAATAAATGTGCTCTCCATGACAAGAGGAGCAACCAATCGGGAGGCAGGGTGTAACGTTTTTTCCAAAAACTCAATAATTTTGAAACAATCTTTGAGAAATTCCTTTTTGGAAAGAAACCGTCAAACTTTAAAATCAACCTATTGTTCATATGTAATTACTCATTGTATCAAAATTCATACCCCTTAGAAACTTAATATCATGAACTCACGTCCCTTTACTAATTCATAAATAGTAATTAAGAAATAAACATTAATAAATGCACAAAATATCCTAATTGTGGCATTATGCAGAAAACAACTGAGAGCATACGGCTAGTTGGCGTGATTTCAATCCTCCATAGCCTTCCCGGACGTCCATTCTCTATATGTTTCACCTGAAAAAAATGGTAAAGTAATGGGATGACACTACTATCTCAGTAATCGGCTATCCTACCCACCATACACACCAGCACATGCTTACGAGGTGTCAGGTGGGACAATTATAAAACATGTATGTGTATATATATAATCATACACATAATTATTTATCAATAAGTATCAAACTTAACCCAAATTAAAATTCACGGCACACAACTAATTCAAGATAATAGAACTTCGGCAAAAATAAGATCATATTACCTAATGTTAATCATACACATAGTACCAATAACCTCCCAACCGTTAATCTCCCTTATATTCTCCTTATTCCCGTTGACTGAACTTAGGGGCTAAGTTTTCTCGCCATGTTACTCCAAGAGCTCATCGATTATGTGGAGTGGATAGTCAAATCCACCGGTCATACAATCGGACCATGGGTTCAAAACAAGTGGGGTGTCGCAGCTCCTCATAGAACAAGTTGGACAATCCTTCATAGAACAGGTGGGACATAATAGTCCCTCATAGAATAAGTGGGGTTCTGTACACTCTTAGAACATGTGCGTACGACTAGGCCAGCCAAAGAGCTCCGAATAACGGCTTTACCACATGATAAAATATTCATCTCCCTCAACTATATGCTTATTATCTTTAATACCATCATAGAACACATATTTCACAACTATAATTCAAATCATAGGATAATATTCATTAACATAATCACTTATGCTCAAATCATTATCTATCATATTACATAGTCATAACAATTTCATAAACTTCAAAGATCCATAAAAATCAATTAATATACCAAGACAATATCATAATAATCATCTTGTAATACATTAAAACATACTTCTTTCATAAATAATGTCCCACGAGACAGTTTTTTGTAAAAGCAATTAATAAAATAACTTCTATTACAAAAGATAGAAATTTCATATAATAATATAATTTAAAAAAAAAACTCACAAACACATATTGATATGCACGATAGATAAGAAAACCAGTTACCTATCACCAAAGTTCCAAATTACATTTTCAATTTGTGAACTTGCCATAAAGCCTCAATTTTGAGGCCAATAAGCATCAAATCACCAATCCAACCGTTGAAAAGCACACACTAAGAATTTTTAGTCAATTATCCAAAATTCATCCCTATTCGACAGTGAACTAATTAATAACAGCCGATTTACCACCCAAGGTTTCATCTTCAGTATGCATTCAGTTCGGGCTTGATAACTCAAACTATATAACACTTATCAATGATCTAACCGTTGAAAATAACGTTATGGATATCTAGAATGTGGTGACAAAATTTTTCCTTGATCCAACAGTTAACTAACTAATGCACAACCATCATTTGAATGAGTCTACCTCACATTTGAGTGAAAATATCTTAATATGTTTGATTTCAGCTTATCACTTCCTATATATGGGCTCTGAGATTTTACTCCTCCTCTCATTTAATCGATGTGTGACTTCTCATTATTCTTATTTTATTAAATACTTATTTGTGTATATATGTGATATATCTTTAATAATCTAATTTAACAACTACAACTTGATTTATCTTATCTTTCTCTTAAAAACCAATATAAATAAATATTTAAGAATGTTATCCCATAATGTCCTTATGGTTTGATATCTTTTATCCTTTTTGAATATTATCACTTGATATTTTAGCTCTCTTTTTGATATACTTTTCCCAATTAAATATTTTAAATTTCTTATGAACAAAAGTTGGGATGTTACACAAGGATACAATAGGTTACATCAAACTTGTTACTAATGCTTCAGTAGGGGGATCTGGTTGCAGCACTTCTGGGGGCGCAATATTAGGAGATGATACCAATTGGATTCGTGGACTTATGTGTAAATTGAATAGGGTCCCCCCAGCCATAGCAAAGATTATAGGGATTATACATGGTCTATAACTATGTTGGCAGCGTGGCTATCGGAAAGTGGCCATAAGCATTGATTGTTTTGAGGCAATCCGATTGCTAACATGGGTATGTGAGAGCAGTCAGCCCTACAGGGATGTTGTTGAGGAGTTTCGTCTCCTAATTCATAGGGATTGAGAGACTATCATCAAGTTGAGGGAAGAAAACAGTCTAGCAGATCTTATTGCTAATCTAGTCCATGATTTTGTGGGTAATTTCTGTATTTTTGAACAACCACCCCCCAAGTAAAGTAAACGGGGGCATTAGGGATGCAAATGTAGGAACCTAGCTGATTTACTTAGCATGTTTTAAGTTTTTATTTTGACTATGCTCATATAAGCTTAAGTATCCAGTGATATTAAAAAAAAAGTGCATGAAAACAAAAAAATCTATATATACTAAAATCAAAATTTGATAAAACTATTAAGACCAAACAATCATATAATCCCAAAATAATTGTTAACTCTTCTTACTCAAAAATCCAATAATCCGGGTTAGGTTAAAAAAAAAACGACCCAGAAAGGAAATGAAACTGCCTGGACGTTTGCCCGCAGCCTATAAGTAAATTACCATTTTGTCCTCGATATAAAATTGAAAATTACAGTTTTGTACCTTTTGATTGGGAACAAAGGGTGACAAACTGACAACTAAAGAGAAGAAGGGTTTAAGATGTCAGCAATATTTTATTGTGGGAGGGAAAGCCATAGCCCCCAAATCAGCTCTCAGACATTGCTTGTTGTTGTGGTGGTGGTGGTGGTGGTGGTACTATGGAGGAGGACCGTCGATGGGATGGTTCGGAGAATCCGGAGCAATCCTTAACCTCAAATCTCCATCAAACCCAATTGCAACAATGTTCAATGGTGGTTATCAGAGACGTCCAGAAACCCAATGACTGTTCCATCTTCCCACCAGTAAACCATGAAAATCTCCAAATTCCTTTATTCTCACATCAGTGTGACGACATTTCCACTTCACTTTCTCCCTCCTTGATTTCTTCCTCTTCCTTTTCTGGTTCCGACTCTTCCTTCTCGCCCTCCGATACTGATACATGTGCCACATCATCATTATCATTACCGTCTGATTCAACGGTGGAGAAAATTGATGGGTTTACTGGGTGGATGAGATTAGGCTTGAAGACCTTACGCGGGAAGCTTTTCGCCATGGTTTGTTCTTATCGAACTTATGCTGCTAATAAAAGTGCGATCTGGTCAATTGGGCCGGCGGTTTCTACGGTAATATTTTCGTGGTGGATATGCATACGGCTTTCGTGTTGGCTGAGGGAGAGGAGGAGGAGGCGCAGGTTGCGTGAAAATCACCTGATGGCCATCATTAAAGAGAAAGACCAGGTTTGTTAAGTTTTGATATTTTTTTTTTTTGATGTATTTCAAGTTTTTTCTGCAATGCTCAAGTTGCATTTATTTGACTCTGAGTTTGGATGTTTGTGGAAATTCTGATTGCGGACTATTATGAATGAATTGAGTAGGAAAAGGGCTATAAGTGGTGATTTTCCATCATGTACCTTGCTTTGAGTTTAATGAATTCCGTCTAAAATATTTTTCCCCGTTTAGTTCATATCAGTGGTATTAGAACCGGCCTTGCTTGGCCATGTGAGGAGCCACTCAATTGAAATCAACTAATGTATGATTAGTTGTTTGTCTTATTGTCTACAAATGAACAAGTTGCTGGTTCAGAAAGCTAATTCTGTAGGGGTTTCCTTCAGTGAACTGAACCATGAAGGCAATCCAAATCGAAGAATATGCAACAAGAAATAAACTTTCCCAATAAATGAGAATCATCAAATGTCACTAAGTTGGATGAGTTGATGCAATTGAAGTAGAAGAGAAGTGTGATATAATATCAACATGTGTTTGGAAGTTTGGCTGTTACTCGGCTGGACTGAGCAAAGAGATTGCCACCGGGGAACATTTAATGAACCTTATACCTTGCCATGCCTTGCAATTGGCCAAATTACTTGATAAAAATTTGGAGTTTATTAATGGAAAGGGTGTTGGAGATCCTTATACAAGTGGGAGCTTGGATTCAAAAATTTGCCCCCATACTTGCAGCTCTATGTTGAAGGAGATGATGATACAGTGGGCAACAACATAAGAGGGATTCAGTTTGCTACTACTCCAGAAATATAGTGTTTTGTATAAAAATGCTAAAACTTGAGGATCCAATTCTCACTTTTTTGGCAATAACTGTATGGTGGATTATGTGAAGGTTTCATTCTTTTTGACTGTGTGCTGACCAGTTGGAGGACTCACCCTTTTTTCTCTGTTGAATTTTGGTCCTAGCTTTAAAAGGTTGTGAGGTTGGACACAGAACCTTTTGGTGTTTGTTTATGTTCCTATTCGCTTTTGAAGTTTCCCTTTTATTATTGAGAATTTAGCACTAAAGAAATTGGAAATAATCAGTTCAGGAGCAGATTGGATTTTATAAATTTGTTGGTTTGAATTTGGATTTGCGAAAATCAGTGGCAATGTTGAACAAAATTGTGCTTTGATTGCAGAAAATTGGTTCCACCTATTGCTGGAAGCTGGGTGGTTCAAATTAGATCAGAATTTTGTTCTCACGTTGACCCTTGGGGTCAAGATTCTCTTTTGAGGGCAGTTCTGATATGATCCTGAATTTGTGTTAGCTCGTTGATGAGGTGGTTAAGCAGTCAGTGGGCTGGCATAATTGATTCAGGTGGGAAGACGGTTATACAGTATTGATCTTCTGGATATCTTGTTGAGTCTTGATGGAATTTGTCTATAAACCTTCTTATTTTCCTTCTTTATTTACTCTTTAATTCATTTCTAGGCAGCTCTTATCAGTTGTTTGTGTCAGTGTAGTATATGGATTGAATGGAAATGAAGCTTTTGGTTGCTGGTTTAACTAACCCTCGTGCTTCCTTACGTTTGTAATGAATGCATGTGGATTTGGGTAATTTGTGGGGAAATAGACCTGTGTCTGAGGCTAAACTCTTTTAGCTATAAGACACTCATGAGATTCCTGAATTAATTAATTTAAATTGGCGAAGTCAAAATCTTGAAGTTATCTAATGGTGAGAAAGCTCTACCTATTGAGATGACAACACTTATTAGCAGTACTGGTGGTTTTTTTGACGAAAATGATATATCATTTTCTGTGGTTTTCTTCTTTGCTTTCCCGTTAACTTCAAATTCTGATATTTCCAGAGAATCGCTCAACTCTTGGAGCGGATTGTGCAAATGAATGAAATTCTTGTAGCTCGTCACAAAGCTTTGGCAGCCAAATTGGCAGAATGATTTGCTAATGGTGCGGAATATGGTAGCTACTGTAAGTCACAAACCCATACAACAGGACTTTAATGGTGACTAACAGCTATACTTAGCCGATTTTAATTTATAATGCCCCCTCCTGTCTTTAATATAAGATCAATTTAATGAAGAAATTGAAGTACAAAGTTGATCTCATAAGTATTAATTTTATACCCCACGACTGATACACAGTTTCTGTGAGTCTTTGACAGGTTCTAGTCTAACGATCAAATTATGTCATTGTAATCAGTCACGCCTAATCTTGCCGTAGCAGAGCATATGGACAAGTAGTAGAGTGCAGCATCTCGACTGTAATAGAAGAAAACGAAAAACTCCTGATGAAGGAACCGTCATTTCTGGTTCCACTATTAATCTGGTCAAAAACGAAAGAAGTTATTCAGCTCCTCAAGAATGAGTGGTTCTGTAAGGACCGGCCAAATTTTATGTAGGAAAACCGGCAGAGCTCTCTTAAATTGTATCTTTCGTTATTTTACAAAACTAGATGTAGGTTTTGTGTGTACATGGAGTTTGATGTTAGCCGCATTAGTTTATATATATATATATATATATATTGCCTTGTCTTCGTTCAAGCCCTTTATATCTACTCTCATCAACGACATCAATTTGCTGTTTGTGGTAAACATATGATTGGATGATTCTATCCCAAAAGATGATGGCATATCACTTAGACCAAATTTTGTTACATGACTGAAAAGTGAAAACTATGGCATATTGACCGATCTCAAGGAGTCTTTTGAAGATCCCCCATGCAAAAGTCACAAGTTTTGAGTGAATTCCTCACACACAAAAGACTAAACAAACAAGAAAGTAAAAATCCATCTCCAAAGAGGATAAAAGACAAGGGAAAAAAGAAGGTACTCGTAACTAGTTTTGTGGGGGCAAGAATCGTTTAATGGATAAGCAGCCTTTGTAACCAGCATCAGTAATGGTGATAACATAAACTAAATTCTCTCCGACATGTCACCAAGCGTGCATGGAAGGACTTGCCCGAAAAGAATTATAACAGCAATTACACCATGGTATTTAGCGAGATATGATTATTCAGAAGGTCACCAATGAAAAATAATACTACTATGTTTTAGAAAGCAATAGGAAGGTTGTCTACATATCTCTTAGTTCTTAAGTTTCATCAAGTAGGATGGTTGAAAGTTACATGCAACATTATGCAAAATTGAACTATTGTTAAACTGGAGAAGGCAGAGCTTAATATTAATGGAATTCAACCATGCAAATGCAGATTAGAGGTTCAATGTATTATTATGGGTTAAAACCAGTGTGTACCTTGACCAATTCTTTATTTTTCAAATTGAATTACAAGCAAATTGCATTTGTTTTTCTCATATGTCATATGTATCAAGAACTTGTTTCTAGTCATGTGCAGCCAATTCAAATATCAGAAGGACTCACCTGTTAACACTGATTTGAGATTAGCACTTCACACTGGCTTCATAAAAAGTTATTCATTTCCTCTTCTTTCTATGGAAAATTACACTCATGGAAAACTTTGTCAAACAAAACAGAAGAAAGAACTAATACTACACCATGTTGCAACAAATCTGAAGAAGTATAAATTACAAGTTCATATATTCATATGCCTCCCGGAAGAGAGAATGTAGAATAAAGTCAGTATACAACAGAGAGAGTAATTCGGCGACTTATAACTCAGACATGGGAGAAAGAAGATGCCTCAACCTATGAAAGAATTCTATCTGAAAGCTTTCAGAAAAGAACCAAGACAACATGGCAAACCAAACTTACACGTGAGAGTATCATCAAATCAGATCAAATTCCACCTATAATGATTGGCCTAAAGTATTAGCCTAGAAATGTCTGTCGCCTCACTAGCTTTTCTATTCACTGCTACCCGACGGCCGTCTCCTTATATCAAACTGGTCAACAAACTCCAATGGAGAAGCGGTCTCATTTCGGATTCTCTTGATCTTAGGGCTCAAAAGACCACGATGCCTAAACCCATAGAGCTGGAGCACCTGATTATCTGCAAAATTGTAAGCCCTCTCCATGCTACGGAGGCACCTCTCAACAGGATAATCTCCATAGCTCCCACAAGGCTTGCAGCCCACAAAATGGGTCACAAATGGCCACCTCTCATCACCTAATCCAGGATGATACTTCTCGACCATCTCTTCATAGCGATCAACCAATCCGGCCCAGTAGCCATGCAAATAATACGAATTCTCAAGAAAAACCTTATCCATCCATTCATCCTTCTTTGACAACAGAAGATATATCAATGCTGATTGATCATCTGCCTCAAATGCCGGCCTCCCCTTCAGATTCGCAGTCAAAATCCTCCCTGCCTCTTCTCTAATGGGACCCTTTGGACCCATTGGAGCCCAGGCATCAAGCAAATCCAGAGACCACTGGCAATTCCTGAACAGAAAGCTTCCAGTATTCACAGCAATCCATGACTTCTGGTTGAACAACAGATCAGGGTACCCGTGAAGAACCAAGTTATACTTGTCATACTTCGATAAGGGAAGCTCAAAGACCATATCAGTAAAGAAAGCATCACTATCCATCCACCAAATCCACTCTACCTCAGGATGTGACAACATCAACCTACGAATCATTGGCAATTTAGCCCAATACCCAGCAAGTTCCTTATCCAGATGAGCCAAATTATACACAATCTCAATCCCATGTAATCTACAGTAATCAATCTTATTCTTTATCGACTTCAACAAGTAATGGTCCCCAATTGGGTTGTCACAAGGCTTCGGAGGTGAGCCAGTTAGGAGCAAGATTCGAGCTTTACCTTTAACAAAATTTGGGAACTCAGGATTGTGTTCAAGCCAAGCCCTCCTCTCCTGGTCCCAATCGATGATCTTCGGCCCAAGAGTGAATGTAACATTCGGATTCAACTCAGTCTCAACAAGCTCGTCGGGATCAGAGGGATCACTGTCGGATCTAATCTCAGCGAGAATCCTGTTGGTCTCTTCAATGATGTTCTGGTTGACGGCATCGACATCGGAGCTTCCGAAATTAACCCCAATAGTACCACGAAGGACGAGAATGGTGACGAAGCCACAAAGGATAGTGATCTTGATGTTGTTGAAGGTCTTGTGGATCTGACGACCACGAGATAAGCCGGCGAGAGTACGGGCTCTGCCATTAGGGACGGTGGTGGTGGTAGTAGTAGTGGGCAAGCCAGTTGAGTGAGTTCGCTTCTGAGCAGAAAGACCCTCTTGCCCCATAGAAATCTTCTCTTCTCTACGAATCCCTCAGTGTCCGGACGGAATAACTATGAACAGACGAGAGAAAGAAAGAGAGAAGATTGTGGGGATGGTGAAATTTCAGGAATAGACTAAGGGGGTGACTTGGAAATGCATAATGATGAAGGGATAGGAAGAAAATGGAAGATAGAAGGGGAAAATGGGAACCCTAGAAATGGAGGGAAAGAGGGAAGAGAAGGGGTTAGGAGATGGTGGGGGAGGTTGAAGGAAGTCTGGTTTTTTTGAGCGGAAAATCGTTAGAGAGCCTTGAGGGATGGCTCTGTCTCACCATGGACACCAGCTCAGGAAGCACAGAAAGACGTGTCCATCACTTTTCAGTTTTCACTGTTGACAGATTTTTATAATGATCTTTATTTTTATTTTTTTTTGCTGGATAATGATCTTTGTTTTTATACTATAAGTGACTGTCTCATTTTGATTATTTTGGGCCATGATTAATTAGTCCTGCCACGTCAAAGTCAAAGGTAAGAAAATAGACCCAATTTATCATGTAAATGAAACATGATTTTCGGAATGGTATAGTCTAAACAAATGAGAAAATGTTGATTTGTGTGTATTCAATTGTTGAATTTTTTTGGAAAATCTTAATTAAGAAAGATAGATAAGTTATTTATAAATTGATTTACCTAAATTTTTTCTTTAAATTAGTTTATTTGACTTATAAGCTAACATATAATTTAATACCCTCTCATGTCTTAATTATAAGATTAAGTTGACTTTTTTTAGAGAAATTAAATATATAAAATATATCACTTTAAATTATTTATAGTTATCTTTTTTCTTAAAACTAATTTATTTTACTCATAAACTAATGTATAATCTAATTACATATAGCATATGTTAATATTTCACGATCTAATTTGCTTTTTGAATCTTCACAAAAAAGTCAACTTGGTCTTATGATTAGGACTGGAGGGAGTAATACACATAATATGTTTTGTTTCGCTTCCTTGATATCTAAAAAAAGTCAACTAGATCCTATAGTATTTAAGAAAACAGAGGAATATTACAATGATTATTCTATCGCACAAAAAATTACATCAGCTGGATTACAAATTTTTAGATCTGCGTGGTTGATTGATAGAAAATGGATAATGTTTTTATGATTTTCACTTTGTAGTGATTATCAATGTTGTTTCATTACTCAAATCTAAAATCTAATAGAGAATTATGGACAGTTCGACTGAAATAATTGGGCTTTTATCACTTCTGACTCAAATGTTTCATTTTTTTTTTGACCTTACTCAAATGTTTCACGTTGGACCATACCCAACAATCAGATTCTTCAAGAGGATAATTCACCCAGTTGGCATCCTGACATTGGTTAATTTACACCATACTCTGTTCAAAGAAAAATGGGGAGGAGAAAGGCTTTATACTTTTGAAGCAGTTGTAATTGTAATACTCCGTATTTGTTATTTAATAGTTATTCTTGGGCCATTCATAGCTCCATAAACATAAATAGTCACACACCGCTCTAAAGTTTTGAATTAAACACAAATATGAAACTTTGGACCACGTCAGATGCACCTCACAGGAGGGAAAAAAATTGCACAATGTACCAGCAACACTGACACATCCATGCACACATGGTCATTAATCAACGAAGAAGAGCCAACACTTTCCATGAAAAGGGGATCTCAAGCATGATTCTGGATTCTCATGCACCTTCAGGAGTTGAATCTCTCACATTGTCCTCTTCATCATCTTCGTCCTCCTCCTCTTCATCATAGTCTATGGAAGCTGCAGGTTGTCCATTGAGATCAACATTGACTCCATTTATTTTTTTCACAAACTGTCCCCTCACGCGAGGCCGCCTTTCAGCAAGCTGCTTTCGGTTGACATACCTGATTTTCTTATCAAAGCATCGTTCTTTCCTTTTCTTTCTAAACTTCATCAATGCTTCTGCTCTTCTATCAACTATATTTTGTTTTTCTTTGGATGAACTTGAACTTCCAAGCGATGGCCCATGTGAATGAGCTGAGGACATCTGACCAGGTTGTAAGCATACAGTCATTGGGTAATATGGGAAGGGAGTTATACCTTTCACCTCAGGACGATGGGAATTATCATTGTACTGTGCAATCATAGGTGCACTAGTATGATTCTGTGAATCCTGATGATTCTTAGGATACATTGGCGCTGAGGATGGCATCAGAAGGTGATTGAAGAACCCAGACATATAATATAGATGAGCATGTTGGGAAGAAGTACCTGATAGTTGAGTCTCAGAGATATGACTTCCATTTCTAAGATGGATGACATCCTGTGGTGAATGTTCTTCATTGAAGCTCTTATGATTTAGAATTCCCATGGATGCGGGTGGAGCAGAAGAATTGTCAATGGAGAAAGAATTAGGATTGCTAATGCTGCTGGGTAAATCATCTTTATTAGGCCTCTCACTTGGCTCTCCAGTTTCAAATGTTTGAAGGTCATGAACCCGTTGGGGACAAGTTTGATGCATGTCTTTCATCTTAAGTTGTGTAGCAGCATTATTATGAACTTGAGGAATCGCTTGTAAGTTGCTCTTTTGCACGGTTGTTTTAACATAACTAAAGAAGGCCGATGACTCCCCAATCCTTAGTCCACTCTTCTTTGGTCCTGTAGAACAGTGTCCTACATGATTATAGCAAAGTCAGGAAGAGGATAATACAACTGAAAAAGAAGCTTCCATACAAACCATTCCATCATTATGAACTCGAATGATCAATTTTTCTTTTCTAAGTCTACTCTTCTTAAGCCGATGTTAACCAAATGCTTCTTTTCTTTGGGTTACATAAATGCTTCAAGCTTATATTTATTCCTCCGTTCCTAAATATAAAACCCAATTGATTTTTTTGGAGAAATTAAGGAAGCAAATTGAGTCACTAAATCCTAACATATTTTGTATTTTATTATATTAAATGTTAGTTTATAAGTCAAATAAACCATTTTAGAGAAAAAATTCAAGAAAATCAATTTACAAATACTTATTTAACTTTCTTAAGATTTTTCAAAAGAGTCAACTAGATCTTATATTTAAAAATAGAGGGAGTATAATGTCAGAAAATTGTATGATTTTATATCTCAGAAATCAATATTGGCATAAGATAAGGAACAAACTTGTCTGGCGATCACTAATTCCGGGCACATCAGGCCAACAATCTGATGCATGAGTTCCAGGAGGCTCCTCAAGAGTAGCAGAAGCAGCAGCAACTGTAGACTGAAAAGGGAAACCATATATGACTAAACATCACTATCTACAGTTATTTGCAGCTATACAACAGTCCCTCAGCTCAACGCTAAAATACCAGTATCTAGCCTGCAAAAGTTTAACTTTGTAACTTTCTTATATTTTTAATTATGATTTCCAAGCCCACGTTCTATAGGCCATTGCATTTACTCAGAATTTTAACCGAACCTCTGACCTTGGAATGAAATCTCTTCAGTAGCATCCAAATTTGATCTAGCTTTTGTCTTCTTTTCATATTGATGGCAGTATGAAAACAATGAAGTTCACAAAAGTATTATATTGCCAACATAACTGAACATTGTTTTAAAACACACACAACACACACTTATTTTGTAATCCCATAAATTTCAGGTTAACCAGGGGGCACAAGCATATTAATACATCATGCACCATAAGCCATTGGTTGCTTTCATTCTTTCATCACTTTAGTATTATTTTGTTAACAATCAACCGAACCTCTGACCTTGGAATGAAATCTCTTCAGTAGCATCCAAATTTGATCTAGCTTTTGTCTTCTTTTCATATTGATGGCAGTATGAAAACAATGAAGTTCACAAAAGTATTATATTGCCAACATAACTGAACATTGTTTTAAAACACACACAACACACACTTATTTTGTAATCCCATAAATTTCAGGTTAACCAGGGGGCACAAGCATATTAATACATCATGCACCATAAGCCATTGGTTGCTTTCATTCTTTCATCACTTTAGTATTATTTTGTTAACAATCACCTCATCTTGCTGCCGGATTGACATTCCTGTCTCCGGATTAATGCTTCTTTTGGATTTGTCTTCTGTATCATCCGAGAATAAGGCGGTACTAGTTGTAGCACCATCTCCAGGGTCTGATGCTACTAGATCAGAATCATAGTTCATTATGGCTGATGCTACCAGATCAAAATTATAGTTCATTATGTTCTTCTCTGTCAAACCGAGCTGCCAGAATGGACATATAAAACACAGTTTAAAATCAATTTGGAAAACATCAAATCTGTATTTGATTGTCCATAGAAAACTAATACAAACAAAAGAATCAGGCTTGATTGAAGGGAAGATGTCACCCCAACACATCTCTATATTTTCATGCATATATAATACATGTTAAGTTGTGTTTTCCATTTAACAAAGGCTCACAGCCTTCACATGAAACAGAGCTACAATTTAAAGTGAATTCATTTATATTAATGCTATAATGTACATGTAATTTTCTTCATTCAATTTAATGGCCATGATGGTTTTTAAAACAGAAAGAACTTAGAAATATAAGAGGAGATCATGTATAAAAGATGCTAAAAGTCCACAAGCAAGTTAGTGCAATACAAAATGGGGAGAAGTAGTGCAATACAAACCATGCGCCTCCTTCTCCACATGTGTGTCCACAAATTTAATAGTTCATTAGAGCGTAAAGGCTTTATTAGATAGTCTGCAGCTCCAAGTCTCAAACACTTCATAACAATGGATACCTCATCGTGTGCCGACATCACTTATAAAAAAAGTCAAGATATCAATGAGGAGCAGAGTATGATTTCATTGGTTTTGAAATATAACAAAACCAAAGCTTACTTATAACAGGAATTCGATGCAAATCTTTGTTTCGTGCAATGTACTTCAACATCTTCATGCCCTTCTTCATTGGAAGGTCAACTTCAGTAAGTATGATATCAATATCTTGCGCCTCTGCATTCAGCACATCAATTACCTGCCTCGGCGAGTTTACTGAAGTAACTGTAGAGCATAAAGATCCAGAGTTTATAAATAATCTCGTTTAGCAGGTCATGAATTTTACTAAGTTCACAATATACAAGATAAATCGTATACTGCAGTAAATATCAGAATGTCTCAAATGATATCACTACAATTGAGGTGTTCTCAATTTTCACTGGTGAAAGGTTAAAAGGGAGGAGGAAGAAGGAAGCATGAGGGTGGCCTGGTTCCTCACATGTTCAAACTTTCAATTTTTTACCATATACTGTTGGATCTTAAAACAAGAAGACCTGAGTCAATTTCACACTTTTCAGGTTTCCAAAAGTTGCTGAAGAGGATCCCCCTCTCTTGTACATGCTTATATGAGTCTGTTTAACGGCAACTAAAATATTCTCTAGGTGTTTATTATCTTTCATTTAATGTTTATATGTAACCTCACCGAGATTCAAGTCAATTCAAGAAAAAAATCAATGTGACAAGTAAAATGCAGGGAAGCAATAACAAATATTAGGATAAAGAACAGAAATTCGTCCCAAATTATAGTGTTTAGCATCATTCTGATTTTCCTTTCAAATTATTGACTTAAAAACCCAGGAAACCAGAGCTACAGAGCATTTGGACTCTGGATCCATAGTTAGCTTCCAGAGCAAGAAATATAAATTTAGAGCTGAGATAGATCCAGCCTTCCTCTACCAGTCTATCAATGATTTCTTATCAAATCTTAGTTGAAATGCATATAAAATCAAGGTGATGGACAGTTGCAAGTTCAAATGCTATATCCACTCATCAACTACAAAATATCAAAAGAAGCAGTGACAGAAACAAACATGGAAAGTTATAGTACCTTGATAAGAACATCCAGATAGAAGCGTTAAAACCTCTTCGGAACTCTTATTATCATTATCACACAACAATATTTTCACCTTGCTTCGATCAATGAAATCATCAGTCCTCTTGCTATGATTTCCAGCATTAGCATAGACTTTGTTCAAATCAAGGCCTCCAATCTCCATAGCTCTCGAACTACTCACTACAACTCTCTCGAATCTTTTCAAAGCAGAGCCTCAAAATCCATCAACCAGGCAAATCAGAAGGACAATCACAGCAACACCCTCAGCTCAAAATGTCGTCCAAGATGAAAAATTTTATCTTCTTACAACGTCAAAAGGCCAAAATATATATTAGAGAACACCTATTGGCTTTTCTTTCACCCACGACCCAAATAATGTGTCGGAAATCCATTAATGGGTTAAATTAAAACATAAGCCAGAGACAAAAGAAGAAGAAAAAGGACGATCTTTTTCAGTCCCCAGAAGTGGGCGACTGACATGAAAATGCGGTGTGATGCTTTGAGTTTTATATTTGTAAGCAGTAAGCACTGCGTGTAGCAAACGAAAATGCGAAGTATCTAAAATTGGGTATTTGGGTCCAATTAAAATGGAAATGCTGCAGAGAAGAGAAGAAGGTGAGCGCAGGGAACATGGGGGCGTAGGATGGTGGGAATGGTGACGTGGAAAGTGCAGATATACACAGAGAGAGAGAGAGAGAGGATTGTTTGGCAGTGATAGGGAGAAAGCCACGTCATATGCAGATCTTTTAAGGAAATTAAACATGACTGTAATATCTTATCTTCTTTTATTATTAAATTACCGCTTACCTTTTATTGTGAGTTATTATCCAAAATATACAGCATTCATGTCTCTTTAATTTGAATTTCAGCAAGGATGCTTTCCTTAAGCACATGGATGGATTGATGAGTCATGAGTTATCTTTTAAATTTTTGTTTCTATAGTTGTGGTGTTCCTAATTAGTTAAGTCGAATATGTTTTTAGAAAGATATTGGTCTTTCCTCTTCATATTTATTTACCTTTCTTTATATCATATCGGAAGTAGGATGTAACATCCCTTCCAAAGATGTAATTTGTTCATCAATGTGGGTAGATGTTATAGTTGTATACGAAGCTTTTGTGTTCTGCCCTATAAACTTATGTTTGTGTTTGTGCATGGTGTGTGTTAATGATGTTTATGCATTTTCTCCTTGTATGATATAATTGGTTATTATGTATGAAAAGGAATTTTTGGCCCTGACTTTTGAAGTTCAAAAATATTAAAGATGCTAAATTAATTTTAAGATCTATACTTATAGGATGTTTCCAACCAAAATTAAAATTTAAAAAGGTTTTGAATAATATCCACACAGTTGATTGGAAAGAAAAAAGAATGCAGTCATAGTTGTCATGCTGGCTTGTTTCTGGCCAAGTGTCTCATATTTTCTCTTAGGTGAAGGATTAATACAAAGACGGATTAATCACTTCCTATTTGGATGATAAAAGTAGTTGAGTTTGGGTTTAAATGGAAATTGACTAAATCTTAGGTACAATTTAGGACAAATGAACTCTAATATTGGAAATGAAAACAAAAAGGGAAGCTATGAGATACCATGTTTGGTGTTGAGGAATCTTGATTCTAATGAAGCATGATTAATAATCCATTATCAGGACTCATATATTAAAGCCTCTTGCTTTCTTTTAAAGGTTATATTTCATGCCTATTTTGCCTTCATTTTCATAACTCAAACATCATTATCCCCGTTCATTACCCCTTGAGTTGTCTCCTCTTTCCCTCCCTCTCTATCTCACATTTTTCGAATACTCTCTATGGTCTTAATTATAAGATCAAATTGACTTTTTTTTTGTGAAGTTAAGAATGTAAAATAAATTACTCTAAATTGTTTATATTTATCTTTTTTCTCAAAACTAATTTATTTTATTTATAAACTAACATATAATCTAATTACATGTAACATATTTTAAAATCTATTGGTATATTTTGTTTCCTTAATCTCCACAAAAAAATCAACTTGATATTATAATTATTACTGGGATCGGAGTACTGTTTTATCCATGGGACATTAGTTAAAATAATTGATTTTGAAAATCTGACCCCACTTTCCTGTTTGTGATATATACATACATATAATTAATTGGATATTTTTTCCTTTTATTGGGGGGGGGGGGGGGGGGGGATGTTATATGTATTGCTGTTCGTACCTTTTCAGCATTATTGGTTGATGTTGCACCACTTGCTTTATTGAGTTGGCCGTTAGTTACATATAAATTTTAATATAGAGATACACTATAATTATTTTCAATGTTAACTGAATCAAACTATCTCAGATAACCTTAACTTATTACTCACATCAATTCAGTTACCACTGGTCATGTATAGATGCAGTGTTATGAAAACTTGTTTTTAGAACAAAAAATCTCCAACTTTTTACTTCTTTCTTAAAACCAGAAACTTTTGTCATCACTGATGAGAAGCAACTTAATAGCTAAAAAAGAATAAAAATATATCCAGGCCTACTATATATCATTAAAAGTTTGGCCGAACAGAAAAGACGTGTCAAGAGACCAATGAAAATTAGGATTGCAGCTCCAAAAAATTACTCAACTCCCAGAGCAATGTTCATGTGTGCTTTCCTAAAGTTTCAATCTTCTTGCCTCAATACAGTAAAATGCAGAACAACCACGAGTTCAAACATGTGTCATGTGTGAACATATTATTATAAGATCATCGTGCATGATGGCAAGTCAACCAAATTTTTAGGTATATGTTTCAATGTTAGGTATATGAAGCACTTCTAGAACACTCCAACCCAATGAATGAGATCTCTTATCCCTTGATGAGCTTTTATATGCTTCACATGCTACTGTCTAACGGTCATATTACCCCCTACATAACACCCACAATAGATTCTCACACATATCGATCTAACATACTGTAGTTTTGGCTTAGCTTTGTTTGGACACATGGTATAAGAGATGGAAGGGTAGCGAGTGAAAATGAACAACATAACATGCCTTATTTTACTTGCTACTAGAGTAGGCTATTTCGATCAATAGCATAGCACGACGTCATTGTATTCAATCAACTATCAAATCTTTGGATAAATTATTTATTAAAAAGTTCTATTCAATGATTCTATTCTTCCTCCACCTCTTTTTAGAGGATTTCATATTGCTTGATCAATCCCTTTTTAGTATGATCTGAAATACAAAATGCCTTATTTCACTTGTTGACAGTCAGATGACACCATTGAACTCTATCAACAACCAAATTTCTGACTAAATTATTGATCAAAATGTTTTGTTCGGCAATTTTGTTGAATGTTCACTTTTGTCTTTATTTACCTCTTTCTATATTACTCCATACAATCAATCCCTCTTTAGCGGAATCAAACTCCCTTTGCCCCTTTAAACCCAGAGGTCAGGAGATTGATGAGTGAATTGAATTGCAAGTGACAATATATTTACAGTTACAAGGTAATATATGCACACACATACATTATCGATCGTGAAACTTATAAACAATGACATGTGACTATCCATTACCTTGTAAAGTCTCAACAACCTAAGAGGACAGTTAAATTTTCATGGGATAATGGGCATTCTCTTATAACAACGTGTGGTCCTGACAAGTGCTGATCTTTCTCATGTGCTTAGGGAGGAAAATTTGGACAAAGAGGAAAGCCATCTGGGTAATGGCATGCATCGTGGTCCTAAGATCCAAATTTGGTTCGCTAAGCTTGTGCGCAGGCAACTTCTAAGCCATTTTTCTCTTTCTGAGTTTGCAGCTTGCTTGAGGGAAAAAATTTAATTTGATGTTAAGTGGGAAGATTTGTGAAGGATAACAAGTTGAAAGCCTACTAATTGAAGAGTAAAAAGCTTGGTGGAGTTTACAAGTCCATTCTTATTACCTTATATATGAAACACAATAAAGGGAACTTTATTAATCCTTGCTTTACTAAATGACTAAACCAGATAAGCAATCGCACGAAAAATCCCATGTGGTGATTATTTAAGACATGCGTACTAAACCAGGAAAATGGACAAATATTCCATGAAATGGGATAAATTTCTTAAAAATAAGTATATCAGGTAGGACCAAGAGTGTTTAATTAATTAATTCCATTATTCTGAGCTGCTGCCAAGAATTATCTCTCTGCAATACTCTTATAAGCATCAAGCACCACATAATTCTGTTGACAAATCAACCACAGTTGGACAGCATGATACATACTTTGAACTGATTCCAGTATAAGAAACCTTAAATGGCATTCTTTGCGCAAAACTTCTTTCATGAATAGGGTCTAAAACAATAATAGAGCAGTTGAGGATGATTTATTATTTAACTCTTTCATGAATATTTCATTGGATTTTGTTTTCATTTTGTCTCTAACGAAGAGAAAAAAATACTAGATGATTATTTTTGTTAAGAAAGACTCACATTTAAATTTTTTAATAGTTTAATTAGTAAAATATAATATGATTATTGGGAATTCTTTAAGGTTTTGTCCCCTCCAATTATAATAAAAGTTTTTGGGTTGTGGATTGGATGTAAAATTCCTCCTCCAAGAAATGAGACTCAGGGCACTTCGACATATTTTTAAAGATTATACATAAATTAATAGTTTAAGTATTAAAATATAATACGATCATATTTTATAAGAGAAGTATAAAATTGTTTATCTTTTTAGCTTATTAAATATTTGAAAGGTTTTTATTTTTCTGTACTATTTATTTATGTTTAATTTTTATCATACATACATTGTTGTAAGACTTTGTACATTTGTTTTGAGTAAGAATACCACTTAATTTTTTTAATCATTTATTCACACATTAATACCAATTTCAATAAATTGATAATGTGATAACTAATTATTATAATTTTTTTAAAAATTATGTATGCAAAAAAATCAAGGGAAGTTCCAAATAAATCACGCTAAAATTTGCGCGCACACACACATACATAGATATATATATATATCTCCCAAATTAGTGATTTCAGTTTAAGTAATTTCACATAAATAGAGCATATCAAAATAAAATTTTAAAATGTTTGTGCTTTAACATTATGATTTCTCTTTTATATAAATAAAATCAACCTCCAAGTATGATTAAATTCTAACATGATATCTAACTCTAAGGTAGGGGTGAGACTTGCCTCTGATACATACAAATATCAGGATCTAGGTCTGATACCAATATATGAAAATTTGAACGAATTTGGAGGAGAGGAGGAGCAAGCTAGTCTTTCCCTTGTCAATTCAATTCCCTTCCAACATAACTCAATCTCACCATTTTAACAATATGGGTTTAACATATAATACCTCAGATCCATTTAGTTCATATTTATTTAATTCTCTAATTGTTCTAGAACTATATAACATAATGCATACTCAAGCCCTAAAAAGTGACTACCTTATCAGACATTTAAATTAGGAAAAAAAATTAATTTGTAAAATGCTACTTGCCCTATCTTCATCTCATCCCGTCATCGTAAAATGATTTGAGCAACTGAATGTTCAATATTGTTTTTCTAGACTTGTACACATGTTTAATAATAAAAGAATTTTGAGATAATATTTCCCCAAGTTGTTTTGCAGCTTCTTTAATTGAAAATCTAATAAAGAAAACATAAACTTTTTAGCTAAATTCATCCAATCACATTCTCCAATGTGAAGCATAATATTGGGTCAGCTAGTTTTTAATGCTTCATTGATTTTGCTTCTTTAAACTCTATAGGCCTTGAACCATCATCTTTGTCTTCATCAACTTCCATAGGTATATTATCTTTATCTTTTTTCATAGTTTGGCTCATATTAACTCCTGATACAACCACTCCACAGTACTTTTGATCCATTCTACCCCACTTGACAAACTATAACAAAAATATAAATAATAATTAGTTATGAAACTTTGAACATGTATTAAAAGAAGCGAAAAGTTTATATACCACTAACTATTCCGTCAATTTGTTTGTTGAGAGTAGCTGCCTTATACATTGCTTTTTCGGGAAGCTCTACAGCACTATCAATTGACATGTTGATGTTGTAACTAGTAATTAGAGGAATGTGTATTAATTGTATATTAAATCTAAAATTGATAAAAATTTATGGAGAAAAGATAAACTTACCCTTCATACGTACAATACGGGTTTAGCATATTTTACCCCATATCTAGTTAGTCCATATTCATTTAATTCAACAATTACCCCATAACTGTCAACAAAATACATACTGAAGTCTTGAAAAGTGATTTCCTTACCAAACATTTACGTTAGCAAACAAAAACAATTAGTTGACAAAATGCTACTTATCTTATCTTTATCCCATCTTTGAGCATAGTTAAGTATATTTTTTCTAGACTCGTCCACATGTTTGATAATAAAAACAGTCTGGGGTAATATTTACACTAGTTGTTGTGCAACTTCTTTAACTAAAAATCTACGGCATCTTATTTTACAATCTTTACACTAAAAGAAAAAACAAATAATATGATTATTTTTCTTCATATCGATTTTAGATTTACAATCATTATTTTGGTCTTGAAATGAACAAATCTAGATATACAATGGCTTTCTATTCCGACCATTGTACTAATCATAGATGAAATCATCCCCATATTTTTTAAGCCATTTCATGAACTACATATTGGTTGACAATAAATTAAAAAATAATGAAGAACTTATTTTGTAAATAATTTTTCACTCTTAACATTTAGCTATAGTAACTTTTTTATCAGGTGATTTTGTTGTGGTCCTTGAATTTGCAGCAATTATAATGACATCGCAAAGTCTAAACCCTAAAGTGGTTGTCCCCATTGTGTGCTTCATTGTCATCTTCTTTAGTTCTTCAATTGCTATGTGAGTTATACTACTCCATTGTGCTGCATGACATAAAGGTTGAGGGATAACTTTTCTCTACAGTCTCGATACCCTAAAACCCTTCTATGACTCCCTTGTACGTAGCCCGGGCAAGAAAGGCTACAGGAATGATATCATCAAAAACATGGTTGCATGGTTATCCATTCAATGAATTAGAAATAAAGGATTGAGTGTCCAATGTTCTTATGCAACTACCAAGTTCATTGATCACCCACTCAATGCAATTACTCAACAACCTAATCCACTAATCAAGTCATCTTACATTAGCACATCATTTTCAATAAAACATTCAAATAAAAATCAATCCATACAATTAAATTAATTGATGTTCAAGCCAATAAGGTGCAATATATGTTAAGCGTCCACAAAGAGTAAAAGTGATAAAATATTTACAACCAACTCTCATACAAGATATGAAAATGAATAATACATCTAATGTCATAAAAATGCTCCTAAAAACCTAAAAAAAAAACAATATTAAAACAAATGGAAGTTGGAGAACAAAACTCCCATAACGAAGTCTCAAGCTCAAACTTTTGCGTCTACCAGCAATAATGAAATCTCTAGTTGCAACAACTAACCGTGGAAGCATCAACAAAACATGGAGAAAAGGAAATCACATTAGAAATGATGGGATCTGAGAATGGGAAGTCTAAGCCTTGGTCCAAGATTTAGGCACCCCTAAGGCACTTGATAATGTATGGATTTTATCCTTTTGAACCAAGTTCTCTGAGATGAGAAGCACCTACCACCGGTTGTGGAAGTATTCCCTAATAATGGAAATAACCGCCTTCTTGAGTTCATTTAAGGGGTCAGTAAGTAGACCCAATCGGCTGATAGGGTTCCTACAAAACATAAAGAGTATTCAAACAAATAATTTAACCCATTATAAAACTTAAAAAAATAGAACCCAATAAAAAAATGCATGCATGCAAAAATTACCAATTACCTAAAATTTAAGGAATATAAGAATATATTGACTACAAAAAATAGACTTCACTAGTGCCTTAGATTTACTAAAAGAAGAAACATCAATTACCTCGCTAATATTGTAATTTGGGTTTTTCCTGTCCCCAAGAGATTCGCCATCAGTATCAAGCAATTTTTCCCAAGTGCCCTCACCACCAGCACCATCTGCATTCAAAATAAGGGAAACATCAAGTCTATCTGCTGAACATTTTGAAACAAAGTAATTTCAATCAACACCATTTCACAATAAATTATATAGTCTTGATACTATAAAGTTGCAAAAATGTTATTGTCACATTTTTTTAATAAAATTACACGGCAGATGATTATTTCCCTACAAATCATGTGTAGGTAATGTATCATCCCCAGCCTATCACCGCAAACTTAAATAAGAACGAAAGAAGTAGAAATGAGTCAAAAAGAGTTAAAGCAAAGGGGTATTACTATATCATAAAACATTAAAGATAAATAAATAGTATAGGGAAAAATACAACAGTATTCAGATAAAGTAAAAGATAAACACTAAATATGTGTGTGCGTGAGCGCGCCTTATAAGTAAAAGGGTAAAAGGTAAAAAATGCACATGTGTTTTTCTCTAAAGGTCACTCAGCACCAAATGTTTTTTTTTTGGACCAAAAGTCACTCTAAGTTTTGATATTGGGTTTAAAAGTCACATAATCCGTTTAAAGCAATAACTGTTGACCGTGAAATTAAACTTTTGACTAATACTGATGGCATGGCAGCTGAGGTGGAAGTTTATGTGCCCGGTGGGGAAATAAAAAATTAAGGCAACAGGTTATTTAACAAAAAATAACCAATACCCTTTTAAAAAGAATAAGTTAAAAAAAAAAGAACAATCGAGTGACCCTCTCTCCCTCACCCCTCCACCACCACCATGTCACCTTCCCTCTTCCTCCTCATCCTCCTCTCCCATTTCCACCCTGTGATCTTCTCAAAACCTCACTCCCAAACCCTCCACTCAAATCACATCAACCCCAAGCTTCTACTCTGTACCTTCTCTTCCTCCAAAAGCTTCGAAGGCTCATCCGACCTCGTCAACTCTGTTACCACATGGGCCCTGTCCTCTCCTCTTCCATTAACATCTACCTCATCTGCCCCACCACCAAAAGCTTCTCATCAAGGACTTCCTCTACTCTATCTCCACCCCACACATCACCGCCCTCCGTCGCTAACTGGTGGCGCACCGTCTCTCATCGCAGGTAAATATTCTAACCTCACATACTCCCATGTGTCGAGAGAGGATGGGTTAAAGTCATGGTTTTGGGGAACTTTCAGCAATTAAAATGGATTAGTAGTTTTGATTTAGATATTCCCTTGAGATATTTGAGTTTGCATGAAATATTATGGATGGAATATTGAGATTTCCATTTCGGTTACTGTTCACCAGGAAATTCTCTAATTTTCGGTTTGATTGCACCAAAAACTTCGATTTAATATAAGGAAAGTTAGATTAGAGTTGAGTCAGGTGGTTTCATGTTCAATTTCTTGCAGATTATAGTGGTTTTAAATGGCAAGTCTTCTGCTCTGTTTTTTGAATCACAATATTTGAATATAAGTTTCAATTTCTCTGTTTTAGAGCTTTGTGTCACTGAAATTATGGTTGAGATAGAATCTGAAATGTGGAAAGTATAACAGTCCCTTTACGGTGTAGGTGTTGATTGGGTATGAGTTGGCGGAGTTATCGTCTAGTCCGCTGGTGAATGTGTGGTATACGGGTTTGTCTCAGATGGAGAAAGCACGACGGAGATTGAAGAAAGCGCTAACAGAATCCCTTAGTCGAACCTCCCTTCCTCAACCTCGACTTCTCCCACTCTCTTCTCCTCTAACCTTTCATCTCCAACTCGGCGATGACAGTGACGATGAAACCATCTTCAAGCTACGATCTGGCTCCTCCAACCTTCATCTGGCTCCTGCGTTTTGCAAGACATTAGATGTCTTGGGTTCACCTGCCACATCACCCAGTCAAAATGCATTCAATGACACGTGGCCCTATTAATGTGAAATTAACAGCCGTTATCTTTATTAACAGATTATGTGATTTTTGATCCTAATATGAAAGCTTAGAGTGACTTTTGGTCCAAAAAACAATATTTGGTGCTGGGTGACCTTTAGAGAAAAACACATGTGTATTTTTTACCCTTAACCCTAAGTAAAATTTTTGTCCTCCTACTCTGGTCAATTTTGATTAGTATAGTTTTATTTGTGTCCTTAGAGATCAATTCTTATAGTTTTATGTTGAAAAAGGTTTGGTCCTTCACTTTTCTAATAAATCGAGGAATGAGAGAATGAAAATATTTAGGGTAGGTTGTAATGATGCCTTTCCCTCAGTATATTATGTAACCTACTATACATTAGAAATGATCCAATCAATTTGAGGATATTTAGAAAGATAAATAAACTACTCAATTGTAACATGTTGCATATTTTTTTAAAAAAAAAGTTATCTGTATCATTGTATTAGTTTATAAGTCAGAAAAATTAGTTTACAAGAAAATAATTAATGTAAGAGATAAAGAAAAAAAAAACTTATATTTTAAAACTTATTCAGCCAACACTTGTATCACACTGCAGAACTCATATTTCAGGTGTAAGTGGGTTTGTAAGCTCTAAATTTGGTCCCTCACATCATGTAGAAAACACCAAATTTACAGACAATAAGGAATCATAAGCAAATCAGTCTTGAATTCAATGAAAGAAAAAACTAATTTTGTATAGCCATTGAATCTTTTTACATGTATCATCTAGCTCCTGGCAACTTAAGGTGAGGGAGCAGAAGCATCCTCAACTAATTTGCGCCACGCATACTCTCTTGCTCCATCCTTATCAACAACCTTGATAACATAGTGTTTTGACTCCACATCCAGCGTGGCTCTTATTTCCTCTATGCACGCATCAACCAAATCAATCGCTTCTTCCAGTGACATTCCACTATGGAAGCGGGTGTCCATCGTTGAGAGTGAATAAGAGGAGCCAAAAACACCAAAAGCGCCCTTCTCAACCTTCTTAAGTGAAGCAGTGCAGTCAATATGGTAAAGGGAAGGGCCTGTCTCCTTGTCATAGCCAGCAAGTAGCATGTCCAATCTCTGAATCAAACCAAATTCACACACAGATTAACTCATCATACAATGTTCATTATAGAGAACAGATTTAAACAAGCTTCAAAACGTAGTTAATCCGCCATAGTTATCAGTAACAACCTATATAACGGCATGGTAATGGTTACCACTTCTAAATCATAACTCCACCCAGATTGGCTTCAATAATAAAATCTTTATCTCACTTTTCTAAAGCAAGTCTAGGCATTAGTATTGGAAAAGATAACACCGTTGCTCCTTATGCCATTGGAATAACAAAACTAAAAATTCGTATAGAAGAATAAACATGAACAAAACTCGTATCTAGAAGAAGGAACGTAACATCCCGAAGAATGGCATCAAGCAAGCAAGGCAGACAGTCGAAGAACTACACGCGCATCCAGAAAAGCACAAGTGAGGCATGTTATGATTTGAGGTCATATCTGGTCCCGTTATACATTGGCAGGCAAGACAGATGCTGGATGACAAGGACTGGAACGGTCTAGGGGACGATTGGGCACAAAATATATTATGGTTAGCATTGGGCATCAAACGGACATCCTTGGAACAGCTGACATTCATAAGGGAATACAACACAATGACAAAGCGAGTGAAGAGATGTCATACATGAAATGCTGCTTTATTAACACTAAAAAACACAAAGACTGCCACTTCACTCCTGAAGCAATTGTTCAATATTGAGGAAGAGAAGACCAAAAGGAATTTGCAAAATTTCAAGATTGTGTTCCAGCCAGCGCCACTGCCAACGGGAGGCATATACTGTGGCACACAGGTATGCATTACCAAAACTCCAGGTAAGAGTAAAATAGAAAACATAAACAGAATTCACACAGGCAGTTGGACTGAAGGCTAAAAGTAGAAACCCAGAAATTTGAAAGCTGAGACTGAAACACAACAAAGAAGTAATCAAAGCAATCACATGAAAAGGGAATCCACACCATGCCGGTGAGGGAAGCAGTGGCGAGCTGGTCACGGATGAAATTGGCGGCGGAGGCGACAGAGGTCAAAGGGGACTGAGACAGAGCCAGTTTCTTATGTATGAGCTTGACGAACTGAAACCTGCATCAATCAATCAATAGGAATAGGAATGAGCATCCCAAAACAAAACAAAACAAAATGAAATGAAAAATGAAAGGGTTGGAGGACCTGTCTCCCGTGACACCAATAACAGCGAAGAGCTTGTGAGAATGGAGGAGGATGATCTTGTCCTCCAAGGTATCGGGGCCAAAAAAGATGTACCCCACCGATGCATCAGCCGCCACGATGACGAAGCCATCGCCTACAACCCCCAATAGGCACTCCCTTACCCACGCCTTCTCTCTCACTTCTTCTACTGTGTCCATTCTAACAAAGCACCGCTTCCAATCTAACACAGCCATAGTCCAACAATTTTTCATTAGACTAAGAAGCAACTATCTCAGTAAATGGAAATCCCCAAAAGCTCCATCAGACTCAGTTCAAAAGAAAAAAAAAAAAAAAAGCTCCATCAGACGAGTTGAAAATTAATCATATGCAGCAATTCAACTCCATGTCACTGAACTTTGGAGGTTCTGAAGACCTATTGGTCAAGTGCATAGCACCCCCACAACATGAAGTTCCTTCCTAGATATTCAGCATTTTGAACATGAAAGTTGTGCATAATCACAGAAAATGAAAAAAAAAAAAGCATCATGAGTGTTGATAGAAGGGAGATCGAAATCGCGGACCTGGCGAAGGAAAGAGAAATTTCAAATAATCCAAATCAAATCGTTTTTGTATGATCAAATTGCAAAAATATGAATGCCCTAGTTTTCAGCGGCAAATAATTAGTGTCTCCCAAGAAACCATGAGTGGGAGGTGTGGTTCCCTACTTCTCATCAGTAAACAAGAGAGAGTCCAAGAAACTGAATGGGGCTTCATTTTACTTTCCCCAGCCAACCACCGATGGCAACCAAACATAATATCCCCGCAGACTAAAAACAAGAATGAAAAGAGCATGAGTGAATCAAGGCTGAAGCCGACGTGTACCTGTGAGCTATTGAAGATTGCCAAATGCAAAGTCAGAATTCTTTCTCCAGCCAAGACAACCCTGAGGACTTTGGTCTTTGGTCTTTGGAGGAGGGTTATTCATTTTTGTGAGCTGATTTAGGGAAAAAAAAAACAAAGAAAGAAAATGAGAGAAATGGGGTGTACAAAATTTCTATTTAATTTTCATATTCTTCTATTTTACATCTTATCTTTATCTTTAGTAAAATTTTATAACTATCTTACTTCTTCAATTATTTTAAATCCAATTCATAGAAAGTTTGCTTCCCCTTTCTTCTTTTCATACCAAACAGCCTATATGCATCCATTTATTGTCTTGTTTACTAAAATAATTAGATGTGAAAATATGGTATTTTATGATTTTTAGAACTTGGTTATTTTTTAAAACATTTAAAATGTTTGTTGGCATTATTGTAGATTCAATTAAACCGTCAGTGAAGTCTTTTTTATTTGATTAAATGATACTCCTTCCTGTCCTTAATGCAGGACTTGATTTAGAAGTAAATTGTAGTCATAAATATAGAACATTTTTTTTATTATTTTATCTCTTATATTTATCATTTTTCTTCAAACTAATTTTTTGAGTTATAAATTTATATATAATATAATGTCATGCAGAATATTTGGAAGAGATCATGTCACATGCTGCAAAATTAATTACTTTATTTAGTTTCTTGAATTTTGCAAATTAAATAATCATGTCTTATATTTAAAATTGGAAAGAGCATTAATTAAATGAATATGTAAGACTGATGCGGAGGTTATGGAATGCTTCTGTAACTAGGGTTTCAAGTTGTGCAGCACTTGGGGCAGATTTGGTGAGGATCAACCATGGAGGGTCAGCGGTTGAGGAACTGTTGGTAATGATGTCTTGCAGAGAATATTACCATCCCTAATAAGTACCTTGTGTCCTAGCCTCCAAAATAGTGGAATGGTAATTAGAATTTTTTTCATTTGATAATGGGAAAAGGAAAGTATTGTTGGCAAATCAAGGTGAAATAATCATCATACTTTCATTAAAAAAATCAAAATTACAAAAAAAAAAAAATGCCATGAAAATAAATCTTTGCATGAAAAGGGGGAGATAATTAAAAATGATTTTTTAATTACATAATTTTCTGAGCATTGAATTAAGCAAAAGTATTTCTTTGTTATCGAACCCTAGATTTTTTCCCCAATTTTAAAGTTGATATTGAATAGTTTAATACAGATATTATTTTTGTAGTATGTGTGTTAATGTATTCCTATTGAACGATGGAAAGCTCTCCCAAATCGAAATCCGACTTTGCCTGTTTTCAAATTGGTACACAATAAAAGTGGATGCCAAATGGCCTATTATTTTGAAAAAGGGAAAGAAATTAAAATAAAGTCTACTTCAATTGTACCTGTATCCATGATATAGAACTTCATTTTATAAAAAAGATATCATCCAAAATATAAGCCAATGGCATGATAATAAATGCTCAATTCCTAGTTTTATCAGATTCGCTCATCCATTATATTCTCTCTCTTTTATCAATCCACATTCTCCAATAAGGATAAAAGTGAAAAATACTTCATTTAAGAGATGATAAACGAGTCAATTCATATATTACGGAGGGAGTAGTTCTTTCAAGAAAAGCACGAGTACAATGCATCCACTTTTAAAAATCCTACACCAAGATTTGCAGACATGTCATAATAATACACATTAGAGAGAGAAGCGGAAAGGATAAGGACAAAGTAAAGCAAAAACGGAGAGATAAAAGGGGTGATCGCAACTTAAGCTGTGGGAGCAGCAACATTCTCAACTGGCTTTCCGCCAGGCATACTCTCTTGCTCCATCCTTATCAACGATCTTGATAACATAGTGTTTTGACTCCACATTCTGGCTGGATCTTATTTCCTCTATGCACGCATCAACAAAATCAATCGCTTCCTCCAGTGACATTCCATTATGGAAGTCATTGTCCATCGCTGACAGTGAAAAAGTGGAGCCAAAAACACCAAAAGCTCCCTTCTCAACCTTCTTTAGTGAAGCAGTGCAGTCAATGCGGTAAAGGGAAGAACCTGTCTCTTCGTCATGGCCAGCAAGTAGTACGTCCACCTTCTGAATCAAACCAAATTCACACACAAAGTAACTCATCATCCACTGTTCACGATGATACATTATGGAAAGAAATTTAAACGAGCTTCAAATAGAGGCGCTTCAAGAATAAAGTCTTCATCTCACTTTCATATAGCAAATCTAAGGGATAGGTAATGGAGCAAATATTGCCGTTGCTCCTCATGCCATTGGAACAAATAAAAAAAATTATTCTACAAAAGAAAATGCTGAATTTAGCCTACCAGCAAAGAAAAAAAAAATACAAAGTGATCAACTTATACAGAAACAACCACAGATTAAACCATTAAGCAAGGGAGCATTAATGTAGGCCCCTAAATGAGTTATTCCTTCAGCTATCTGCCAGATGAGCAAAATCACGCCCAAATGGTACACATACCAAACAAGCCGGGAAGCCCTTTCCCAGTGTTAAAACAGAACAACAAAAGCACAAAACCACAGCCACAATTGATAATTTCATAAAGGAATCGTGTTTGCTTCATATGGCACATGCAAATGTTGCTTTATTAACACTTACAAACACAAAGACTGCCACTACATTCCTGAAGCAATTCTTCAACTGAGGAAGGGATCTAATTATTAATATCTTAGTAATGTTAAAAAATGCCTGGGGGATCTCTGATCCAGTAGGATGTATCAGGGAAATTTTGTCAAAAGTCAAAAAAGGATTACCCAACATTCTTTAGGCAAGACCAAAAACATAGAGACTTAGAAATCATGCAGGACTAGCAGGAGACGCGATTTTGCGTTGAAAAAAAGATCCTTAACCACCAATTGAAAGATTTTGCAAGGTAACAAAGGAAGGCCTGAGCTGCAAATTCCAGCAGGCACATGCTAACAAGATGGGATGATCCAAGTAAGCCGCAGAGAATCCCCAATCAAGATAACCGTTAAAAAAGAGCATAGAACATGGGCAAAATTCGTATAAATTAAAGAAGAATAAAGAAACCAAAGAATGACATCAAGAAAGCCAAGCAGACAGTCGCAGAACTACAAGTGCATCCAGAATAATACAAGTAAGGCATGTAATGATTTGAGGTCATATCCAGTGCCGTTATACATAAGAAGGCAAGGCAGATAGTGGATGACAAGGACTGTTATCATGGTAGGAACGGTCTAGGGACCAATTGCGCATAAAATATTATGGTTAGAAATAGAATTGGGCATCAAACGGAATTCCATGGAAATCCTCAGGAAAATATTTGTAGACAATACAACATTCTCATTCATGAACAATAATAAGGACCTTGCCGGTGAGGGAAGCAGTGGCGAGCTCGTCACGGATGAAATAGGCGGCGGAGGCGACAGTGTTGAAATGGGAGTGAGACAGGGCCACTTTGTTTTGTATGTGATGTACGAACTGAGACCTGCATGGCATGCAGCGAATAAGATAAACATGGCAAAAGAAAATTAAACGAGGGAAGGAAGGAAACAAGGTTGGAGTGGACCTGTCTCCGAGGCAACCAATAGCAGCGAAGAGCTTGTGATGAGAATCGAGGATGTTGATCTTGTCTATGGTGGTATTGGGGACAAAGAACCTGTACCCCGTCGATGATGAAGCCTTTGCCTACAACTCCCAATACACACTCCCTTGTCCACGCCTTCTCTCTCAGGTCACTTTCCGTATCCATTCTCTTTATCTATCTCCTACTCTTATACGTCTTTGATCTCCTTCCTTCTCGCCTTTAGTCTTTAGACCTCACCTCTATTTCACCCTCCAGGCCTCCAATGGTTTCTGTCAATATTCAATACGCACAGTTGGGCCAGGTTTACAAATAAATAAAATAAAGGGAGAATTTTAATATAGAACCGTAATAACAAATTAATTTTAAATTACGACCAAAAGATTGTGAAATATCACTTGAGTCTTATGGGAGTAAACTGAAATTAAATTGAGAGGAGAAAAGACAACATTGACCTCACGTATTAGAGAGAGAAAGGGTCAGAGGAGAGAGAGTGTGAGAGGAACATTTTGTTTTTTTATTGAGGCTTGTTCATATGAGCTTTTCCTTATTCGTGTGAAAATGAGTAAGGTCTATGTGTGTGTGTGTGAGAGAGAGAGAGAAGAGCATGTCAAAGAGAGAAAGAGTGTCAGATGAGAGAAAGTGTCAGTATAAGAGCAGAGAGGGGGTGAGAGAAGAGAGGGGGAGGAATATTTTGTTTTTTTTATTGAGGCTTGTTCATATGAGTTTTTCCTCGTTCTTGTGAAAATGAGTAAGATCTGTGAGAGAGAAGAGAGAGTGTCAGAGAGCCATGTGGGGGTGGGCCTTTTTTTGTCTTTTTCCATATCAATTTAATTTCACTTAAGGACCCTGAACCTGAAGTGATATTTCAGAATCTTTTGGTCATACTTTTTAATTAATTGTCTACTGCAGTTAGGGCTATTCAACTCTGTCCCGTCCCGGCCATTTCGGGACGGGACGGGACTCGGGACGCGTCCCGTCCCTAATATATATATGTTCATATTTTTTTTAAAAAAAATACATGTGTCATCTGTCTCATATGTGAGTATATATGAATTTTTTTTAAAAAAATATATAACTCTAACTTCTAAACTAAGTTCCAACCATTCATTGATCTCAAATTTCTTATCCGCTGCCACTATGCCCTATGTGTAACACATCACATTTGAAGTTTTTTTAAAACTCTATTTAAATGTGTAGTTGTTGCTACTTTTTTTTGCTCTAATTATTATGTTTTTGGTTTATTATATGTATTAATATGGAGTGCTCATGGCATTGGAGGAGATTTAATTATGCTATAAAATCACCCACCAAGTGTGTTGCTCTGCAAAAAAATAAAAGATTTTTGGGTCAATTTTTTTAATTGGGAAAAAGTTTCGGGACAAGGCATGTCCCGTCCCGATCGAGACCGGGACAAGTTCGGGACGGGATGGGACACGGGACGAAAACCCCGTCCCGAACACTTTTCTTCAGGACGGGACGGGACGGGGTCGTCCCGGTCCCGTCCTGTCCCGTGAACACCCCTAACTGCAGTCATGTATTGAAATTCTCCCATATAAATCAATCTGTTCTCTTCTCTTTTCAGTAACATGGTCCGTCAAGTGTTAATCACACTTTTTACCCTTCAACTTTTACTTAATTTTAGTTTTCATCATGAATTTTGTGACATTTATAAACCAACGGTTATAAAAAAAATGCAAAATTAAAAAAAGACTCAAAGTTGAAAAACCAAAATTAAAATCGAGTGAACAAAGTTCATTGATCAGAACCACCAATTTTTAACCAAAATTAAAATTGATTGAGAGCTAAATGACCAAAAATAATACTCCATCTAATCCTTATTATAAGTATGCGAATTTTGAATTTGCTTGATCCAAAATACAAGAGTTTACATTGAGTTGTCACATTATTTAATGAATTTTTCCTCTTTTATCCTTATTTAATTTAAAGTATTATATTAAATAAATGATGGGTTTAGTTTATTTTACCCTTATAATGTGATCATCATTTATAAGGCATATATATATAGTAGTCTTTATCTTTTACTTCATCTAAATATCTGAATACCTTCTTATTTTTTCATATATTGCCTCCGGTACTAAATATAAGATCACTTTGACTTTTTTGTGAAAGTTAAGGAAGCAAATTAGATCACTAAATTATAACATATGTTATATGTAATTAGATTATATGTTAGTTTATAAGTAGAATAAATTAATTTTAAGGAAAAAAAGATAACTATAGACAATTTAAAGTGATTAATTTTGCATCATTAATTTCTCCAAAAAAAGTCAAAATGATTTTATAATTAGGATCAGAGGAAGTACTATTTATTTATCTTTAATGTTTTATGATATATCACTGCCCCTTAAGAAGTTCTTATGGATCAATTTGAGGATATTTAGAAAGTTAAATAAACTATCTAATTGTAAGTTTGTAACACGTGTTGCATGATCCTTTTTAAAAAGCTATGTGTATCATTGTCATGAATTTGAAAATCAGGCTGGATCGGAGTCTGACCGTCACCTGCTGAACTCACTAGCTCCGATTTTGTTGTTTGACTGTTTGGATGGTTGATCTGGATTGGGCAGTCCAGAATCGATTGTTGAGCTGGGAACGGGGTTGAGCCGAACCCGGAGCAGGTTTATGAAAACCGAACGAGTCAACATTCCTCCATTTCCAAAGCTTGTTATCATGCTCCTTTTTACTTATAAAATATATTAAAGTCATCAATATTTATTACTCCCTCTGTTTCTCAATATTAGATCTATTTAAATAATTTGATTAGATTAAAAATGCTAGTTAAATTAGTTAAAATCACATGATATTACCAAAACATCAAAACCACCCACATTTATTCCCACCATCTATCTCTCGCTTATTTATTATTGAAGAACACCAAAAGGGATGATTTAGGAAAACTTGAGAAAAAAATAGAAAAATAACTTATATTTAGTAATAAATTCCCTTCTCCAAATAGGTCATATGGGTAAGAATGGATGGAGTAATTTTTATGATAAATACTTTTATTGCTCCATATTATTATTCATTATCCTATATGTATATTATATATATAAATATTTTAATTTAATTAGTACGTCACCGGTCCGACCGAAAGGCTTAACCGTTTGGATCATGACCCGCTGACGTTTTTCGACTTGACTTTTGATCCGACTTTTAAAACATTGATCATTGTATCAGTTTATAAGCCAGAAAATTAGTTTACAAGAAAATAATTAATGTAAGAAATAAAGAGAAAAAAAACTTATATTTTAAACTTATTCAGCCAACACTTGTATCACACTGCAGAACTCATATTTCAGGTGTAAGTGGGTTTGTAAGCTCTAAATTTGGTCCCTCACATCATGTAGAAAACACCAAATTTACAGACAATAAGGAATCATAAGCAAATCAGTCTTGAATTCAATGAAAGAAAAAACTAATTTTGTATAGCCATTGAATCTTTTTACATGTATCATCTAGCTCCTGGCAACTTAAGGTGAGGGAGCAGAAGATTCCTCAACTAATTTGTGCCACGCATACTCTCTTGCTCCATCCTTATCAACAACCTTGATAACATAGTGTTTTGACTCCACATCCAGCGTGGCTCTTATTTCCTCTATGCACGCATCAACCAAATCAATCGCTTCTTCCAGTGACATTCCACTATGGAAGCGGGTGTCCATCGTTGAGAGTGAATAAGAGGAGCCAAAAACACCAAAAGCGTCCTTCTCAACCTTCTTAAGTGAAGCAGTGCAGTCAATATGGTAAAGGGAAGGGCCTGTCTCCTTGTCATAGCCAGCAAGTAGCATGTCCAATCTCTGAATCAAACCAAATTCACACACAGATTAACTCATTATACTATGTTCATTATATAGAACAGATTTAAACAAGCTTCAAAACGTAGTTAATCCGGCATAGTGATCAGTAACAACCTATATAACGGCATGGTAATGGTACCACTTCTAAATCATAACTCTACCCAAATTGGCTTCAATAATAAAATCTTTATCTCACTTTTCTAAAGCAAGTCTAGGCATTAGTATTGGAAAAGATAACACCGTTGCTCCTTATGCCATTGGAATAACAAAACTAAAAATTCGTATAGAAGAATAAACATGAACAAAACTCGTATCTAGAAGAAGGAACGTAACATCCCGAAGAATGGCATCAAGCAAGCAAGGCAGACAGTCGAAGAACTACACGCGCATCCAGAAAAGCACAAGTGAGGCATGTTATGATTTGAGGTCATATCTGGTCCCGTTATATATTGGCAGGCAAGACAGATGCTGGATGACAAGGACTGGAACGGTCTAGGGGACGATTGGGCACAAAATATATTATGGTTAGCATTGGGCATCAAACGGACATCCTTGGAACAGCTGACATTCATAAGGGAATACAACACAATGACAAAGCGAGTGAAGAGATGTCATACATGAAATGCTGCTTTATTAACACTAAAAAACACAAAGACTGCCACTTCACTCCTGAAGCAATTGTTCAATATTGAGGAAGAGAAGACCAAAAGGAATTTGCAAAATTTCAAGATTGTGTTCCAGCCAGTGCCACTGCCAATGGGAGGCATATACTGTGGCACACAGGTATGCATTACCAAAACTCCAGGTAAGAGTAAAATAGAAAACATAAACAGAATTCACACAGGCAGTTGGACTGAAGGCTAAAAGTAGAAACCCAAAAATTTGAAAGCTGAGACTGAAACACAACAAAGAAGTAATCAAAGCAATCACATGAAAAGGGAATCCACACCATGCCGGTGAGGGAAGCAGTGGCGAGCTGGTCACGGATGAAATTGGCGGCGGAGGCGACAGAGGTCAAAGGGGACTGAGACAGAGCCAGTTTCTTATGTATGAGCTTGACGAACTGAAACCTGCATCAATCAATCAATAGGAATAGGAATGAGCATCCCAAAACAAAACAAAACAAAATGAAATGAAAAATGAAAGGGTTGGAGGACCTGTCTCCCGTGACACCAATAACAGCGAAGAGCTTGTGAGAATGGAGGAGGTTGATCTTGTCCTCCAAGGTATCGGGGCCAAAAAAGATGTACCCCACCGATGCATCAGCCGCCACAATGACGAAGCCATCGCCTACAACCCCCAATAGGCACTCCCTTACCCACGCCTTCTCTCTCACTTCTTCTACTGTGTCCATTCTCTTTATCTGCTACTACTATTATGTCTTTGATCTCCTTCCCGCCCTCATCTCTATTTCACTCTCCACTCTCCACTAGATTCTGTCAATACGCACAGTCGAGCCAACAAGTAATGTTAAAATAGATAATAAATACTCCCTGCGTCCGGTTGAATTTTCTTTTTAGAAATTAATAGAAACTAAAGAAAGAAATTAATATGTGTGTGTGTATATATATAACAAATTAATCATTAACATATTTATGAATTAATTTAGGGGGAAAAATTTAAGTAAATCAATTTATAAATAATTTTTTTAAGATTTTCCAAAAGAATCGCCTAATTCTTGTATTTAGGAAGGATAAAATATTTTAATAAATTTTACCTACAGTCTTGGAGTGGTGTATAGTTCCTAAGGAGAGAAGAAATTTGGACTAAAGCATGAGTAATGAAATCACACGTTTGATAGATTCTTTTTTTGTATTAAATATTTATATGTGAAAGATAATAACAATAATAACAAAGGTGACTTACTTCATCACGACCAAGGAAAGGAGAATGAGTGAGGGAAAAGCCAGAGAAATCTTGGCAGTGAAGAAACACGCTGACACTATTAATGAAAGTGTCGCACTCACAAATTTCCATCAATTAATTCAATCAATAAGTAATTATAGCAAATCCTCTTTCTTTATACAAAGGAATGAATTGGTTTTAATCAGCAATAAATGCTGATTGAATCAATCCTTAGCATTTAATATTGACTAATTTATCCAGATATTTCGCTATTTTGGATCCCATTCAAATTATCTGGCCCGATAAGGGCGGACCCAACTAACAATATGTATGTTATCTTAATAAATCCGTAATGATCAATGGAAAACTCCCCCAAATCGAGGTCCATCCGAGTTGGCATGTGTTCAAATTAGTTAGTAGTACCCGATGTTAAATGGCTGTTATTTCAAAAGAAGAAGAAAAGGGAGGACAGAAGGTATGAAATCAAAGCCAAAACTTCATAGGCTAATTCATGAGAACTAGTACATCATAACTAAGCAAACGTTCCAATCTAAAACAACCATAATGCCACAATTTTCGCTACACTAAAAATCAATCAACTGTCTCAGTGTAAAGAAATCTCCTAAAGCTACAATAGACAGTCAAGTCAACATTGGTCAAGTGCTTAACACCTCCACAACATAAAAGTTCCTTCCTAGATGTTCAACATCTTAAACATGAAAATTGTGTATAATCGCAAATGAATAAGGGAATAAATAAATAATGGGCTCAAAAGGCCACGAACTCACCTCTCTCATATGTCACAAATCCCTTGCCGAAAGGGTATATCTAATCATACCAGTTAATCATGAGTTACTTCTACTACTAACTTATTAGGAGCAAAAACAGCATCACGAATGAACTGGGAAAGGTGATTTCTTTGCTTCTGTGAATATGGAAAAGGGGAAAACATGAGATCTTCAATCAACACAATTTTTTTGACCAAAAGATTAACACAATTTCACATAAATCAAATAGCCTCAGTATGGTAAAGTTGTAAAAATGTTATTGTCCTAGTTTTGATAAAAGTACACAACAGATGGTTATCTCCCTACAAACCATGCATAGGCAATGTGCTTTCCCCAGCCTATCACCGCAAAACTTAAATATGAAGTAGAAATGAGTCAAAAAGAGAAGCCGACCTGAACCTGTGAACTGCTCAATGGAAGGGAAGTTTTTGTGAGTTAAATTCCAAAAAAATAAAGAATGAGTACTTGATAATATAACAATGGCGTCAGTACCTGATAATTATATTTGTAAATCACCCGATCATTAATGGCTTGGATCATTTCTACTCCCCCCCCAATCCTTATTAGTACTCAATCTTGTCTTTATTATAAGGTATCAACTGACAAAAATTTTTGGTCCCAAATATAAAGCACCAATCGTCACTTTAATTTTTATCCTATTTTACCCTTGCCATTAATGGAAGTTTAAACTTGAAATGTAAGTTATCTCATTTAATGAGGGGTGGAGTTGGAAAAAGTGGTCAATTTAGCCTAAATTTTATGGACCAACCACCATTCCTTAATTTTTAAGAATTGGTAGTTGATGCCTTATAATAAGGATCAAAGGGAGTATAAGGCACCAACTAACTACTCCCTCCGTCCCAAAATATAAGTTTAAATAACTAACATTTATCAAGAAAACTACTAAAATTGGTTAAACAATATTATGTTAGAAATATGATTTGTTTTCCAATTATAACCTTTTTCATAAATATAAAAGAGAATGTATTGGGAAAAGAAAAACAAGAGAGTATGTGATAAATAAGATATACCATAATAAATATAAAAAAGAATGCATGGAGAAAAGATAAACAATGGGTAAAATTGAAAAAAAAATACAATTAATACTTATACAAACTTAAAATGAAGCCTATATTTTAGGACACACTTTCACCAAAGTGAAGCTTATATTTTGAGATGAAATAAGTACTTCATTTGGTCCTTTTTATGGTGCCCTTATTAATTTTCAAGAAGCATTAAATATGTTTTTCCATCCACACCCATATTTAATAAGGGTAGTGGGAGAGTGTAATAATTAATATAGTATTTGAGTTTAGTATAGTTGTATGAGTAATATCGGAAATCACTTCAATTTTAAGACAAATTTAATATTTTAACCAATTTTATTGGTATGTGAGATTTGTTAGTTCGTGTCTTATAATAATTTATTGGTATGTGAGACTTGTTATTTCGTGTCTTATAATAATGACAAGAGTAAGTAATATACAATAGGTTATATAATAACAAAGGGAAATCCCTAACTATTTTTAATTCTATCATTCCCCAATTTTTATTTTATTTAGGAAAGTGATGGACTAACCTTTTTCAAAATAAAACGATAACAGTAAAGACTAAACTTAAATTTGATCAAAGTAGGGTCAATGTGTAAATATGTGCATGTAGTTTGGTTTAAGGTGCACCCAACATCTTTGAAATTTTTTTGACCCAAAAGTACCAGCGTAGTTACCAAAATGGGTTAAAAGTACCCATACTGTCAATAAATGCAAAATGCGTTAAGTTTTTCAATATTAGGGAGAATAAAATGTGCAAAAGTACACATGTAGTTTGATCCAAAATGCACCCAACACCGCAAACTTTTTTTACATAAAAATGCTCACATAGTTACCAAAATGTTCCCTCAAGAATCACCACATAATTCTGTTTACAAATTGGCCATAGTTGGACAGCATAATTTAACATATTTTAAACTGATTCCAGTATAAGAAACCTTAAATGTCTTTGCCATGATCAGGATCTAAAACAATAATAGAGCACCTGAAGAAGATATCCTATCTATCTTTCATGGCTATTTCGTTAGATTTTGTTTGGGAAAATTTCAAATAAATACCCCTCGAATATCAAAAGGACAAAAAGGTACCTCCAATATACAAAAGGACATAAAAAGGATCGTTCTCAATTTGGGATAAACAATTATAAGGCAAATAGACCAAAATACCCCTATCTCCATTAACCATTCGTGTATGGCCTTTAACCACTCCTGTATATCGATTAACCACTCTAGTATAGCCATTAACCACTTCGCTGATTCAGTAGTTATGCTTGTTTTTGTGAAAGTTGTTAACTACCCTAGTATAGTAATTAACTACTTCAGTATAGCGATTAACCACTCTAGTATAGCAATTAACTACTTTACTGATTCATTAGTTGGGCTCAAATACTCTTATATTTGTGAAAGTCATTAACCACTCTGGTATAGCAATTAACCACTTCAATATAGCGATTAACCACTCTAGTATAGTTATTAACCACTTCGCTTTAAAAGTGAATGGAGACGGGGACATTTTGGTCTTTTTGCCTTAAAATTGTTTATTCCAAATTGGGAACGAACCCTTTTATGTCCTTTTATATATTGGAGGTACCTTTTTGTTCTTTTGATATTTGAGCGGTATTTATTTGGAATTTTTCCATTTTATTTTCATTTTGTCTCTAGCTGAGAGAAAGAATACTAATATATGACGATTTTTGTTAAGAAAAACTGGCATTTAAATTTTTTAATATTTTAATTATTAAAATATAATATGATCATTACGGCATTCTTTTAAGGTTTTTTTTTTGCCATTTATTTGTAATAAAAGTTTATGGGTTGTGACTTGGAGGTAAAAATAAGAAATGGGACTTGTGACATCTAACATATTTTAAAAGATTATACCTAATTTAATAGTTTTGGAGGTATAATGGTGTTTATCTTTTTACTTAATAAAATATTTTAATTTTTTTATTTTACTATACTATTTATATTCATCTCTAATTTTTATCATACATACAAGACTCTTCACAACTATTTTAAGAGTCATTTAATTTTTTGTTGATGATTTATTCACACATTTATGCCAATTTCAATAAATCGATAATGAGATAACTAATTATTATAATTTTCAAAAAATTTATGTATTCAAAATATAAAGGGAAATCTCAAAAAAAAAAAAAATTACACATTTGAAATTTTTGCTCTTTAGCAATATCATCTCCTTTTTAAATAAATAAAATTAGCCGTAAGTTTAAATTCTAAAATTGGTATCTAGCTCTAAGTTAGGTGTGAGACTCGCCTCTGATACCTACAAATCTCAGGATCAAACCTGGGTTTGATACCCACCCATATATGAAAATTTATACATATTTGGAGGAGGCCATTCTTTCGCTTGTCAATTAAATTCTCTTAACTTAAGATTGATCCTCAATGCTCAAAGGTTTAACATAATTTTCCTGAGATCTAGCTAGTGTGTAATCATTTAATTATCTAATTATTTTAGAACTGTTAACGTAATACATAGTCAAGCCTCTTATTTCATATTCTAGAACTTTCAACATAATACATATTCTTAAACTGTCAACCTAATAAAACTAGTCTATGGTAATATTTCCACAAGTTGTTGTGCAGCTTCTTTTACTGAAAATATATGTTTACCACTTATCTCACGATCTTTATACTAAGAGAAAGAAACGATTAATATTATTTATTTTTGTTTGATAAATTTGAGATTTACAATCACTACCTTGGTCTCCAAACAAACAAATCTAGATCTATAATAGGTTTCAATTCCAGCCATTGTACCAATCATAGATGAATTCATCCCCATATTTTTCAAGCCATTTCATGAACTGCATATTGGTGAACAACAAATTAAAAAATAATGAACTTATTTGTAAGTATCTTTTCACTCATAACATTTACTTATAACAACTATTCCTTTAGGTGATTATGTTGTGGCCCTTTAACCTGCATAAACTATAAAGATATTGCGAAGTTTAAACCCACAGAGGTTGTTCCTCTTGTGTGCTTCACCATCATCTTCTTTAGTTATTCAACTGTTATTTGAGTCTTACTACCCATTGCTTAATTTGGGAAAACGGGTCAAACCCGTCGGCACTACCCCGTTTAATCTTGAAAAATGTGACGCAAATGTTTTTCAAATTACCCTTCAAATTGAAAGTGGGCTTAAAAGGGCCAACAAACCCTAATGGGTTGAGTGCCTAAAAGGGTCAATTTGAAGCTGAAGCCATCCAAAGTAAATACAAAGGACGGGCTTTGCAAATTTCCCCTCAACTTGAAGCCATTTGAAGTAAAATGTATATCCAACACTACCCAATTAATCACAAGTTACTTCTATTAATTTGTCAGCAACAAAAAGAGCATAACAAATGTATAGGAAAAAGTGATATTCATTAGCTTCAGTGAATATAGAAAAGGGAAAAAAAACTGGAGATGGTCAATTAACACGATTTCACAATAAATTAAATAATCTCCATTTGATAAATTGTGAAAATGTTATTGTGCTAGTTTTTAATAAAATTATACGTCAAATGATTATGTTCCTACAAAACATTTGTAGGTAATGTGCTTCCCTCAACCCGTAACTGGAAACTTAAATAAGAAAGAGAGAAATAAAAATGAGTCAAAAAGAGAAGTGGAAAGCTATGATTAAACTCTTAGTTGTTGTTTGGCCTGGGGATTTTGAGGACAAGAGAGAAGTTTTTGTGAACCAACTCAAAAAAATTAGGGGAAAACATGGTATAACATTAGCATTAAATCCTGATAATTATATTTGTAGATAACCCAGTCATTCATTGCTAAGATCATTTCTAATGTACAATAGGATACTATACAATAAACAGAGGGCAAGGCATCCATTACAACCTACCCTAATGATTTTTAATTCTCTCATTGCTCCGTTTATTAGGAAAGTGAAGGACTAACCTCTTTCAAAATAAAACTACAAGAGCTGATCAATAGGGGAATACTAAATCATAGAGACTAAACACAAAGTTGACCTGAGGACTAAAACTATTTTTTAAAGAAAAAAAGGATTCTCACCAAAAAAAAAAAAAAAAAACAGGAATAAGGGAACGCGAGTTCTCTTGTAATCGCAGCTACGGCATGGTGTCACTGGGACAGTGGGACGCGAGTGATGCAAAAGAAAGAGCTCGGGATCGTTCGGCCGTGCTTTGGGCATTTGGGAAACTGAAGAAAGGTATAGAATTGGAAGATTCCATAATGTATTGTACTTAATCCAATGCTATTCGCCACTTCTTGAGCTCCTACAAGTTGTTTTGCCATTGGAAGCGAAAATCAGTTTCCTTTTTTCTGTTCAAATTCCATCCGCATTAATAGAATTATCTCGTTCTGTTTTATTCTTTTTATTGGACATCAATAATTATGCTAGACATTGGCTTCTTGACGATTGTTGAACAGAAGAGAAAATTTTTACTGTAATGGAGGTTTTTCTTGTTTTCTTCCCTGAATCGTTTGTTTAATATTAACAATTTTTCTATCGGTTGTAGTGAAAATATTCTGTATCTTGATATAATCGTCGGTGTTTATATCTTCATGTTACCAAAGCTGATGACTTTGGGGACTGCTGAATTTAGAAGCTTGGATGCTTGCACAAATAATAGTGACACGACAAATCATTTGGTGTTTAAGGGTAATTTGAAGTGATCTCATGCGCATATATGGAGCCATAGAACTCCAGTTTTTACTGTTTTAACCATTGGTGTAACAGCTTAATGATGATGTTATTACTTAGGTTTTGTTGGAGAAGTTGGGTTGTTTTTCTGTTGATCTGACACCTTCACGCTCACTATTTGTTTATCTATACAGCCAGAGCCATCGCGCAGGCCGCCACTGGTGCTTCTGCTGGTAGCATTTTTGAAAAAAATGGCGATTTTACTGCAAAGGGAATTGATAAATCAGGGAATATCAGCTTCTGGTTGTCAAAGATGGCATGCATTGAAGCTGTAAAATAGATGGAAGAGAAATTATCCTCCCATCATCTAAGCAATGTTGATGCTTATTCGGCAAAAAGCTATCCCTATAAATTCCAACCACCCTTCAACATTATTGAAGTCCATATCCTTCTCACAGCCTTCCTCCTCCTCCTCGTCTCCGTTATCTCAATCAGATCCATGTATCATCAACACTGTTCTCAATTGCAGAACTCATAATGAGGCACTAAGGTGCTTCAACAATGCTTGCAGGCGAGGTAATGCCGCTAGGAATCACCAGCTTTATGCTGCTATGATTCACATATTAACAGGGGCTAAGCAGTATAGTGAAGCCAGGTGCTTGACAAAACACCTCTTTCAGAAGCTCCAAGAGTCACGAAAACCACTTAGCACATGCTCTTTTATTTTTGGTGTCCTCAGTCAGTTAGAGAGTTCTAAATTCAGCACCAATGTATTTGGGGTTTTAATTGTTACCTTGTGCGAGATGGGTCTTGTTGATGAAGCCTTGTGGGTGTATAAACAGATAAGGGTTTTGCCTATGCTGCAGGCTTGCAATGGACTTTTGCATGGGTTGCTCAAGATAGAAAGATTTGATTGCATGTGGAAGTTATATGAGGACATGGTATCACTTGGTTTTTCTCCTACGGTGATTACATATGGCATATTAATTCATTGTTCTTGTACACAAGGTGATACAATCAAAGCACAAAAGTTGTTTGAAGAAATGGCGGAGAAGCAAATTAAACCAACTGTTGTGGTATACACAATTCTTATACGTGCCCTTTGCAATGAGAGGAGAATGGAAGAAGCGGAGGATATGTTTAGGTTGATGAGACAATCTGGTGTAGTTCCAAATTCATACACTTACAATACACTGATGGATGGTTATTGCAAGATTGCTAATGCTAAAAGAGCTTTTGATTTGTTTCAGGACATGCTTCATCATGGCTTGCACCCAGATGTTGTGACATTTGCTATACTAATAGATGGTCTGTTCAAAATTGGTAATATGAAAGCTGCCCAAAACTGTTTTTCTTACATGGAAAAATTTTGTATCGTTCCTAACGCCTATATTTATAATTCCTTAATGGATGGCTACTGCAAGGCTGGAAACTTGGATGAAGCAATGCGTTTATGGCTAGAAATGAGAAGGTTTAAAGTTTTGCCAGATGTGTTCACATACAATATACTTATCAAGGGTCTGTGTGACTTTGGGAGATTGGAAGAAGCTAATGAAATATTGCAGAAAATGGACACAGCAGTGGTGGCGAATTCCGTGACATACAATATAATCATCGATAGATACTGTAAAGAGGGCAATATGGAGAGGGCTGTTAAGATGTGTTCCCAAATGGCTGAAAGCAAAATAGAATCTAATGTCATCACATTTTCTTCCTTAATTGATGGGTTTTGCAAGATGGGCAACGTAAAAGCTGCAATGGGATTGTACACAGAAATGGAAATCAAAGGTATTGTGCCTGATGTGGTTGCTTACACAGCATTAATTGATGGGCATTGCAAGGATGGAAACATAGAAGGGGCTTTCCGGCTGTACAAGGAGATGCTAGATGCAGGATTCTCACCCAATGTATTAACAATCTGTTGTTTAATTGATGGCCTTTTTAAAGATGGAAAGACTTCTGATGCAATTAACCTATTCTTGGAGAGAACTGGAGCTGGTTACTCTAGAGACCATATGGATAAGTTGTATGAGGAAAATGGCAATCTTTCTCCAAACAGCGTGATGTATGCCATCATGATTCAAGGTTTGTGTAAAGATGGACAGATCTTCAAGGCCACCAAGTTTTTTGCAGATATGAGATATCGGGGTTTACAACCGGATATGTTTGTATATGCCAACATGCTGCAGGCACATTTCCAATCCAAGCATATGCTAGATGTGATGCTGCTGCATGCAGACATGCTCAAACTGGGCGTCATGCCAAATACTTTTATTCATCCTGTTCTGTCTAGGGGATATCAAGCAAATGGATATTTGAAGTCGGCACGTATGTGCTATGAGAACTTAATGGAATATGGTATTCACTGTTCTTGCAAGTAGTAGTTTGCGATGACTATTGAATTACTGAAACATGAAATTCCGGGTAATGACTCCGTTTCAAAGTATCAAAGCATGCAGTATGCTTCATGTGCTGAAAATAGATTAATTAATCATTAGGAGGATTTAACAAAAGTCTTCAATTAGTTATGACCGGAACTTGAGCGTTTGGTGAAGCTGGAGATGAATATTTGGGTTCTGTTTGTATCCTCAACATTGCTCCAACATCATGGACGGAAATATTGATTCCGAATGTTGGGAAGATGATTCCTCGTTTCTGAATTTCAGAGTGTGTCAGGGATCATGTCATTCTCTAGATAGGCTCTTCTTTGTTGGGAGTAAGAAAAATGGCCGGAAGAATAGCTTATTTAGGAACTTACATCTGACTCTTATATACAAGATGAGTCAATAACATGATATAAATGAATAATTGTGACTTCTCTTGAATTCAGCTTGGCTTGAAATGGTTCTGTTTTTTTTTTTCTTTTTTGGGGGGGACTGATTCTTTTAGTTCAACCTAGCAGCCTTGCAATTTTTCAGTCATAGATAATGTGGTTCGGGCACTTGGTCTTTGCTACTTGGACACCTAACATTGTGGAAGTGTTATGGTTACTAGAGCATTTGATAATAAACGGGAAAGGTTATGACTATCTGCCTATTAATGACTCCTAACCTAAGAAAGCACGCATAACTATACAATTGTCTTTTTTGAACGATAGTGTAATTTTTGGCACAAAGCAAAATGTTTACTAAAAGGAAAATAATACAACACACAACCTTATTCCTTTTTTATTTTTGGATTCCAATAGGCAAGAGAGTTTGAAAAAGACAAAATACTACCAAAGGTGAAAACGGATACAACACAAAACCTTACTCCTTTTTTATTTTTGGATTCCAATAGGCAAGAGAGAGAGTTTGAAAAAGAAAAAAGACTATCAAAGGTGAAAACGGATAAAACAAGACAACCCCATAAATACCCGCAGACCAAAGATTGCTCAATACATCAAAATATACAGACATGTTAAATGGTCTTCGTTAAATGAGTAAGTCCTTATTTGAAGGCCTTAATCGACTTAATACTTCGAACAAATATAATTACATTATTAACCTTAAGCTGTACAAATGCCCCCCCCCCCAAAAAAAATTTTTAGGGACTCGCCGTTTGCCTATAGAGAAATATTGTACAATATGCACTGGCCCAAAAATATGAGCTCGGAATGAACAATATATGAACTAATGAACTATACATATTGTCTGCAGACAGGACATGAATCATTCTTGACAAGCCATCGGTCCACACAGTCCAAGTGAAACGTGTGGTGACATCGAGGTAAGTTCCTCGCAACTTCTCCTACTTCGATATCCTGCAAATTTCCCCCCATAATATTAATACCATTGTATTTATCATTCTTTCATGGAAATTTTAATAATAAGAAGCGAAATCTAGGAACTGCTAGCTCAATCAAATGCATCTTTGGAGTTAATTCATACACGGATGACTGCTGGTGTGCGCAGAGATTCAACAAGGATTTTTATCAGGTACAATCAGCGCAGAGGGAACAATGCAAAATCTGTACTCTTATATATTCTTTTATATAACTATTATTTGACATTGCAATCAAAATGAGCAAAAAAGTAGAACCTGCAAACATATTGTGCAGCAGAGATTCTCCATCTTCATATCATTTAAGATAACATGGTGTGGTAACTTCTTCAACGAATCCCCAGACAACCCTCTAGGTGAAATTAAGCTATGAACTTCAGGAATCTCATCATAGCCTATATTAGCAGCCCCAACCTGCTGGAATAAAAGAAAATGATCACAAATATGAATACAGCCCTTCTTCTACAGACCCAAAGACAAACCTTAGGAGCAACAACAATTAAACACTAAACATCTGCAAGTAATATAGCATTTAAAAATTAAAACAATCAACATATCCAAACTACAAAAAGGTTCTTTAGTATGGGAAAAAATGAAGTATGGCCTGCTAAGAATGAAAATCCAAACTATCTCCAATGTGTGGTTCCAATAGTTAAATAAAAGTGAAAGGTTAATTGTCTGGTGAATAGGGAGTAAAACAACCTGCCAACTGTAAGCAGTTAGTATAGCTGGTGTAAATTGTTCCTCTACAAGCCTCCCACGAACAAGTTGCTCTATGAAATCAGCCTGGATCCAAATGGTAGAGAATTGATTTATTGCTAAAGAATTAAGACCACCTCCTATATTCATCAAGATGTCACCCATTGAACAGTCATACAAACACACACAAGGCATAAAAACATCTCCCAAATAGGAACACTTGAAATGAAAGACTAGTTCATCTTGATCCATGAAAACTTGCACTTACATATAATCACTCATCAAGAGCAAAAACAGTTTTAAGAGTCCAGGTAAAGCTGAGAATACAGAGCAAAAGTTCTACCAACCATGGATGATGAGCTCCTAGAGCCAGTTTGCTCTAAACACCAGTAAGCACGGGAAGCTTCTAACACCTCAACAGATATTATAGCCCCAGCAATGGCCCCCAATGTAGTTCCACGAAGAAAACCACTCTCGGAAGCCCTACTTGCTAATGCACCAGCTATAGCTCCTGTTATGGCTCCAGCTGCAATCAGAAATTAGCTTAACATAAAATAGCACTTTACTGCTTAAAAACCGCTCTAGAAGCAACAAAAAGATGCTATTCAAATAACAAATTCCCACTACAACCTATGGGAGAAGTAACAATTTACAAACAAACAAACAACCAAAGAATGTAATCCAGTTTCAAACAGAAAGTTGCTGCTTGTTTTGCAATTGATGAAGGCAAGCATCACGAGAGATGTTGAAACCAAACGAAGATCAAAAGTGGGTATTTAAACTTTAAAGCAGCCGACGTAATCGAGAGAGAGGTTATTGAATTAATTAATTAAACATAGAACAAAACAGTTTTCATTACCAATGGCAAAACATCCAGTGAGAGCACCAGAAATGGCGGAAAATATCAATTTTGACACAAAATGGAACCTCCCAACTCTTTCGATCTCTTCAACTTCCATAATACTGGGAAATAACGAAGCAGTGAAAAACAAACGAGACGGGGAAACCTAGGGATTAACTTAGGAGTAGAAAAGCTCAGATTTTTGGTACTGTCATGTACGGAAAAACGAAGTCAAGATTGTTAGGACTTAGGAGTGATTAGGAAGAAATTGAGCGGTGAAGGAGAGAAAGGAAGATATGATTAGGCAAGAGGGGAAGACGCTTCTTTCCTGAATCATTCAAATGTTTGGTCAAACCAATAAGATAAGATTCACTACATTTACACTAAGCGCCAAACCTTAATCATGATTGCTAATTAAATATTTATGAACAACAATGATGTGCCTTCGGTTCATCCTTTATTAAATTCCCTAGTTGATTAGTGGAGCTGAATAATGACAACACACAGCAGCAGTAAACAAAACATAGGAGCTGTTTAAGACTATCCTGAATATCTACCACACCACCCATTTCATACTTATTCTTTCCTTCAAGTTTCAGAGTGTGTGTGTGTGTGTTTGTACGAGGGGACAACTCTATTTATATGTACAACACCCTAGTGTTAAAGGTTTTTATCTCGAACAGTTTAAACATGATTGTTATATTCTTTTGTCTAAGGTTATGGTTAGGACAAAAGGAAGAGTTTCTTTTCAATATTTATGAATTAGATAAAAGGATGATATATTTATTATCCAATGAATTCGCACGTTTTCTTGGTGTATAAAATTAACATATTATTACATAGCTAAAGTGGCAACTCATGTTTAGCAATATTAAATATAAGTTTTATCGCCGTTGGAATGTTCTCATGGCGTCAAGCTATGCACCAGGGCCCGCCCAACCCTACAGGGCTAACCCTTCAAGGGCCAGGGCCTTAAAAGGGCCGATCCGAAAAGAACGGGTAGTGCAAATATCCCTATTTTTTAAAGCCCGGCCCTTGAATGGCAGGGCTCCGGCCCGGCCCGATTAACGTTTATACACTCTTCTTTAATATTTTTCTATAGAAAAAACTAAAGTAAAAAAATCATTATCATCAACATAAATATCAATTTTAATTTACAATACAAACACCAATAAGCAACAAACACTAAGAAATTGTCAAGCAATGATAAATATTGTCCATATGTTTATATAAGTCACAAAATATATGTTTATTTTTAATTAATTATTTTAATAAATATTGTCCATATTTATAAATAAGTCACTCACTAAGAAATTATCAAATAATAATAAATATTGGGAATTATGTATTATGGTTTTTTACCTTTAATTAATTGTTTTATTTTGTAGTTGTTAATTTTTTTTAAAAAATATATATATGTGACAGGCTTAAAGGGCCGGCTCTTTGAAACCCTCAGCCCTACATGGCCAGTCCGTAAAGCCCGATTCCTTTTTTAAACCTCCAAAATTAAAGCTCGGCCCTTCAAGGGCCAGGGCCAGCCCAATGAGCTTGGCCTGAATTGTCAGCTCTATCTCTTTGCTTTATTTTTTTTCTCTCTAAATAATACAAATTGTGAGCGAACACAGAAACGTCAAATGTTAGCTGATTTGATTCGGCAATTGGACAATTCTTTATTAGGCGTTTTGTCAATAATAAATGCATGTAGATAATATGTTATTCATCCCACACACACAGATATATATACATAAAGACGATTATTTTAAGAGTAGTGTGTGTGAAGCTCTTGAATAAAAAAGCTCCCTGGACACTGCAATGACTTTGTTAGCAGCAAAAGTTGAAGCATTCCTTTTCCATGCTTCTCTATACTCTGTAGCAATAATCTGTTTATTTTTATGCCTAGAAAGATTACAATCACAGATGTACTGTATGCAAAATCTTTGTGCAGTTTATTTAAAATTTCATATAATTATAATTTATGAGATTCAAAGCATAGTCTAAAGTAAACAAAAGAATGTTTCTCTGTCAAGCTTATTAAATTTCTTGATCACTTGGGATCGAGACAGATAGGAAGGGTCTACTAGACAAAGATAAAGCCAGGAATGAAGCAAAGTGGCAACAAGTGTCAAACAAGGTAAAAAAAACCGGACCGGACCGGCCGGTTCAACCGTGAACCGGTCTCTGATCCGGTCCGATTCAGCCTTTAGATCGGGGGTGTGGTCGACCCGGTCAAAGCCCGGTTAGACCGGTGAAAACCGGTCAGCCCGGTTCAACCCGGGGGTGTTGAACCGGTTTTGGTTTTTTAAAAAAATAAAAAATGTTTTTTTTATTTTGTTACAATTCACCTAATTACCAACTTTCACTTCACTTAATTTTAAAAATCAGGAAACTATAATATTTTAAATGCTATTTTACACTTGCATATGTTTAATATTTAACTGTTGTTGCTCTTAGTACTTGTATTTTAGTCTATAGATTGTAGAATAATATTTATTTTCACGTGTAATCAACTAATATTTTCTATTTTTCTCTCTATAGAAACATTAAATATTCATGTTTGATAAATCATGCATACTTATTTACATTTACATTTTGATATATTAGTGATTATTATGTTAATATCAATAAAATTTTATTATTTTAATATAACGGTCTGACCCGGTCCGACCAATGACCCTTGAACCAGTGCCTCCTCCGGTTCGATGTCCGGTCCGGTTTTTTGAACCTTGGTGTCAACTGATAGAGAAATCATGTTATAAATACAACTATCCTTTTATGGTTACAAAGCATAATTGCCTTACAACATGAGAGGTTACAGGGCTTCAACTTGTACAGAGCTGGTTCCGATAGACCAAAAATATTCTACACAAACACATTCTCCACAAACTACGCTTCTCAGCAGCAGCCTTAGACTGAGTTCATATAGTGCATTCCAGAGAAAAAAGTAATAGAACTTTCGTGACAGCTAGCCAGAAAACACGATGTCTATCTAATATGGCTGCTTATTCATGGATATAGTCTGTCAATATCATACAGAGTAAATCTTGTGAGAGCAATATTTAAATCATGCTAGAGTATATACTTTCTAAGTTTTAGTACTACTCTTGGAATAATTGTTAGTTACAACTCCTTGCGCCCAACAAGGAATTTTTGTGCCTGTCCTTAAGACATGTAAGAATTTTCCCTCTGAATACATTTTATTATATTATGATTTTCGTTAGGGTTAATACAACTTTTGGTCCCTGAACTTTCACTCAATTCTGGTTTGGATCCCTGAACTTTTGGTCAATTTTGGTTTTGGTCCCTGAACTTTAACATCGATGGTTTTGGTCCTTAAACTTTTAGTTAATTTTGGTTTTGGTCCCTGAACTTTCAGTCAATTTTGGTCATTGGTCCTTGAACTTTAAAAAAAACTTAAAAAAATCAAGGACCAATGGTTATAAATAACACAAAGTACAAGGACCAAAATCATAAATCTAAAGTTCAGGGACCAAAACCAAAATTGACCAAAAGTTCAAGAACCAAAACCACTGATTTGAAAGTTCAGGGACCAAAACCAAAATTGCGTGAAAGTTAAGGGACCAAAAGTTGTATTAACCCTTTTTAGTTTTATCATAAAACAGCTTCAAATGCAATGTCCACTATTATGTTCCTTGATTCTTTCCTACAAAGGTGATTCCAATTTTGATGTTCAACACAGGTAAAAAGTTAGAGGAGAAACCTATGTAGCATATGAGATTATAACTTACATCACAGGTAAATGTACAGCATCCTCATGAAGTGCGTTATACAGCAACTGCTTCAGGCTTTCTGCTGGTTTTGATTCCTCTTATAGCTGAGAGTTCAAATCATGAAATTAAATCAAGATGGTATTAAATTGACATGCATTACTATACATGCCCAATCACACGGACAAACATTTAGTCTATGTTGTACCTTCAGCATAATCTTTAGCTCCAAACACAGCAGACCCAGCTACCAGAGCATTAGCTCCAGCCTCAATCACCTGCCAAACAGATTTTACTAAAAATTATATCTTGCAAGCCAAATTCGACCATGTGACTTAATAGTTGGAAGGTCCTTTTTCCCAATCTGCCCCAAAATTATTTACTTATTTACTCGTTTACTTTCTCTACATGACAAGGTAGACAAAGTTGTTTTCATATATCTTTTTGTGGTTATCCTCCCCAAGTAGGACATCAGTGGTCATTATCCCATTATAAGATTATATTCAGCATGTAGAGTTCACATTGAAAATCCTTTTCATATATATACAGATCGAAGATGATATATGCATGAGGCACCTTGTAAGCATTTGCTGGACCAACTCCACCATCCACTTCAATCCATGGATTCACTCCCTGAGAAAAGAAATGCTGTTAGAATTCATGCAAAAGAGAAAAGTTGAAACAAACGAAATGTTACACCAAACCTTTTCGGCACACAGTCTTCTCAAATCAGAAATTTTCTTTACTTGGCTCTCGATAAAACTCTGGCCACCAAACCCAGGGTTGACAGACATAATCAAGACCAAATCAACCACTGTCAACAACTGATCACACTTTAGAACTCCAAATTTATTTAGTGCCAAAACGTTAAATAGGATCACTCCCTACTTTATCACTAATGCATTATTTTGTTTCTAGTTTCATATGAAGTACAAGCTCTCTACTTGCAAGTCCCCCCTCGGGTCCATTTTATAAGTTTTTAATTAACTCACACATACCAATAAAAACAGTTAAATGCATTAAATTTGTCATAACATTCAAGTGATCTCCAATTTTACCCTTATTAACCACACTAAACTCCAACATTATAATTAATTTCTACTCTCTCTCACTGCCCTAATTAAATATGGGCACATATGGGAAAAATACTTCATCAAAAATATTAAATTGTCTTATAATATGGACCAAAGGTATTCTTATAAAATGGACCGGGCAGTACCGCAGTAGTTTCAAATCACAGTCATTATTATGCCGCTCAATAGTTCAAAATATAGTCATTTATCATATAATGATTCCTTTATAGCGCATTATTTTATTTAGAGATGGAATTCATAGTTTACTGACTGCTTATACCATGCTATCTTATCTATTGTGAACCTAGTCCAAAGCTAAGGCTCGTGTTTGATCATGGCTAATACAGCAATGCTTAGAAATCTATATAAACCATAGATCAGACCAAGCTCATAACACACATTGTTTATATTCTCATTCTATAATAAAAAGGAAAAAGATACACATAGAAAAAGGTTTTGAAAAAACTGCAATTGCTCACCATCAAGGACATAGTCGATCGCAGTTAATGGTGTACCCGGGTTTAGGACAACTCCAGCTTTGGCTCCCAGGCTTTTCACCTACACCAAGAGAATGCAGTAAGATCAACCAAACAACTAAAGGTGCAAACCATCTATCCAAGGAACAATTTCTGAACTCAAATAAATGAAAGCTTTTGATCGTTTAGTTGGAAGTATGTGAGTGCCAGTAGAACTGGAAGAAAGAGACCAGCTCTGAAATGTACACAATAGTAACACCACATATTTCGTGCACTGCTGTAAGATAGCATCAGGCAAGGGCAAAACTACAAGCATGTATGAGGTTGCAAAACCCCAATCATTTGGAAAACATCATTTCCTTTAGCATCCTCCACACTGAATTGGGCAAATCCATATAGCTCTGGCTGCCTGAGGAAAACTATTCCTCCTACAGTATTGTATAATCACTAACATAGGTCATTAATCATCATTGACCCAAAGCTCCCAAAGAAAGGTAGAAAAAAGTGAACTAATTTTGTTTCTCGTGTTCATCCCAGAAAAAATTGTGACAGCATGTATGAGTGAAAGGTTTTCTTTTAGGATAACAATAAGAAACAAGGTTTTATTCTAAACCTAATTATGGGAATTAAAAAATTACAATCGGGGTTGATATCGCAAACAACAAAAGGGCATTGCAATGGCCACTTCTTCAACCATCCCTCAACTCGTTTTTAAATGTTTCCCAATCTCTTCAACCAAATCATGAGTAAGTATACAAAACTCTAACTAGCCAATAAAGTATTACTTACAGTGAAGACATTGGTTTATTGTTTTGAGTATTAGACTTTCATCTCGGAACATCAATATTATGTGTGGTGATTACTGGTCCCTTACAAGAATGTTAACAAGTTATGGTCAAACTTCAAAAGACTTTAAACGAACTTCAAGTTCCTCCAATTTTACAATAGCTTGCCTTTTGTTAGTCCTCTCGGTTATGGTTGCTATTACATTACTCAAAGGGTAGATGAATCAGAGAAAGTCTTACTTGATTAATTGTACGATGCAAATGGATAGTGGAAGATTGTTCACAATGAACACTGACTATGTCGGCCCCTGCCTTGATAAAATCAGGAACTCGCTGTTCAGGTTCTACAATCATCTGCAGTTATTTAACGTGCATCAGAAAGGGTGCAAAATATTCAATTTCAGCTTGATTTCACATACATATAAAGATGAATACCAAGTGCACATCTAATGGAAGGTCTGTAACAGGGCGCAAAGCATCAACCACTAGAGGGCCAATTGTAATATTTGGCACAAAACGACCATCCATCACATCAACATGGATCCAATCACAGCCTGCCAATTCCACTGCTTTTACCTAGATAACATGAGTCAAACCCATCAAACATGTCTGACAAATTCAAATCAGAAACTTCTTAACTATAACTTGCACACGAAAAGTCAGATTTGCTTGTACACTCGATAAGATCATTATATAGTTAGACATTAGAGTCATCTTGAGTGTTTAAACAGAACATTGTCCTAGCTATTTGGTAGAAAAATCTAAAATCTGGAAACAAAATAAAGCAATTAGAGATAATAATAAAACCTGCTCTCCCAGCTTTGAAAAGTTAGCAGAAAGAATGGAAGGAGAAACAATGATGTCACTTTTAGAAAACTTGTCAACACGAGACATGGCCGTCACTGTAGTAGTCATCCTCCTCCTAAATCCACAAAATAGAAATCAATTAAAGCCTATAAAAGTGACAAGACAGATATCCTGAACATTGAAATAACACAAGGCACATGCAGCAATCCATATGCAATTATACAACTCCTATGAGAATGGCATGACAATAAATTGAATGCAGTTCGCTAAGCTGAATAAGCATTCATCTCAACAGAAAACCTATGAAATGGTCAGCATTGTAATTTTTCGTAACAACACACAAAGTCGCTTCCCAATTACACAAAATTCGTAATAAGTAATGAACCCCACAGATTACAGAGAACAAGGGGGAGCAATACCTGTAGAAAGTGAGGGAACGAGGGTGAAAAAGAGGAGTCTTTTGAAGCTTGAGGCCGCCGCCAGAAAATCCATTGACTTGAGATCGGAGCGTCGATGAACACAATGAAGTAGCTGCCATCTCCCACTTCGCTTATCTTCTCTTCAGTCTTCACTACTAAGCCTCGCGAATCAAATCAAAGGAGTAGGAAGGAAAGTAGGTAGATGGAAGAAGGAAGGAAGGTAGGTATCTTATCTTCTCTGGTTTCAGCCTTCTTCTCAACCGTGCTTCAAAGCGTATACGTCTGGCCGAAATTCAGAGAGATAAAAATTATAGAAATTAATTAATCCAAACTATCCAAAAATCGTGTGGCTGACACGTGTGCTTCGTTTTTGGTGGGGGATTTGCTTATCGGCAACGGTTGGCTTGGCGCTCTCCTTCTTCTTTCAGCTGCTGCCCAATGTTTGCTGATATTGATTGACCTTTGGATTTCAGAATCAGACCCCACATCTGAATTGTCCGAATAAGATCTCATTTGATACCAATTCTAATATTTTTATGTTAAAAGATCATTTTTTTTTCTTGATATAAAATCATTTTTGTTGATATTATATCAAGAAAAGCTAACATCCATTGTGCTTGTGGACCAAAATGGAGGGAAGATACCAACCCACTCACAGAAAATTAATTTTAGTCTCCTTCCGTTTTATATTTTCTGGTAATATAATATAAAATAAATACAAATAAATAAATTCTGCAAGTCACTGGACAATCTGCTTGTGAATGTACAAGAGAATATCTTAATGAGGATTTCAGGTATTTAAAATTAAATGAAATGAATTCAATAGTTAAAATGATCAAACCCAATAGAGTGAAAAGTTGTTAACTGAAAATTAAATATTTCAAATAAGAATAATATTGAATAGTCATAAACCAAATGCACAAAATGACTTCAAAGGGAATGCCTCTTTGGGCTTGGAGGGGGCATCGCTTATTATGAATCTAGTATACTAGTATTTAAAGTTAGCCAAAAGTCCCTGTTTGACAATATAGTTTCAAATATTTCAACGACTCTTTTCTCTTGTGTGTATTAGTCAATTTGAATATTAAATTTCCATTTTTATTGTTCCATTTCCAGTTTTCCACTCTTGATGCTATCCGTACCATACTCTAAATCACTCCCAATGCCATCTTCTGATCAAGAGTCGATGGATCTCTTCCAAACAGTTTTCTGTTACTTGGATAAATATCCGTTCCACCATACCAAAAAAAACATAGGGGGACTTGTTATTAGATACACATACTAACAAGTTTATCTAGCTAAAACTGATCAAAAAGAGCAGGGATCCAGATTAGAGTCCTTGACACTGGGACAGGTCCATTTCAACATGGATTGGATCAAATTTTAGCTTGTACTTTGAATTTGAATGAGAATCTGTTCCCCAACATTGACCGGAAGCAAAGTATTGTAAATTCATCTGGAAATCAGAAATAAAAAACAGTAGTGATTGATTGCTTCTTTTAGCTCAGGGTATTTCGAGAAAGTAAGAAACATGTATTAGGAATGCCCAACCGTCCCAGGAGAGATGCTGAGCATCTACAAGCCAAACCATGAAAGATAATAAATTTGGAAGAAAAAAAATAATAAGCTTTCACAAAACTATTGAGCATAACTTTTTGCCCATTAAAACAAGTCAGATCTTTAGGATTCACTCAGAATCATATAAGATGTCAATTCCCACGGGCATCAGAATGCAAGCTTAATATACATACGGGAAAGTGTTTATTCAAATTCTAAACCAGTCTCATAAGATCATGAAGCAACCTCCAATCACTTGATCAGGAAACAGTTAAAATGCTATCATCACCAATGAAATCAGCTTCATTCTTGTTAAAGCCTCAGTTCTTCCTTCCTTCACATAAGATAATGTGGTATCCATGCCTGAATCATGGTCCATCACCATCAAACAAACGTCAGCATTTGTGCCTAAATGGAGAATAGATAAAGTACAAAAGGTGTTGATTTAAGGAGTGAAAATAAAGAGACATACGTTGACTTAAAAGGGGCACTTGTGGCTCCAACAGGAGTGTTAAAAGCAACTTCTTGAAATGGCCCAGCCATTTTTCCGCGAGGAAACCAGCTGAGGTCACCGCCCTTCTTTCCTGATGGACATTCTGAATATTCTTGTGCTACCTGTAAGAAAGCAAGACTATATTGCTGATGATTTGTCATAGAAAACAAACATTCTTCTTCCTCTTTCTTTCATGTGACAGAATTTGCCATGGGAAGCAATACAACAACAACAACAACAACAACAAAGCCTTATCCCACTAAGTGGGGTCGGCTACATGGATCGCACGACGCCATTGTGCTCTATCGGTAACCAAATCTTTAGATATATTATTTATTAAAAGATCTCGCTCTACAACTTCATTGAGTGTAAGCCTCGGTCTCCCTCTTCCTCTCTTAATCAGATTCCAGACTGTTTGATCTACCCTCCTCACTGGCGCATCTAATGGCCTCCTTTGTACATGTCCAAACCACCTCAAACGATTTTCTACCATTTTCTCACTGATAGGTGCCACTCCAACTTGTTCGCGTATATGATCATTTCGAATCTTATCCTTTCTTATGTGACCACACATCCATCTCAACATCCTCATTTCAGCTACCCCCATTTTATGTTCATGTTGACCCTTCAAAGCCCAACATTCACTACCATATAATACTGCTGGTCTTATAGCAGTGCGATAAAACTTTCCTTTTACCTTATGGGTACTTTTTTATCGCAGAGAACTCCAGTAGCTTTCCTCCACTTACACCACCCAGCTTGAATTCTATGATTAACATCGTCATCAATCTCACCATCTTGTCTTATAATCGATCCCAGATACCTAAACTTCGTCACTTGAGGGATTGTTTGCTCTCCCAGTTTAACCTTCAAATCACCTCTAAGTTGTCTATTTGTAAAATTGCAATGCATATATTCTGTCTTACTCCTACTTAAACGGAAACCCTTAGCAATAGTTCATATAAAAGTAATTTTCTAGAACAAAAGTCATTTTCCATGGTGGTACTAAAGCCACTCTTATTTCACCTTCTTCTCCAACAAAAATGATAAAAATTTCACATCACAAATAATAGGTAGTAGTTTCCTTTGTTACGTAAAAAGATAAAACAAAATAGTTGCAATACACAATTTCTAGAACAATAATGATCTATGCTATAGTTGAAAACAAATTCAGCTGGTACAACAGCGTCCAGAAACACATGAGATAAATATACTACAGAGGATGTAGCACATCCCAGAGAAATTCACCTTTGCAAACTCAGCTGGTGGCACCTTATCTCCATTGCTAAGCCAACCATCCTGCAGCTTCTTGTATGCCTCATTGATCTTCCCTTGCTTCTCACATAATACATGCCTTGCTGCAGCAAATAAAAAGCCAAAGGGAAATATCAGTACAAGAAGAGAGTAATGATAGAAAGTGATAGTACAGTTTCCTATAACAGATACTCAGAGATGAAAGAATTTGCTACCTTTGACATAGGTGCAGGTACCTAGTCCATCTGCACTCTTCCCACCTTTTCCCTTACCCTTGGAAGCATTCTCATCACTTCCACTTGCTGCCTGTTTCCCCTTTCCCTTCCCGGACTCCTTAGCCTTTGAATCCTTTCCCATGCTTCTCAGCAACTACTTAATTGTTTTCTTTCACTGGATAAGTAAAGCAAATCTTTTTTAATTTTGAAAAAAACTTTACCCAGAACTTCAAGTGACAAACAAAAATAAACAATAAGGATAATTCAACTAATCATAAAACACTCAAACTACTAACTCTTAAAACCAGGGTAATTTTTGTACAGCATTTTATTGCAAATGAGGTTAGGAAAGCTATAAGGCTAACATAGATGCGCATGCCAGAACTTTAGCATGGCAAAAATAACTTAAAAGACCCCAAGTCACATTGAGGTCCCATTACAACCTTTTTAAAGTAGAACGAGGAAACAGACAACATCATCATAATGGCTTGCTGGACTAAAAATACATAACTCCAGAGCTGAAAACAAGTCTCAGATGTCACACAATGTAAATAGTTTACACATACACACGTGCAAGACAAAACTTGTCATCAGTTCCAAGGCATACAAAACATAGCAAAAGAAGGCTTCATGTTGCAATGAAGTGGTGAACCCCATCTCATAGATATATCGAGAGTAAGTTGAAAGTTATAATCCAGGTAATCAAAGAAAAGAGCTGTATGAATATTGGTTAATGAAGACTCATCCTTATCAGTGCAATGGTCATCGCACAATAAAGATACTACAAAATTCTGACAGAAAGTCCAAAAAATCATGGTTATATTTGATCAAGAACCAATATCAAAATCCAGAAGTTATACTTAATATATGATCTTTTGCATCATTTTTGGTAGTAGTTAACACCACATGGCAGATTTACTGGATCTTCCCATCATTCAAATCCCCACCACACCCAAAAAAAAGGAGAAATCAAAAGTATCAATGACAGTGCCTCCGTCATGTCATGATAATGATTAATGATAACAAGAAGAACAAGATGCAGCAGCAGCTGAAGCCAAACAGAAGCGATCATGCCAATTGCCAATTGATTGAGCAATCCCCAGGGGAAAAAGGAAACAAAATTTTAACTTCTCTAGTTAATAGAGCCATAACATGCTCACAAACCCTAAATTGAAAATCCAACAAAACCACTACAAGAAGCCGTATTTCATAATGCAGAAACTATTCAACGAAAGCACATTTCCAAGTGCAAAAAGTGGCAAATTATTAAGTCATGACCGATGGAAATTAACACTGACCGCAAAGAAAGTTCAATACCCATTCCAGTAAGCATATTTAAATACAAATCATTGCAAAGAATCAGCGCCAAAGTCCACAGAAAAAAATAAATATATATCACGAAAAGACAAAGAATAACAATTGAAGAAGAAAAATCATCGGAATCATTGGAAAGCAAAGAATCTAGAGATTGTGTTAGCTTCTGAGTTCTCACCACTATCTCCAACAGAACTCGGTCGGAATCGGAGAGATTCTCAAGCGCGACCAAAGCAGAGGTCGAAGGAAATACTATGATGATAACTTCGTCGGCTCACACTAGAGTGTCATCTGCCTATTTACGTTATTGCCCTTGACAAACGGCGCTTATGACTTCAGGGCATTTGCGTAATTATACTAACGAGTGATGTCATGCCATGGGCCTTCCTAGTTCCTAGAATAAGAAGTTCAGATTTCTCACCAAAACTGTGGCCTGATAAAGCTCAATGTATAATAAAAGTAATATTTTTTTATTATTTTTTTATGAATAATTACACGCACACATATATATAAGAGTTCATACATATTTGAGCTAAACTAGTTCATACATATTTGAGCTAAACTAAGTTAAAATTTGAAAAACTAGGTAAGATAACTAGAACATCCTGTAGAATCCTATGAGCATCCACTACTAGGGAAATTTTACCCATCAATACCAAGGTTGTCAAACTCGTGAGTTTAGGTAAACTCGTGAGAATAATGTAAAATCGGATCGTAAACCCGTAAGAGTTTACCTTTATTAATAAATACATATTTTCAGTATATAATTATATAAGAAATACAAAAAATAATAATAATTTGATTTGAATATATTTTAAATATATATAGTTGGTATTAAATATATCAACATTCATAATTTATCTAACTCAATAAATAAATTTCTATGAAATTTATATATAAATTCGTTGAATAATTTAAATAAAAATAATTAGGGTTAATATAACTTTTGGTCCCTGAACTTTCACTCAATTTTTGTTTTGGTCCTAAACTTTCAAATTTTCGGTTTTGATCCCTGAACTTTCAGTCAATTTTGGTTTTAGTCCCTGAACTTTCAAATTTTTTGTTTTGGTCCTTGAACTTTCGGTCAATTTTGGTCTTGGTCCCTGAACTTTCAGTAATTTTGGTATTGGTCCCTCAGTTTAAAAGAAACTCCAAAAAATATTAAAGTTGAGGGACTAATACCAAAATTACTGAAAGTTCAGGGACCAAGACCAAAATTGACCGAAAGTTCAGGGACCAAAACCAAAAATTTCAAAGTTCAGAGACCAAAACCAAAATTGACTGAAAGTTCAGGGACCAAAACCAAAAATTTTAAAGTTCAGGGACCAAAACCAAAATTGAGTGAAAGTTCAGGGACTAGAAGTTATATTAACCCAATTAATTAATATAAAATTTATAGCAAATTAACAAGATTTTGTATAAGGTAAAAACGTAAAACGGTAAATTCGCCGTGTAAACTCGTGAGTTTTTACCGAGTTTACAGTTGATACGAATTTCAGTAACCCGTGACACGTTTTGGTTAGGTAGAGCCGTAAAAACGGTAAAATCGGAGAGTCAACTCGCGAGTTTGACAACAATGATCCATACCCTCCGTAGCTTTTGATCTTCAGTGTAGATAGAAGATATTGTTTTCAGAAAATTATTGTTCCTGACTAAAATTATAAATTATAAAGGGGGAATTAATTATAAGTCATAAGGAAGAAATATAATTAAGATGAATTCCTAATGAGTTGTAAATAACAGTTTTTGGCCTGATGACAACTTGTAACCAAGTTCTTGGGACCTCTAATTAATTTTCCCAATTTTAAACACCAATTTTATACCAGATTCTATTTTTTAAAAAAATTACATAATTATACTTAATTTTACCATTCTGCGATGCTCAGTATCTATATTTTTTTCACGAAAATTTTCCCCTTTTCCCATTTAAAGATGCGCAAAACCAAATTTAAATTATATCGGATTTAATTCTCATATTTTTAATCCGATTCAATCAATTCTAGTTGGTTTGAATGGATAAACATTTCTTTTTTTTTGTATGAAGAAGGCAAGCTAATGCTTGATATTACAAAAGATTCGAAGGCATGCTGCTCCTATATCGCCTCCCTATTGTGCATGCTCTGGTATTTATCTTCCAGAAATGCACCAAGACACTCATTTGGTACATAAGGCACATGAGTTAGATCTTGACCTCCCTCATGACCTTTATCAGCTAGTAAATCAGCACATCTAATGTTCTCTCTGTAAGTTACAATCAAGCTTATGTTACAGTCTCCATATATAAGCTCCCTGACACTAGTTATGGTGTCACGCAATGGATGCTCTAGCCCACTCTCTCTCATGATGAGATTATAAGATTCAAGTGAATCCGTGTAGACTAACATCTTTTTGAATCCCTTGAGTTTCCCAACTGTTATGCCTACCTGAATGCCCATTAGCTCAGCTTCTGTGATTGTCCTTGGTCCCAAGTTTTGGTAGAAACCTAGAATCCAGTCGCCTTGACTGTCTCTAATAACCCCTCCACATGCTGCTGCATTGTGATGTCTAACCGAGGCATCCACATCAATGCGTACACTCCTAGTGGGTGGCGGTGTCCATTCTTTTTCTTGTTGATTTCCTCCTGGGAATATTTGATGATGAAATTCATTGTCTGAAGTGCATTCCAACAAGCTATATAAACCTCGATGCATGATCTCCTTTGTTGTATAGGTATGCCTTTCAAACACGAATTTGCATCTTGATGTCCACAACACCCAACAGAATAAACTAAAGATTCTTGACCAGCTCCATCTACGAAATCTGCTACCTGCTGGGCTATGGCTTGAATTCCAGCTCATCCAGACCTGCAAATTACCACTAAAGAAACTAGAACCAAAGTTAGGATGTAAAATAGCTAACCATGTATCTTTTGCTCTCTGACAGTCCCTCAACATGTGTATAATACTCTCCTCACTCTGACACTCAAAAGGACACAAATTTGTATTTGATATCCCTCTTTGCGCTCTAAGAGAGTTGGTAGCTATTCTTCCATGGTACACTTGCCACATAAACACCTTGATTTTTTCAGGTATCTGCCATCGCCAAATCTTCCTCCATATTGGATCTACCCTTTCCCTACCTGCATCCCCAAGAAATTCGTAAGCCGATTTCACTGTGAAGGCTCCATCAGTCCTCGGTCTCCACACAGCTTCATCACTACCAATACCTGTTGGAGGCTTCAATTTTTGAATGATTGAAATTATTGGAGTTAGAAGTACTCCACTCCATTTTCCAATATTCCAGCCACCATCCTCCCCTACGTGGTCTCTAACTGTTTCCCTTTTATCTACCACAGCATTCGGCAAGACATAGGCAATTAAGGGATTATCTAATTTTGTCCACTTATCCCACCAAAATCTGGTTGTATTTCCATCTTTTACCTTTCGTCCTATGCCTTGAAGGAATTTATCCCACACCTTGGTTATTGCCTTCCATGTAGCTGAATTATTTGCCTTCTTCGTTACCACAGGCATAATTTTGTTTCCACATTTGTACTTACTTTTCAGCACTTTGACCCAAAGGGAATCCGGCCTTGCAACAAGGCTCCAACATAATTTTAAGATGAAGGCCTCATTTTGTCTACGCAGGTCTTTAATACCTAGCCCCCCGTTCTTCTTGCTTCTTCTAATGGCGTCCCAAGCAATTAAATGCATCTTCCTTAAGCCCTCATCCTGGCTCCATAGAAAACTCCTACTTATCTTTTCAATCTCCTCCAATACGCCCTTAGGAAGAAGGACTGATTGCATTTGATAGCTCGGAAGCGCTGAAATTACTGATTTAATGAGAATAGACCTCCCTGCCATATTTAAGAATCTACCCTTCCACGATGATAATCTTTTCTTGACTCTTTGGACAATCGAGCTATAGGTTGCCTTAGTTACCCTGGAATGAAGGAGAGGAACTCCCAGGTACTTCCCCAAGTCCGGAGTGACTCCTATGCCAAGCTTTTGGCTAAGTTCTATTGCTCGGGAGAAATGTATATTCCGGGAGCAGAACATTTTTGATTTTAATAGATTCACTCTGTGACCTGAGACGGAGCAAAAACTTCTCATAACCTCATGAACTATCTCCATCGGTTCAATTGAAGCTTCAGCAAACAAAATTAGATCATCAGCAAAGAACAAGTGGGATAGGCCAGGGCCTCCTTGTCTTAAATTAAGAGGCCGCCATCTCTTTGCTTCACATTCGGCTTTGATTAGGTGACTAAGTCTTTCCATGCACAACACAAAAATATATGGGCTTAGAGGGTCGCCTTGTCTCACACCTCTTGAAGGAAGGAACTCGTTGCTTTCTTCTCCGTTCCAAAGAACTCTCATAGTCGCTGTGGAAATGCAAGCCATTGTAAGTTCAATGAATTTATCATCCAAACCAACACGGTTCAAAGTATCCCTTATAAACTCCCAATCTAGCCGGTCATATGCTTTCTCCATATCGACTTTAATTGCTACATATCCTTTTTTCCGCTTCATAGTCTTCATGGAATGGATCGCCTCTTGTGCAATGATTATGTTGTCACAGCTTGACCTTCCAGCAATGAAACTGCACTGCTCTTCCGCAACCAATCTATTCATAACTCCTCTTAGCCTATTCGCAAGAAGCTTTGTGATAATCTTGAAACTTACATTGCATAGAGAGATTGGCCTCAGGTCCTTCACCAAGGTTGGATTTTCTGTTTTTGGAATGAGAACAATTTTTGTTTGGTTAATCTCCTTTACTCTGCTAGGTTCTCTCACGATCTTGTCAATTTCTTCACAAATCAGACCCCCAATTATATTCCATTGAGTGTGGAAGAAGTGCGCCTGAATCCCATCCGGACCCGGGGCTTTAAATGCACTCATGGCAAACGCTGCATTCTTTATCTCCAAGTGGTCAATGTCTCTAGTTAACCAAGACAATTCATCTGGTTGGAGAGGAGGGAATTTAGCAATCCATTCCCTTGGATCTGCTACTTCATCATCTTTGGTATAAAGACTCTTAAAGTATTCACACACCATCTGTTTTAAAGCCTCTGCATCTTCAATCCAACTTCCGCTGTCATCTTTAAGATTCCTAATCTCCCGCTTCTTCCTTTTAATCAAAGTAGACGCATGGAAAAATCTGGTGTTTCGATCTCCCCATTTAAGCCACTTACTCCTTGATTTTTGAAACCACAAGAGCTCTTCCTGTGCAGCCAGCTTATAGTATTCCTTCCATAAACTCTCTTCAACCCTTCTTAGGCCGTTTGGAATGCCCTGCTTGTTCATTCTTTCAATACCTTCAATCCTTCTAATAACTTCCCTCTTCTTTTTTGGAATATTCCTGACCTGGTCTTGATTCCATTTCATAGCACAATTTTGAAAATATTGTAATCCTTCCTTCCAAGATTTCCCTTCCCATGATGACCGGACAATTTCTTTGAAAGAATTTTCTAAATTCCAGGCAGCCTGATACGAAAAAAAATTTCCCCTTCGACCCGTTAGGGTTTCTTCTTGGTTTTTCACAATAATTACTCGGTGGTCTGACTTGAAAGTAAGGCCATGAACGATTTTACATTTCGGGTAGGCCGCTAACCAAGCATAATTACAGAATACCCAATCTAATCTTTCTTGTAATCCATTCCTTGCCCAGGTGAACCTCTCCCCTTCAAAGGATGTTTGCAGCAATTCAGCGTCATTAATGCAATTTTGAAATTGAGTGATAGATGACCAATCTGGTTCTACCCCTCCTTTTTTATCATTTGGGGAAAGAAAAGCATTAAAATCCCCTAACACCATCCAAGGTTCCACCATACATTGACTAATGAGCTTCAGAGATTCCCACAGCTTAATTCTTTCTTGAGCTTTCGTCTCACCATATACAGCAGTCACAAAAAAATTTTTATTGGTGCTCCTTTCATTTATATGACAGTGAATCAGTTGGGTAGTTGAGCACTGGTATTGAACTTCTATATTTTCAATATCCCATAGAATCCAAATCCCCCCTGCAAAACCAGATGCTTCAACTCTCACCTAATGATTAAACCCCAATTTTCTAACTACCCTCTCAGCTCTTTCACCACTTATTCTTGGTTCAAAAAGACAGAAAACATCAATTTGATATTTCTTCACAATATCCTTAACTATAATGGGGAAAGCTCGGCCTCCTGCCCCCCTACAATTCCAAGATGCAATAATCATGATTTTAATTAATTTAATCAGAAAGCAGGCCACTCTACCTGTGCAATTCGTGTTGCTGCTCATTTTCGCAATTTCCAAGCTGAGTTTCAAGCACCAGCGTCCCAACATCTTCAAGCAAATTTTCTGTACCCCCTTGTATTCCCTGTATCACTGTTCCTGGAGGTTCTTCACATTCATCAAGGTCCCATAATGGCATCGGAAAATCTGTTCGTGTAGGTCCAGCTGTGACTTTATCAGAGCGTTCTTGTTCTACCATGGTCTCTTTTTTCCTTCCTTTTTCTATGTCTTTATTTTCCTGGGCTTCTCTTTTTCCTTGCCTCAAGTCCTCCACGTGTCCAGCTACTACATAATGAGTTCTCACCCCTTTTCTAGTCTTTGGCACGTTTGGCACTTGGTCCACATTAAATGATCCATTCTCACTTACATGTATTGCTTGCTTGATTCCCAGGCCCGTTTGGCTTCCAGGCCCATTTGATGGCCTAATATTCTCTTTCCCATTATGCTTTATTACTTGATGCTTCCTTGTCCCATCAGCGGCCCCCACGTCCTTTCTTTCTCCATTCCCTTTGCTATTTGAGACTACCAAAGCTCCACTATTCAATGAAAAAGTCTTCTCTTGATTTTTCTTGTCAGACACTTGAACTTCCATATCCTTACTTCCTATCACGTGAACTTCATCTCCCTCATCAGGCTCCAAATCTTGAAATATTTGAAATCGGGTTTTATGGCTCCAAGGTACTGTAACCTTCGTACTTTTTGCTGCATTCTGAGCCCCCTTTGTATACTTTTTCTGCTCACCCATTTTAGGATTTCGTGCTCTGTTTGACTTTCCTGCAATCATCCAAGCTCCGAACAGTTCCTCTTCTTCCGATTTCTTATTTTCCGGTGGATTGGCCGGAGAGACCATCTGTGTGGCCATGCGCTCTTGAGATCCACTTCCACAGCTTGAACTTCCCTTCCATGGACATGCTTCCCTGCGATGCCCAAATCGACCACAAGTAAAACAAATCACCCCCAATCCTTCATATTCCACCTTAAAGATCTGTCCTGCCGAGATAACTTGAGGCACTAATCTTTTTTGCAAATCCAACTCAACACATATCCTTACAAACTTCCCTCTCTCCACTTTTGCGTTTTGAGAGTGAAAGTCTGCTAATGTATTGAGATCAACTTTAAGAGTTCTTCCAATATGATCTCCTAACCTTGACATAAAGTGGCTATTGTAGCAATGCATAGGGACATCTGGAATACGGACCCATGTTGCAATCCTCCCTAATGGATTCCGGTAAGGATCAAAATATGGAGTCCATCTCTGAATCAAAACACATTGTTGTTGTATGACCCATGGCCCTTCATAAAGCACCTTCCTATACTGATATTTCCATTGTTGTTCATCTTTAAACCTCACAACAAAATAGTTGTTTGGAATGTCAATAAGTTCGAAGTTGTTAAAACCCCACAACCTACACAGATGCTCTTTCAGACGGTACACATTGAATTTCCTTCCCAACACAGTAAGAATGAGTGCATAATTCCAAGGTTGACACCATTCATTGAACTCATCTTGTGTAATGGGAATAACCGGGTAAATCTTCATCATTTCTCTAATCTCCTCTGATTCCTCCGACAATTTCCAGGTGATGTCCTCTCCATCATTGAAAAGTTCTTCATCTTCCATATGTACTCCCCCTTGCGCCACTCCATTGAACCCCAAGAGTGAAGCCCGATATGACCTGTATGGTTTAGCTTGGGACTGCTCCCCTTCCTGGGGTTGCTTCTCCACTTGACGTTCCTCTCCCAGTCTCTTTTCTTCCATATGATCGTCCATTAGATCCTCAAAAGGGGGTCTTCAACCTTCTTTTTCTTATTACGATTATCACTACTCTCCGTCGTTGGTCGATCAGGAGGAATCTTTCGGTGGTTTGGCTCAGGCATGATGGCTATTCTCGGGCACAGTTCCCAATAGACAGAAAGCTAGGACTTTTTTAATAACGAAACCAACGAAGTAACCAAATCAATGGATAAACATTTCTAAACCAAACCAAACAGAAATGCTTGTGTTGAATTTTGATTGGTCGTTGATTGCAATCAACATCAATTATAATAAACTTTAAAGAAGTTGCATTATTTATAAGTATATTGAAATGAGATGAGCAATTACATAGCCAACACTTATTAGAATATGCAATATGCACTAATTGCAAGAAGAGCTTCTTAATCTCGAAAATAAAAATTGCTTCTACGGATAAACTAAATAAATAAACAGCAAAAACAATATCCTACAATTGAAAATGGAATTTTAAAAGGAAAATACCAAAAAAAAAAAAAATACTACATTGACAACTCAACATCACCTATCTAATATCTTGGAATTCAAGTGGTACTTTTATAGGGATTTTCTCAATTTTAAAAGCATCTGATTTTATTTTTTTTTCCAGTAGTGAGGAGGTTGGGGAAGGGGTGAGTAAAAGAATACATCACAGGGCTCCAAGCTATCCACAGATTAGTCATCCCAGTGAAGGATCCTACACGAAGATAATTTAAAGCTTTTTTGGGTCCTTCAAGACACATGGCATTAGTTGCTTTCCTTTTCAGGAGAAGAACCAACTTGAAAACTACTCGGATTCAGAATCTGACATTTGATATGCATCTGATGGCTCAAAATCAGTCATAGAAGTAGGTGGTTTTTTATTGGACCGATTCCGGAGCTGGTCTCTTTGTCTCTGTCTTCTTTGTTCTGGTGTAGGTTCCTGTCAAAATGAAAGGCTTACACCACGAACCTTGCCTCTACTGTCATAAAACATTCTTACTAAACTCAAAAACAACCTATTGATAAATAACCTGAGGGGAAGGCGCATATTACTGCTGCCTAATAGGGATATCAGAGGTTTAGAACTCAAATTTTGAATTGTCTGTGTTATCTTAAAATATTTTTTTTTCATAAACAGCTACAAAGGTAACCATTGACTAATTCATTCACAGAATAGATCTTGTCTTAGTCGTAAGGTCTATAAAAAATATTAGCTCAATCAGATGGCCATTTAGAAAATACAGTACGCAAATGAAGCCGAAAGTTACCTCATGTGTAGGTTGATTGGAATCATTTGATTTAGCCATACCAGCATGTAGGCTCCTCCGCAGCCAGATGGTACCCAGAGAAATTAATGCTCCAAGAAGCAGAATTGGACCAACCCTAGGATCCTCAAGGTAATCGTGTAGTCCAGAAAGAATTTCCAAGACTCTCTGCTTCATATTTTTCAAAGGAACATTTTGTGTTGTTCTGGACCAGACAGGTTCAGAATCATCTTCAACAAGCCCAGGTGTTTTTAGTGTCTACAAAGGTGATAAAGAAGGTAGAATAAGCTGGCGAAAATTCCTAATTGCCCATTGCCATCTATTCAAGACTTAAAAGACTTACAAAGAAAGGTAGATCTCTTGAGTCACCATCTGCTATGATCCCTGCAATCCATTTGGAAATCTGCTAAAAAATGAACAGAGAGAAGGAAATGTGAAATGACTCGAGGCAGGCAAAACAGGAAAACAGAAATCATGCAAAGTACAAAACCTGTGAAATGTCATCTGCACCATTGTACTTGGCTACAAACTGGCCTGCCTGATCCCGATCCTTGAGCAAATCTTGGTATAATAGTGAGTTCCATTTTGTTGCTTCTTGTGTGCTCTTCTCCAAAGCAGTACTATTCCTTAGGTAACGAATGATAAATAAATGAGGTACATCATTCATACTCCTCCGTTGTCCACAAGTGTCATAGCTGGCCGCAGAACCAAGGTAAAAACGACAATAGTCCTAATAGAAGATTAAAATGCATTTCTGTTAGCAGCTTGGGCAGGAAACAGCTGCAAATAAGGTGAAAACAGTATCTTCATCCAGACAAACTAGTTATTGTCTTTACCATTTCTTAATGATTCAAATATCATGGCATTGATAAATTTAGAGATTAAACAAAAAAAAAAAAAGTAAGCAAAAAAGGTCATTTATCATTGTCAAAAAAATTTAGAAATCTTCAAGAAATAAATCAAATCTATATCCATTCTAAAAAACACTAGACAAACTTATCATAGCAAGTAAACAATTAAATTAAATTAGAGCTGAAAATAGATAAATGAAAACAGAACAAATGAAAGAAAAAGGATCACCTGTTGTTTTTCACCATCCAACCAAGCAAATGTCAATCGTTTTCTCTTAAATGCATCCACAGCAGGAGCTAAGGATTCATCTTCATATGGCCAATCTGACTTGGTATGCTTTGATAATGTTTCTTGAACCCTGCACATGGTCTATAGACTTATATAATTTACATCTGCTTAGTTTTGAAGAATAGATGCTTCAAAAGAAAGAAATTTAACTTTGCCTCCCAAGATAATAGCATTTGTTAAATGACCCATATTGCAGATCTATTTTATTAATAATTTGAACAGCATAAAAGAAACCAAACAATGACAATCATAACTTGACATTCTCAATGAACCCAAATAAGGATAGTTACAATAGTTACATTGTGGGATATATGATATAAATTTTAAAAGGAAAAGAAAAACATACTTCACGCATTTTGTTCAATTCAGGACTTAGCCTTCCCACTGCAATAGCACAATACCAAATCACTGTGTCATATCCAGCACGAGAATAGCCATGGGGATCACAACCTAGCTCCATTGATGTCACACTCCTCAATTGTGGAAGCTCTGAGAGGGGCATAAACATATTAGCAATAAAAGGGATTGAAAATTTTCTTCATTTCATATAATTCTGAAGTCAAGCAATGAAAAGGAAAAGGCCTCCAAACAACTTGTAAGTCTAATGATTACCATGAACAGAAGAACAGTGTCGCATCTATTAGAGAAAAATGAAATATATACGGCATTTCCAAAACTAAACAATGCAAGTATCAAAATAGACAGACTAACTAGAAGTGCTGGCATCTTGATGCAAATTACTTTAAGCCCCACAGACACATTCGCTAATAAAGAACATCATCTCTCTCTCTAATTTGTTCCGATGTAATAAATGCCAAAATATTTTCCAACCAATGTCCTGTGAAAGTATTTAGAGTGCAGCAGTGAAATACTTTATTTCAAAGTTCTTTGATTTACTCAGAAAATGGAAGTTAAATGCATCCAATTTAGGAAAAGATCTATTCATTTAAAGAAGTTCAAGCCATATCACCACCCAACCCTCCTTTCTCAACAAACCACAAACAAAATTGAAGGCAATTTTTTAAAAAAGGTAGTTAATCCAAGAAATGGACAATATATAGATTCAAAACCATAAATCTGGCTTACCTTGCTTTTTATTATTTTCCATCAAATCCAGAAACATAGAATTGTTAGTTGAACCTACAACCCGGAAATCACGGCATGGTTATTCAAATGAAGAACAGAATATAAGTAAAATGGTTCTCAGGTGCTACAACAAAGAAGAAACAAACCATGATATACAACGGGTTTGATGCCTGGGTCTTTAAGAAATACTGTAGCAGGTGCAGATTCCACCCCAAATCTGCCACCAAAATCAAAGCAGAATTTTTCAAAATGCTTTATACTAGATCAAGATATAAACCATAAGCTGCCACACATATTCGAAAATTTATAGAGTCCTTCTTTATGGCCAGAGATATACGCAGAATGAATTCCTTAAATGTGAATTTTGGGAATTGAGAATTCTCACTTACGCTCCCAACCAATAAGAAGATTCCTCTTCCCGCCAAAGAATAAACGCAAATGAAGCAAAAGCCCAATAGTCTTTAGCTGCTTGTCGTATAAATGGTTGGGCACGCTCCCCAGTTGTCGAGAAAGAAATGACTTTTACCTATAAGACAGGGGTACAGGAGCATTAAACAAATAACCTAGAGCAAGGTAACAAAACTGAATGAAGATCTACTGAAGTAAAGAGCATATAACAGAGAACCATTACAGATCATTTCTTTGACTAAAGATCAGGTATAGATTGGCCCCAAAATTATACCTCTTGCGCCTTTTAGCTAAAGATTGAGTCTAAGTTGGCCACAGAATATAACATGCCAGATACTTAATTCTATTGGAAATTGCATAGTTTGCAATCACCAGAAAGAAAATTCAGGAACTAAGTTTTCACAGATAGCTCACAATTTCATAGCCATTAGTTGAGACATCGGATAAACTTACAAGTTCTCATATTGGTAACGGTCACCAAACAAAAGCAAACAAATTGACAAAAGATACATAACAAAGAATATAAAGAGGACTGTCAGGAGAATTACAGAATTAAGAATATGTAGAAGTTAAGAAAGCGTAAAAGGAACAAATGAAGATTTTTCTTGGTGAAAAAATAAATACGAAATGTATCTGATGCTGCAATAATGAAAGAGCAAGTAATACCTTATGCGGACTAGTTTTTGCCAGGAAATTCGGTACCTGAAAATTGAACAATTCAGTGTCAAATAACTTTCAATGAGTAACCGTAGAGCCTCAAATAAGCGCCAAAAAAAAAAACACTATAAAGTCACAGTTGCTTAAATCAAAACTAACTCATTTAGTGATTTACATTATGAATCACCAAAAAATATATGATCAAATAAAAGCTGGGTGCTAAACCCGTTAGATACAAAGTTACAAACAACTTGTACAAATGACTGGGAGGCTAGCTTTCAACATCAAGCCGATTCTTCAACTGTGGGTCATGGAAAGGGGGCATGATTGGTAATAAAACAAAATAGAAAATTCTGTGGTTCGTTAATCTTATGGTATTTACATGGGAAAAGGAAAATTTCTAGATTCATCTCCAAAGGTATTCTTTTATCGATGGAACTGATAATCACAATACCACTACAGTGACAAGAAAGATGTTTTCCAAGAAATTAACAGTCTTTCGCTGATTGTGTCATGACATTTATGTTCAAGAAGTACTTATTCTTGCCACTTGACTATAATTATTCCCTTATTCAATGAATTGCAGTAGATCACACTAACGGTAAAGTGACAATGGAGAATACTATAACAGATAACTACAACATCAGGAGCATTTAGGCAAATTACCAATGTCTCCTTTGAGTAGTACATAATTTGAGGTAAATGCAGTTCAGTTGTTGCAAACCAATTAATAACCCCATCTACTGTCAAATCACCAACAAACCTATCAAAGAAATAGATGTTGTAGCATTTATATATATTAGGACAATATAGATTTAATAAATCAAAAGCACACATAATGTGTAATTATCTTAACATATATTATCTTCAGTAAATTAACTAAAAAATTTTACGACAGTAGGTAATTTTGAAAGCCAGATCCAAACCAAAGACTCACCTAGAGATGCAGTTTGCAGATTGACATCCACTGGGAACAGCGACAAAAGACGGAATACCTGTACAAGATTTTTATAGGTTAGGAAAGCCACATGTGCTCCTTCTTAATATATTAAGGTGCTCATCTACTTTCTAAGTCACAGTATGTGCCTAAATCAAGAAAGACAAGTGACGATGTGTGAAAATTCCCACTTTCCAGTTTCCAGTAAACGTATTTCCAGAGCAATCAGTCAGATGAAGAAGAAATATAAAAACATCTGCTTCTTGCAAAATTTTAGTTATACTTTCAGATGACATGCAACTTTGGTATAAAACTAATTCACTCAGGACATGCAACAAGAAGCTGGGAAAAAAAAAAAAAAAGAGCCTCATGCATAAACTTAGATGCATTAAGCAAACTGGCAAAAAAGAAATCCAGAAGGAACTTTAACATTAACAAACTGTAATCAGAAAAAACCATGAGATGCATTTACTTTCTCGGTAAATTTTCAATAGGATTTCGAGAACACTGCTCCCTGTTTTGTACCTTTACACAATTATTCACATTTACATGTATCCAATGTTTAAAAAAAAATAACAAATTGTCAACTCCTACGATAGAACAGAACTTCTGATAAAAATCGGGTTAAACATACAGATAGAAAATTAGATAGATAGATAGGTAGTGCATTCAGAAATTTACCATTTCTAAAAAAAGGCTTTCCAGTTGATCTTTTTTCAGCAAGGTAAACAGCAAGTTCTATCTCACCAAGTTCCACCAAGCCAATATTTGCAACCATATCCAATGAAGAAGCTAATAATAATAGAGAAAAGAATCAGAAAAGTCAAATCATGAAAATGTGACCAACATAACAGAATCTTTGGATTCCAAGGATATTTATTTCACATTTAAAATAAACTTATAATATATTTATCTTGCTCTGTTCAAACTTAAATAATATTTCACATGCATGAAGAGATTAGCCACATTAGAAGTTCATGTTTAAGATACATACCAATTTTCTTCCAATCCTCAGAAAACTGAGCACAGCGTTTGCTCCCAGATGAATACAACTGATCCGAAATTCATTCAGAAAAAGCACCAAGTCAGAACATCTTAAGAATAAGAGAGGTCAAATTAAATCTTTTTACCAAACAAACAACAAAACTTGTTCCACAAGGTGGAGTCAGTAACAGAGATTGCATGGTACCATTGTGCTCTATCAACACCAATAAAGCATACTCAAGAAGAGGGACTATACCACATATCCATCCATAAAGCAGCAACATAACCCAAAGGTAAAGAAAGAAAAGTACAAATTTGCACAAGAAACTAAGAGTCCATTTTTTAAATTTCACCTTTGTATTTAAAAGGAAATGTTGAAGAGGAATAATGAGGGAAAATCACGCAGTGAAACACTAGTTGCTTCAGTTACCATATGTCAGCATATTCTAACAAGTGCTTATACCTGAATTAGCCATGGCTTTGTATCTGGAAATAAGGACCGGAAGTCACTGGCAGTGATGACTTTATAAGAGTGATCATCGGACTCTGAAATGTAAAATGGACTATATGTATAAGAATTTGCTTGTAAAAAATATTTCCAATAACTTCCTCATAAATGCCTATCTTGTAAATATATTAAAAGTCTCGACTAACCAAAAGAAGGGGCATCTAGTAAAGGGAAGTCGAAATCTGAAGTATTTTTCCCTGCATAAAGCTTGCTGGCAGCCTCAATAATATGCTACCACCAAGCATTTTACCAATAAAGAGAACATATAAGCTGACGATAAAGAGGGTATATAAGAAAAAATCTTGGGAGAGCTCTTGCAGAATCGAAATGATATTCAAAGGAACTATCCTGAAGAAAGTACTCACAAGTTGCTCATCAATGCCAAATACATCGTAGTCTCTTTTCCACGTAGGATTTTTCAGCAACTCATAAGCATATCGAATCTGAAAACAACAACAGCATTATCTTTACAGAATACAGGCTAAGTTGAAACCAAGTAGAAGGATGCTAGTAGTGTCCGAGCAACATTTAAAGAGATAATCCCACATCCTATACCAAATATGAGTTCTTCTACAAGAATTTTTCAAAAATTATCAGAAAATAGTTTCATTACAAATTCTGTATTAAAGTGTTTTCCTTCTCAACGTGAAGAGAGTCTTTGCGGTAAACACTAAGAATGTTAACAGGCAAGATAGTTCGTAAATGATATAAAAAAACCAACCTTTAAAATTTCAAGAGCATTTGGAGCTTCCAAAGCCGAATTCCTGAAAGAATAAGAAACAAGTGTATAAGACCATTCAGTACTTAGAAATACAGTTTTAGAAAGCTAATAAAAAAACTATCAACGTGTAAAACATTGTGCGTATTCTCCATGTACTCATATAGGCCACTGTGATGATCATAAGCATAAAGGGAGAGCTCATCCTGAAACACTAGTCTATTGAGAGGGAGAGCCCCTTAAACTAATAAACCCCACCACATTTGTGAGACTCATAACATTTATCCATCTATTACTAAAAGCCAAATGAGAGAGGAGTAAAAGTAATATCTCACAGACCCACACACTCCAGTGAGAAGTAAGAATACACAAATTATAACAACAAGTAATGAATGACCCAATTACCATTGAGATTCAAATTTCCCGTAGGCCTCCTTCACTTTGTCAACCGAACTATACCTCTCAATTTTCAGAACTGCGATCAGCAAAACAGAGAGAGAAATCACATAAATTCACAGAACTAATCAGCTAAAAAATGGGAAACTGATGAGCATGAAAACGGGGTCCAATGCGCAGAGATGAGTAGGAATTACCGTCATAATGGGAGGGAGGGAAGGATTTGGGAATAACAAAGAGCTGATAGTACAAGGCTCCGGCAAAGAGGATCAGAGGCAGAGAGTAGGCTCTGATTTTAGAAACCATTGAGGAAGAAGAAATAGCCTGAGATGGTGTCGCCGAAACCCTAGCCATGATTCGCCGGCAAGAATCACAGTAAGGAAGTAGCAAAAGGAGTGCGAATGACGGCAGAGACACGGCACGCTCTGCAATTCCTTATTTTTATCGACCTATGACCGTGACTATGATGATTTTGAAGAAACAGAGTATTATACAAATGTGGAATTGTTGATTTTCTTTTTTTTTTTTTATCGGCAAATCTTAATATTCCATCATATCCTTGTAAGATCAAGGTGGATCAACAAAATATACTATATACTAATTACATAAACCCACGTCCCTTTTATTTTACCTTAATTATACAAATCTCCCTTCTATTTTAAAAACATATACAAACCTCCCTCAAAATTAAAATATATATCACACAATCTTCCCTTCTATTTTTGATATTTCATTTCCATCCATCTGAATCGTTAGGACTCGTTTGGTACACTGGAATTGGTTTTGATGGAAATGGATATGGCTATAGGAATGGATATGAAGTGTAAAAGTGTGTTTGGTATGTCATAGAAATGGGATATAATTTTTATATGAAATGACCAAAATATCCTCTTATTTTTTTATTGGAAAAAATATTCCCCAACAACATGCAGCTTTCTTCCTCCTTCGAACCTACTGCAACCTTCCTTCCCCCACCAAAACTTAAACAAACTATTGAGCACAAACCACATTTTTTCAGGCAAGATTGCAGATCAATGCTAAGCACAAACCACCAGGCAAAAAGAAATTTCTTCACTCTCACGTCACCAAACCCCAAAATACATTCTAAATTTAACACAAAAAAACTCCACCCAAATAAGAGCTCCACCAGATCGTGCTTCATGATTTCTTAAAGAGGGTATGCGTCAACCACCACGGAAAATTTCATATCTCGACCACCACCACAGCATCGGCAACCAGCTTCGCCAGAGTATCTCGTTTGAAGCAAGCCACCATATGTCGATCTGAGGTTCGAAGTTGCTGGTGGTAGGGAAGAAGGTTGCTAGTGGTGACTATTTAAGTCGTCGGTGGTGCAAGAAGTTTCCCGGCTGCAGATGGTGGCTGAGGAAGACCGTCACCGACGAAGGGTGGGGAGACGAAGGTTGTTGTTGGTGGGAGGTATGGGGATGAAGGTGGCAATGGCAGAAGAGAGAAAGGAAAGGTAGGGTATGGAAATGATTTGATGGAATTGTGAAATCTGAGCTTTTTAGGTAAAAGCCATCAAATGGAATTAAGCCTACATGGAATCCACATTGAGGCCAATTCTAAGGCCTTGGATTTGTAGCAAACAGTCCAAAGACATGGAGTCCAATTCTATTTCCATATCCAGGCACTTAATTCCATCAAACCAATCGTGGCCCTAGATAACCATTAAGTTTGACTGTTAAACTTTATTTGGACCAAAATACCCCTTTTATCATAATAATTATTTAAACATTTATATCTGTAAGAAAATAGTATCTATAAAATAAACTAATTCTCACATATTTCTTTCAAAATAAGATCATCATAGATCATTTCATCCTCTTCACTTTCTTCTAATTCATTGTCATCAGAACACTCATCTTCTATATAATTTATCAATAGAAATTCACTTTTATCACAATCATCAATATATTCAATGTGAGTTATATTATTCTGCAGCACAAGCTTATAAAATTAAAGAAATTAAATAGAAAATAGAAAATAAACTAAGTAGAGTGGATATATGATTAGTCATAAATCCCTAAATAGCATTTGATCAATTGAATTTTTCGAAACAGGGTATGTGTGCATTAGATGATTTATTTGATATGCATAGTGGATATACGCAGGTGATCGTGGAACTGGACTCTACTAATGCTATTAAAGCTATTTTAACAGAGGTAGAAAACTCGCATGAGCATATAGATCTCATTAGCGAAATTAAAAAGCTCCTGAACTATGAATGGGAGATCAAAGTTGTTCATCAACAAGATTAAATCTCTTCAGTATGAGAGAAGAAAAAGATATGAAAAATCATACTTTTTGCCGACAGCTTCATCTTTGTCTCTGAAGTATAATTTAGGGTTTTATTAGAATGAAGGGTAAAATGGGAAATAAAATATAAATTTAATTTAAAAAATATGTTTCCAAAATCTTTTTATAATATTCCTAGCGGTGTTAATGGATTGGACTAAATCATATGTTTTTGAAATATAGGGAATGTCTCTATAATAAAGGTAAAATATAAGGGAGGTCGGTGTATTTTACTTTACTTTTTTATATACAAAAATATGCTATACTTTAAAATATTATGATTATTTCTTTTTTTCAAAATATAAGATATGTTATAATTAAGGCTAAATTATACAAAACCCCCCTGAACTTTGGGGTAGTTGCATATAACTCCCCTGATGTTTGAGAGTTTAAATTCAACCTCCCTAATCTTTGATTCTTTTACTTTGAACCCCTTGCTGATATCTTATTAACGGAAATGGCCACATCATATCAATATAAGACACCTCACACCCTACCTGTAAGCCAATAGTAATATTATAGTGATTATATAATTTTTATCTTTGGGTTAAATATCATTTTATTGTTAAAGAACCCTAATTCTCATTAAGCTCCTCGCAACTTCAATTCTTATAATCACCGTTTTGCCGCAAATCAAATATCAAAGTGAAGAAAGCTTCCAGACTTTTTTGGACATTGAAAGCTTCTAGTAGTTTTGCTCTTTATTTGATGGTCAAAGCTACTCATCAGACCACAAATATTAGAATACTGCAGATAAAATGAAGATCCAAACTCCATCTATATGTTGATCAAAGGAAGCAAAACAGTAACTTTACTATTATGTCGAGCTTCAATTCGAAACTAAGAGTTATTGTTTGATTATATACAAGCATTCATTATTCCTGTACACACATATATATAAGCACCATCGAATACTTTATCATCATTTAGTAATCAACTTCATGAATATAGAATTCAGTGGATGAAGAGAAGAAGAAAAAGTAGTGGGGGCATAAGAGAAACAACAAAGTAAAATTTATTCAATATGGAAGCTTTCTTGTTTCTAAGAAGTGAAAGGAGTAAGGATGTGGAGCCGGGAGGAGACCCATGAGAAATTAGGGTTGTTTAATGATAAAATGAAGTTTTAAAATTTAAATAAAAAGTATACAATCACTATAGCATAGGTGCCACATAGGATGCGAGGTGTCTTATATATTAATATGATGTGCCCATTTCCGTTAACTAGATAACGGCAAGGGGTTCAACGTAAAAGAATCAAAGATTAGGGATATTGAATTTAAACTTTCAAACATCAGGGGGGTTATACGCAACTGTCCTAAAGTTCACCGGGGTTTAGTATAAGTTAGCCTATCATTAATTAGGTTATTTAACTTATTAATATGAGTCAAATTAAACTCATATTAAGGGTCATCTAGAGAATGAGATTAAATTGACCTAATTAGGGATTAGCAAATGGTTTTTCGGTTCAGTTTTGAACCGAAAACTGAAAAACCATGAACTGGCCAAAATGAAAACCGAAACCGAAAAACCGAATTGTTTTTAGTTTGGTTTTATGGTTTTTCGATTTTCAGGTTTTTTAGCCTTTTTGTTGCGAATTTGGCCTATACAAAAATTCAAAAAAATGAAGAAAAAAATAGATTCAATGCATCTAAATAGTCCAAAACAAATAAATACCACCGAGTCTACCCATGATTTCTCATCCATCTAACTAAACTATTGGACACAGCTAGCCCCAAAGAACCGCATATTTGATACGCAAAAAATACAAATAAATATATATAGTAATTAAAGAGGAACAAAAGCGTGCTCATAAGAATCAGCCAGCATCATGTGAATTTTGCTAAACTCATCAGATCTTCACAAGAAACAAAACACAAAAAAGGAAATCAAAGAAACCGATCTTCCAATTTCTAAACTAAACAAACTAATTTAGAACTCAGAGATAAAGAATCCATCAAAAAATCAGTACAAAACCATAAATACCCTTGCAACTAGAGAGAGATCTCTTGTGATGCCGGCACCGTAACGCTTGCTGATTTCGATGGCGGATGTTTCTTCAGTGACAGTGGAGCTCAACGACTCCATCAAACTACTGGTTGAAATATCCCAATCAAAGGCGGCTACCACTATGGTGTTACATAAGAATGATGAGGAAGAGGAACTGAAGAAGAAGATAACAATGCTACTAGTTTTGGGATGCGAGGGAGCTGGTGACGCCTACGGTGCTCTTACTGGGATGGTGGAGAGAGTGATGCGAGGGAGCTGGTGCCTGCTTCCTGGTAGGGGTGTTCATGGGTCGGTACGGGACGGGACATGCTTGTTCCGTGTCCCGTCCCATAAAAGGCCTCATGACAGTAAAGTTGTCCCATGTCCTGTCCCATTCTCAGTTTTGTCCCGTCCCATCGGGATCGGGACAAAATCGGGACGTTTTGCTTATTTTTTAAAGAAAAACATTGACTTGTTTAATGGGTTTATTTTCACTCTTTTCTTTACTTATAAAAACTAAAATGTTTGGGAATATGTTAGACATTGGATATGGATGGTTGAAAATATATACTACGAATATGTAATCATAATCTTTTATCAGTTTTTCAGCGAAGACATAATTAAATAAAAAGAAATAATTAAAACTTGAACATGATAAGAGTTATAATCATAAATGAAAAAAAAACTTGAATTAGAAACTAAAAAACTTGTAATCGTTAAAAAAGAAACTAAAAAAACCAATGATTCAAATGAATCTAAATTCAAATCATCAAAGTAAAAAAGGAATTAAAACTCATAAGTCCACATTGAACATTAATAATCTAAAGTCTAAACAGCTTTGCGCTTCGATTGATCCTTTCCATTCAATGATTTTGTAACCGTTGATTCCTCTGTAAAGAAATATAAGGAAAGGAGCAATTAATACTATTAAATTGATAAATTAAATTGAACAAGAAATAATAAAAAAAGATTATATATTACCATGTAGTGCAATTTCAGTGTCATTAAAGTTATCACTGTCAAGTCTTTTTAGTCTTATGGTAGATGGAGATAGCCAATTTTGTGCACAAATCAGTGCTTCAACCATCTTTGGAGACAAAGAACTCCTAAAGTCATCAATAACACGACCTTCTGTACTAAATGCAGATTCTGAGGACAGTGTCGAAACAGGCATGGCCAACACATTACGTGCAATCAATGAGAGGATTTTGTATTTTGTAGCATTAACTTTCCACCATGACAGAATATCAAATTTAGGATCACGTGCTTCAGCTAACTCAGCTTGAAGATACTCTTTCACTTCTCCATACTTCTCTAATTGAATATTATTCTCATTTTGGGCAAGGAACCTTTGCATTAAAGACTTACAATGGAAAGATGATGTGGAGCTTGCTTGACTAGATATTTGGGATTGAGAAATACTAGTCAAACTACTACTTTCACTTTTAGTTGATGTTTGAGTTAGATTTTGTATCCCAAATGTAAAAATCCCACTTGAATAATGATCATACAAACTATACAAGGCATTTGAGACTCTTTGTGACATGGCTTCACGGTGTCTAGCATCAGGGAACATATCATCAAAAGAAAACTTCAAATATTTCATTTTATACTTTGGGTCAAGTACCACCGCAACCGCTAACAAAGGATTGAGATTTTTTAAGTCCCCCCAATACTTTTCATACTTGTCGTGCATGCTCTTAGCCATGTCACATAGCAAAGAATTATCATCATTTGGAGTTTCGTTTAGAATGCCATACACTTCAATGATATGTTGGAAGCATTCATTTGAGGTCACATAAAGTAATCCTGAAAATTGCAAAGTGATGTTGTAGAAATCCTTCAAAAATTCAACAAAGTATGAAGCATCTTTCCAATCCAAAGCATCAGGAGGACCAATTAGATTCTTCTCTTTGAAGCTATTTAAATAATCAGCATCATCTTTCATCATCCTTACAAAAACATTGTTGAATTTAACGGCATTCTCTAACATAATGTAAGTTGAATTCCACCTAGTTGGGTAGTCCATACGTAGTAGACTCTTTGAATCAATTTTCATTTTCTCCACGAGTTGCTTAAATCTACGAAACCTTGCAGGAGAAGATCTTACATATTTAATGGCATTCCGAATGGCTTCAATACACCTATGCAAATCCTTCACACCATCAGAAACAATTAAATTCAAAATATGTGCGCAACATCGTAGGTGCAAGAAATCCCAATCACATATAAGGGTGTTCCAATGTTTGAAAACATCCTTCAACTTTGCTAGTGCACTAGCATTTGAAGAAGCATTATCAACTGTGATGGTAAACACCTTATCAATGCTCCATGATAATAAGCACTTCTCAATTTCATCAGCAATTGTATCACCGGTATGATTTTCAACAACACAAAAATTCAATATTCGCTTCTGGTATGTCCAATCCTCATCAATCCAATGAGCAGTGAGGCACATATAATTGGTATTCTGATTGGAAGTCCATGTATCTGTAGTGAGGGAAACACGAATTTTTGTTGTTTCAAAATACCTTTTCAAATTTCTCGCTACTTCTAGGTACAATTGAAAGCAATCTCTAGTAATAGTTGCTCTTGAGGGCATTTGAAAGCAAGGTTCAATCTCTCTTAATAGCTCTTTTAAACCAACGCCTTCCACCGTTCGAAAAGGCATTTCATCCAATATCAAATATCTTGCAACAGCTTTAATTTCCTGCATCGGTCTTGATTAAATATATGATGAGTCAGAGTTTGATTGGAGCCTATTTGAGGGATACTAAATAGAGGCTGCCTCTTGTTAGCTTTGTTTGGATTGCTCCTACACCATATTAAATGATTGTGCATGCCAGTTGTTCCAATTCTAGCAGAGCAAAGAAACTTTTTTCTGCAATATTTGCACTTTGCTCGAGGTTCTCCATCTTCAGTTTTGTCTATAGGTAGCTTGTCAAAATGCTCCCAGATTGCAGATTTAAGTCTCTTTCTTGGTGATGATGGTTCAGCTACATCCTTACCTTTATTATTCCCCACCTCTGTGCCTCTTTCTTCATTAGATGGTGCATCTACAGTTTGTTTTTCAGTTTTAACATCTCCTTCACCGTCTTTAGCTTTTTCTTGAGGGTCATGTTTGATGGGAGCCATCTTTCTACACAACAGATAAACATCAAAAGACATTAATAACGATAAAATATGAAAAGAAACTGATGTAGTATATACAAAATTACAAGAACCATTAGAAGATGTTGCATTGAGCATAGTGTTAAATGAGATGTTAGTTAGGTAGGGAAGCTTCCACAGAATTTTGGGACGTAATTAATGTTTAGATAGGAAGAAATAATGGAGAGTTGTAATCAAAACCTTAACTTTATTTTTATTTAAGAAAATAAAGAAAACAAACAAACCCAAGTTCACATTAGATGAATGTCCTAAATGGAACGAAAGCAATATGATCATCTAAATTCAATTCTCCAAGAATCATATATGCATTAACTTAATAACTTACCTAAGTGTGAAAGACCAAGCAATGAAGTCGCAAGTTGCAAGAGAGGGTGAGAGATTGATGGTGAATCTGTGATAGAGAATGGAACAAGGGAGATGAATGAATATGCCTCTTGTATGCTGTACAGTACGTATAGTTATAATAAAATAGTTATAACTAAAATATATTATAATTAATTTGAGATTAGATATTAAAATGATATAAATAATATCTATATTAAAATAAAATGGTTGTATCTTTAATAAAAACGATTTAACATTCTGATAAAAATTTGTTAAAGATACATGAGATATTTTAGTGTATTTGATATTTCTGTTTTTCTTATTAAAGATATAACTAAAATTAATAATGAACGGAAAGATATAATTAAAATTAATATGAAAATATCTTATTATACAAATATATTTTTCTCCTCATGAGAAGTATATTAATATTATAATTAATAACAATTTATAATAATTAGTTGTATTTTGAAATATTGTTTGTTCACCTATTAATATTTGAATCAATAATATGTCATAATAACAAATTATATTAAAATAAGATGATAAAAACCTAAGAGGCTAATAGTTCAAATCTACATTTAAATAATATTACATTTCAAATAAATATTTTTTTAAAAAAAATGTATTATAAATTTTATGTATCTCAACCATTTGACCTACTTTATAGGTTAAGTATTGAATTACATATAAGTTTAGATTTATTAAATAAATGGTGATTGAAAAATAATAAGTATTTTTGATTGGTAGGTAAGAGGAATCTATACAAAAAATATATTAATTATATCTTTTAAAAAATAAATATTCGGGACGGGACAAAAAGACAGTACGGAACAATGCTCGTCCCGTATCCCGTCCCGTCCCGTTAATAATTTTGTCCCGTACTGCTTTTGTCCCGTCCCATATATTTTCGGTACGGGACAATCCCATCCCAAAATGATCGGGATCGAAACGGTACGGTCAGAATGGGACAAAAGTGAACACCCCTACTTCCTGGTGGAGCTCAACGGCACCGATGGCTGCAAATGAAGAGAATGGAGGATGGAGGGAACAAAAGGGAGATTCGAAGACTGAGGAGTGAGGAAGGAAAATGGCGAAAGGAGAGGGTGATGGCTGAAGTCAGTGAAGTGGATATGGTTTGTATTTTGGGCTGTTCATTTGGGCTTTCTCTTCTTAATGCCATAATATTTTCGGTTTTAAGCCGATTTTTTTTTTACAAAAACCGAACCAAAAAGTTAGAAAATAGAAACCGAAACCAAAAAATTGAAAACCAAAACCATTTAGTTCGGTTTGGTTTTCAATTCCGGTTCGATTTTGCTCACCTCTAGACCTAATTACAGAGATTAAGTTGACCTAATTGTAGATACTAAGAAATAAAAATAAATTACTTTAGAGTATTTATGCTTATTATTTTTCAAACTTGTTTTCTTAACTTATAAATTGATATAATCTAATAAGTGTTAGATATCTTTGTATGTATTATATTATTTGTTATGGATATTCTATTATTTTGTTATATCAAGATATAACGAGATTCATTATATTCTATGTGGTTATTTTGGATTCATTATGTTAAATTATCTCATATGTATGACTCACACATTAGATGCATCAGTATTTGATTTAGAGTAAGTTATCTAGCCTTAATGAGAGGTTACAAGTAACCCTAGTCACATTTAGAGACACATTTATTCACTTATAAAAAAACCACTCACTCTTATAAAAGATTTCTCTCACTAGTGATGTCAGTTTTAAATAAACCTTCAACATGTCAATCTTCTAGTTAGAAAATTCCTTAACGATTCTAAAGTTTACCTTTCTCATCAGTCTTCAGATTGAATCATAGTTTCTAGCAACATTAAATATGGATAAGGGTACACAAAGCCTTTGTACTAAACAGGTCAGGCACAGTCGTATTAACTGCCTAGGCCTGTTCTATATATTTTAAAAAAAATATTTTAGTAACATTATATTTGTACTCTTAGTTTGAAATAAAATCACACATGTATGGATCTAGTTTTTTTATTTCACTCACTCTTAGCGATGCTTTCAATCTCGTCTCCGGTACTCACTTTTCACTGAATCCAAATGTTTTCCTTTCTCTTGTTAGTTGTATCAGACTATTAGTTTTATTGTTATATACTTGCTTTGTCTTTTAAACTCTTGTTGCTTTGTATTGAATTTGTGTTCTTGTGTTATTGTTGTGTAACAAACTATTGTTTATCATAACACGCTTTTTAACAGGCTTCAGGTCAGGCCTGGTTTGTGAACAGGCCAAGCTTGTAAAGTCCTCCTTACTAATCTATAATAATTTCCTAATAATCAAACCATACGCCATAATTAATGCTAACTATGTTAGAAAAAAGATTTTCTATATTATTACAATATCCCTATTATAGTTAGAAAAGAGTTTCCTGATATTACAAGTACTATCCATGATAGAAATAATAACCCTAAACATAATACATAAACTATCATGGATAACAAAGAACCTTACCATGTTAGAAAATGATTCACCTAAGATGGTTATTAAAAACAATTTATGATCATAATTATGTCATCCATCAATCACTCAATATAATCATATTAGAAAATGATAACCTAACATGGTTATAAAACAGAAATCAACATAACACTCCATCATATATCATCACATGACAACATAACCATGTTAAAAAGAACCAATCTAACATGGTTAGTAAAGATACCTGCCAATAATCAAATATAACTACATGTTAGGCCCCAGGTCTACAAACCCCAGAATAAAACGATGTAGCCCATATCTGAACAACACAGCAATCCTTATACAATATACCAACAAGAAATCAACTCAAGCAAATATATCAATATACTCATCCAATATCATAATCAGTCAAATCATAAGAATGTGGAAACGAATGCAAGCCTAAACAATTGGCATTATATAGCCAAACGAATGTAAGCCTAAACAATTGGCATTATATAGCCAAAATATAATCACCGGCCAACTCACAGGCTCTGTGTGAATAGGTCGGTCCCGTCCCTTTCCCTTGCGTCCATGATCACTTGCAAAAATGTAAACAATAATAGGGTGAGACAATCATGTCTTAATAATTACAACTCAACTCAATACACGAATGAGAATGAATTAGCAGAGTGTCTAAATGGTATTATATTTTAGAAAAATAAGTAATCCGCCATATTACCTATACACAATGATATAATCACAAGAAATACAATTCACAATCCAAGTATAACAGATATATATATCACGAAATGACACTGTGCCCTTGTCTAAATTCATGATGGTATCATCCTCTCTGTCTAAAATCAAAATGGGGATTTCCTTGTCTAAAATCTAGGAATGGTCTGTGTCTAAAATTAAGATGACTAGTAATCCCTGTTTACAATTAGGATGACAGTACAAATAACCGCTCAATGTGCCAACCGAGGGTTACATCACGTGACAGTACAATACAGTGTCATATGCTATAGTTACAATATCAACAATTATCCTAAGGTATTGCACCATTTCTCATTTGAAATAATCAGTACATCACAGAATTATCGTCCACCAATATAGCCAACCAGGATACTATGTATATCATAATAAATCTTATTGATCACTATATCAAAATGGTTGCAATCTCAAAAGTAGCCAATAGACTATTTGATATAAAAAGTAGCATTTAAAATCCAGTTTTGCATGATAAGCAGATACATACGTCACACACACCAATGTAGTAAGGTGAGAGTGGTTACCTGAACTTGTCAAAAGCAATAAAAGACTAGATTAACGCAATCCCCAAACTTAGCTCGACTTGTCAGTGTCTACAATCACTCAACACATAAACACTAAATCAAGATACATCGCAAGTGATATTGACCTTAAAATTTGGGACCTAATCCTCAAGAACTCCAAAAAGATAAATAAATTAAAAACATACTCCACTCTCATGACCACAACAAAAATCCCAAATTTTCTCGCTTGAACCAAGAACCCAAGTTTCACTCCAATGTCCAATCCAAGCCTAAAGAAACATCCTTCAACCATTGACCACAATCCTTGACAATCAAACTACACCATTAAATCCTCAACTCAACATTTCCTTTCTATTACACATCCTAACTTAACTATTCAAGCCTAGCCCAAAATAGAATATCGTCAAGATCCAACCAATCTTCCTCATTCAAGATTTAACCATCAATCCTCAATGTCCCTTATCATAAAACAATCATCCCATCATACCAAACCATTATCCACTACAATTTCCTAAGCCTACAACACAAATTCCTTCTCTTTAATCAACCAAACTGCAAATCAAGCATCATCTCTACAAACTAATCCATTTGGAATTATAGACAAGCATAAATAAGCCCAGGGGAACCACCAAAACCTCAAGATTAAGCATAATTTTCGGAATACCCCAAACCCTAGCTTATTTAAGCTAAGAAAAATCTCAAATAGGCTCAAATCCAAGGAACCCATACATTAGAAACTGTTAATAGGCTCTAATGATACTAACGATAACTTAGAATCCACCTAACTTCGGATTCAAGCCTAAGCCCTAAAATCCCAAATGGTAGAAATATGGAAGATTAAAGGAATAAATCAAGATTAGGGTGCTTACTAAGTGGATTAGAAGCCTCAAATCAACCCTAACTGCCTCCTCTAGAGACCCTAGGAGAGCTTAAAATCGGACCTCTCTCTTTTTTTTCTACCTCTCTCGCCAAAATGATGCCGTGCATCTTTATAAAAACAAAATATCGGGTTTTCGCCATTGCAAACCCATGGGAAATGGTGAGAATTCACAAGTCACGACACAACCTATAGCGAACCAGAATTTCGCATTCGCCGTGGCTTCTATCTTATTTAATCAATGTTGAAGGAGCATTAATATGGGTTATTTGTGAAAAATGGACAAAAACACAAATAAATCATATATGTATTACAAAGATAAAATCTTTAAATAGATAGATCTTGTATTAAAGAGTGAAGGGAGTATAAGCACTGGATTACATTTGGATCTGATTTAACCAAAAAAATTTTTTGGATCAAATGTGGAGGCAAGCCTTGAAACATGGTCTTCCTTGAGCATGACTGTGTTTCACGGAGCTTCATATCTTGTTGTTCATGGTCTATCGTGGCTGCTATGTCTGGTTGTTCAATGGCAATTAGAAATTGTAAATGACATATTTCTTTCTTCCTTTTTCACAACTCACGCACTTATTTTACTTTTCATGCAAAGATGTTCGAACTCATAATCTTACATCTAAGATATTTTGAAAGAAATGTGTTTGACATGATTTGAATTATCAAATCCGCAAGTTATATGGGATCAAGTACAGCTCTCTAGCCACTAAAAATGTGTATTTGTTTATAATGCTGGAATTAGACCTAGTGTTTACCAAAACCATCTATAGTAGTATTCAGAGTTCACTAGCTGTTATAGGAGGAAAGGCAAGCAAACAAAGGGTTAAAGATTAATTTGGCTAATTTACTGTTGTCCAAGGTGTAGGTAAAACAATTGATAATAAAAAGGGGAAGTATCACCAATGGACTTTTTAACTAGAGCAGGATTGGCCACCGCCGTTAAAAACCACTAAATGTCTGTTACTGTTTTTTAAGTAGGGCCCACAATTTATTTGTCACAAAAGTAATGCCCATTTGCTCAAATTAAATGGCGTTGGCCAATCCGGCTCCTGTAAAAAAGTTGGGTGATGATGCAAAAATACCCATGTAGTTTGGTTCAAGGTGCACCCAACACCGTGAAGTTTTTTTGGGGTCAAAAGTGTCCATATAGTTACCAAAATGGGTCAAAAGTGCCTATTCCGTCAATATATACTAACGATGTTGATTTTTTCAAAGTTAGGGAAAATAAATGGTATAAAAATATCCATGAAGTTTGGTCTGAAGTGTACCCAACACCGTGAAGTTTGGTTTGAAATGCACCCAACATTACGTGTTAGCGGTGTTGGGTGCACTTCGAACCAAACTTTATGGGTATTTTTGCACTTTTCTTTCCCCTAACTTTGAAAAACTTAACACCGTTAGTGTATATTGACGGCATGGGCAATTTTGACCCATTTAGATAACTACGTGGGCACTTTTAGACCAAAAAAAACTTCACGGTGTTGGATGCACTTTGGAACAAACTACATGGGCAATTTTGCACCTTCACCCAAAAAAGTTCATAGGTGATACTGCCCCTTTTTATTGTTAATTGTGTTACCTGCATCTTGGACAACAGTCAATTGGCTAAATTATTCTTTAACCTAGCAAACAAATGTATGTTGAATATTTTAGTGCAATGATGATCACCAACGTCAAAAGACATAGATAAGAGATATAATGAATCATGGGAATTGGGAAAGCATATTCCAAATTTGGACCACAAAGGTCATCTTCATTGAGAGTACACATATTTTACATTGATGATTATAATGTCATCTTCATTGAGAGAATACGCACACATATTACTCTGACAAATATACATAACATATGTATGTATTATCTGGAGTCCTTAGTATAAGCTAAGACTTGATTTTTTATAGAGATTAAATAAGCTAAATAAATTTATTAATTATAGTGTATATGTATATTATAGCATGTAATTAAATTATATAAGTAAAATAAATTAATTTAGAGAAAAAGTTAACTAAATTTTATATTAAAGATAAGAGGAGGCATACATGATTGTGTGCATTTGGAAGTATTGAGAAGGTAGAAAGTGGAATTGGCATAATTTCGAGTACTGTATTAAGTCAGAAAGACTTGAACGGGGTAATCTATTCATTTCCTTGGTGCGTCCTCATCTCCTATTTCAAACCCTCTCTGCCCCCGCCATCCAATTTTTCCACATTCATGAGTAAAAATCGGGTTGAATGTTACACAAATCTTTGTTTTTATTGTTATTTTAAAACATGGAGTAATATACCTATCAGCAATCTCATCAATGAGACAAATATAAAATAAATTCAAAGAAATATAATAGGAGGGCTTAGATTTCCGTAGCGTGGCAAATCAAATACTATATGTTAGAAGATGATATTGGCGATGGTGATGGCAGAAATTTGAATTTTCTGTGGGAAGTTGACCGTGCTGGTGGACCACAGTGTGTGTATACATAATGGAAATATAATGTAACATTTTTTTTTATGAAACATCAAGGTATCCCCCACCCGACAGATGGAGACTAATCATTTGCTGAATTGTAAACACCTCAAAGGATGGGTTAGCTGGCCTGGGAGATTTAATACTTCTCCACACCCAACCCAACGCTAAGGATCGAACCCTAGACAATTGGTTAAAGATGAATGAGTTCCTTACACTCAACCACACACCCCAGGTTAATGAAACGTGTGTGTGATACTAAAACTACTACACATATTGACCAACGAATCAAAAGCCATTGTAAATAATTGTTACCATCAAACATTTGTCTTGGTGTACCCAATCTCACTAATGGTCAATATTCGTGTTTTTATCTTTTTTCGAAAAAAAAATATTTTAATGTTTACATAATCTACAGTAAAGGTAATCCCTTATTTATTAGTTTTTAAAAATGATTTTGTTATTTAAAAATTTTTAAATGTGGACTGTTAAAATTATATTTGGAAGATAAGCAAACCTCACCGCAGTTGTTACAAGCATTGAAACTAAGTTCACCTTTCACCTTAAGTTTACTTGGTCAAATACGCATCTGTAAAACATATTTTATAGTTTAACTTGTTCATTAAAATGAGTTTTATATTTTTGAAGAAGATAGAGTAGCTGAGATTTTAGAACACTTGCCTTCATTGTTTTATTTGTTTGGGGTAAAAATCAAGCAAGCTAACTCGTGACTATTTAAAGTTAGAATGGAGTTTAGAGCTTAAAAAAAGCTTACTCTTTATATTCACAAAAAATGTTAGGTGCTTGAAATGACTTTTACACTTTAATATCTTAACTTTTGGAATTTTCTAATTAATTTACATTTAATTAATATTCGTTCAAGGAATTGGATTTTCTCTTACAATTCCTCAAATGTATATATAATCAATAGGAAGGGTGAACCTTCTGGTCGGAATTTTTATAAATTTTCGGTTTTATATATATATTTTTCATTTATTAAAAAATGTTAGTCGTTTTGGAATGATTTTAAAATATACTCCATCATTTAACCATAAACACACAGAAAAAGAAATAGGAACTCAGTTTTTTTTTTTTTTTTGGTAAAGGGAACTCAGTTTTTGCACAAATGGAGGTGACATATTGTTTGTTGCCCCTGTTCAGGTTATGAAATATAACTATATTAAAAACTACTTAATTATCATTTAACAGTGCCCCAAATTTATTCATTACCCCCAAATGGTTTACGATATAATAGAATAAATCATATCTTAATCACGCAACATATCTTAATCACGCAAGTGTGGCCTGATGGTTTCTCACTTGGTCCCTTAACTCACCCTTGGGCATGAATAGTATCTCTTGGCCAGCCATTTACCTTTAAGTGGAGAACCCGCGGCGAAGGAATTAGTTACCGCTATCAGGGATGAATACTCTGAGTTAAATAAAAAAAGAATAAATTTTATTTTTTTTCTTTCAAATTATGTTGAAATCACATAAAATGTTAACATATTCTTAAAATTTACATAATTATTTTAATACACCCTTCCATCCGAAATGTAGGACCTAGTTATTACACTATAAATCAGGTCCTACACTTGGAACCAAATATATAGGGATAAACTGATTAAAAACCAAAGAGACTGATTTAATATATAGGGATAAATAATTAGTGGACTTATAATCAAGAAATGGTGGGGTTTAATCATCAAGTGGGATAAATAAAAATAGCACATGGGACAAAAGAAGAGCAGAGACATTATATTGTATTTTTAGACAAAATAAGAAGAAAGGATCATATAATTTGCTGGCTCATGGCAAATACAAAGCAAATGTGGATTGAATGAAATGAATGATCCATTTGACAAAATCAACTCAAATCATTCATAAAAATTAATCATACTTCCACTTTCACTTTCCTTATCTAGCAAATCCCAACTAATCCAAATTCCAACATTAAATGCATCAAACCATATCTTCAACAATTTATGACGTAAATTATTATAGGATACGCATACATCAAAACACCATACCATAGCTTTTTCCATCTTGAGTTGACAAGTCTTTATTTGTTTAATATTTAGTAATTCCACAAGCTATCAGAAGCAGAGAGGTTTTGCTGGTTCTCAAAGCTTGATCTCATCATCATAGAAGAAAATTCAGAATTCATATCAGTGATAAGACCCGTTTCTTGAGAAAGACTCAAAATTTGTTCTCCCTTGATGCTAAAATCATTCCTCATCAAGTTTGATCCAGAAAAACGGATTTTTGTTGGGGCATGAAAAGGTATAGCAGAATACAATGATCCAGAAAGAGGAATTCTTGGCAGAATTTGAGGAGGATTTGAAGGAATCCCCAAGAGGGAGTTTCTAAAGGAATCAAAGATCCCTTTTTGGTTTCTTTGATCATCGCTTGTAATGGAGAAGCAGGACACGCATGAAGATTCAGTCATGTTGGGTTCACTTTTGCAAATGACATGAGAAGAATCTGTGAGAGGTTGTAATGAAACTGAGGAATCCAATCCATTTCTAGTGGATTCAACTTCAAACTTCATTATAGAAGACATAAGAGTTTTCTTGCCACTAGAATTCTTCTTAAACACCCTACAAACAACCCACTCGTTCTGCCAAATCAAACATAATCTCATTAAAAACATAGAAAACTCAGTTGAACAAGAAGTAAAAGAGAAAGTAATTAAGGTTGATGAGTTGGTACCTTTCCAGTTTTGGGGAGATTATGGACACAGAATTCACCATCTAATCTGAATTCATGCATGACCCAATCTGTTTTTTCTCCTTTTGGTGCTCTTCCTCTGTAAAAAACCAAAGTTTTCTTCATCCCTACCAGAGATTTTCCTCTGTGAATCTCTCTGTCTTTCCCAGTAGCCTTCCAGTACCCTGCTTCAGTAGCTCTGTTTGTTCTTAAACCAGTGGGGTATTTTTTGTCTCTCACGCAGAAAAAGTACCAATCTTTCTCTCCCATTTTTGCTTTCCCTTTTGAAAACAGAAAAGCTCAAATCAGATCAAAACCAGCTAGCTTAGGAAGAGAATCACCAGGTTTAATGGACTTGGATCATTAGTTTGTATACTTACTTGGCAAATCCCAAGGTTCAGACTTGTTCAAATCCACTTCTCCAATGGCTATAGAAGAGAAGTTTGTGAGAGTGACCTTGTTGAACAGATAATGAGTGATAAGTTCTTCATCTGTTGGGTGAAACCTAAAGCCAGGAGGCAAATCCATGCGATCTTCGTCCTTGTTATGCACAACACAAATGTTCTCCATCTAAAATCCTTTATTTTTGGTAATGGAACAGGTTCAATTCAGACACCCTTTTTCCCAGATTTAGGAGCAGAATTTGGTTATCTGGGAGAGAGAAGAGGAAGGTTGGGAAGACATGAGAGTGAAAAAAGTTGAGAACTTGAAGTTGAATAATGGATGGAGACTGAGAAGGTGTTGATGGATAGAAATGTGTAGAAATCAAAAGGAGACCCCTTAAATAATGTGGAACCTTTATTGATCCCTCATTGAAATCATATCACATTGTTTTATTGAAAAAATCCTACCCCTTGAGAAAATATTTTTTTTAATTAATTTTAGATGTAATATAATTGTCCCACATAAATTTAAAATAAAACGACTTAATTTTATGTAATTAGAGACTCAATAGACAAAAACCTTAACAGAAAGGTTACGAACCATGAGTAACAGAGTTTAGTGAGAAAAAGAAACGGGAAATATTGTCAGCAGTTGTGGTTGTTCATTGTTGTCCACTCCAACTTTTTGTGTGATGGGCCATGAAAAAATACATAAAAAAATTATTGAGTTGCAGAATTATTGAAGTTAAAAAACTAGTTGTAATAATTGAGTGAACACTGTAGGGTTGAAAAAATTAATTTTAACTCTGAAGAAAAAAGAGGGCTATTTGTAGGTACGCAGTAGTAAAAAAAGAAAATGTTGTAGCAATCAATTAACGGTTCCCTAATGGAAAAACAGAAAGAATCACATTCTCTGAAAACAACTTGCATGTTGCCTCGTTTATTCTTAGAATCAGACTTATTAATAAAAAAAATTGTGAATGGATTGTGGGGCTTAGGGCTATAAGGCACTGATTACCCAAATTTTAAAAATAATATTTACATTGTTCTCGATTCATCTGCATGCATGGAGAGATGCTCTGACTATCCTTTTGCTCAGCATAATTTATGTGTTCAATCAGGAGTCAGCAAATTAAGGGCTTAATTTCTATTTATCTAGTTAGGTAAAGTCTTATCTAAGCCAATTTGGGGATTTCTTGGATTAAATCTTGAAAGCGATATTCTAAAATATAACAGCCTCTTTTATCATTTTTGAATGATACAATTTTTTGATAGATATAGAGTCTTTTTTTATAAGTTATATTTTGTAGATAATTACAATTTTAATGTATTTTCTAATTTTTATCAACATTTAATTATATGTTTCTAATTAATTACTTAGTTTCCCACTCATAAGTTCTCTCTCACTTACCTTCTTTATAAAGAACTGTATTTTTTTTATATAATAAGTGTATATTTTTTAAAAAATATTTCTTACGCATTTATTATCTTTAACCAAAATACTAATCAACAGCTAATAAAATTAGATACCAGAATGCTGGTTACCTCCACATTAGCCCTTTTTCCAGTGGTTGACTTTCCTCCTGTTCTCTTACCATCCTCTCCCCCCTTCTCCAATTCAACCATTAGATTGTAGGTTCCAAATTTAATGTTTTGTAAAATTACTAAGGGTTAAGGTGCAAATCCACCCGGAAAGTGTAAAAGAAAAAACCTAGAAATACCCAAATGTAGCAATGTAGCCCTGAAAATACCCAAAACTAGCTCAATGCAGCACTTAGTGCTCAGTTAATGGAGGGAGAGATTGCTATGTTTTGGTACTTCTAGAGCTAAATTGCTACGAAAAATACTTCCGGGGTGAATGCGAGATTTTTTTGGCACTTTCGGGGTGGATTTGGACATTAACCTAATTACTAATAAAATGTTAAATTATTTAATAAATAAATTCACACAACATGATTTTATTTATGATAATTTATAACATAAACAAAAAATATTTAAAATATCATTATTAAAAAACCTTAAATCGGAACCGTCAAAATTTCAATTTAAAAGTGAAAATATAAAAGATAAGGTGAGAGAACGGTAAAAGATAAGGAGGAAAGCCAACCCCTCCCCCTAAGAAAGACACCATCACTTCTTGTAGGCATTTTTAGATAAAAAAAATTATCATATAGACATTTATATAACTAAAGTAATAGATAAGGTTGTTATACTCTTGAAAATAAATAAACTCATGATATGGAAATAAAATCAAAGAGTGAGTTGAATATGGCAAAAAACAAAGAGTAAGTTGAATGAGTTTACTTTTCTCAATAAATAGTTATGAAAAATATATAACTACATCATTAAATATAAAAATGACCATAATTTGATTTTTAAAAAATTCTAAGTAATTAAGTTAAGTTTATCAAAATTTATAGTTTATCATCCTCAATAAAAAACCTATATAAAGTAATTAAATCCATAATAAGTAAACAGGATTTTGTAAATTGAAAAGATAAAAACAATAAGTCAGTAATGAAACAACAGCAGACACACAAGAATTAAGTAATTAGCTTTCTTCTTATAGCTACATCTACATCTACATCTACATCTATTTTTTTTTTAACAATTATGTACAGTTGTGTTTGTATGGATATGTGCGAGCATTTGGATTTTTTTTTTTTAATTTGTCTATAATTATTCGACTCTACTAGCACTAAACTAATAGAGTATACGGGAATGTATATGTTTATATTTGATGAATTTTCAAAAGAATGAATGACAAATATTTATTCTCTTCTATTTAATGTATTTTCTGTTCTAAACACTTCCAAGACATTAGATCTAAAAGTTCGCTTTTATATTGATTAACGGTGTGAAGATCTAGAAAAAAGATAAATAAATACTCCTTTCGTCTCAAAATATAAGTTTCAAATAATTAACTTACGTTTATCAATAAAACTACTAAAGGTGGTTAAAAACAATAATTAAGTTAAAAATATGATTTGTTTTCCAATTATACCCTTCTTAATAAATATGAAAGAGAATGCATAGGGAAAAGAAAATGAGAGAGAATGTGACAAATAAGATATAATAAAGATTAAAGAGAATGCATGGGGGGAAAGATAAACAATGGATGAAATTGGAAAAAAAATGCAATTAATGCTTAGACAAATTTATAATGAAGCTTATATTTTGGGACACACACTTTCAACAAAGTATAGCTTATATTTTGAGACGAAGGGAGTACCTCTCAAATTTCAAAAGCCTAGAAAGGTACCCCAAATATAAGAAAGGACATCAGAGGGATTATTCTCAATTTGGGATAAGTAAATTTGAGGCATTAATTACTATAGTAACGATATTAACCATCCGATTAAAGGTATTAACCAATCAATTTTGCTTATAATGGTAAACATTGTTAACCACTTGAACAACGATATTTATCAATTTAGTAAGGGTATTAACCAATCTACTCCAAATTTAACTATCTGAAATTGGGAACAGTCCATTTTATGTCATTACTCATATTGGAGGTGCTTTTATGGGTTTTTGAAATTCGGAGGGTATTTATTTATCTTTTTCCTTATGGCCTGCTTGGATGAGAGGAAAAGTTGGGAGGAAAGAAAATGAGAGGAGAGAAAATAGAAAGGAGAGAAAGGTAGGGAGAAAATATTATCCACCTTCTTGCTTGGATGAGTGAGAGGAAAAAAAATGAGCAAATATCTTAAGACCAAAATGCCCCTATCCCTTGCTAAAATAATTATATTTAATTTTAAATTAGATGTTAGAGTTAAAAGACGTTATTTTCAAGAAAAAAATTTAAAATTAAATTATATATTGACATTTAATGCAACCAAATTCTTTATTAATATATAAAATAAAAGAGTGAATAAATTTTTAAAACTGAATATATTAAATAGATAAATAAAATATAATTATGCAACATTATCAATAATGAATAAAAATGTAATAATTAAATTCTTTTACAAAATTAATAAAATAACCTAGGATGTCAACTGAACCATTGCCATTGTCAAATAAAATATAACAGAGTAAGAGGCGTTGGCAAGAAAACAAAATACAATAGGCATTCAAAATAAAAGTTAGCGTGTGAGGGGGAAAAAACAAGTGATGTATAGGTGGAGCCAGCAGGGGTAAAAATTAGAGTTGATAATTCGGGTTTAGTCTATCGGGCCGGCCCTTTTAGGCCCTAACTCTTGAAGGGCCGGGCTTTGATTTTGGAGAATTCAAAAAGGAATCGGGCTTCATGAGCTGGCCCTGTAGGGCCGAAGGCTTCAAAGGGCCGGCACTTTAAGCCTGTCATATATATATATGTATATTAAAAAAATTAACAACTACAAAATAAAACAATTAATAAAAGGTAAAAAACCCATAATACTTAATTCCCAATATTTATCATTGTTTGATAATTTCTTAGTAAGTGACTTATTTCTAAATATGAACAATATTTATTGAAATAATTAATTAAAAATAAACATATAAATTTTGTGACTTATATAAAAATATGGACAATATTTATCATTGCTTGATAATTTCTTAGTGTTTGTTGCTTATTGGTGTTTGTATTGTAAATTAAAATTGATATTTATGTTGACGATAAGGATTTTTTCGCTTTAATTTTTTCTATAGAAAAAGATTAAAAAATAATGTAGAAGCATTAATCGGGCCGGGCCGGGCCGGCCTTGAACCTTGCCATTCAAGGGTCGGGCTTTGAAAAATAGGAATATTTGCACTACCCTGGCTTTTTGGGCTAGCCCTTTTAAGGCCCTGGCCCTTGAAGGGCCGGCCCTGATGCACAGCTCTAGTAAAAATGCATAGCAACTTTTCTTCTCAAATCTCTCCACTTGTGGAGAGAAAACTTTGGAGGAAAATGGGCTGTGAGACCCACCCTATTTTCCTTTTCACTTTTCCTTCCTCTCCCATTTTCTCTCCAACCAAGCAAGGAAAAATGTTCTCCCTTCCCCCATTTTCCACCTTACTTTTCTTTCCTCACCCATTTTCCCTTAATCCAAACAGACCCTTAAGAGCTATTTTTGTTATGGAAGTTTTTTTTTATGGGTAATGGATTTTTTTAACTTTAACTCTTGATTGATGTAATAATTGTATCCTCATTTAAAATAAATAAAGAAAGAAACGAAATAATATAATACCCTTTGATATTTTCTTGATCCAAAAATAGGGGTGAGAAAACAGTTTTTCAGTTCGGTTTTGAACCGAAAACTGTTAACCGGCCAATAGAAAAACCGAAACCGAAAAACCGAATTGTTTTCAGTTTGGTTTTACGGTTTTTCAATTTATTTTTTGGGCCTTTTTGTTTTTTGCAAATTTGGCCCATACGAAAATTCAATGCAAAACAAAAAAAATTGATTTATTGTATTTAAATAGTTATACAAATCCTACAATTTGTCCAAAACAACTAAACTATTAATCTAACATGTCCAAAACAAAGAAAAGTTTCAAAGTGGCAATGTCAATATTAAAATGGTTCTTTGACTTCGCTTCTAGACTCTAGAACACATTGCCACATCCAGCAATTAAAACAATGAAATTGAAAAATCAACCAAAAGCAAATTAATTACATATTACAAATTGAGAATGATTGGAATAGCCAAAACATCTTTTGTTACTAGAGAAAGAATGGGGAATCTGAGGCAATTTTGATACTCTTTTATTGCAATTTTCTCCAATATGAAAGTTCAATAAAAGGGGGGGGGAATATGTTCAATACATGTGAATAGTTATACAAATTCAATATCAATATTAAAATGGTTCTTTGACTTCGCTTCTAGACTCTAGAACACATTGCCACATCCAGCAATTAAAACAATGAAATTGAAAAATCAACCAAAAGCAAATTAATTACATATTACAAATTGAGAATGATTGGAATAGCCAAAACATCTTTTGTTACTAGAGAAAGAATGGGGAATCTGAGGCAATTTTGATACTCTTTTATTGCAATTTTCTCCAATATGAAAATTCAATAAAAAAGGGGGGGGGGAAATATGTTCAATACATGTGAATAGTTATACAAATTCAATATCTTGTCTAAATCAACTAAACTATTAATTCAGTATGTCTAAAACAAAAAAAAAGTGCTTTTTAACATGACAATATTGAATTGGTTCTTTAACTTTCAAAGCATATTCTGTAATTAATAAACATTCTGTGCTTTTTTTTTTCCTAATGTCATATGTTTAAAAAGTGTTTGTTTTTTTAGAAAACATATTTCATTTGTTTGGATTTTGAGATATTTGTTTAAGATGACTTGTTATCTTATTTTTAAATAAAAATTCTAGGTTTCTTTTAATATCATTATGGTTTTCTGTTTTTCGGTTCTAAACCGAAACCATTTTAAAAAAACCGAACTGAAAACATAAAACCATAAAAATAAAAACCGAAACCAAAACTAAAAACCGACAAACCGAAATGCATTTGGTTCAGTTTAGTTTTCGTTTTTACTCACCCTGTCAAAAAATATTTAGAAGATGATGTTATATAATAAGTTGAACACAATTGGGAGTATCATTGTTGCTGTTAATCTTTTTTTTTTTTTTTTTCTTTTCATTTCAAAGAAAGAAACATAGAATAAACATATGAAGTACTTAAGAGGGCAAGCCTTCCTTAAATGGATTGCAGACATTTGGATGGTGGCCCCCACCTAAAAGTCTTCGATTTGATCCTAATAATTCCAGAAGCTATCAAGGTCCAATGATGTTGCAGAAGAAGCAGATGGGCTTTGCTGATTACCAAAACGTATCGCAGGAGAAATCTCCGGATTCATCATGTCAGTGTTGGTGGGATTCGTTTCATGCGAAGCACTCACAATTTTCTCCATCTCTGACATAAAACCTTGGTTATCAAAAACACCATAAAGGAGGTTCTGTTCCTGCTGAGTCAAAGAAGAATCTGGTAGTAATGGCAGATTCATGGGAGCTTGAATGGTTTCAGAAGAATACAACCCACCCTGAAGAGGGATTCTTGGCAAAAGTTCTTGAGGATTTGAGCAAATCCCCAAAAGGGAGTTTCCTGCAGAATTAAAAATCCCAGCTTGGTCGTTTCCATCATCACATAACATAGAGGAGAAGCAGGGCACATGTGCTGAATCATTACTTAACGTACTATGTTCGATTGAGCCCATGAAATTAGGAGAACAACCTATGACAGGTGGTGAAAGTGACACTGAAGAAGAATCCAATCCATTTCCAATGGATTCATCCCCCTTTATATCAGAAATGTGGGTTTTTTTGCCACGTAAAGTCTTACGAAACACCCTGCAAATCACCCACTCATTCTGCAAAATTATACCAAATTCAGTTAAACAGAAAATTGAGCAGAAAATGCAGGAAATGGGCGTATGTATAATAAAGTTTGTACCTTTATAGTTCTGGAGGAGTTTTGGACAGATGATTTTCCATCTAATCTGTATTCATGCATGACCCAGTTGGTTTTTTCTCCTGTTGGTGCTCTTCCTTTGTAGAAAACCAGAGTTTTCTTCTTCCCTATCAGATATTTTCCTCTGTAAATCTGCCCATCTTTCCCTGTGGACTTCCAGTACCCAGCTTCAGTGGATCTATTAGTTCTCAAGCCAGTTTGGTATTTATTGTCTCTCAAGCAGTAAAAATACCACTCGTTCTCTCCCATTTTCGCCTTCCCTACAAAACAAAACTTATATCAAATCACAGCATCTAATTTCTGAAAGAGAATCGGATCAAATGGTTTCATATAAGTTTACTTACATGGCAAATCCCAAGGCTTAAACTTGTGTATATCCACTTCCGCAATGGCTATTGCAGAGAAGTTGGCATCAACGACCTTCTTGTACATATAGTAAGTGATTAGCTCTTCATCTGTTGGGTGAAACCGAAAGCCAGGAGGCAAATTCAGTTGCACTTCTTCCTTGTTGAACAGCTCAGAAATGTTCTCCATCTTAATAAAAAAGCTTTGATTCAGAAATTCTTTGGACAGTTTTCTTATATGCAGACTCTGGTAATATGAGAGAGTGGTGAAGGGCTGACAAAAGTGAAGAGTTGGGAACTTCAAGGATGGATGGAGATGGTTTTCAAATGGAGAAATGAGTACAGAAGGAAAAAGAAAGACCTTAGGCGTTTGGAGAGATTAGAGGAAGAGAGGGCATGAAATGTAAGGTAGCTCAGCTGCTCTTTTATAGCCCACTTCGACTTTTTGTGTCATAATGAGTTTGGATTTGGTTCATTGTGTTTTGAACATTAATAGTTGTGTGATTCTCATTACTTTTACATATTTAATTCTTTATGAGATGATTAAAAAAATGATTTACAAAATAACTTTATCTATGGTTACGTTCTGAACACGCAATACATTTATGCCTGGAGATTATATAAGTGTCGTTTTATAATTTACTTTTACAATTCATTAATTGGATGAATTACATTCATGAATCTCGAAACTCAACTAGAAACATGGATTTGGAAATCAAAAGCATTTAAAAATGTTGAACTTTTTAATGTTTCTTTCTTATTTCTATTAATGTTTTGATAGCAACAATCATGATATTTTGGCTTGAGATGAGAAGTCAATTGTAACTCCCTTCGCTTGCTTAAGCTAGTATACATACATGAAAAGCTGAGTAAGATGATGTGATGATGACTTGAGTGAACAAGGAAATGAATTCTTAACCTATACTATCAAAGTGTCAAAAAGGTGGTATAACATTAATATAAAATAAAAATGAAATAGTGGGGATTGGAAGGCTCCAAGTAGGGGTGCGTAAAAATGAGTGTCGATGGTGCCTACACTAAGGGAGGAGAGAGTTCGGCTTGTGATGTTATATATCTTGAGGAATCACAAGAGAGAAAGAATGGGCGGATTTCTCTTCAACATTGAGAGCAATAATAGCTATACAACGCTAAGTTATGTGGTATCATTTCAGGTTTGAAATGAAGCTGTGATATTGGGGTCAGACAAGTTATAGTCAAGACATATTGTTTTGAGCTTGTGGATCAGTTGAACGATTCTTGTGGGGAGAGTATGATAGACTCGATTTTAATGTTAGAGATCCAGAACTTACTCAAGCAGGAGTGGAGCTTACAAATCCTCTAGTGTCGTAGAGAGGCAAATCAAGTGGCTGATAGATTGGCAAAGAGGACGTTAGAGTAGGTGGTTGGACATGTCTATTTGGTGGAGCAAGAGAAAGGGCAGAGCTTTGTTTAATCTGTTCTTGGTTTTCATTATAAAAAAAATAAATCCACAAGTTACTTTGAAAAGTCATCTTTCATGACCAACAGCATAAAACTATATGGCATTGTGATGTTGGACAAAGATATTGGATCAGCTTATTTCAAATAATTTTATACTATTCAAAGTAAATATGTAAAGGAAGTTCATTAATGTAGTAAAGTACATGAGTACTTTTTGTGTTGTTTTAGAACATCCACTAATTTCAGTCCAAAAAAAAAAAAGAACATCCACTAATGGTTGTCAATACACACAAGAAGCACACGCTGTTACATCTGCATGTCCATGTAAAAGTAGGCAACACATAGTCAAAAACATTATCAATATCATGGCAGAAAGCATATGATCATATACTAGTAGACCATTCCAACAAGAGCTGCCTCATGGGATTATAACAAACACATCATTGGAGGTTCAATGGAGGTGCGCAAATCCTTCTAGTCTATATGCATGGTATTGTAGAAAATAAAGTAAACAATAGATGTACAAATATTTGTGTTTGGATCAGCTTAAAAAGGGGAAATAAGTGCTTATTTTCTTCAGAAGCACTTAAAATGAGAAATTCATTTTTGAAAATGTTTGTTTTAACTTATTTTTAATTGGACTTATAGCTTATAAGCCAAAATAAGCAAAATGAGAGAAAAAGAGAGAGCTTATTATAGCTTATTGTTAAGTGCTTATAACTTATATGTATTATTATTTAGTTAAAAAACTTTACATTTGTATGATTTCCAATTCATATGACTTTTTATCCATTAAATATATAAATTTAAATTTCCATTTTTTTTGCAGATAATTGGAAAAATTAATTAGAGGTCCATGGAATAAACATAATTAAGATGAGGTCCTACGGAGTTGTAAATAATAACTTCTGGGTTGACAATAACGACTTTTGGCCTGGTGATAATAACTCGTGCCACCTCATCTTAATTATGTTTCTTCCATGAGACCTCTATTTAATTTTCCTAAATAATTTAAATTTTTAACTCAAAATCATCATAATTCAAATATTCAATTAAGGTTTATTATTCAATAAAATACATGCCCTTTTTGGTCATTTTCATCTTCAATTTACTTTTCAAGATAATCCTCCAAACATGTTGCAAAAGTTAAATTCATCAAAAATTCGTTTCTTTTCACAACTAATACAAACATAAATCTCATCACACAATTTGACTTATTTCAATCTGACTTATACATAAGTCAACTTATACATAAGTCAGATTTAAAATAAGTCACTTTCCAATTGTTAATCCAAACATGCCTATTGAAGCTTATAGTAGTAAAGTTTATCCTGTTCTCAACATTAGTCATTTTAACTACATGCATGGACAAAGTTAGAATATTAATTAGTTGCATTATTAAAATTATCTAAAAACTGCTTTTTTATCTGAATATTTAAAATGCTGCTTTAATTTCTGTATTTGTCGTGATAAACATCATTAATTTATTTTTAAAAAATTACCTCCACCTATCGATTAAAATTAAGAAGGATATTTTTAAAAGAAAATGGTTAATACTCCAAAAACTCTTTTAAAATGACTTATACCTGAGAAGTATAAAATTTTTCTAGAAGAAAGCAAGGGCTCAAGGCAAAGTGCAAATGTCGAATACATGACTTCACTTGGATATCTAAGGAATAGTAATTTACAAAGCTCTGCAAGGCAAAGTACAAATGTCGAATGCATGGCTTCCCTTGCATATCTAAGGAATAGTAATTTACAAAGCTCCAAATAGTGGTTGCCAAAATGAGCAAGACAGTTCCAAAGTGCTAGGGAACTTTCCAAACCTTGAGATCACCAGTCATTTCTCCTCGCACTAACATTCAATGCACACATGACACATACAAATACATGTACATAATACACAATGAGTATTTATCTTTGATTAATCATTATAAGCCATAATCGAATTTTGCAACATTTTTCTAACTCGCTTTGGTAATTATTGTATCAGTTTTCAAGAAAGCAATCCAAGATTGAAGCTCCCAATATTCATTTCCACTAACACTCTGTATATGTTTGGATTGGTTTATTAAGTTGTTTTTATGAGATAAATATGTAAAAGAAATTTTATCATTCCGGTGTTTACCAAACACCCTTGCCAACCAAAGATTAGAATTCAAAACATAATGCCAATCACCTCTCAACTTACAATGAATAAATATAGAACATATCAAACGTACATCTATAATGAGTCATATTAAGATCTATGAAACTTGCTTAATTGACCAGCCTTTCACATTTAATTTTTGTCCATCTCTTTCAAGTTGACGGAACATGATACAGAGAAGAGGAAATGGAGAAAACTCAAATACCTAGAAAAACACTAAAACATATTCTTTAATCTTTATGCTGGCACCATCCTTTCGTTTTGAATTTATACTAATAGAGCTAAGAGGCTCTTCAAGGAACAGGAAAAACTGCATAATAACTAAAAGAATATTTTTTTTTTCCAAAAATAGAAAGATTTTCTTTTAAGGATAGTGACAAAACCCATTGTTATGTACCGTGGGATGGAGGATATCCAGCAGTTTGTAGATGGTTCAGTACTAGAGGATGGAAGAAGCGGATGTGGAGGAGTAGCCAAGAGTCATGATGGCAGATGGATCAGTGGTTTTGTTTGTAGATTGACCAATGTTCCTCCAGTTATTGCTGAGTTACTTATCTTTATCCATGGTCTACATATGTGTTGGTCCAAAGGCTTTAAAAGTATCACCCTATTTTCTGATTGTATAGAAGCTATTAACCTTGTTATCAGAGGCTGTGAAGGGAATCATCCTTTCAGAGATATTGTAGAGGATGCTAGATTGATTCTTCATAAAGATTGGCACGTTAATATTTTGCACACTTGCAGGGAACATAATTTTCTTATAGGTAAGACAGAATTTATTGTATCTTTGATCAACCACCTCCATTTGTTTATGAGAAGGAGGTTGATGTAGGTTAGTTAGGTACCCCTTTTAATAGGCTTTTATTAGTTTTTGCATTCCTCATTTTGAGTTAATGCTATACAGTTTTCATTCAAAAAAAAAAAAAAAAACCGTTGTTATGATTCATGCTTAAAATCTTAAATACAAGCAATGATTAAAAAGTCAACTCCGATTAAATCAAGTAGTCTAACAAGTCAAACCGTCATTTAATTCGCTAGCAACTAGATCAGGATCAACAAACCCTTTTCATGAATTGGGTTGAACTAGAGTTGAGCTTCCATTGAATTGAAACTCGAAATTAAATTAAACTGAGAAATATAGCATATTTCCATACCATTTATTGAGATGTATCAGAAAATCTAGTGGGTTTTAGGCTTGACAAAAAAAAAAAACTAAAAAATTATGAAAGTAATTATCCTCTCAGAAAGTCAGATATATTTTAGATCAATTATAGGCATAGCCACGTCATTAACATGCTCGCAAGGGAAGGCCTAGTCAACTGGTTTGGTTCTCGGTTTCCAGTCCAATACTTCGTAACTAATTTGATTGCATTTGCATGTGAATCTTACATTAGACCTAAATCGGAATGGTCTTTTTCACTCCTCATGTTAAGCTTAGGCATTAGGGAAATACAAAAAGTTGCTAATCTGGTGGTCTCATTCCAATTTCAAGTGACTCAGTTGAGTGGCACATGCATTAACACATCACCAGATTGGAGAGAAACAAACATCTCATATACAGATCCAATTGCAAAAGGAAAAAGCGAAAAGAGAAGAATATAAAGAAGAGGGATCAAATGGACCATTGTGCAAGCACGAATGATCATATATGTTGAGTACAAGGGCGGTCAACAGGAGGGAAACTCGTTTATACTGATAAACATTACACAATGCCCGACCCCACTGTTAATGATCAATAACATAACTACACAAAATACTTTTTCCTTAGTTTACAGAGAAGTATATACTACAAATCTATCATGACATCAGTAAATCAATTGCTGTCTTGCTGAAGCTAAGAAAGTTTCTTTCCTTTCTTATCCTGCCATTCCTTGATATTAGCTCCTATTTTCGCCTTCACCCTTGCATGAAACCCTGGATATGGCTCATATCCAAAAAGTGATTGGAAGATCTGTAAAAGCGAATAACAGTAAGTCCACCCTGTTTACTCCTCTCACAAATCAAAAGGACTGGTTTGAAAGATTTTGACAAACAAATACCTCAAGCAACACAAAGAAAGGGGCCATCAGAAAAGCTTGAGTAAGATTGTCCAAGAGAGCCGGTGCACGTTTCTAACATAAGAATGATCGAACATGTTAACATAATTGCAATGTGCGCAAACCCTGAAACACGTTTTATCAGCAATAAAAATACGTCACTCACCTCAAACACGCCGTGACCAATAAACTGTCCAATCCAACAAAACAGCTGAGCTGCAAGCACAACCTGAAAGATAGATGTGAAGTAAAGAGTCAAAATTTTGTTCAAAGGACGGAAAATCTTTCACTAGGCCACTCATCTATCGTCAGGAGGCCGTTCTTCCCTTGACTTTTCTTGAAGAGGAAAGAACACGCATCGACATTCTAGAAATTAATGCTCAACAATGCCACCTGATGTGATAGTTCTAGCTCCCTGTGTCTTTCATTCTTAGATACAGGTGTGCAGCCTTTAAAGAACTAGTGAGTAGTAACCATTGTTCTCCACACCTGACATGCTTGCTTTTGAGCAGGCACGTTGCTTATTGAACAAATACAAGTGGATAGTAGGCTCTTGCTTATAGTTCTCTCAGTTAAAAAGAATACACAATAGGATGGGAGTCAAAGAGCTACTGTCAATGGTACTTATTTTCTTATTACTCTTGTATCACTTCTCACTTTTGCATGTTTCTAAAGTAAGCAAAAGAATTGTCAACGTTCCACCATTCTAGTTGAAGCAAACAATGGCTCAGATTTGAATACTGTAATAGGTAACTTTGCTGAAGTAGAAAAATCATTAAATGAAGGCTGAAGCAATTAATTTCTAAGAATCTCCTTAGTGAAATAACAGCAACCAATTTAGTCACTCCCTCATCAATGAAAATCCTCGTGAGTCAACTCCATGGAGTCTTATGAAAGAATAAATTAACAAGGAAGATGACAGAACAACTTCAGATTCATCCATAAATCTGTACCCATCCTCACCACGCCCACCCCTAGTGATAAATGAATTAAAAAAGAAAAAGGAAGGCAGAAAATTAGAAATTATGAAGGCAACATGTGATGAATATCTGGTGAGAAATGAATAAATCCTCAGCTTTACACCAAATAGAAACAAAACTTAACTTTGAAGCCGTATCAGAGTATTAGTACTGTCAAATATATCCATCAACAACAAGATGACAGGAAAACAATCATAACTGGTCTGAATAGAGAAGAGATTATAAACGCAAAACTGATGTCACAACCAATAGCACCAAACAAAATCCATCCTTTCCCAGAATTTGCAAGACAATTAAATAAAAGGTACAAAGCAAATCCATTAATCAGGTAAAAAAAAAAGGAAATCCATACCTTCCAAGCGAGAGAAAACCCAAGCCTCTGCGCAAGAATGCTAGAACCAACCCAACAGAACAAACAGAGCAAAGCCGCTAGAGAACCAGCTTTGTAATCCAAGGAGACATAGAACAAGCCATAAATAACAGCGAACAAGAAGCCATAATTGAAGACGAGGCCATAATCGAACCCTAATTCAGGCGATTTGAAAAGGGGAGGCGTGAAGTACAGAAAGACAAGGGAAGTGAAGAAGATAGGCCATACAAACAAGATGTGAATCACAATATTAATCGGATTGCTGTGATATGCACCATAGAAAGCAAAGTGCTTCTCCAGATCGAACAAACCGACCCGAGCCATTAGAAGGGAAAGAAAATGAATCCCAGATAAGAATTTCAATGGTTGGGACCAAATCGAAGTTTATCGTAATCAACGACGGGTTATCAACAACATGATTGATTAACGTCACAGTATACGTAAAGGCTAAAGCTTTTTTTTTTTTTTTTTTTGGTATAATCCTATGATTCCTGTCGATGCGCATTTGGGCGAAGAGAATTCTGATATAGGGTACTACGGCGCCTGCTATCTAGAAGAGTCTGAGGGGACCAAGCAATGGAATGTCGATTCCTACTACACTACTACCTACCCTTTCTATTACTCCTGGTGGGCATGGGTAGGGCTGGGCAGGGCGGTACCCCTGCCCGATGCCCAGCCCTAAGAATGAATGGGCGGAAAAATGCTGCCCAATGCCCGGCCCTGCCCAATAGAAGCCCTAACCATTATGGGCTGGGCAAGAGTAGGCTGGGCTGGGTGGGCGCTTCCCTGCCCAAGTCGTGATTCTCTCTTCCCATACGAAAAAATACAGTTATAATTAATAAATACTAATATAAACTTTAAAGTTATTCCATATTAAAAATCTAATTATGACTAATAAATATTAATATGACCCTCAAAGAATAACATAATTCCACATCTTAAGATATTTGAAAATAAGTTTGCAACTTATGTTTTGAAAGGAAAATATCTACCATGTGTCCTAAAAGATAACCATACTTCAAGAATTAAACATCCATAATCAGTTATAAATAAAGCAACGAAAAATTCTAAATAAAATGATGTAAATTTAAATAATATGTAATTATGTATTATATATAATACAATATATAGTAAATAATATATATTTCAAATATATGTTATATAATTTTTCGGGCTGGGCCAAATGGGCAGGGCAGCACCCCCTGCCCGATGCCCGGCCCTGCCCAACAATTAGCCCGACCCTGCCCTGCCCAAAATTTTTCGGGCCACTTTTTTTGGGCTGGGCTGGGCGATTTTTTACTGGGCTCGGGTGGGCATGCTGGGCGGCTGGACACCATGCTCACCCCTAATCCTAACTATAAGAAGAAAATTAACCATTTATTTTTTTAAAGTTAAAGAAGTAAATTAGGCCATTAATATATCCCGCATATAATTAGAGTATATGTTAGTTTATAAATAAAATAAATAAGTTTTGAGGAAAAAAGTAAATATAAACAATTTAAAGTGATTTATTTCGCATACTTAAATTCTCCAAAAAAATCAACTTGATATTATAATTAGGATCGAAGGGAGTATTAATTAATGCTCTAATTATGTTTGTTTTTGTACAAAATTTGTTGGCGAAAGGCTCACCTACAATCCTACAATGCAAAACATTTGCTTCTAACTTTATTTAATTGTAGAGATGACTACCCAAACTACTCAAATAACAATTAAATGGTACTTTCCCGGTGGAATTAAAGCTCGCCAAGATAATTGAATGTCCAATTTCAAGAGTCTAATTTACTAAACCTTGAGCAATAAAAATTGGCGCATTACATGTATCGGGGCTACAGACGTAGTACCAATTAGGGGTGCACAAAGACCGAGCCGGATTAAGCATATGCCTGAAGTCCCGTCCTAAAATTTTTCGGACTAGTTTTTCTGGCCTGATACCCTGCCCGATCCTGTTTGGCCCGAGACCAATACCGAGTAGGATATGTCCTCAGGCCACAGGACATGTCCCGTTGGCCCTGAACCCTTTTAATCCTAATAAAAAATAATGAAATAAATTAAAAAAATAAAAAGAAATTGGGAAAAAATTAATTAAATATTTTTACATGGTGTATTAAGTATTAACTATTATATGTTGTATTTTTAAATTGGGAAAAAGAAATTATTTTTTTATAAAAAATAATAATATCTCCGGGCCTTGCCAGACCTCTAGTCCTAATATCTATGCCCTTGTCCCGTCTCGCCCAGCGGTCAGGTTTGGTCCCATCCTGTTTGTTATGGTTCCGGACCAATATGTCCCAGGTTTTTGTACAACCCTAATACCAATATCGTCTAGGCCTGGCCATCCATGTTATATCTTCTTGGTTTTTTAATATTTATGCTTAACATTGTTTTTGATAGTATAACTATAAAGGGTTAACTTGTCTGACAACGATGTTACTATTTAGGAAGAGTTTGTCTAAAATTTTTGTATATAAAAGTACTCATAACATTTTTTTGACGAAAAAAAAGTTGGAGGAAGCATTGGCAAGAAAAAACCAAGATAGCAGTTTTTTAAATGATAAGATGACATATTAACCTTTATGTAAAAAAATATATAATTGGTAGAAAATTATTAGATTATACAGGATGCACGTATGATGTTATGTAGGATGCTATGTGTCTTGTACTGATATGATATGACAATTTTTGATAAAAAAAAAATTAGGGTGATTAATGGTAAAGGGTTCTAAGGTCAAAACAAAAGTTTAGGATGATTAAACTTAAACTTCGACACGTCACTGGATTATACTTGTACGTAATTGATCCAAAGTTTAACCTTAAAAGCTACTAATAGTAGCACCTTGTAATATTAAAAGCAGAAAGTATAGACTAATTAGTGATTACGCGTTGAAGGTGGTCAAAGTACTTAATGATTTTTTTCCCCTGTTTTCCAGCCGTCTGAGTTGAATTGTTTAAACTTAACGCGCCCACAGTATCTAATCGTAAGTCCAGGCCAACGACAAAAATCGAGAAAGTTGACCGAGTTTATTATTGATGCCCCGATTTCATCCAATTATTGGTACTCTATCCTTTACTTGTTATAAAAGCCCGGCTATCAAATTGTTTTCTTAGAAGGACGTATAAAAGTTTGTTAAAAACTTTAAATATTAGAATTTATTTTTAATATTACCCTTATTTATGGTGAGACTATTAAAAGAGAGAGGGAGAGATAGATAAATATGTGCATTAATGAGTATGAAAGAGAGTTAAAGTTAAAATAGAAAAAAATGCATTAAATGATGGGACAAACCAAGGTATTCTTACATTTTGTACTAAAACAATTCAAAATTTGGGTTCATTAACTAACAAAACTCACATCCCAATCAAATTACTCCCTTTTATCCTTATTATAAGACACAAACTATCAATTCTCACAAATCAATAAATGGTAGTTGGGTCATCAAATTAATGTTAAATTGGCCACTTTTTCCAACTTCTCCCCTCATTAAATGATATGATATGACTTCACATTTTAAACTTTGAACCTCCATTCATGACAAGGGTGAAGTGAAAAGAGCAATTAATGTAGCGGTTGGTGTCTTATATTTGGGACCAAAATTTTTGTTAATTGGTGCCTTATAATAAGAATCTGATGGAGTAGTTAAAAGCATTAAATTTATTTTAAAGTTAAAGTGATTTACAATATTGCCCATATTATCTATAATGAACTTAGATACCATATTAATTACAACTCTCTCCCACCACCCTTATTAAATACGAGCATGGATGGGAAAATATATTTAAATGCTTAATGCTTCTTGGAAACCAACAAATGCCTTATAAAAAGGACCAAATGAATTTACTCCCTATGGTCTTTATTATAAGAACCTGAAATTTAAATTATTTTGGTCCAAAATATAAGAGTTCGCCTTGGATTCTGCTATAATTTAATGTCATTTTTCCTATTTTGCCACTATTTGTTAACACTATCTTTCCTAGTACTTATTAATACTCTTACTTATATATATCTCTCCAGTCTTATCATAAATAAGGATAAAATTGGAAAAGAAGTTATTTTTCAAATATATTTATAACGTTTAACTAAACTTTACATGTTATTTTTAAGAAGCGCAATTTGATAACCGGTCTCTTATAATAAAGCCAGGATGGAGTATTAGTTTGTGTAAAAATAATAAGGACAAGAGGGAGTAAGATTCTTGATCCAACGGTCAAGAATTTTCAAATTTCAGTGCTTAATCAAGTTGTCCACCATGTCAGCATAGTTTATTTTGGGTGTGTTTGTATTGACTTTTGAAAAGTAACTTTTTTTCAATTTGATTTTTTAAGAAGTAAGATTGGAAAAATCAGATTGTGTGAAATGATTTATGTTTAGATTTGTAATGATACAAGTTAATTTTTTTCAATTTGACTTTTATAAACATGTTTGGATAATTATTTGGAAAAGCAGGTTTAGATGAAAAATTACTAAAAAGGACATTATTGTTATTAAATAATACATATAAAATATGCATATATTCTTAAAGTTTAGAAAGAAAAAGTGAAATTTGGGGTTTTTTGAGGATTTTAAAGGCTTAGTTTCTCCCTTATTTTAAGGAAAATAATTTGGAAAAATTATATTTTTAACTCAAAGGAGAATATTATGGGAGAAAATTATTAGAGATTATTGTGGTAAATTTTTGGAGATAAAAAGGAAATTTTAGATTAAAAGAAAATATCTTATTTGAAAATTTTAGGGGTCTAATAGTCTAATTTTTCTTCCCACTTTATTAAATAATACTCCTCTGATCCTATTTATAGGGCAGAGAGAGAATGTTTTATTTGGTCCTATATATAAGTCACTTCATTAAATATTTAGTGTAAATGTACAAGTTTACCCTTCATTTATTATGTGTTGACTTTATTTTCATGTGGTATAGTGGATATTTAACATGGGTAAAGTTGTAAATTTTTTGGATTTTAGTTGAAAGTTAATGAGTTTTAAGGCTTTCCTTGGTCTGTGTGAAATATGCTGGAAGTGACTTATAAATAGGACCAGATGAGTATACAACAAACGGGTGGGACCCATCATTCTTTCTCTTTCTCTCTCCGTCATTAATTGCAAAAAGCTCCAGAAGCCCAAAAAAATTGCTTCTGACTTTTCCACCTCCAGAAGCCCTTTTAGACCAAAAGCTCTTCAAAAATTACATTAACCTAAACATGATGAATCAGCTCTGTGGCCGAGAATGGCTTTTGGGCCTCCAAAAGCCATTCCAAACATAGCCTACTCAATGTTGTAAAATACATTTGTTCATACGTTTACTTTTATTCAATTTTAATTTAGGTATCCATAAGGTTTTATCCTGTTTTAATCTTATTTTCTTAGCAAGTTTACTTCTTATACAAAGGCTAACAATGATATTAGATTAAATTTATAGGAGTTAATAGTAGTAATTGAACAAAGTTAATGATTTGATTAAGAGATAAAAATAGATAGATACCAAAATCAAAACTAAATAAATGCTTATGTACCAACATATAACTATTTTTTTACATGATTTATTTATGTCATTCAATATTTATCATGCACAAGATAGAGGATTGATGTTGAATCTTAACATAGATTTAATTAAGAAAAATTCAATTTAAAAGCTGAAATTTACTCCAGATTCTTTTTCCCACTCTCAAGTTAAAATCTTGTTTATAATACTAATTAAAAGTTATTTTGATTTTATATTTTATATCCATCAAAATGTTAAATTCTGAAATATTTAAAATCTAATGTAATTAATCTAAATATCCAAATTGTATCATCATCAATGCGAGTTTAGCAATAAATATCCATGCTCATTTCTGGATTCATTATTATATTAAAATGACACGAAATATATTTTTATCAATATCTTTCTTTTATAATATAATTCAATTCTCTCTCTGGTCCAATGTATAAGATACAAATAAATGAATTAGGTCAATTTGATTAAAATAAAAAATCGTTGGAATTTTCTCAATTTAAGACACTATGTAAAAAGTGCATTATATTTTCTAAAAATAAGAAAGTGAATGTGGGAAAATAAATTGGACAAAAGGTTTTGTAAGATTAATGGAGGCATAATTGAAAAAAAAAAATAGTTTCAATTTTCCATATCCTTCAAATTTATTTTATAAATAGGATTATACCGTTGCTAAAAATAATATCTTATATGTTGGAGCAAGGGAAGTAACTTATTAGTCTTAACTCTTAAGTCTTAACTCGGTTGGTAAGAATGAGAAGAAAATGTCGAGGCGTAGAGCTAAACATCGCCAACACACATCTTTAGGATCCATCCTTTGAATCAGACGACAAAAAATATAATTTTTTAACAAAATTATAACTTAAAATTATAACTTTAGTTGTTGAGGATAAGTGAAAGAAAACTGAACTGCCAAGATAATAACTTTTACAAATTCGTTTGTCAAGATTCAATGGCCGGCCCATTTTTAAAATTCTTGCTGTAAACTCCAAGAAATTCGATTATTTATAGTTTACAGATAAGATTGAAAACATCTCATCCCCATTTTTTAGATTGTTTTTTCTCATATTAAATGACACAAAATATAATACTTTTTTTTTAATATTAGCTGTGTTATCAACAATTAAGTGGACCAATGAGGATAATTGATCAATTAGTATGAAATACATTAAAAAGAAGGGGGATGACATTAAAAAGAACACTCAACAAAGTTATTGAGTGAAATATTTTGACTAATAATATATAAAAAAAAATGGCTTTTATAATACCACAATAAAATTATACAATTCATGTATTCGACTCCACCTAATAGAATACAGCTCGGTTGTTGTATTAGCCATGTTAATAAAATTCTATGAATTTTTCTGTCTTAACTCTGTCGGTCTTAACTCAAGGCTCAAGCCATATACTAATGTGAAAGAAAACCGAAATGCCAATATATAAATTTTAATAAATTTTCTTGTCAAGATTTAAGAGGATTATTAATCATATTGGTCAAACCATTTCAATCAAAGGGCGTGACTTATCATCAATTCACAGCAGAACACGGCGACACACGGGACAACTCACCAAACCAAATAAATTCAAAACAACAAAACCTATGAAATCAAATTAGTGGTTTTATTTCAGTTCAAAAAAAAAATTAGTGGTTTTATCTCTATTCTATTGGCCAACCAAAAAGAAAAGAATAGAAAAATAATGCTGTGATCTGAATCTCTTATGTATGAATTTAAGACGTCACATGCGACACAAGCCCACTTGCTCGACCAATGGAATTATCAAAAAGGAAAATAAATACCCAAAATATCAGTCCTATGGATAAAGTTTGGATATCTTGTTCTCTTTTCCCTATCTATGCCGACGATAAATGGATAATCTTTTTTCCCATTTTTACCAAAATAGTTTTTTTTTTAATGGATAAAGTTAAATCCACATAACCCACTCGCCACATTTCTCTTTCTCTCTTTCTCTCTTTCTCTTCCCTTGCTGGGTTTGGTACAGCAATTTTATAAAGCAAACAAAAGCCTCTCTTTCTTCCTCCCCACCAAAACCATTCAAGCATAGAGAACGCAGTTTCCTGTTCAAAGTTCAAACCTTGCGCCTCCAAATCCTTCTCTTCCTCCTCACAGTGATCTTTTTCCTAATCCCAAAAAGAAAAAAGTTCACTTCTTGATTCAGAATCCGAGCTGGGTTTCACTGTTCATGATCTAAGACCTGTTAAATCTCAGAGCTTGACCCGAATCAATGGCCTGTTCCTTGAAGAGCGTTTTCTGTGTTTCTGGGTTGAATGAGAATCTGCATACCTCAAAAACCGAAACTGATTTGGGGATTTGTCATTCCTCTGTATCTTTCTCAAAATCTAGAGATGCGAATTCAGGAGTTTCTTCTGTTTTGAGCAATGAAATCATGGGGAAACCCATAGAAACAAAAGCCTTGTCGATTTGCAGTTTGAAAAGCCACACTAATATCTCTGTTCAGGTATGTTAAAAAGCATTTCACACTATGGTTTCGCTTCATATCATCATTCCACTGTCAAAGATTAAATCTTTTGCCATAAAACACAGGCATCAGCTTGTGTAAGCCGAGCCCTTAGATGGTGGGAGAAGACGAAAGCGCCTAATATGATTGAGATCAATTCAGCTCAAGAACTGGTTAGTTCTTTGGTTGAAGCTGGTGACTCACTTGTTGTGGTCGATTTCTACTCACCTGGTTGTGGAGGTTGCAAGGCCCTTCATCCCAAGGTATGTAAAGCAATGTAATGTATCTTAATGTTGGTAAAATTAATCAGAGGGGAACCCCAGCATGGTGAAAACATCAGAGAATATATATATAATCTGAGATTTCTTTGTTTCAGATTTGTCAAATTGCTGAGATGTACCCAAATGCAAAGTTTCTTCAAGTGAATCACGAGAAGCTAAAATCCATGTGTCATAGTCTGCACATTCATGTTTTGCCATTCTTCAGATTCTACAGAGGAGCAGAAGGTCGAGTCTGTAGCTTCAGCTGTACCATTGCCACTGTAAGAATCCTAGCCAACACAAAAGTTTATTAAAAAGGTCTTACATGATGCATCTGGTTTTTCTTGTCTTGTCTCTTATTTTGGATTTGTGATGTTGCAGATCAAGAAATTTAAGGATGCTTTGGCGAAATATGGGACAGAGCGTTGTAGTTTAGGGCCTGCAAGAGGTTTGGAGGAGACAGAGTTGGAAAAATTGGTGGCAAGTGGTGAGATATCGGCTGAATCGCCATTGTTGTACTCTAAGGTCAAGAAAATGGAGGATTTGCTTATGAAAGGTGATGGTTTTTCTCTTGTTGGGAGTAATAACAGAGAAATTGAGCATCAGGTTTTGTGTTGATTATCGTATTTTCAAGTTTCAACTTGAAGTTTGAAGATGCGAGAAAGAGTAAAGCAGCTCCGAATTTTTTTATTTTTATTTCTTTAGGTTTCTTTTTTCTTGATTAGAAGTTTGAGGGCTTGAATTGTAAATTCAGTAGATGTAGGGATAGTTTGTTGGGGGTCTCGTTATTTTTTTCTTTAACTAAAAATCGAGCCCCCTGAAGCAGTTAAGCATGTTATTTATTTAAGAGCTTGATATATAATTATATCACCCACCTAACCTTCACCTGATTTACATTTACAGTTTTGCATTCCTCCATTGATTTCTCAGTTAATGATGGTTTGCATTCACTAAATTTGAGGCTCTAAATCCAAATTGGTATAATTAATTGTCGATTATACTCCTTCTGGTCCTTATTACTCATATTTTCCATTTCTGCCATTATATATTAGTAAATGTAAGGAGGGGAGACGAAGTATGCATAATAAATGACTAAGAGTAAAAATGAAAAACTTTATTAAATCTACCTATAATGAATGATTTTAACATGTTTTATTGGTACGTGTAAAAATGTTGATTATCTCTTATAATAAATAAAGACAAGAAGAAGGAGTAGTACAAATTTTCTCAATGGTTGTGCTAAGATATAATGCAAATCGGAAATACAAGAATTTAGGTGGAAGGATACGGCATGAGAAATTTTGCAAGATTAATGGTATTATCTTAAAGACAAGAGGGAGTAGTACAAATTTTGATTACTTCTTATAACAAAGACAAGAGGGAGTAGTACAAATTTTCTCAGTGGTTGTGCTAAGATATAATGCAAATCGGAAATACAAGAATTTAGGTGGAAGGATACGGCATGAGAAATTTAGCAAGATTAATGGTATTATCTGAAGCGATATTTTTCTCGTACAAAAGATAGTTATCTATCAATTAATACACCAGAGAATATGTTAGAGTGAAACGATGATTTAATTTTGTATTTCAAGCCTTTTTTATTAGTCCCTGAAAACTTTAATTTTGAGTCAGCATTTGGAAAGTACAATCCTTTTGGTTAAGAACAACAATCCAATTTGCAATTACCAATCGCACCTTTAAGGATATCCATGGGTGTTTTCCACTTCAAAAATTCAGAATGATTATGGATATGCATGTACGAAAGAACAGAATAAGAAAGTAGTAAGGATTTTCAATATAAATAGATTATAATTTAGAAAGTGAAATAAGGAAACTCAAACATGATTAGGTGAATACATGGAAATCACTAAGTACCATTTTTTGTCAGTGATATTCAATAGGGAAAATTTTAAATAAATACCTTTGAATATCAAAAGGACAAAAAGATACCTCAAATATACAAAAGGATATAAATGGGGTCGTTCCCAATTTGGGATAAATAATTTTAAGGCAAAAAGACCAAAATGCCCCTGTCTCCATTTACTTTCAAAGTGAAGTGGTTAATGGGTATATTATAGTGGTAATCGCTATATTGAAGTGGTTAATTGTTATACTAGAGTGGTTAACGACTTTCACAAATATAAGAGTATTTGAGCCCAACTAATGAATCAGTGAAGTAGTTAATGGCTATATTGGAGTGGTTAATCTCTACTCATCTGGTCCTATTTATAAGTCACTTCTAGCATATTTCACACAGACCAAGGAAAACCTTAAAACTCATTAACTTTCCACTAAAATCCAACAAATTTACAACTTTACCCATATTAAATATCAACTATACCACATGAAAATAAAGTCAACATATAATAAATGAAGGGTAAACTTGTATATTCATACTCAATATTTAATTAGGTGACTTATATATAGGACCAAATAAAACATTCTCTCTCTGCCCTATAAATAGGACCAGAGGAGTATATTGAAGTGGTTAATTGATATATTAGAGTAGTTAACAACTTTAAAAAAAACAAGCATAACTAATGAATCAACGAAGTGGTTAATGACTATACTAAAGTGGTTAATAGCTATATGAGAGTAGTTAATGGCTATATCTCAGTGGTTAATGGAGACAGGGGCATTTTAGTCTTTTTGCCTTAAAATTGTTTATCCCAAATTGGGAACGATCCCTTTTATGTTCTTTTATATATTGGATATACGTTTTTATCCTTTTGATATTCGATGGGTATTTATTTAGAATTTTCCCTATTCAATATCGTAAACTAGTTTTTTTTAGTGTGATCATTACTATTGAAAAAATAATTCAATGATAAAATTACACTAAAAATTATTTTAAGATAATATGTACTACTGGAAAAAAATGTAAAATGCTGGATGGGTAAAATAAAGGGACAATTGCAGTAAGGTCCTAAGTAGGATGTTTAATTTCAGAGAGGTTTTAAAGAGTTATTAATGACAATTATTGACAATTAAAATAGCTTTGGTTAACAAGTGAAAAAGTTGTTAATGAATCTATCAAATATTAAATTTCTTACTTGAGATCTTACTGTAATTGTCCCTAGAATAAAATTAAAGGGTTGAGTTCAACTTAACCGATAAACTAAATATAAAAAATGTCCATACCAAAAAAGAGATATAAAAAGTGTTGGAATAAGAAGGGATTTTTTTTTTTTTTAAAAAAAAAAAACTGAATAGGAATAGGAAGGTTGAAGATATGGATGCAGCGTGCAAGTAGGAAGGAAAAAATGAGTCAGAAAGGCGTGGAGGTGACAAAGAAAACACGGCAATCCGAGTCAGCATGAAACTTCATTTCTGAATACAAATAATTTGATGTGTCCCCTAAAACGGCATATCCATACACTGGTACACATCTGTCCATGTGCTTTGAATCTCTCTCCCTCTCTCGTCTTTTTTGTTCTCTCCACACCCACATGTCCAATGTTTAACAATTTGGATCTTTCTAACTCGTACCATTTTGTTGTTTATTATAAATCTATTCTAACTATTTTTTATATACCAAAAAATAGAAATTATAACATTAAATATGACATATTTTTAAAGATTTTTTCAACTTTTAATTAAGAATGAGTGTTAAAGTAATATTTTATACATTATACATATTCTCTCTCATCTTCCTATTTCTAACGTAGGAGTAAAATAGTCAGAGTAGCATTAATTGATTCCAAATTGGACATATATTTTGGAACAAAAAATTTGTGGTAGTTAGACTTATAATAAGAAACAGAGTGGTACCTACTATACTCACACACACTTATATTGATAAAAAAAAATACCTTTCAAATTTAAAAATTCCAGATAGGTAATTCGTAGTTATTAATAGTTGTTAATGCCTATACTAAACTTGTTAATACATTTATTGAAATAATTATTAAGATTTTAAAATTTAGAAGGTATTTTTTTTTGTCATTTTCCCCTTCTAACTTATAAATACAATACTCACATACACTTTTATTGTCCCTCCTCTGGATCTCATTTTAATAATTAATTCACACGATTATTATGTTCTTTAATATAAATCCAATTATTCCAAATTTTTTGTTCATAAATATAAGTCCAGTTTGGGATCAATTAACGTTATTGTGACTATTTTACCCCTATATTAGAAATAAGGAAGATAAAAGAGAATGTTTATACTCCCTCCGTACTAAAATATAAGCTTCACTTTGGTGAAAGTGTGTGTCTCAAAATATAAGCTTCATTTTAAGTTTATCTTATCATTAATTTCATTTTTTTTTCAATTTTACCTATTGTTTATCTTTTCTCCATACATTCTCTTTCATCTTTATCATATCTTATTTGTCACATTTCTCTCATTTTCTTTTCCCCATGTATTTTCTTTCATATTTATTAAGAAGGGCATAATTAGAAAACAAATCATATTTCTAACATAATTATCACTTTTAACCAATTTTCGTAGTTTTCTTGATAAATATAAGTTAGTTATTTGAAGCTTATATTTTGGGACAGGGGGGGTAATGTATAAAATATTATTTTAACCCTTATTCTTAACTAAGGGCAAAGTTGAATTTTTTAAAAAAAAATATGACATATTTATTTAATATTATAACTCTACTCCTTGATATGTGAAAAGTAGTTATGATGGATTTATAATAAGGAACAAAACGATACCTCGGCCTCGGGTACTAAATAGGAAGGATTAGATTGAGTTGATTTTTGGTCTTGACCATATTTATTTTATCTCTTATTTATTATTTTTAATATAAAATAAAATGTGATTGTCATGTATCATCATCAAATGACATCCTTATCAAGGTTTTCTTTTTGAACTGAATATCCTTATCCATCAACCCCTTTTTATACAAGATTAAGATATACTTGTATATAGTTTTTAGTTGGGGGAGAGCTCTCCTCTGTATTATTTAAAAGGCTCTATCAATTGGTCAAGTACATTTTGGTTATGTTAAGTTTTTTTTTTTTCCCCATGTACTTCACTCCACGTCTCCATCTTGATCATTTGGGCCGGTTTCGTGTAGGTGATCCCACTATTATTTTTATGCCTGTATATTGAACATATCTTTATTCACCTTCGATGCCGAGTAGCAATCCCTCCTAGGGGAGTCACTTTATGTACTGGGCTTGATCCATTCAAATAACAAGCATATTAATTTAATATATCACACTTTAACATGACTTTTTTTAAAAAAGATATTACCAAATTACTTTGAACTTGCTTGAAACTTATGGAAGTGTTCGGATTGAAGAAGTGATTTATATATAAGTCAGATTGTGTAATGAGATTTATATTTGGATTAGCTGTGAAAAAAAATAACTTATAAGTAACTTATTTTCTATAAACTAGATTGTGTATATCCGGGTTAGTTGTGATTAGATGTGAAAAATAAGTTAGAATTTGTGGGCCCCACCTTATAAGTGACTTATAAGTTAGAAATTTAAATAGCTTATAGTTTATTTTGACTTATAAGTTATAAGTTACTTATAAATCAAATTAACAATAAACGAAAACAAACATGCAAAATAAGTTACTTTCACCCATAAAAAAAAAAAAGAACTTATTTCTTGGAAATAAATCAATCCAAACACACGCTCTATCTTTTGATGGCACAAAAGAGTTTCATCTCTCATGATAAGTGTCTTATGGGAATTTTGTATGTCTCGTCCTAAATATAAGACCTATTTGGATGGCTGATCTTGGTTTTAAATATGGAACCTAATTATTTTTTCAACTTCTTCTCAAATTGTCCCTATCGACAATAATTAGATGGAGAAAGGAATAAGGGAAGATGATTAAGGTATTTTAGAAAGAGAAAAAAAAAGGCCACAATATACTAAATGACACCCTTAATTTAATCAAATTAATTAAATAATTCTTATATTTATTCGGAGGTAGTAATTAATAATTCTCAGCCTGTGTCATCTTCACAAACAGAAAACAGGGATTTAGAGGCTTCTAACTTGAGAGGCAACGTATTGTGATTCTGGAAGCCATCATACCAGAAATTCATTCTTCTAATTACTGACAGCTAATGACCTAAACTTTCTTCATGCCTCTAATTAAAAGCAGTGACAGGGGAGGAAACCTAAATCATAAACAAACAAAACAATTAATCCATCAGAAAATGAGATGCATAACTAAGCTCTTGTTCAACTTGAAGTGTAAATGAAAAGGATTAATTGTGAATGCATCAGAGAGATTCCCATTAGACTGAGTCATCATTCTCCTAAAGAGTGCTCTGATGTCCCTGTCTATTATGTCATCACTTGCACTTCACAAAAGCCCTTTCACACACACATATAGCAGCAGCATTTAAAGTTTAAACCACTATAATCTAAAACCATAAGACCAATAGCAATTGAAATAAAACTAGGTCATATTTGAAGCTTTAAGGACCCAGGTCGTTCTTCTCTGAGTGCCTCAAATAGAGTTTTATATCATGGAAAATAACACTCTCTGAGTATATTTATAGCCATCATAGGCTCGCGCGCGCGCCCACACATGACATTCACGGTAAAGAAAATGAAAGACAGAAGCTTAGGAGACCCAAAACACAGATTAAGCCTAAAGCTGATTCAATGAAGATGAGTACTGCAGCCATGGGAATTAGGGTTTCTGCGACCCCATTATATAGAGCCAGAGTACAAAAGTAATACGGGGTACACATTCATCGATGTTCCTATTCCTTAAAAGCCCAAATTTAAGGCCATTCACTTTAGCTAGTCCAATGCTAGTTTCACATGAGTAGCCCTACAAGGCAAAGCTGAGCTTGAAGCCCAACGTCCCAACCGTATGTATCTACGTTTGCTAACCGTATAGCTACGTATTAATTGAATATTAATAATTATTCAAGTAATTATTTTCAACTTGGGGATGTAGCTCAGATGGTAGAGCGCTCGCTTAGCATGCGAGAGGTACGGGGATCGATACCCCGCATCTCCATAAAAATTCCAATTTTTTTCCTTCCTCCCATGTTTAATTTCTTGGACGCTCTGTTATTCCACTTTGCTGTTCAGGCCTAAAACATAAAGGATTGTTGGACGTTGGAATGGGAGATTTGGGTTGTCACTGGCTAGTTATTCCAATATAGTTCAGATGTAGCCCAGTTTTTCTCACTAACCCCAACACACAAATCAAAAGCTGAATGGACTTAACTGTCCTTTGAGTTTCCAACTGTAACATCATAAAAAAAAAAAATTAATTGAGGATTTGTGGGGGTAAATAGGAATTGATTAATGAGAAATGATGGATTATGAGAATATTTGAAAGATTTTGAGGTATTTTTTAGGAATTTAAAGGCCTAGTTTCTCCCTTATTTTGAAGATAATAATTTTGGGGAAATTATTTTTAGACTCTAAAGAGGATATTATAGGAGGAAATAAATAAAGGATATTGTGGAAAAATTTTGAGAGTGAAAAGAAAATTTTTTGTTCAAAAAGAAATATCTTATTTGAGAATTTTTGGACCTAGTAGTGTATTTTCCTCTCTTCTTATTCTCAATTTCCTTCTGCCGACACTCCCTCCCTCGCGTCAATAATTTCTTTCCTTCCTTCCTCCCTCCCTTGTGACTCTTACTTTTTCTTTTATTATTATTTTATTATTCCCCAACCAATCACACTCAACTAATATTTATATATTATATTATTATTATTATTTATATATACACACGCACTCTGCGTGCCTGTTTGGATGCACTTAAAAAAGTGCTTTTTCTAACCAAACCTAGGTTTCAGATTAAATTAGCCAAACACTCACAAAAACCAGAAAAACTATTTTGAAACAAAACCTTGGTTTTGACCCCCCAAAACCTTGGTTTCAGATAAGCTATTTTTTCTTCCTTTTTCTCGAGTCTGCAGATCATTAATTGCACTGATAATTTTTCCACCCACTTTTACCCTTTGTTTTCTCTCTTTCTTTCTCGGGTTTGCAGATCATTACGTGTAAGGGTGTATTGATAATATATTTTAATATAAAATGTCTAAAAAACATGTGCCAAATTATTTTTAAATTTTATTATTTATTACATAATTTGATCATTTAAATATTTGAAATAAAATTTTCCCTTTGAATGCAAATACCACATTAGCTATGTCCTTTTTGGTAATTTGTACATTAAAAAGCTATTATGGTAACAACTATCCAAACACTCTCATTTTATCAAAAGCTATTTTTTTTAGAAAAGCTATTCTGCCAAAAGCTATTCTCAAAAAGCTATTTTTCAGCTTTTTTTTCAAAAGCTATTCTCGAAAAGCCAATCCAAACAGGCCCTGCTTCTTCTTTCCTTTCTTTTCTTTCTTTCTTTCTTTCTTTATCTCTCTCGTCTCTCTCTTTCTTGCTCTCTCTTTCCACCACCAATATTCCTATCATTAGACTTATCGGAGCTCGTTGATATAGGAATAGTAAGTTTTTCGGCCAACTAAGCACATTTTCGGAACCCGTAAGTCTCCTCTACATTTTTATGTCATTAGTTTTTCGATTAGCTATACTTGAAAAATTAGGCCTTATCTAAGTTGGTATTTCTGGGAGACCTAAGCTTAATAAACTGAAGCTTGGACCTTGATTATAAGTTCTTCTAAATAGATTTTTCACTGTTGAAGGTTTTTCCTAATTACTGGGAATTTTTGGGATTTTTGGATATATTGAAAATTAGGGCTCTTGATGATCTGAGGTGTTTATAGTTAAATTGATAATTTTTAGATGTTTATTAAGGTTTGGAAAATTTTGTTTAGGCTTGAATTTTATGAATGGGTATTTGTGATGAATTATGGGGATTATTGGATGTTAAGGTTTAAAATAAATGGGTATTGGAAAGATTAATATTGTGGATATATGTATAAATGAAGTAGAGATGAATTTTTAGAGATAGAGAGGGAGAATAAATGTTGAATAAAAATTTAAAATAAGTGAGGGCAAAGAAAGGGTAGTTAGTAATTTAATTTCCAACATGTGAAATTGTTGGATAAATAATTAATCGTGGTAGTATGTATGATTGTGTAGTGCTTGAATTGCACTGAGTTAGTACGGGGGAGCTGCACTATTGTGAGATTGGTGCCAGGTATCAGGTAACCGCTTTCTGCTTGTTTATGTGTGTGTGTAGTGTTAATAAGTAGTTTGAAATATTATTATTTGATAATTATGATGGGATATGGAAATGAGATCTTGAATAATATTATTCTCATAATACAATGTCCTGTGGAGTATTATTTTGAAATGACATAAATTTGTGATCTGAAATATTTGGAACTGAAATATATGTGATTTTGGAAACTATTTCATATATATATGTATATCATGAAAATACTGTAAGGCCTGGTGCCTGATTGTGGTGTTGCATATCTATGTGTTGTTTGTGAGAAATTATTTATGTATGTGACACCGGTGAATTGCAAATTGTGCCATCACGTGATGAGGTACCATGTTGCGCCACAGGGACTAATTGATATATTATGGGAAATAAATGAGAAAAACACGTAAGAGGGGAGATCACCCCTCACGGATTCAGAAAGGACGGAGATCCTTCTAATCCGTGGTGCGGTTCAGGGGGGGTAGAAAGTCCCTCGTGAATTGTACCGTGGTGGTCAGGGGCGGGTGGAAGGTCCCGACTGGTCCCACAGTCGTTTGGGTTATTTGTGATTATCAATGATATATATTATTCTTGAAGATGATTTGGGATGGATTATTCTGCACTTATAAACCGTGAAAAGATATTTGGGACCAAGATATGCATTATATGTGAATACCTGAGTGTAACACCTGGACTTTTACTACTATATTATAGCAATTTAATTGAATTATAACCACTTTTATGAATATTCGAGGCCCAAAAATACGGAAAATTTAAAACTTTTTCTTTTTTAAAATATTTATCCAACCTTCTGTCAGTTGGAATGGGCTTCCCGAACAACTCAGAATTTAAAACTTTTTTATAAAACCAAGTGGTGCATAAAACAATTAAACTACTTAGGTTCCCTTAGGATTTCCTCCCCTTGATGATAGTGTGTGGGGAGCGAAAACCCATTCATGGGTCTGTATCTACTGATGGGTTTCTACCTTTCCAATATTAAAACGCTGGGGTCACCTCAATTGATAACCCTTCTACCCGAATGCACAGTGTCATTAGGGTAATATATATACATTTACGTACGGTTAAGTATTAATTCTTTATATTCATTCTCACAGGTAGTTAAGTTCTAAAATAACTAACTACGATGGTACATAACTCAGCAGTCATTCTTACTTATTCATACACTACCTTTTTAAAGTATCTATTTCCTGTGCTCGCTATTATTAATTTAATAATTTACTTTTACAACATATACAAATAATCTTATTAAAATATTTACTACCTCTGGCTTATCAATTTTTAATCCTAATTTCTTCGTCTACTCTTCTCCCCAGCTAGCTTCTTTCAACCTGCTAAACTGAAAATGTTTGGGGAAGGGGGTGAGATTGGAAATCCCAATAGCAGTTTCTTTCATTAACTTATATTATCATGCTAGCATTGACATGTATTAATTTCATAAAACTGTACAAATGATGATAGTCTTATTCCTATTAATCTGTGTGCTAAAAGCACCTGCCAACCACTAATAACAATATATTCGTTATAGTGGAGGCTTTACCTGCAGGGTTTCTCGTTAAAGCACATAAGGCTAAAACGTAACTAATCTTGCAAAGGTGTAGCTAATCACCTAAGCCTGGAGTACTCCATCTGAGGAATAACAACTTACCAACTAAATGCAACAGTTATTACAAAATAATACATGCAATTTAATTGTTACTGAAATAAACTGCTACCTGAACTCCAAGCTTAGTTCTTATCTGCTCATTTCCTTTACGATGCCTTGAACATCCACTCCATTATTATTCCTATAATTACACATATATAATTACATAAATAATTATACTTATGTATGATCGTTTATCGTCTCTCTCGAAGTCCAACTTATTTAATACTACCCAAAACTTGTTTTCCAGGCAAATTATGTTTTGCTTATATTTATTTAGAATTATAATCGTTTGAGATACCTTAATAATTTACTTATATTAAATCTTCTTATTCTTAATGTTTGATCAATAATTTCTATAAAAATTATTCTTAAAAAGCCTTAGTCATTCACACACACAAGCATACACCGATACATATATATATATATTTCCTATTTATCATAAAATCTTCAAGAATAAATAAATTAATAATGTAAATCAAACCCTAGTAATTCAATTTATTAAAGAGTACTACAAATCAATCACCAATCACAATCAAAACCCAAATCATATTTCTTTCTCCTCTAAATCCTTATTTACCTTAACGCTTTCACCCATAGTCCACCTCCTAACACCTTAAGCTAAGCATATCTGATCTCCAATAAATATATTTATATATATATAATCCTCCTTAACATTTTTCGAACTTAGATTTTCATAGCATTGAATACATAACAGAGCATAGATCAATAAACCTTGAACCATTTTTAACTCCTAGTTCAATATTTAAAGTTCTATAAATTAAATACCCTATCAAGCTTCCCAAAATTCCAACCCTAACCATGACATTAATATTTCCTTAAATACTTCAAATCAAACTTCACTCAGTTTAACTATTTATTTTCCCCCATTCTTATTTACCTTAATATTATTTCCACCAATAATTAATTTCCTAAATCTCCACTTTAAACATTCCAACTCAATTTAATTCCCACAAAAACCCTATACACATCAACGCCATAACTTATTAAAACAACCTTATCAATCAATCCAACAAACAGATTTCTTTCCTACAAAACATAAGTCAATCCTTATTTCCTGAAATTCCATTTCAAATTAAGCTACACTTAAATCACCTCAACTCTTACTTCTTTTCGATTATCCCAATAAACATCAATCTAATCATTTTCAATTCCTTTCTTATTTAACTCCATGTTACAAATACTTATTTGTGACCACAATCCTAATCAATTCAAATTACTAATCATTCATAAACAACTTTAATATCTTTAATCACATTCCATAATCGATGAACCCAATAAAATTTCTATAAACCTTACAAGATTGATAAAATATCAACAACCAGTACCTAGGTGCTCTTTCTGCAACCTCAATAACAATGAAATTCCCTAAAGGGTATAATCAATTATTAAACACACTATCCTACCACCTAAAAGTCTATAACAATTTCCATAAATTACTTTAAGGCGGAACTTTATAAATCAACTACCTTTCCTTAATCCTAAAATTAAGGCTCCATAAATTCAAATCCTCAAGCTGACTATACCAATTAATTCACCTCTACTAATCCAAACCATCACACAACCTTAAATCAGATTTCCATCTATGAAAATCATTTTATATACTAATCCCCTATCTATCTTTCTAATATCATAAAAAAAAAGAGCCTTTACACAATATAAAGCAATCAAATACAAACATGGAAAGGAACTAAAACTTCCAATCATCTCAAAGTTTCAATTAGCATATTATATCAACAAATTCCCTCTTCCACTGTCATTTAAATCATCAGCTAGCACAACCAGAACAACCATATAAATCACAACAACTTCCTAGTTCATTTACACCTTAATTCCATTAAATTAATCATCACAAATTTCTTCCTCCTTTGACTGGAAACCCCACGGCAGAAAAATCCAGGAAAGAGAAAGAAAAATTGAACTTCTTCACTTCCAAATAGCAATCAACCATACAGAGTCAAAATCAATTCCATCATATTACAATAAATTTCTCCTCCCTTACTTCACCTACAACCCGTCAACCAACAAGCAGAAAACCATAGAAAAATTCCACAATTTCATATACTCCACCAAACCTTAACCCTTCACCATTAGCACTAATCTAATCCTTCCTAATCCAAAATCGGAAACGGAAATCCCAGAGAAATAACACCACATTTTCGACCAGAACAGAGCAAGATACGGGAGGGAGCAAAATTCAATCAAGTTAAGCAACAAATCAGTTTAACCCAATAAACACCAGAATCAGCGACCAGGAAGGAAAGGGAATTCGAACGGACATGAAGCAGAGCAAGAACTCGGCTGAACCATCAACAAGAAATAAGAGGAAAATTCAAAGAAAATCCCAAGTTTTAATAATCAACATACAAAGCAACAAATATGCTTAAATTCACTTCTATTAATGTTTAATCAAGCTTTAATTCGTTGAAATCCTCAGAAATTCTCAAAACCCCATCGGATGAACAGTACCCGAATCACCATTGAAAAGAAATCGAACCCAAAACAAGCTTCCTTCACCAAATTGCTTCAAGAATAGTCTTAATCGAGTCTTAAGCTTTGTTTCTATGAATTTAAAAGCTTCAAAAACCCCTAAAATCAGATTGATTCTTTCCCCCAAACTCACTCGATTCGGCCAGAAAAAGAAGGGAAACGGAGGAAGAAACTTACCCAAGGATGACCCCTAAAACTTTCTTCTTTTCGTTTTAATCCCTAGAATCAACTTTTTACTATTTTCAGTTTAGTCCCTTCCTGAAAATAATTTTCTAGAATAAATTCTTATATCATATTAGAGATTTTTCTTAGTCATAATTTCTTTAAGCCTTAAAATAAATTTTCTTGAAGTTCCTAGATTAAAATTTATCTTCTAATTATTTTTCTTTATTTTCTAAAGAAAATAATCCTTAAAATTATTAAAAATGTCTAAAACATCATTATTTCATTTTTAATGCTTTTTAATATTTTAATAATATTTTCTAAATCTTAATTAATTCCTTATTTTCTCTTTTCTAAAATTTGGGGTGTTACACTGAGCATGCTTGTTGAACTGATATATATGTATGTATTCCACTGGACACCTTGCTAGCACACACCGCACTTAGATGAGTAGTCAGTGGTTGCGTTTGAGGCTACCCCCGTTGATCTCACTTTTGCAGGTCCTAGGAGTGAAGTAGGAGGTCAAGGGAAGGATCCGTGAACTTCTCACTGATATAGTGAGTAAATTCTGGACTATCCAGACAAAATGATATTACCACATTTAGAATCATATTTTGTATGATGCTTCCGCTGAAACTTGTTTTTATTTTGGAGAAAATTATTGTATAAGTTCCATTATGATATGGTAGTTGGATACTATTCTAACTGTTGTTATTTTGAGACCGGTCCATCTTCGGCAACTTTGCTCGGTATTTATGAGAACCGTTAATGATTTCAGGTACCTTTGAGATGTATGGTATTTTAAGGATGATGTGTGGAGATTAATCATGGATAATGTAATTTTCTGTTATTGTACTGGGAAGAAAATTATATTGTGATGACGGAGATTGAAGTTGAGGTTTGAATTAAAAAGGTAATGTCTAAATATTATGGAAAGATCTTTTTCTAACTATGTTAGTTATTTTATTAAGTTAATTCCTTTTCCTAACATAGTTAGCTATATAAACGTTTTAATGTTTAATTGTGAGTGGTTAATAGTGGGATTAGGAAGTTAAAGTTACACCAACACCATTTACTAAATCAAAGTAAACACTGTAACAAGGTATTTATAGATTTCTTTCTCAAGAAAAAAAATGCAGTTTTATTTTTTTCATTTTTTTTTACAGAAAAAGGTTTATGTTGGGTATCAGGAGCTCACCCGGGTCATATGTGAAATGTTTTAGGGTTAAAAAAACACTTATAAAAATAATTATAGATTTTAAGTCAAAATGAGATATAAGCTGTTTAAAACAGTTTATTTCTGACTTATAAGTCACTTATAAGGTGGGGCCCCACAAATTCTGACTTATTTTTCACATCTAATCACATATAACCCAAATATAACAATCTGACTTATGAAAAATAGGTCATTTATAAGTCATTTTTTTCACAACTAATCCAAACATAGATCTTATTACATGTCTTACTTACTTTTCCAATAGTTGCAGAGTACAAACACACCCTTATGATCTATAAAGGAATACTATTTGCCAATTCGGCACATCACTTATCCAAAATATTCTCCTGATCCAGCATTCCAGCCATCTGTTGGCCAATGATTGGTTTAACATCTCACATTCAACCATGAGATTCCCTCTAAAAAATCCTCCTACTTGGCACAAGTGGCCCCACCGAATTCTGCCTCAGCCAACAACAACGAAGTAATAGATTTGCGGATAGAACACTCAGATAAAAGGATAAGCCCTCACTCATCCTCCACCGTCCGATCCTAAATATCGCCCCCATCAACGGTCCACCATGCACGAAGCACAACAACCACAAAAATGATGGTCATATGAAATACAAACTACAAAGCCACTTCTATCATCCCTGACATTTTCATCCACTCACCACTTACTTCCTCTGCTTCCCACCGGAAAACATAAAAAACCACCAATGGCCACCGTCACAACCCAGGCTTCCGCCGCCGTATTCCGGCCATCAAGATTCCTCACGGGATCTTCTGGTAAATTACAGAGGCAAGTCGGTTTCAGAACAGTGTCACATACTTCCTCTGTTTCTTCTTCTTCCTCCTCTTTCAAGGTTGAAGCCAAGAAAGGAGAATGGCTTCCCGGACTTCCCTCCCCAGCTTACCTCAATGGAAGGTATGGTGTGTGTTTATGTTTTTGATTGATTAAGTAAATTGAATAAACTATTTAAAAGTTTTTATATTTATTACATCCATGTATAATCTAATACGTGACATGGAATGCGTGTATTATAATTAAGTATCAACAAGGTCAAGTTGAACTTTTTTCTTTTCATTATTAATGAACTAAAATGAATTACTTGAAAGCATCCATATTCATCATTTTTTTTTCAACTAATTTAGGAAGACTAAGTTCATTTTTTTTTAGAAATTAAGGATACAAACCACTTTAAATAATTTTTAATTATCTTTTTTTCCTCAAATTTATTTTATTTTACTTACAAACTATCATATAATCTAACTAGAGGTAGCTGCATTTTAAGGTCTATTTTGTTTCCTTAATTAAAAAAAAATCAACTGGATCCAATGTTTATTTTGATTACTTAATCTTACCAAATAAAGTCAAATTATCTTGTAATCATGTCTATGAGTGAGTAGATTACTTGATCTCCTTGATCTAATAAAAAAGTCAACTGTTTTTTGTACTAACGAATTGGAGCATTAAGAGCAAGTAACTACACGCATTATCATTAACAAAGACTGAAACTTTTTTTGTGTTTGATGTGTTATATAGTCTTCCGGGTGACAATGGATTTGATCCATTGGGGCTAGCAGAGGACCCAGAGAACTTGAGGTGGTTTGTGCAAGCTGAATTGGTGAATGGGAGATGGGCTATGTTGGGAGTTGCAGGGATGCTTCTTCCAGAAGTGTTCACAAAGATTGGAATCCTGAATGTTCCAAAGTGGTACGATGCAGGGAAAGAAGAGTACTTTGCATCATCATCAACCTTGTTCGTGATTGAGTTCATTCTGTTCCATTACGTTGAGATCAGAAGATGGCAAGACATTAAGAACCCTGGAAGTGTCAACCAAGATCCCATCTTCAAGCAATATAGCTTACCCCCTAATGAGGTTGGATACCCAGGTGGTATCTTCAATCCTCTCAACTTTGCCCCCACACTTGAGGCCAAAGAGAAGGAACTTGCCAACGGTAAGAGTCCTACATCCACTAATTAGAGAAATGATTAGTGGTTTATAAGGTTGAAGATTGTGCTAACCTAGTTTGATTTTTTATGTGTGTGTGCAGGGAGATTGGCGATGTTGGCATTTTTGGGATTTATAGTCCAACACAATGTGGTGGGGAAAGGGCCATTTGACAACTTGTTGCAGCATCTTTCTGACCCATGGCACAACACAATTGTTCAAACTCTGAGGGGCAACTGAAAATATTGTTGTTGCCGTTGGGAATTAAAAAGTTTGTCATTAAGTAGTAGTATTTCTCTTGTGAAACAGGGTAAACGAATTTTGAGAGAGATTTGGGGCTTCCATTGTAAAGGATCTCAACTCAGATAACTATTATTTTCCCATGTACAGAGGAACTTGATATGCTTTTATCTTACCTGCCTATTTATGTCTTTTTGGCTTATCGCTTAATTTTTCGCTTAAACGAACTAGCCTGGCTATCCATGTAGTATACATGTAACTCAATATCAAATTTGCCAGCTTAAATTGCTTGATTTAAAAATAAAATTCAGTAAAAGTAATCCTGGCATTACAGAGCTCGCCTTTTAAGTTATTCGAAAATTGTGGATGACACACAACAAGTGAACTAGAAATATAGACAATGTTTTTTCTAATTTCTATTTTTTTTATATTAAATCATAGGCTAACCGAGGAGGACACAACACTTTATTAAACAACACGTGGTAAAAACCCATTTTTGAATAAAAAAACTGTTTGATTAAAGGTCCAATATTCCGAGAAGTAACAAGGAATTTGCTGTTTCTTTCTAAGCTCTCGCTGTGAGGTGATTGAAAGGTACATATCTGTCAGATGTTTATAACTAGTTACAAGAATATGAAGTTGAAGGCTGTGATGTCACCCAGAAAATAGCTCAAGGGGCTGTTTGGTTCAACTGAGGGGAGTGGAGGGGAGGTTCATTAAAGTTAGGGGAGGGGAGGGGAGAACCTTGTTTGGTTGGAGGCAGGGGAGGGGGAGGGGAGGAGGTGTTTGATTTCTTGTTTGGTTCAGAAAGAGAGGGAAGGGGGGCAAAATATAAGTTGACAATTATGTCCTTTACTTTTATAATCTTATTTTATGGTGTACCTTTGATGATTATTTATTATAAAATAAATATTTCTTTAACAAAATTAATGAATACTTTGCCTTTGATGATTATTTATTATAAAATAATTATTTGTTTAACAAAATTAATGAATGATTTACCTTGATGCAAAAGCATATTACTTCACCACCTATGATGCAACCCAAATTAATCTCCTCTCACCTTCATCCAGTGAAAATGGTTCTTCATCTGATGCTTTTGCTCATGAAGGCGTTGGTTGAAAGGATGCACGCTGTGATCTTTCTAGTTTCTAGTTTCTTGTGGTGTGTTTTTTATTCTTTATGTTTTAGGATCTCTTGGTTCTTGGTTTAGGCGTTCTTAGTTGGTTCATTGTCGGTTGAAAGTCTGCTTTTGTACTGGAATTATTATTGTTGTTTCTCACTTTATCAATGGACATGCATTTTCAGACAAAAAAAAAAAAAAACAATTCAATTTGTTCTTAATTCATTATTCTTTCCATAGTAGTAAAATTGGTACAAAAATATATCAAAACAACTCATATAACTAGTAAAAAACAGTTTATACAAAAAGTCCAAAAATCTAAAAATTACTTACTAACATCCAAAATATAAATCATTTCATAGTGGTAATCCAAAATATCAAAACATCACATAGTTTCATAGTCTATATGTGATTCAATTTCGCATCATCATAAGTGTTCCATAATAGTGTTCATCTACCATCAAACATCTAAAATATTAACCATTTCAATTTGGTGATCCCAAACCATCTACCTCTTTTGATCAAAAAAAAAAAAAACCATCTACCTCTAAAACATCCAAAGTAATAAATACCACATAGTAACAAAAGTTTTTAATTATCAAAAGTCTACAACATCATCCACATGATCCACATGGCCAACCAACTAAATAGATCCAAAGTCTTTCATTATTTCATCAGGAAATCTGCACGAGCTTGAGGCACTCCCTTGAGAAGGCAACGATTTTAGATGGGTTGTAAAGCATAGTTTGCTGTGCGCAGCTGGTGGTGAAATTGAAGGTGCATATAGATGAGCCGGACAAGTGTACTTCAACTATTGGATAAGTTCCTAACCAGAGTTCCAAAATCTCATAAAGAATTACCCTTCAATTATAAGATTTAAAATACTTCATATAAAAAATCAAAAGATTTATTAGCATACTGTGATGAAGATTGCCAAACAGCAATCTGAAACATTGGCAGTGTAAAACAAATGGCCTTCTACAAGTGAACTCCAACATCATTCTAACCTCCCCATATAAAGATGATAATGTACTACAAAGCAACTTCATTGTCACTACCAAAACATAATAATGCTCCTCCCCTACCATTAAACCATCAACAAAACATATTATTGAATTCCCAGCTTCTGCGGTGAGGAGTAAACTGCTTCATATATTTAAGCTTATATATTTAAGTTTCGAGAGAAATAGCACACAATGAACAAACTTTGCAATGCACACAATGAACAAGCTTTCAGTGTATGGACAGAAAAGTCAAGCAAGGGAGGATGAGCAGCTGACAAGAAGAAGCACACAATGAACAAGCTTTCAGACATCATAGAGAAGAACTGGAAAGGTGATGAAGTTACAGAAGATGACCATTCATCTTGAAACATAGATCTTATTTAACAATAAGAACAATATAAGGAATTGGGAAATTAAAGCAAAATGAGATGATGACGACTATCCAAAGGTTGACAGAGTTTTACGCCAGAGTGAATGATCAATTATATTACTTCAAAACTCCAGGATCTATCCAAAAAACTCAAGGATAACCATAGACAAATTAGAAGAAATGCACAGAATATACCCATTAAAAAGGAATTTCAAGGAAAACACAAATCCAAAGCACAAGGTAAAGATAAGGAGGAACTCAATAATTAAAACCAATGTTGCAGATCTCACACGTAAGGCAGAGAAAGACAATTCCAAATTTTTTTTTTTAAAAAAAAACAAGAAACAATAGGTTTCAAGAGTGAGCGAGTAACCACAACCCAAACATTAGATTTCACCTGAAAAACGGGACTGTGGAACGAGCGGTGGTGGGAACGAGAGGCGACGCGGACGAACGACTGACGATCGACGACGGCGGACGAATGGCAGACGAACGGCGGACAAGAGTGAAGATGAGTGGCTGAACTAGAGGCAGCACGATGGATAAAGGGTTTTGAATCATGGGTAGCATTGGAATATTGATAATATGACATGGGCAATTTAGTCAGAATGAGAACTAAATTTTCTCTTCCTTCCAAAAAAACCCCAATTTTGGGGGAGAGGAGGGAGAGTAAAGGGCAAGAAAAGGACAAAAAATCTTCCCTCCCCTTCCCTCCATTTTTTCTAGACAAACAAAGTTTTCTCCCCTTTATCCCTCCCCTCCCCACACCTCCCCTCCAAAACCCCCAACCAAACAGACCCTAAAAGTCATCCGTGGAACAAAAAATTCCTGACTTTTCAAACTATACAAGTCAGTTAGAAATAGTTGACTTAGTAACTTGTACGAGGTGTGTAGCAATTGAGTAATTGACGGTGTTGCTGTAATAACTGAATTACTGGATTTGGGAGGTTAATGCTGTCACATAAATAAGGCGTATTAGAATGTGGCAAGATATTCCCGTGGATTTGTGTATATATTGATGTACTCAAATTAATTTTGAGCCATAGAATTCATATGAATGAAGGCACCTCATGAGTGTGTTAATTATATATTCTAATAATAAGAACACAAATAGAAAAAGTTAAACTCTAACCAGTCCACATACATAAATTTGCTTCTCTTGATGCTCAAAGAATCCTTCATCATAATGTTTTTGTAAACCCCGTAAGCTTATTTAATGCTTATTGAAAATCGATTAATTCAGACTTGAGGGGTAGGAGTGTTGTACATTTAAAGGTAGGGTTGTCCACTCTCTCAACGAGAGCGCTTTCCAAGATTCGATATACATTTACATCCTTATGGGGAGTGAACCTACTAACCAGTTCAACCAACTGCTAGTTAGTTTATCTCAATATTCTGCTGCCAAACTACTTGAAACAAACGCACTTTTGGCCACTAGACAACCCCTCAAGACATGCACTGCTACATTTTCCTTATCAGCTGCCATACATTTCCATACCCACAAACTCGGCCACTTTGATCTCTTTCATATATCTCATTCACACTTTCAACACATTTTGCCGCAATATTCGGCCATGGTTTACCCAATTGCTACCACACATTCCCTCCTCCCAATTTCTTCCACATATTCTCTCCTCCCGTACTAGCTTCTCAGATTTTGCTATCAGTTCCCAACTTAACTTTGCATGTCCTTAGCCTTACTTGTATGCCATTTTCCCAGTTTTTTTTTTGAGAATTTTAATATAGGACCGCGGTAGTCAATTAATTAAAAAGTAAGACTAAAAGATTCTGAAATATCACTTCAGATTCAGGGTCCTTAAGTGAAATTAAATTGATGTGGAAAAACCAAAAAGGTCCCACCCCAATATGGCCTCTTTGATACTCTCTCTCCTCTCACACAGACCCCACTCATTTTCATACGAATAAGGAAAAGCCCATATAAATAAGAAAAGCTCATATGAACAAGTCAATAAAAAACCAAATATTCCTCTCACCCCTTCTCTCCTCTGACACCCTCTCTCCTCTGACACATTCTCTCTCTCTCTCTCACATACACACACAAACCCTACTCATTTTCACACGAACAAGGAAAATCTCATATGAACAAGAAAAACCTCATATGAACAAACCTCAATAAAAAACAAAATATTCCTCTCACCCCCCTCTCCTCTGACACACTCCCTCTCTGACACGCTCCTCTCTCTCACACACACACAGACCCCACTTATTTTCACACGAACAAGGAAAAGCTCATATGAACAAAGAAAAACTCATATGAATAAGCCTCAATGAAAAAACAAAATATTCCCCTCACCCCCTCTCCTCTTACACTCTCTCTTCTCACACGCTCTTTTCTCTCTCTTTCTCTAGCTATCTCTCCCCCCACACAGACCCTACTCATTTTCACACGAACAAGAAAAATCTCATATGAACAAACCTCAATAAAAAATAAAATATTTCTCTTACCCCCTCTCTCTTCTGACACACTCTCTCTGGCACGTGGGGTCAATATTATATTTTCTTCTCTCAATTTAATTTCAGTTTGCCCCCACAAGACTCAAGTACTATTTCAAAATCTTTTGGTCCTATTTTAAAATTAATTAACTACCGCGGTCCTATATTAAAATTCTCCCTCTTTTTTTTCCGACCAAGGGATGTATCTTCCTCTTATCCATCTCAACCCCGCGTGAATTCCCTGTGTAACCTCTCCTCTCCATTCCTTGGCACACTCCTTAAGAATGTTCTTAATAAAGTAATTTTGGTCATTTTTAAAAAATGTTTTGATAGTTTTAATGAGTATTAGATTTTTTTTCCCATAAATGCCAATATTTAATAAGGACAGTGAGAAAAAAAAAGAATATGATATTGGAGTTTATAATGGTTTATTAGGGTAATATTAAAAATTATTTTAATTTTATGACAAAATTTGTAGTTTTAATTGTTTTTATTAGTACATGTGCATTAGATGGAACATCTTAGTGCTTGCCTTTTTTTTTTTTTTTGAACTGATCTGACCTAAGATCAGTTAAAAAAAATATAGGTTTGGACCCAAATCTAGATTTTAAAAATAGATGATACAAACACTCATTTTTTCCAAAATAACTTTTAACTGTTAAGACCTAGGTTTTGGTTAAAACTTTTTCCAAATAGCTTGTTAAACTTTTTCAAAATAGCTTATTTGCCAGAAAAGCTATGTTTTGGACAGAAAACCTAGACTTTACCAAAAGCTATTTTTTCTATAATCTCAGAAGCTATTATTCAGAATTTATTATTTAGATGGACCTTTTCAGCTTTTTTCTTACAAACTATTTTCCCTAAGCTAATCCAAACAAGCCTTTATAATAAAAAGCAGAGTAAGTTAAGACCAAAAGTTTAATTACCATAATCAGTTTTTTTTTTAAAAAAAATCAATAAATAAAATAAACGATAATTAATTAATTAATCACAATGCGATAATTCCACTTAAATTTTCCTATATGAAAGAATTTTTTTTCCGTTATGGGTCTATTATTGTTTTTATAAGGATTACGAGTCTATTATTGACCTGTGTTAAAATAAAATAAAAATCACACGGAGTCAGATAAAATGTGGAAAGTACTAGAAGAATAAAAATTTACACACAATTTGAAAGAAATCATTAAAAAATGATACAACTTCCTACTCTCCTACTTTAGAATAGATAAAGTGTCTAACTCTAAACTCTACAAACCCCTGCAGGCTGCAGGAATGCATCTAGCTCTATGTTTCTCACAAAAAAATAAAAAATAAATACAAAATTGTTTTCAGCAGCAGCGAATCCTTTGGAAAAGAATAGCAAATCAATTACACGTGGTTTGCGTCAATTTTCATATCTAACAATGCTACATGTAAAGGTGCACCTAGAAAATTGCACCACTGTAAGAATATAAAAGATTAATTTACAAAGGAGAACTTGTTAGTTGAAACAAAAACACTAGTCCATGCTGTCTACGAATGTTGAAGACTGAATGATCCTTAAAAGCTCCCTCAAATTAGCCAAAACATGACTTGGTCCCAAACTCCTAGCACCAATGGAATTCAACAGCTGCTCTAAATCCTATAAATCAGAAAATGCGAGGAAGGAGCAACAAATCAACTTTAATTGGAATATGTACCACGAACAGCACAGAATACACACATAAATTCAAGCACGCTCAAGAAAGCAACCATATTACCGAGAAGGGCCAACTGTTAAGACAGTCCAGCAAAATATCTTAATATATATATATACATACACACACAACACAAAAAAGCGTGGGCCACTAGGTTATCAAACATCAGACAATCATGACGCAAGACCAAAAGATACAGTTGACACAATTACTTGATTACTAAAGAAAAATTTTCTTTTCCTTTTTTAAGAGATGTATACCTTGTTTAACAAGAATACAGCATAAGCTGCTCTTGTTGTATCTTGACCTTCTAGAAAAAGAGGGAATGACATGTGCTTGGTGTTTGCACTAGGCATTGTACTTGACGAAGAATCTTCATACGCTAGATCCTTTGAAGGTGCATTGTCAATGATATATGAATGAGAGCCGCCCAATCGTACAGGATATCGCAAGGGAACATGCAAGTAAGATGCTATAAGAGATACGGCCTGGCAAAAAGTTAGTCTGTTAAAGTATGTTTCAACAGTTAATAGGTCAACACCCATATAAATGTAGCAAAATTGGGGGGAAAAAAACTATTGTATTTGGAGGCACTGAAATTTAATACCATAACTGCAATGAGAAAAAGAAATGACAATGAATTGATTTAGGCATATGCATACATAAAAATAAATGTTTGGATAATACTATCCCATCACGCAGGTGTGGATTATTAACAATCATATACTAGAAAAGGAAGAATCAAAAGATGATTCTGGGGCATCACAACTTACGTGCGCAACATATCCTAGGGCAGTTGCAGACTTCTGGATTTCCTTTTTATCAGTAAAAAAGCTCATCTTCTTAAAAGACAACAAAGTCAAATGCAGACCCAGAATTGTTATGGATCCTTGATTAACAGGTTTACGTTCATCAGAAATACCTGGGTAAAGAAATAATGTCCATGTCAACAATTAGTTTCAAAACATTTATCCAACTAGACATGATGAGTTGATGACTTGACAACCAACTTGATGTGCTTAGTCCAAATAGGTACAAAGCATTCAGTTCACTCAAAATTTATCAAGAACTCCAGTTCAAATTTAAAAGAAAACAAAATATATTAGCATAAAACAATGTCATGCAACATGAATATCAGTGATATGTACTGATAACATTAATTATAAACCGGATGAATATTACAGGAATTTCGGGCAATTGTCAGTTACCTCGTCATAATCAAAAATTCAAATAAAGGAAGGCCGAGAAACAAGACATCATTTCACTTTATTCATGCCAATATCAAGCAGAAATGACGCAATACATAAGCTTAAACAAATGAAAGATTGTCCCTTATGCAATGAAAGGGGGTACAAGAAAAAACTAATGTAAAACATCAATCATTAATTACGCAGATAAATTGAAGTTTCTTTCATTCAGCTACCAAAGACAAATTACAACTTAGGAGTTAGGACAGCCATAAATCATCAATTGGCATGACACAACACCTATGCAGCAGATGACAAAAAGAAAAAGGTGCATTGGGTGGATCACATACAGAATGAAAGATAAAATTTTCAAAGCCTCAACTATTTTAAAGAAGTATAAAAGCTGTGCTCTCTCACAGAAAAAAACAAATGGTAAGGGAACCATCCAGCATTCAATTTCATAGTTTATTCTGAAACCCAAATTCATTTGAACTTAGTATAAAGTATAAAATCATTTCTTTACCATCCACATAGGATCGTTTGCATAAATAGAACAAGAAGATTTATTCAATTAACTCTTACCTGCTAGGCTGTCAGCAGGATATGCTTCAAGTTCTTGCTCGTGAGCAGGTTCAACCGAGATCTTTACGGGATACAGCATTGATATTTGGGATGCCATATATTGTTGCCTCAGTCTTAACATCCTTATCGAATTTCTAAGCTGAACAAACCCTTTTTCTTCATACAGTAACCTGTTTGATTCCTACATTAACAGTATAATCAGCTTTTCAGTTATATATGAAGCCATGACTGTACACAGAAAAAGGTGATGCTCTTCAACTAAAGAAAGAAATTGTGAGGACATTTTTCAATCAAAGACCACTAGATAATAGAATAAATGTAAGATCACCTGAAGTCTTCTTCTAGATACAGAAAGAGCTGTCCCTGCCACCAATAGTGATTCAACTTCAACACCTAGCTGCTCTTTCTTCTTGGTGGCATCCTCCTTTGCAATCCTAGAACGCGTTGACACTTTCTCCACCATTGCTTTCCTTAATTCAAGTTTCTGTCGCATCTCCTCAAGTTCATTCAACCTACTCAAAGACTCAGACTTGACCTGCTCATGAAATTACCGCCCGCTAATATGCGGGCTCATTGATTACGGCCACATTTATTTAGAATGAAAAAACAAACTAGATAAAACAATCCAGCACCCATACATTAGATTCTTTGAGCCAGTATTGTCTCGACAGAAACCCGTGAATAGGATCCAAAAGAAAAGGGCAGAATGAAAAGGAAAACAGGGCAAAAGTTTGACAATGCAGGATGTAGATAACAAAATACAAGGTCACTCCACATTTACCAATCAACCAGATGAAAAACATGAAAAACCTGTCATTTTCCAAGATGAAGTTAGACAGACATGTAATTTTCCTTTTGGCAAGTATGCTCCTAATTCGTGAAAAATTAAGTCAAATTTAACTCAACCAAAATGTACAAATTTGCGAGTTTATCCACACGAATTTCCTATTGTCATTGCATTGTCCATTAAAGATTCTACCATAATTCAATTTCACAGCTAAAACCACAATTAAGAAACCCTTCGACTCATTTCACTTTCTCCCCGGCACCTAAGACTTCTCATAAAATAACCCATCAACAAGAAATGATCGAAGCAGGCCAAAACCCTACCTGAATAAAGTGCTGGAGCTGTTGTTGGAGACTTCGCTTCTTCTCCTTGGCTTCATTAAGCGCAGAAGAAAGACTGACCAATCTCGCAAGATCATGCTCGAAGTCCTCCCATTCAATGATCTTGGCATTATCTCGATCGGTGCCAGAGGAAAGGTTTCGATTTTGTTCCATCAAAAGCACGAGAAGGAAGAAAAACGCGGGAATCCAAGGAGAGGGAAGGGATGGATCTCATGGTTAATCAACTCATCGACCCAGCAAGGGTAGCATCCTAATTTTGTTGGGGGAAGCCGGAAGAGATTTACAGGACACGATGTGGAGAAGACGAAGCAAAAGAGTCGACTCAGAATTGGATCATCATGCGGTTCAACGGTTCGTATCGGCCGAAACAATTTGTATATAGGGGTACCTTTTTATTTTTATTTTTTTCTCCGTCAGAAACAAGGCACGTGTTCCATGGTCCATATATAGATATTTTAAATAGAATTTTTATCTCATAAAAAAATTTAAAAGATTGTGTCAAAGAAAAATCGAGTTGTCGTTTTATTGCTTTTGGCATGGAAGAAGTGCTCTTTCTCTCTCCCCACTGAGGAGGTTCTATTGAGATAAAATTACATCATTTAATTTGAAAAATTATAAGCCCTTTTGGAACAAATTTTCCAAAATTAATGTCTTGCATTTGAGAGGCAGTTTTAAGTTGCCCTCAGAGTTTTTAAAATGAAATCACACAATTTTATCTCAATGAAAAGTAACTTTAACGAAGAAGTCCTAAGTTGACCGAAGAAAAACAAGTTACAATGTATACGAGTAGGGACGAATATGGTGTATATCCACCTACCCACCTGAATGCAAGTAAAAATTGTTCAGCCCAACTCAAAAAAAAAGTAGGTCAAAATTTTTTGAATAGTATCAAATTGGACCAATTATTGAGCATGCTTAGACATCATATTGGGGGTGTTGTTTTGCCCATTTAGCCATGCTCAAAAGGTTCTATAACATTTTATTTAAAATATAAATGACTTATTATGTATTGTTTTATATAAAATACATATTATTTTATTTAAAATATAAATATAATATTTAAAGATTTGATCTAATGTATGCATAAATGTATATCTATATAATTATGAAATATTTCAAGGTGTGGAAATGTAGAATATTTTTGAAGCTTTATACTATGTATTGGTTGTAATTGTAGTTTTTTCATATATTATGAATAGAGAAGCACAAATTGACTATGAAAGTGTCCACCTTACCCACTTTAATCAATCCTAAAATAATTAGGGTTTCTACTGGACATATCAAACATAAGGCACGCACCACAATACTGCTTGTTCATTCTTCAAACTAGGTATTAAGTAGGGTCTCGCCTTGTCCAACTTTAACCCATGCCCACCCTAAACACTACCAGAGAGGTATTTCCATTTCAATTTATGTAGCTTTATCTTTTTGGATAAATTTTTTTATACTTTAGTTTTTTAAAATTCAATCTTAAACATTGACAGGCTGAATTTTAATTGTTAAAAATATTAGTTCTTAATATTTAAGAAATGGCTAAAGTTATCATGATTTTATTTTTTAAATATAAATGTTAGGGTTTATGATTTAGAAAACATTTGAAAATAAAAATAAAAATTCAGTTATAGTAAGTTAAAGTTTATTATAAGAATTGAGTTTTAGTTGAGATTAAATGATTGTTTTGTCTTATTTTTCATTTCAAGATGTAAAATACATTTCTCATTAAAAAAAAAAAATCTCGTCTCCTTCTCCATTTTTCATTTAATTTTATTCGTTGAACCAAAAGCATATTCCCAAGAAAAAACTAATAGCTCCCTAAAAGAAAATTTATGAACTAAGATAAAAAGAAGGTAACCTGGTGTATGAAGCTCCCAACCATTAGATGGAGTCTAGGGATGAATAGTTGTGTATATCTTTAGATCCGAAGAAAGGAACATTGATTTCAAGATTTGAACTTGTGACCATTATATCTATTCACAAATTAAAATATCAACAGGATAATTTTCCCTTTATCAGCAAGAATTGTTTAATAGTGTATTAGTGTTTGATGATTTTACCCTTTATTTTATTAATATCTATAATTTAAATTAAGATTTGAAAAAAAAAACTTAAAACATACTAAATACTATTGGCATGAAAATATGCTGGCTAACTTTAAATTCACATATTCAAGGGTTGAACTTCATTAATAGGATAATCTTATGATATTTAAAGGGCCTACTCTTTTAAACACTAGGCCTCAGTCCGGGCCAACCTTATCGTCGTTTGACAGTGTGACAAAATAAACATTGGATATATCAAAGTTGATTGTGCCGCCTGCCGCGTTATTATTGGACTGAAGCTGCAGGAAAGAAGTTTTTTTTGGATGAAATTCGATAAGAACTGCAGAGCCTCGAAACTCAAGCTTTTTTCCCCTGTTGCCCTCTCACTATCGGGATATATATGTATTGTTTGAGCTTTGATGCACACTTTTTCCCTTAATAAGAGAGGCATAACATGTCTTGAAATGCTAAGTTCAAAAGAAAACATAGTTTCTTTTCATACGTAAATATAAATAGCAATTCAATCATCATCATCCTAACGCCTTCAAACTATACAAACTAACACTTAAAAGGTAGGGACTAGCATCCTTTGCTTCTCCGAATGGCCACAATATATACTTAATCTAACTCTACTGCCCATGAAAGATAGTCATGGTCTCTCTCTATTTGCTAATTTGGATGTTTTGAAATCACCTCAAGTGGATTAAAGGGTGAGATAAACACAAACAAAAGAAAGAAAGGATATAGGCCATAATAAGAATAACCCATAAACTTACTACTATGTCTCTCACCAATTGCTAATTTATGTGTTCTCATGAAAGTAAACGGATCTAGACAATGCTGCTGGGTTGGCTCTTAACACTGAACATGTTTCAACTCTGTGATGTTTCTGATTCTTCCCATCTTTACTCGATTGAAACGCCTCAAACATGCTTCCACCCTTCAATGATTCCTTCTTTATTCCTAATGTTTTCCATATTGAACTCTTAGCAGCCTCACTTGGGTCATCAATCCTCAAAGTTTTAGGCACCAAAACAGAGCCATTCCTCTGTTTCCACACTTCTTCTCTCTGAACATACCCCGTCTCAACCATGTCTCCATCCCTCGCATGCTTTCCCAACATCGGAGAATTTAAGGTTGGAGATGACATTTTAGTGGAAAACACAGGAATATTCGAACTCCATGGGATTTGAAGGGTGTTTTTCTTGATTTCTTCCATGGAAGATGTGTTTCGGGTACTTTTAGGAACAATTTTGTTCTCTGGAAGATTCAGGAAAGAACGCATGGGTGAATCTGATCCAAAGCTGAGAACTTTACCATGAGTTCCGTTATTGGGAGCACTGATTCTGGCTACTCGAAGAGCTTCATTAATGGTGATGTATGGATAATGAGAGGAGTGATTTTTGGTCTTTCGTCGTCCTGCCCCTACTGGAACGTTCCTCATGGTGCCACCTTCTGTCCAGTATCGTTGACAGGATTTGCAGAAATGGCGAGGCTGATTGATGTTGTAGTTATTGTAGTAACAGAACTTTGTGTTCTTGCTGTCGCATCTAGGACATGGAATCACTTGATCTGGCTTCTTCCGGATTTTCTCCTCCGAGTTTGTTCCACCTTCATCCTTTGAAGAGTTTTCAGTTTCTCCTGTCTCTTTCTCTTCAGGGCTCTCTGTGAATTTTTCAATTTGAGATTCCTGCAAATTTCAGGAATAATCAGTTTTTGTCGGACAGATTATTCGGTTGATTATTATCAATTGAGCTGTTTTCACTTTCAGTATGTTATACTATATCTCACTTTCAGAAGTTCTAATGCCAAAATCTGCAATCTTCATAACTCTGTTCTTTTCAGGTCCAGATGCTAAAAATGACAAACATCACCAGAAAAATAAACAAGTATTCACGTTGGAACATGTTAATATTGTATATCTGAAAGACTTAGAAATGGTGTTTACTAAGTCGAAAAATTAAGAAAACACCAAGATTCAAGCAAACTCCACAGACAAAGAAAGATTTTCAAACAGGAATTTTTTTTTTTTTGGCACTAGGAGCTTACCTTATTACCATATCCAATCCAATAAAAGGAAAAGAGAAAAAACAAAGCCAACCCACGATTCGTTTTAAGCAGTTAAACAAATGGGTCATGTTTGAATATCTCTATATGTCACAAAAACACTGGTGATCTCTCGATCATTTTGGAACTCACACTACCAAGTAACTTGTACCTTGTCTGTTTCAACATCTTGTCGTTTTTTCTGTCCTCCTTTCTCAGCATCAATGGCAGGATCGTGGGCTTCACCCTGCAAAGGAATCTTCTTTCCAAAGAGCTTAATAGCAGGGTCTTTTGTTTCCGGCATTTTTTCTGGGCTTGTTATGAACGTGCAGGGTACTTTCTTATTCCTAATTCTAATTGTATCTTAAGTTTTTTTTGTGGGGTTTTGGGGGGGGGGGGGGGGGGGGGTTGGGGGTGTGAATTGGTTGGTTGAAGTTTCAAAGGTTTTGATCTGGATTGGCAATGGAGAAAGGAGGAATGTGATTTTGATCCGTTTTAAGCAGAGTTGGGCGCCACGTCAGCGGACGGGTTGAGTACAGGCCACAAGTTTTGTTGCCCTTTGTCGCATTTTCTTTAAGGTTAAAGGTTATATTTGTCCTGAAAATATGCACGGTGGATCACATCTGTTTGAAAGTATTTTTTGGTCTAATTTTGCCTCAGAAGTGTGCAAAGTGGATCATATTTACCCTTTACTATTAAAATATTAACGGTCAACGTCAACTATTTAACGGTCAACGTGAGTTTTTTAATGATAAAGGGCGAACATGATACACTTTACACACTTCCGGGGCAAAATTGGACAAAAAAAACTTCCGGGGCAAATATGATCTTTAACCTTTTCTTCAAAATCATGAAAGAAACAGTTTAAAAACAATATTTTTGGTTAAAATCAGGAATAATTAACCCCCAAATTCTAATAGTTTTAACTTATTTTAATCAATTTTTCGACAGTATTTTATAAGATTCTTGTAGTTTTTATTTATTTTTAATCACTTCCATATGATATACTCATCTGTTTCTATTTATAAGTCATTTTTAGCATATTTCATACAGACCAAGAAAAGCCTTAAAACTCATTAACTTTCCACTAAAATCCAATAAATTTATAACTTTACCCATATTAAATATTCACTATACCACATAAAAATAAAGTCAACACATAATAAATGAAGGGTAAACTTGTACATTCACACTAAATATTTAATGAGGTGACTTATATATATGACCAAATAAAACATTATCTTTCTGCCCTATAAATAGGACAAGAGGAGTAGCTTTTTTCATTAGGTTCCTTACTTTCAGATGATTGAGAATATTACAATGTTCTTATTATAAATCAAGAAAAATTATAAACATATGATAAAAAAAAACTACCCAGGTTGATTAAAAATCAGGTAAATTTACATTAAATCTGCGTACAACATATATTACCAACAAAATTTATATATTATTGTATTTCAATTGTTCACGAGAGAAGAAATGATTAAAATCAAAGAAAGCAATGTGAGGGATTTTGACTTGACTATCTAGAATATGGAGTATTGATTTTTCTTTGTTCCTTACAGAGTAATTGAGGGATAAATCTATATTCGTAATTGCGTTTAGTTATCAGGTTGCAAATAGGTTGTATCCCAATCCTAGAGCATCGAAGTGTTAGTGACCGAATGTAACATGGCAAGAGGTGATTGGCCAGAATGAAAGCAATATAAATGAAAAGGAAAGCAACAAGTGGAACCTATGACTTTTCTTAACCAACACACGAGGGTGGGGGCAATTTTGATTGTGATATTTGCAACTTGATCAAAAATGAAGCGAAAGTGCATTTAAGATGAAATGCAAGCCACAAAACAATTCACAACTTACAAATAATTAAAAGATTATGTAATTCTTTTTATATCATATATCATATTATTTGCTCATTAATAATTATTATTATAAAATTTGAAATTAAAAGAATATTTGCTCTTTTTCAATTCGACTTAGGGCTTTTTTTTCCGTGTTGAGGTTTAGAACATAAATTATTTTTACCTCTTTTAAGATATCTGTTTCTTGTAATTCAAATTTGTGTTATTTTGTAAGGTGAAGCTTTTATCACCTCAATCAATAACTTGTTCGTATAGTTTTTTACTCTTTTTATCCACATCCCTCTGTTCCTTTATTTTTATGAGAACATCCCTCTGTTTTTATTTGCTTTTCCAATACAAAGATCATTTTAGGTCACTATATGTGTTGCTACAATTATTTTTATTTGTTTATTTAACAAGATTTTAGTCTTATACTCCTTCCAATCCTAAATATAAGACCTATTTGAGGATGTAAGTTTGATCTCAAATATAAGACATCTTTATAATGTTTCTTAAATTTTTTTCCCAAATTATCTCTATGAATGTTTCTCAATAATAAACAAGTAAGAGGTGGAGGGTGTGTATAAATGTAGATAGTTAGGATGTATTTGTAATATAATGTGATTTTAACTAACTTATTGGCATCCTTAATCTAATCAAATTAAATAAATAGATCTTATATTTAAAACAGGTGGAGGAAAACTTCACTATACCCAAAATCTCACAGTTTACTACTCTACATGGTAGCATTAAATGATTCTTTGGGGGATAAAATAACAGCTGATTCAGAGAAAGACACGAATTTAAATGAAGACAACGACATCAACATGTGTTTCTCACCTTGATTCAAACAATCCGATGCTAACAAAAAAAACTAGGACATTAATTTAATTCTCCTTTGAAATAATGAACATTGTACTTGGATTCAAGTCTATATAGCAAAAATATAATGAAGATACCCAAATAAAATCAAAATTTACCTCAAAACATAAAAATGTATAAATAGACGGAACCAGTTTCCCTATTAGTCTTTTTTTAAAGGGAAAATGGCCATTTTTGGCCCAGAAGTCTCAACTTTGGAGCAGTTTTGGCTTGGAAGTTTTTTTGAACCAATTTTGACCCGGAAGTGTATAAAATGTAGCAAAATTGGTTTGTATTGCTAGGTTTTCTAGGTCTATATTGTTACATTTTATATATTTCCGGGTCAAAATTGGTCTAAAAAAACTTTAAAGCAAAAATTGCTCCAAAACTAAGACTTCCAGCTCAAAAATGACTCTTTTCCCTTTTTTAAAACAAGGAAATCGGTTTCATGAAAGAAAGAGCTATGTATTAAGGCATTACATAGGTCCTACTTTATCATACTAGAGCAAGGGCACCAATCCAATGCTTTGTCCATCTCCAATATAGTTGAGGTTTTTTTTTTTTTTTTTTTAATACCTTTAACATAGTTGAGGTTTAAACTTTAGTGGTTATATCAAAATTATTGAGATTAGAAGTAAAAGAATGAATCTTAACTAGTTGCACTAGTCCTACTCTGTTAAATTCTATGGATGTTGTCAAGCACATGATTCAATTTGTAAGGGGTTGTAACAGTATAACTAGAGGTTTCGAGTTTAAGTTCTGGGGTGCAATATTGTTAAATACTTGATGGTAAAGCTTTGCCGTCCCTGTGATTTAACCCAACTCGATCCAGATTTGCTTGGACCCTCGTTAAATCCTCCAAACTAAAATAAGGTATGTCTATGATATTGGATACTACACACACAAAAATTTCATGGAGGCAAACTAGGAAATAAATTACAAGACTTGTATAGCATGATCCAAATTTGGTGTGTCTATTAGAAGCTCCAAAGCAATTGAGAAGAAAAAAGATGTTACCTACCCAGCTAAATATTTTGGCTACCCTTGTTTCATTAATGATTCTTAACCACATATTTTGTTAATTTTTTCAACAAAGTATTAACTCCTTTCATTTTTATAATGTGACTTTTCATATTCTTTTTAAAGGTATCAAAGTATATATATATATTTATATATATGTATACATATAATAGGGACAACATTTAGCTCCATATATATATATACATATATTAAAATTTGATTGGAGAATTGATCTTATTATGAATATAAACAAATGAAACTAAGTTTTGTCCAATACACGTGTTAATTTTAAAATTCGTGTAGTTTTTCTGCATTTCACATCTAATAATGTAAACTAACTTTTAAATTATATCATTCAAACAAGTTTTAATTTATCAAACCAATCTTTTTATTAAAACATATATAAAAGGGAGAATTTCATTAAATGACTTCGGTAGCCAATCACATTAAAAGAAGGACCAAAAGATTATGACATACAAGTATCACTTAAGGATTGTAGGGGCAAACTAAAATTAAATAGGGAAGATAAAAGACCGTATTGATCCCATTTAATTTAAAAAAAAAAACAAACGACCCCTCACATGGCCTCTGACACTCTCCCTCCCTTCTTCACACACTCATCTCTCTCTCTCCCTCCCTCCCTCCCTCTCTCTCTCTCTCTCTCTCTCTCTCTCTCTCTCCCTCTTTCTCTCTCTCACATACACACACTCTACTGATGGTTATACGAAAAAGGGAAAAGCTTATATGAATAAGGGAAAAGCTTATATGAACAACACTAAATAATTATTAATTAATTTATATAATCGATTACTATTTCCAACTGTCCATCACTTCAGGAACAACTGTTGAGCGTTGAGCTTTTCCCTTGTTGATTGGTAATAGTAATTGATTATGTAAATTGATTGGTAATTATTAAGCATTGTTTATATGAGCTTTCCCCTTGTTCATATGAGCTTTTCCCTTATTCGTATAACCATTTCAATTGTTTGTGCCCTGCTATATATTTGTTTAATTGCACTTGTTAAAGATGTGGTGAAAAGTTCTTAAAACCATTATAGTTGTTCATGATGTGACAGATACTTGAAAATAGTAATTGGTTATGTAAATTGATTGGTAATTATTGAGTGTTGTTAATATGAGCTTTTTCCTTATTCATATGAGCATTTTCCTTGTTTATATGACCATTTTACTTGTTCGTGGTTTGCTATATGTTTGTTTAATCGCACTTGTTAAAGATGTGGTGGAAAGTTGTTAAAATGCCATTACAGTTGTTCATGATGTGATATTGTTAAAATGCCATTACAGTTTTTCATGATGTGATATACACTTGGAAATAGTAATTGGTTATGTAAATTGATTAATAATTATTGAGTGTTGTTCATATGAGCTTTCCACTTGTTCGTATGATCATTTCCCTTGTTCGTATGATCAGTTTTTCATGATGTGATAGACACTTGGAAATAGTAATTGGTTATATAAATTGATTAATAATTATTGAGTATTATTCATATGAGCTTTCCCCTTATTCGTATGATCATTTCCCTTGTTCGTATGATCATTTCACTTGTTCATATGACTATCAGTGGAGTGTGTGTGCGCGTTTTGAGAGAGAGAGAGAATTACATAATCATTCGAGTGTGTGTGTGAGAGAGAAAGATGAGTGTATATGCGTGAGGGAAGAAGAGTGTCAGAGGCCATGTGGGTCTTTTGTCTTCCCAATTTAATTTCAATTTGTCCCCACAATCCTTAAGTGAGACGTCAGAATTTTTTGATCCTTCTTTTAAATTAATTGGCTGCAAAGTTCCTTTAATGAAATTCTCCCTATATAAAGTTATAAATATAAATCACATTATATTCATACTTCATTTCGTAAAAATCAGTTCATATTAAAAGAAGTCACTTTAAGGGTTAAAGTGCAAATTGGCCAATTGGCTATTATCCAAGGTGCAGGTAATACAATTGATAATTAAAAATGGCAGTGAGACTAATGGACATTTAAACTAGGGTTGGATTGTCAAACACTTTTAAATCTCACTAAACAACTATTACTTTATTTTAAGCAGGTCCACAATTTGTTGTGTCACAAAAATAATGGCCTACATCTTGTACACCAATCAATTGGCTAAATTGTCCTTTGACCCTTTTTACAATTACTCCCAGTTGATATTTACAAATGTTAATCCAAAATAAACCCCTAAAATTTTGAAGTGACATTGAGAGATGCTTGGATCATATCTATGGAACTAATATAATGTATTTTTTTCAGACAACTATTATTATATTCATGGCAATAGATACTAAGAAATGGGGCTTTTGGGGGAACAAGAGTGAGGAGTCAAAGTGGATTTGCATACGTGTCGGACATATGAGAATCCTTTAGTCAGCAGCTCCCACTGAGTGCACACGTGTCCTGAAAAGTTACTCCCTTTTATACATAGTTTACTAAATGACTAAAAGTAAACGACTCAACACGTTGTTGGTTGGGAGAATTCAGAGTGGTTTTAGCACCACCCTTAATTTACTAATCTCCTCATTAAATTAAAAATCCTTACTCTAATCCCACTCATTGAGTTCATATTCATCAATTTATACATAGTTTATGTTGATTATAGTAATATACTTTTCTTGGTTTTGAATGTACCACTTATTCAATCTAACTTGATTAGGTGTTAGTTAAGTTATTTAGGGTAATTATCTTCATACATTCCTTCAATCTTTCTTTCTTTTTTATCTTATTATTGTTGACGGAGGATCAATAATAGTAATTTAAAAAAATTGATAACAATTAAAATATGACATGTATCTAAAACCAATGTCAAATCCCCAATATAGCATTATGCAATAATATTAATTCATAATTAGTCTTTTCCTCTACTTTAAGTTGGTTCCTCCTGATGCAGCAAGGAAGCAACACGTATGCATTGTGAGTCAGACCCCATATTTCACGTTAAGAATGTTGCCCCAAACTCTGATTATGACACTAGCTAGTCTTCATTAATTATTTTAAACTCCAAAGATTTATGGCATGGTGAAGGGAAAAGGAGGCAACTTTCACTACCCCATTATTAAATGGAGAGACCATCTTGCAGCCAAGTGTCAATTTGCGCCTTGTCGACAGTTAGAGATAACTTATAATTTTCCGCAGAGGTTCTTTGTAACTGGTCTTAAAAGCTGGGGATCATTCATTTCTTTACTTTTTTTTTTATTGAATCATTTTTTTACTTTTGGTCCATGTGTTTTATTTTACATGTAAAGTGCTTCACAAATCCTCAATGCCTCGGTAGCCATATTTAACGGCTCGTTGTTAGTTATAAAATTATTTATAGATTATAGATATGCATTATTTAGTTTTATCACCTAATAACTTACTCTCTCGCTTTTTAAATATAAGACATATTTGGAGAGGTGAGTTTGTTCCAAAATATAAGATCTCTTTATACTTTTTCCTCAAATTGTTTCTAAATTATCCCTATTAATGCTCCCCATTAATAAACAAGTAAGAGAGGAAGAGTGGGAATAAAGGTAGCTGGTTATAGTGTTTTAATAATTCATGTGATTTTAATTAATTTAACTAACAACCTTAATTTTATCAAATTAGATAAATATGTATTATATTTAAGAACGGAGAGAGTAATATGTTGTTTAAACCATTTTTCAAATGGAGGATCACTCTCAAGTTTTAAAAAAGAAAAATAACCACGGTCTCATATATAACTAGTAAGCAATATTTATTCCATTATCATTATTACATTAAAACTTATCATTGCAATTTGTATACTTATTATGAGGCTTTTTTGTGATTCTATTGTTCCTTAGTACTCCTATCTTATAGTATTTTCTCTTTTTAATAAGGTTAGGGGTATATTTTACCTACAGCAAAAGGTAATCTCTTTCAAGGTGTGTGAAGGAGGACAAAGAGCATAGTCCCTTTTAACTAGATTTGCTTCATCTGGTTTTAAGGTCACATGTATCCCTTCTGTTGATTGGACACTAAATGTTGAGGCCTTTTCTAGCATGAGTTCAAACATAAGATCGTTATATTGTCAGTGACTAGCCCTTCACGTGAGTCTTATCCTTTGCTGGCAAAATCAAATATTTGTTCTTTTCCTTTTTTGTTTGTACTGAAATTTTAGGAAATGAATCGGGCTCACACTAGATCCAAAAAAGGGAAACTAGTTGATGATCAACTGGGGCCTTTCCTTACCGGTGTATGGAAGCATGATAAACATGTCTTTTTTTTTTTTTCCAGCCCAATATGAAGGAATCTTCCAGCTTCACTAAACTGAGTCATTATTGGGCAGAAAGAAAGAAGAACACGGATCGTGTTGTGTTATGGGCCTAACAATTAATGTGTGGATGAAGCCCATGCAATTCAACAGCAACTGCCCCCCTCTAGGTCCACCAAAACGGCACAGTGTTTTGGTCTATTCATCCAATTTTGTGCGTGAAGTTGTGTCCTTTGGTTATTTAACATATCAATAATTAAAGAAGAAAAAGGGATTAAAAACATCATTATACATAAATTTATATGTCCTATTTATTATATATATAAATTTACAGTTGAATGATAGAATTTCAAAAATAATACACGTAATCACATGTGGTTGAAGAATGTGACAAAATTAATATAAGGAATTTGACTTAAATATTTTCCTTCCAAATTCTTTTTGACAGTTACAAGTTTGAGTTGAAATTTGAAATGATACTACTTTTATTCATTAATATAAGATAAAGTTACATCATAAACTATATTTTATATTTAAGAGTAGAGGAAGTATTTAATTTCTTTGAAAATAGCATGTCATATATTTATATAAGAAAAACTAGCAGCAAGTAACTACAACATTATCCTTTCAAGTTTGGTCCCTTTTTATTGGGACCAAGAAAACGATGTCTGATTAAGAGAAACAACATTTAGGATTTCCCTAAAAAAAACAGTTAAACTAAGAAGAAGGAGGGAGGGAGGGTGGGATCAATGAGGAAAAAAGGTCCATTGTAAACTGAAAGCATTATCAAATGGTAGAGATCAGTGATTGATAAATATTAACCTTGGGGAAAAATTGATAAAGGATATCATTTGGCTTTATGAACGGAGTTATGGAGAGCGTTCTCTCGGCGAAAGAGGAGTCACCACCCATGGCGGCGGATAGCCTCCGATCAACAAAGAAGGTCAGAATAAGGGAAGATGGTGAGGAGCATGAGAGTGATAAGGAGGACAGTGGAATGGTGTGGAGATGACTGAGAAGGCGAGCAGTGGGGTTGCTTCTTATAGAAATATATCGCTGAACCAGGATAAAAGGGATCCAAAAAATAACAAGGGGTATGAACTCATTCTTGAAGATGATGATTATCTGATTGGAAAGGAAGGTGGCATTCCAACTATTGACTTCTCAAATAAGGTGAGGCACATGCTAGTGAAGGGGATGGAGAGAACATTGGTAGTTAAGCTGTTAGGGAAAACCATCCGCTATAGTGATTTGTTGATGAGAGTCAAGTTATTATGGAAGCCATGGGGCTCTTTCAATCTTGTTGATGTGGTGGATTGTGAATCCACCATGCGCGGGTTCAATTCCCGTCGTTCGCCCGTAATCCCACAACCAAGTTACTATTATTTCTTTTTCTGCTTTTGTGTTAAGTTTATTTATTTTTCTGAATTCTAAATCTAAATTTTTATTAATGACTCAACTTGTTTCGTTGAAACTACTAGCATTTGTTGAAGATTACTTGCATGCTCTTACTGGTGGACCTTAGATGGTGTTTGGCTTATACCTGACGGTGTAGCCATGAACCATAAACTTTGATCCTAAATCCTCATAGGTCTCCGGAGTGGTGGCTTGGGTTAGGGTATTGGGCTTGGCTTTTCGGTATTACCATAAGAGCACACTACGTGCTATCGGGAAGCTAATTGGTGACGTGGTAAAAACAGACTACATGACAGAAGCAAGATGGGGGGAAGGTATGCAAGAATTACAGTGATTGTAGACCTCATGCAGTCTCTCGTTCCACAAATCAATGTTGATGGTAAGACCTATTCTGTTGCTTATGAGGGTTTACCATTAATATGTTTTGGTTGTGGGAAGTATGGGCATATCAAAGAGCGGAGTGGTGATGGAGCACACAAGGGTGATCAAGTTTCGGTGGTTACTGATCCAAAACCAATAGAGACGAGAATTTCTCCATCCGGTACTGATGTCGTTACAGGTCCGTCGCCGCAGGAAACATCGTATGGAGAGTGGATGCAAATGAGGTATCCCAAAAAAGGAAATAAGAAACAATGGGGGAAGGGAGCGAGATTATGGGGATCTGAAAATCAAGGGGGATCACATTTTAATGTCCTGTTTGAACATAAGGATATGGAGGCAAGTTTTTAGGAGCCAATCATGAAATAGTCTGCTATAAGTCAATCATTGGGAAAAGGAAAGGAGAAAAAAGTTACATTCAAAGATGATGAGGCAGGCCCAAGCAAAATTAATTATATTGAGACTTCAATTTCAAAAAAGGCAAATACTAATGGGCCACCAGTAATTAAACCAGTCCAAGAGTATAGAATAAAGAAGCCCAATGTGAATGTAGTGCGAGACCTTGATGATGGGTCACCAGTAGTCATGGGCTAAGCTAATAAAGAGGTTAGTAAGGAGGAAATAAGTCAGAAGGAAATGGGAGAAGCCCAAAGTGAACAATTGAAGGTAGGAGAAGTGGACAAACCTATTGTAAACTCATCATCAGAGTCGATCATTCTTTCAAAGGCCTTTAAAGCAATGGAGGCGCAAACTACGTTGGACCAAAATAAGCATACAGTGATGGAGATTCAACGAGACCGACTAGCTTTGAGTGAAAATTCGGTGATGACGGTGGAAGAATTAAATAAATTGGAACTTGTAAACCAGATACAAGAGGACATTGTACAAGGCAAGGGGAATAGGAGGCAAAAACCACCTAACAAGCAGTCTTCACGCCATGGGGTGAAACTCCAGTCGGCGATCACAAGCAATCTTAAAGTAAGGAAAAAAGCGACTGGGTCACACATATCTAAAGATGCCATGGAGGCTATCAAGGTTTCTATGAAGCCTTTGAAGGAGAGTAAACCATGTGATGAGGGTTTAATGGAGATTGATGAGAGGAAAGATGACCATGACGAGGACCCCATAGGAGTTGGGCTGGTATAATAAGGTGTTTGGTTCCTTCTAATATATTAATTTTTATGGATTTAAAAATATTAGTTTGGAATTGTCAGGGTGTTACTAGTAAGAGCTTTTTTCGAACTTTCATGCATTTTGTCTTTGATCAGAGACCAACCATATCAGTTTTGGTTGAGCCCTGGATTGCAGGATTGAAAGCAGATAATTTTATTAAAAAGACAGGGTATGACTACTCTTACAGGATTGAGGCACAAGGATTTTCAGGTGGCATATGGATTATGTGGCGAGATACAATGAATGTACAGGTGGTGGGAAATCATGCTCAATTTATACATATGAGAGTTTTGTCGTCAGAGATTAGAAGACCTTTCTTTTATACAGCAGTGTATGGTAGTCCAAATAATACATTAAGAAAGGAATTGTGGAAGAATTTACATACTTTGGCTGAGAGTTTAACAGACCCGTGGCTTTTGGCTGGGGACTTTAATGCTATTTTAAGTAGTGAGGATCGTGCAGGTGGTGCCATTGAACGAGCACGTGGATGTGAGATGTTTCAAAATTTTGTATTTGAAAATGGACTAACAGACCTGGGGTATTGTGGACCAAAATTTACATGGAGATGAGGTACGCTCTTGCAACGTCTTAATAGAGCTCTTGGTAAAATGGAATGGCTGTCCAATTATAACTCTACAGCAGTTATTCATCTTCCAAAAGTAAGTTCTGATCATCGACCTATTTTGATAAATGGTTTCATAGACTCGGGTCAACAATGAAGGCAGAACAACTTTCGCTATCTTACAGCATGGTCAACGAATGACTCTTTTACTAAGGTTGTAGAAGATAGCTGGTCTGATGAGAATCATGTCATGACAAATATCAAGAACTTCACTACTAATGTACAGGCTTGGAATAGAGAAGTTTTTGGGAACATCAGATTTCGTAAAAAGATAATCATGGCTAGACTGGGGGGAATTCAAAAAGCTCAAGAACGAATCCCTTCGAGAAACAAGGAGAACTTGGAAAAGGAATTGTGTAAAGAATTTGAGCTTATTTGTGAACAAGAGAATTTGACATGGGCGAAACGGGCACGATGTGAGTGGATAAAGTTCGGTGATCGCAGCAAGTCCTACTTTCATGCAAAAGCTGCAAGAAGAGGCTGCCGTAAGAAGGTTATTGCTCTTAAAGGGGATGATGGAGAGTGGTGCACCGATGAAAGTATTCTTCAAGAGTGGGCTGTAAAGTTCTTTAAAGAATTGTACTCAAGAGAAGGGGAGGAAAGTAACAGGTATGTGGCAAGGAGTCTATTTCCTCGTATTAATGATTTATTGCTTCGGAGGCTTGAGGCTAGCATTACGGATGAGGAGGTGTATAAAGCCGTCTTTCAAATGAAACCACTCAAAGCACCAGGTATTGATGGAATTCATGCTTCTTTTTTTCCAAACACAATAGAAGGTGGTGGGACCAACTGTATGTAGTATGGTTAAGAATGTATTTGAGTAAGGTGAATTGGATGCTGATATTAATAAGACTCTCATCACTTTGATCCCTAAGGTTGATAGCCCAGAAAAAATGAAAGACTTTCGGCCGATTAGCCTATGTACGGTGCTTTACAAGATAATTACTAAGGTACTTGCTAATCGACTAAAGCCGATGTTACCTCATTTGGTATTACCAAATCAATCAAGCTTTGTAGCAGGACGTAATATCACGGACACCATTATTGTAGCTCAGGAGGTCATTCACTCAATGAAAGCTAAAACAGGTTTAGAAGGGTGGATGGTAATAAAGGTAAATTTGGAGAAGGCATATGACAGATTGAGGTGGGATTTTATTGAAGATTCTCTCTATGATGCAGGGCTTCCGAGTAAATTTGTGAAAGCAATCATGTTACGCATAAATTTCTATAGTATGCAAGTAGTTTGGAATGGAGTAAGAACTGATGAGTTCCAACCGACAAGAGGTATTAGACAAGGAGATCCTTTGTCGCCCTATATTTTTGTTCTATGTATGGAGAGATTGTCTCAAGTAATTGTGGGAAAAATGAGAGAGAACAGATGGGATCCTATCAGGTTGGGTCGTGATGTACCACCACTTTCTCATTTGTTCTTTGCAGATGATTTAGTATTTTTTTGCTCAACAAAGTCTAATCAAGTTAGACTCATAAAATCTGTGTTGGATGACTTTTGTTTGAGCTCGGGCCATAAAGTGAGTAGTAGTAAAACGAAGATCTTTTTCTCGAAGAATGTTCATAATCACCGGGCTTGGATATGTGAAGAGCTTGGTTATAAGGAGATGGAAGACTTGGGGAAGTATCTTGGGGTGCCAATTTTGCACAAACGGGTCACGAATAGTACATATGCCTACATTGAAACTAATGTAAAGAAAAAGCTCTCTGGGTGGGCTGCAAAATCTCTCTCTCTTGCATGACGCATCACATTAGCAAAATCAGTATTACAGGCTATCTCATCATATGCTATGCAAACTACTAAAATACCGAATGGTGTATGTAGGAGAGTTGAAAAAATGATAAGGGCCTTTGTTTGGGGTTCAACAGAGAATGGAAGGAAGATAAGCTTGGTAAAATGGGAAGATTTATGTCAGCCTCTTAATCTAGAAGGTTGTGGTCTAAAGAAACTTGAGCAACAAAATGATGCCTTTCTCATGAAAATTGGCTATATGATACGGACTCGGCCAGACCTTCTGTGGGTTAAGGTATTACATGGCAAATATGGATAGGATGAGTTTAGTGGGCCACATGAACAAAATTGAAACTGTTCATACTTATGGCGCAATGTTAAGAAGCTATGGGAGGACCTAGAGATAGGTATTCGATGGGAACTAGGAGATGGTTCAAGAACAAGGTTTTGGACAGACAATTGGCTTACGGAAGTGGGGCCCTTTAAGCACTTAGCTTTCCGAGATATATCTAATGAAGAGACTTCATTCACAGTTGGGAATTTTGTGAGACCAGATGGTACCTGGAACTTTGACATGTTTTCGGAGGATCTTCCTTCTCATATAATCTCTAGAATTATGGGAACAAGACCACCCGATGTTGATGATGGACCGGCAAACTATTACTGGGATTTTTCTGCAGATGGACGGTTCTCAGTATGATCGGCATACGATTTGTTGAGTTTTGATGAAAGGGATAGCATGGAGCGGCCTTGGGATGTGATATGGAAATGGGATGGAGCTCAACGAGTTAGAACTTTCTTATGGCTTGCTATTAAAAATAATTTACTCACCAATGAAGAAAGATTTCGACGTCACATGACTGATAATCATTTATGGGCAAGGTGTGGCCTTGCAGCTGAAAGCATTGATCATGTATTGAGAAAATGTGGTCATGCACGTGAAGTGTGGAAGTACCTTGTTCCAAATAATAAGCTTCCAAGTTTCTTTCAGGTAGACGTCCAGGAGTGGCTTTTTAAAAATCTGTCAAGTAAGGACTAGTGCATGCAAGGGCGAGGGAAGTGGAATGTTCTCTTTGGGCTAACATGCTGGAAACTATGGGATTTGAGGAACATATTTATTTTTAAACAAGAGCAGATCCAAGTGTCCAAAGTGGTTCATGAGTTGCAAGTGCTCACCGAGTTTAGTAGTGAAGCAAGTGAAAGTATTGGTTGTGCTTAAGGATCTATGAGGCAACGGGAAGACAGAGTCATTGCTTGGGTAAAGCCACCATCACCCTTTGTTAAATTAAATTGTGATGGTGCAAACAAAGGGTGCTCAGGGAATGCAAGAGCTGGATGCGTGATTAGAGACCATAATGGTGACTGGCTGGGAGGTAGCTGTCGGAACTTGGGTATTTGCTCAGTTTTGCAGGCTGAACTATGGGCTTTTCTTGATGGTTTGGAGTTTGCTTGGCAGAAGGGATTTCGACATGTACAGGTGGAAGTGGATTGTTTGTTAGCTGTGACCTTATTACAACGTGAGAAAGGCTATTCAAATGCGAACATGAGTATTATTCGAAGAATTCAACGATTATTGGCAAGAAAGTGGCAAATCATTGTGGCCCATGTTTATCGGGAGGGAAATAAGTGTGCAGACTTCTTAGCTTCTCATGCTTTGGGATTGAACGCGGGACTGCATAATTTAGAAGAACCACCTGAAGGTGCTGCTTTATTGCTGTGTGAAAATGCCTTAGGCATTGGTCAAATCAGATCAATTTTCTTGTCTCGATCTACTGAGATTACTCTATTTGTAAACAAAAAAAAAAAATATTAACCTTGGGGTTCTCTTCTCCTTTGTTACCAGAGGGTACAACGCCTTTTCTTTCAATTTCTTGGGACAAATATTATATAAAACTTGAGGAATAAGTCACTACTATATCTACGATTTTTTAATCTTGAACAATACCATTTTTTTTTACTTGCACTCTCCATGATCTTGAAAATGCAGGCACCATTATATATATATATATATTTATATATGTTGTTACTACTTAATTGATGGGAATTACAAATTAACTCTTGTATTATGTGTAGCTGGTCACCAGTAATTAAGAGTTGCCTTTGAAGCACGAGTAGTGCCAACAGATGCTGGAAATAAAGATTTGTGATAGTATAACCCATGATCGATATAGAGCCTATACAAGATTTTTTCAGAGTTACTATAACGTATTAAGAAGTTAATGCAACTACATGAGCAACATGATATAATGCTATTTCCTGCATCAAAACTTGTCAGTATGTATCACTTATTTGTTTTGATACTTTTTATGATTATATTCATTCTTTAAAACCTATAGAGTGATTATCCACCTGGTACATCATTGGGTTTGCTAATTTTGTTAGTTTCTGACCAATCTTAATTTTATTAGTTCTGAAATGATTTGGGATTGGACCAAGATTCATCAATTCACGATCTAATTCTTACCTTACAATACATACACATTCCATAGAAGTCGTGTTTGATAAGCATTTATAAATCAACAGTACTTTGGTATAAGAACACACCACCATTAACATTAATGTCCACAAAATTAGTGCGTTAGTTAAAAGTTGGCTGTCACAATCTTTGATTAGTGTGGTGCCTTGAAAGTAAGATTGGGCGTAGCAGATTCAAAGAATAAGCAAACATATATATATGAGCATATTATTATAGGCCTTTACAATTTGATTGAATTTTTTTTTAATTCATGTAGCTTCAAATCATTTTTTGAATTAATTGAGTAGATATTAATGATTTGACTTTATAAGTGGGAATGAACCTACGATCTCTTCTTTACTGTGAAATTATCTGTCATAACACTACACTATATGCCATTGGCCAAATCATGATATTTTGTCCCTATACTATAGTTTCATAAATATTTGATATGAGTTTATTAATATTTACTTTAATTATTAATGCCCTTAAATGAAATCTATGAGACAAAACCAAAATTCTTTGGATGTAAAGAGTCTAAAACCAAAACTTGTGGGGAACAAGTTAAAAACTTATTAAGAGTAGAAGGACTAAGACCAAAACCTTTGGTCCATATACTTAACATTAACTAAAGTTAATGTCTCTCATGCCAAGTCTAAATGCAACTATAGAGACTAACAACTAGAGTTTGAAACCACATTGACCTTGGGTTTAAAAGCATCACATTGACCTAAACAAAAATTTGATTTAACTATAATAAGGACCAACGATAATATTAACTTTTTTTTTTCTTTTTCTTAAAGCTAATGTGAATACAAACGGATGGAGAATTTCCCTGAAGCGGAGTATTACTTTTCTTTGCAAAGATTAGTGAAAACGGAAAGTATCAGAAGCAGAAAAGCAATATGAAAGTGGGGTTTAGCAGCTTAGCAAGTATTTAAGCTTTTCTCTATTGCATGTGCTTTTTCTTGTTTTCTTTTTTGCTCTCTTTCGAGAACCATTTTTCTATATCAATAATCAATCCACACTTCCACATGTACTTAAATTCGATAATATTCTCTCTAAATATTTGGTTTGTCTCCGTGGTATTGGGGTTAAGTGGTTAACAACCTTTTTTTCCTGTAATGGCTTTGCACAACCTTTCTACTTTGCTGTCTGGTTATTATTAATTGTATTTCATTAAGGAAAGAAATGACCCACCCATGTGAAAAAGCCTTTATTAGCTTCCCAAAGTCAACCACTTACATCTTTTATAACAGTTACTGTGAAATTCTCCTCTGCTTCTTGAATAATGGACATTGGAGTATTGAAATTTATCTTTCTGCTTATTAAGGTCAGCGTAACCTTTTCCATCGAAATTTCTCAACCTTGACCTTCTCTTCTACTTTAAAGAAAGTTATTATTTTTTATTTTCACTTGGATTGTTGTCGTGGATATATGTGAGTCTGAATTAGTGGAGAACAGTGACGTTGCCAATAACTTGAGAAATCTGCATGCACTATAATAGGGTAGGGGCAGAAGAACCAGCACACTGTTTTGGTTTGACATTACTACCTCCTCCGGTCCTAATTATAAGGGTCAGTTGACTTTTTTTATGAAGATTAAGGAAATAAAATAGGCCACTAAATTTTAATATATACTATATGTAATTAGATTATATGTTAGTTTATAAGTAAAATAATTTAATTTTGATAAAAAATATAGACAATTTGAAGTGGGATATTTTGCATCCTTAACTTTTTCAAAAATGTCATCTGGCTCTTATAATTAGGACCGGAGGGAGTACCATACAATGAGGCAGAGATGGATAAATGCCTACCACATTTGGTGCCTACCATCTGTTTCTGTTAGCTTTTATGCCTAAGTTGAAAATATAATGGAAATGTGTGTGTGTGTGTGTGTGTTTGAGTGCCTATGCTTTTCAGTGAGTTTCCTGGAAGCATCACCTAGCTAAGGTTGACTGTTTAATTTTATTTTTATAGCCATTATTTACACAGGAAAACAAAATTTGGAATATGCTGAAGCTTTGATAGTGAATCCCACTACACATTGGACTCACAATTAGTGTCCCTGCAGCTTATTTGGTTTCTACCCTGCAAAAACAAAGATATATCCCCTTTTCTCTCTTATGCACCCGATATTCTAGGTCAACCCTTATATTCATGGGGAACTCAACGGGTCTAAACTAATTAGGATTTGGATATTATGGAGAATCATATTGGGGGTGACCCTCCCAAACCAACATCTCCATACACAGCCCAGGATTCAAAGCTTGGACATTCCTTAAGGAACCAAATGCCTCATCTTGCTAGACCAACTAAACATTGGTACATATATATATATCGCTTCTTATTGTGTCATCTTTCCACTTACATAGTGTACCCCATCTTCTGTTATACCATCTGTGTCGTTGACTTAAATAACTGGTTTTTGTGTTTTCTCATTCACAAGCCACAACAATTTTTATCTTCTCTCGTGATGGTATGTATTATTGTTAATAATAACAATTTAGTAGCTTTAATTTTTATTTTTTAAGACTGAAGAAAACGCGTTGTTCCCCCACGAAATGATGGGTTGCTGTCACCTTTTTGACCCTTACCAATATTATGATTATTGCATTTTCCTATAATCACCCACATGCCATACACATAAAAACACATTTTTTTTACAAAAATTTAACGCACCCCCTCCCTCCCTGAGGCATTATATAAACTCAGAGCCACCCCACCATATGGGAAGCAAGCAACATACATACATACATAGACAACAGAGAGAACTGAGCTTGTTTCTATAATAATTAAGAATTCTATTATTGCAGATAGACATGGCAACAAGCACTCTCTTTCGTCTCTTTGTTGTTCTTCTAGGGCTTTCTTATCTTCTATCTCTTCAAGCAATCCCAATCACAAGTAAACACATATATATGTCCTTTCTTATACGTATTATTCTCTTCTTCTCCTTCAATTCACCCCCTTGTTCTTTCTGCTGATTCTGTATGTGTTGGTAATTAAATGCAGGAACTGAGAACCTTATGCAGGGTCGTCCCCAAGTTCATGTTGTTTCGGAGAACACTCACAAGGTACAAACTTGAGGCCATAGGACAAGTTATATATGTATGTAGTTCAAAAACTGCAAACTAGCTAGATTTTGTCATGTTAATTAATTAGGAATAACTTGTGTTGTTGCAGATTAATACAGAGAAAAACTTGGAGTTGGAGGAGGGAAGCAGTGTTATTGAGAGGATGGAGTTGGAACTCCATGACTACCCACCCTCTGGAGCTAACAATCGTCACACTCCAAGATCTCCATGATCTCGTGTTCTTGTGTGTGTGTGTGTGTGTGTGTGTGTGTGAAGTGATTAATAATGTGTTATGAATGAATAATCTTGTTTTGGCAGTAGTATACATAACGTCAAGTGCAGTTATATATATATCAGCAATGTTCTGGTCTTGAATGAATATCATGCTTAGTTAAGCAGCCATGAATACTGATGCTTATGTCTTGAAGGCAAGCAATTACGTGTAATGATGCGATTATGAACCAACTACTACTAGAGTTAAATTCGAATTGTTGATTAGTTCTTATAATATTCATGTGGAAAGGTTTAGAGTGTAGACCTCTTTGTTTGTGTTTGTTGAACTTCTGCTTCTTTTTGGCTCAATGGTTATACACACACACATATATCGAAGTAAAGGCCTTAATCAAATGCATCTAATTTGGTTCACCAAGAACAAGAAAACACTTATAATACGGTTAAAATTATTTTTGCTTTATATATATAAACAAATCTAGGTACAATAATTCACTGTTAATTACGTGAACTTTTAAATAAGTCATGTTTAATTTATGATACATCGATAAAGAAGTGCCTAGGAGGGGTATACATATATCTGGCATTATCCTTTGTAAGGAGAGAGGCTATTTCTTTTCACCAAAAAAGGAAAAAAAAATAGAGAGAGAGAACTTATTTCTAGGAATGGACAGATATATAGTTTAATTTGGGAAGAGAGCAATCTAGTAAATCTATTTCTTGGATTTAAACTAATGACATTTAGTCACATAATAACAACCTTACTATATTGAGGTTGACCCCCTAACACATAAATAGTACAACTTATTATTATAAATTTTGTATCATATATTGTTATATTTTAATTTTTTTCAATTACATTTTACCTATTAACAAGTGTCAATAAATGATATTCGGATTTTATCTTGCATCATCTACATAGATTTCAATTTATCTTATTGTGGATCCAATCAAAATAAATGGTTTGTTTCAACATTATTTAACCATACACCTTATTTTTAATTATGTTATTCTTAACAACAATCTCATTATTTAAATTATGTTTTTCTTGTATCCTAAAAGATATACATACTCATCAAACTGTTCGGTAGAATAATATGGGATAAGTAACAAGTTTATTGGCGTTGTTATTACTTATTTAAGTAACTATAGGATTTCGTAGGCCAAAAAAAAAAAAAAAAAACTATAGGATTTTATTTTTCAAGCAATACTTGGATTATCGAATATCATATTCTAGTTATCGCGTCCTGCTTTCTCTTCTATTATATTTCTCCTCTTCCCTTATGCTACCCCTCCTCGCAGTCCTCCTCTTCTCGTTTTACATCACTATTTTTAACTACTTTATAATTTACATATACATATGTGTTTGAAAAGTTATTAACAAATTCTCATTAAAAAATAATATATAATCTTCTGAAGTTTGACCACCTTATAAAGTAACATTTTGATGTTGAAAGTTTTTGCTTATTTTCAACAATAACCTTATGATACTGTAAATAATAACATACAAGAGACATAACATATTTAGATATCTTATTTGGGACTTCAAACTAGTTTCCCTAAATTAGAATCCCTGCTATGTTTTTGGGACAATTGCATATAGGTCCCAAGTAAGAGAATTAATTTCAGAGAGGTCCTAAGAAGTTGTTAATGACAACTATTAATAACTGCAGTAACCTTGGTTAACAAGTGAAGGAGTTGTCAATAGACCTGTCTGAAATTAATTCTCTTGCTTGGGACTTATTTGCAATTCTCCCTATTTTTTCTGTTACTGGTACAGTTTTCACCTCGCATATTTCTTTTACACAATTAGTAAGATACTACAAAAATTAAAATTGAAGAAGCTAAGGAACTGCGAAATGGATCAAGCAAAAGAGTACTAAATTCCAATACCATGGATAACAATTAACAGTTCCAAACAAAAATAAGGATTTTGGTTAGATATGGGACACTCATGGAGCCAACTATATTTTTCCACTTACATTTAATTAAAGGTCCACTTTAGTGATTTCACACATCTCAAAAGGATTAGTCTCTAACTGATGGCTGGTATAATTATATCACATGGATTTTAACCCAAACAAAATGTCTTAAAATAAGATAAGATTTGTAATAACGGGTCCGTTTATATATAATTGTATAAGTGATTGATGCAATTGGCAATAAGCCGACAACTAGATTTTGATGGTAGCCCTTCTTTTGGTAGAAAAAGATAGGGAAAATAAAAAGTTGAAATACCATTTGACCACCCATAGTTTGATAGGTGTTCCAGAACTAAGTGTTTCCAATGTGTTTTACAAGCTAATCCAATTTGTTTAATGTATAATCATTCACATTGCTCGTCCAATCGGAAACCTTTGAAGATACATACAAATTAAATAAATATTTGATATGTTTGAGTGGAGAAAGTGATTTACCAAAGTTGTGGAAATTTGACATTTGTATAGTGCATGGCTGGCTGACCCCTATGTATTCTCTTCCTAAAGTATATGCCTTTCCAGATCATTAATTTATTACTCATTGTGGAATTTGAAATTAGGGTCTACTATTGAGAGAAAATGGGAGAGGAAAGAAAATGAGGGAGGAAACTAGGGGAGAAAAAAATATTTTCTCTTGCTTGGATGGAGAGAAAATAGGTGAGGAAAGAAAAGTAGGGAGGAAAATTGGGTAGATTCCATGCCCCAATTTTTTTTACAAGTTTTCTCTCCATAAATGGAGAGATTTGGGGTGAAGCCACACTTGCCCCTACTCCGCCTGCATCTTGCGTCACTTTTCTTTTTATTTTCTAGGGAAAATTTCATTTAAGGACCACTGTAGACAATTAATGTAAAAAAAGGACCATAAAAATCTGAAATTTCACTGCAGGACCTAGGTCCTTAAATGAAAAAAAAATTGTTGTGTGAAAAGACCTAAAAGCCCTTGTGAATTAATTTCACATAAGGACCTGTGCAAAAAGTCTTCTGACACTGACGTTGACGCTGACACAACGTACTTTCTTGGCTGACAACGTACTTCCTCGTGCATATGGCGATTTCCTTGTGCATATGGCCATTTCCTTGTGCGTGGCCAATTAATTTCAAATAAGGACCTGTGCAAAAAGTCTTCTGACGCTGACGCTGACACAACGTACTTCCTCGTGCATATGGCGATTTCCTTGTACATATAGCCATTTCTTTGTGCATATGGTCATTTCCTTGTGCGTGGCCAATTAATTACTCCTTGTGCATATGGGCATTTCCTTGTGCATATGGGCATTTCCTTGTGCGTGGCCTGGACATAACACATTATAAGGCATTTCCAGGCCACGCACAAGGAAATGGCCATATGCACAAGGAAATGCCCATATGCACAAGGAGTAATTAATTGGCCATATGCACAAGGAAATGGCCGTATGCACAAGGAGCAATTAATGGGCCTTATAACGTGCTATGTCCAGACCATACACAAGGAAATGGCCATATGCACAAGGAAATCGCCATATGCACAAGGAGTAATTAATTGTCCATATGCACAAGGAAATGACCATATGCACAAGGAGTAATTAATTGGCCTTATAATTTGCTATGTCCAGGCCACGCACAAGGAAATGACCATATGCACAAGGAGTAATTAATTGGCCTTATAATGTGCTATGTCCAGGCCACGCACAAGGAAATGACCATATGCACAAGGAGTAATTAATTGGCCTTATAATGTGCTATAGGGCTGTTCAGACTTGTCCCGTCCCGGTCCGTCCCGTCCCGTCCCGGTCATTTCGGGACGGGATTGTCCCGTCCCGAAACTTTTCGGGACGGGACAAATCGGGACGGGACAAAATAGGGGTTCGGGACGGGACGGGACTCGGGACGGGGTCGTCCCGATCCCGTCCCGTCCCGAATATATATTTTTATAATATATATATTTTTTTTTCACAAAATATATAGAAAAATCTAATTGTTGAGACATGGTCTTGATAGGAATAATAGGAAAGCGAATAGGGTAGGGAATAGAGAATGAATAAAGTGAGAAAAGAAGCTATGATTTTGATTGTGGTTCACTGGTTTTGTAGAAATTAAGAAGAATATGTAAGTGAAGCTGTAGAGATAAGTTGGAAAATTGTGCTATTCTCTATTTTATTTTTCCCTTTGTCTCTTCCTTCTTCTCCCTTTCCTTCTTACTCGTTTCTCTGCAGTAGTAACTCTACAATTCTCAATTTGTAAAAAATAAAATCAAATAAAAAACATTTAAAAAATAAAAAGAAAATTAAAAAAAATAATTCGGGACAGTCCCGTCCCGTCCCGGTCCCGTCCCGTCCCGATTGGGACCGGGACAAGTTCGGGACGGGACGGGACACGGGACGGAATTCTCGTCCCGAACACAATTTTTCGGGACGGGACGGGACGGGCTTGTCCCGGTCCCGTCCCGTCCCGTGAACACCCCTAATGTGCTATGTCCAGGCCACGCACAAGGAAATGACCATATGCACAAGGAAATCGCCATATGCACAAGGAAATCGCCATATGCACGAGGAAGTACGTTGTCAGCCAAGAAAGTACGTTGTCAGCGTCAGCGCGTCAGTGTCAGCGTCAGCAGTCAGAAGACTTTTGTACAGGTCCCTCTCTGAAATTAATTCACAAGGGCTTTTAGGTCTTTTCACACAACAATTTTTTTTTTTCATTTAAGGACCTTGGTCCTGCAGTGAAATTTCAGATTTTTATGGTCCTCATCTGACATTAAATTGCTACAGTGGTCCTACAATAAAATTTTCCCTATTTTCTAATGCTTCGATTGGTTTCTCTTTTGCCCAGTTCCACGTCTTTTTAATGCAAGTTATGTTGCAGTTTAATTTTTTTTAAAACAAAGAAGTAATATTTAGAAGGGCTGTTTTATTAATTTGTTATAATACTTTAAACCTCCCATATTTATTAATTATTAATAATGTTGGATAATTATAAATTATTTATTTAATCATTTAATTCTTTAAAATAAAATCACTTGTTATTTTATAAATTTTAAAAATAACAGTTAATATATAATTTAATTTTAAGTTAATATTTATCTTATAAAATAATATTTTGTCAATGTAACATCTAATTTAAATATATTTTTTTAATATAGAAGTGAAAGTATTTTAGTCACCACATATTTGCTTATTTTCTTTCCTTTCAGTTTCCTTTCACTCATCCAAACAATAATAAGAGTGATAACTTTTTCTTCCTACTTTTCTCTTCTCCCCATTTCCTCTCCTCCAATTTTCTTTTCTCTCTACTTTTCCTCTCCTCCAATTTTCTTTTCTCTCTACTTTTCCTCTCAACCAAACAAACCATTAGTGTCTTTTATAGTTATTACCAAAACAAAAAAAGTTGCTGTCCATTAATTTGCTTTATTTGATGTTTTCAATCTTAACTATCTTGCTCTAAATAGTGGTAGCTATCATAAGTTGAAACACCCCATGAAATACATTGAGTGAACCCCCCCCCCCCCCCCCCCCCCCCCCAAAAAAAAAAAAAACACTCTTGGATGAGTGCACCCGGTGGACCGCTTCAAACCCGGAATAGTATGTCTATTTCCCTCTATCATTTGTTTACTAACAATATAATATGGTTGAAAATAGAGAAATTTTAATTAAATACTTTCAGAATGTGAAAATCTCAAATAAAGGATTCTTACTAAAACGTGTTGTCATTAGCTTATCAAGTGTAGTAAATAGCTTAATGAAGTGTAGCAAACAAAACTAATTTGAAATTTTGACATCTCCAGAGTTTTTTTTATTGGAATTTTCCACGTCATATGAAAAGAAAGTTTTGAATCGAAGCCAATTCAATACATTATAGTAGTATTATACGCGAAGAGAACACCTGTGAGCCTATAATACTTGTTAATTAAAAACTAATCAGATTGCAATCAGGAAATTCACAATCTTTGTAGTCCAATCTCAATATAACATTTCATTTAGTCATCAACACTTTATAGGTTGCCGTATATTGAAATGCCAGATAGAAAGATCAGTTGCCACAAAAGTTGGCGTAATTGACACGTATGGTAGAATTAAAAAAACTTACTATCAAATATCAAAAGCAAAGGGATTGCCCTAGCCTTATAGGATATGCAGCTCTTGTCCCTATATCTGCTTCATTCTTCACCTTTATCATTATGCCCTTAGTTCTTCCTGATGCCATGATAATAAAAGAGTAATTAATATTTATATCAGTAAAACAGTAAAAATTGGTTTATTATGCTTTGCTAGCTGTACTCCTTCACTTTTCTTTTCCTCATCCAATAAATCTATGACAGCCAAAATTTCTAAAACTTAAGTTTTTCTTTGTGTAATCATACAAATTCTCTTCATAAGCACTTGCTTATTCGTTTTTAGAATAAGCAGCATGTGATTTTAACAGGAAGCAAAAAAAATGTACAGAAGGTAGTGAAACAAAAGCAGTCATAATAATGGTTAAAGGGCACAGATCTCTCCAGCACAGACTATTACAATTATTTTCATATTTCAAGGTGGCATTATTGAACATATTTATAAGCTTGTTTCTTGTATGACCAAATTCCATTTTTTTATATCCAAATAGACATAACAGCAAAATTATGGTAAATATAAGATCAAGGAACGGAGAGAAAGTTTGTTTCCATTACAAGTGACATGAGTGATTTTTTTTCTTTTTTTGTTAATCTTTAAGAGAAGGAGTAACAGAAGGTGGCGAAGGAGAATTTGTGGAGGAATTGAAAATATATTTGATTACACAAGACACCCTAATGCATCACTAATCCTCTATTTATACTAGCAAGCTCCTCTAACTAACTTATAATCCTCTAATTAACTCTAAGAACCACATAATGTGGAACCTGGATATATGCTCAATAATGCTAAAATTGCTGCTAAGAAGTGAAACTGTGTACCTATTATATCAGCAACAGTACGGCCATCCATTAGAGAATCTGCCATTAGGCAAACTATAGCCAAAATTAATGCCATACCAAGGGAGGCTTGCCTGAGCAAGACTTCTAGAGAGGTATCTGTTGTTTCCAACATCTGGGAGGGAATCTCCAAATATGAACTGCACAATCTTAAAGTGACATCCTTCAATATGATTTCCTAAAATGATCATCACCACAAAAACTAGCCCCTGACCTGAGTTTGAAGTTTTCACTAGTAGTCTCTCCTTTTGGTGTTCATTGGGTAGTGGAAGTAATATCACCTGTAACTCTGTTTACAAACAAGTGGAGATTCAAGTCCAAAGTGTTACCATCAAGGATGATTTCTTTCCTTTCTCTATTGGTGGTTGGGTGGCTAATTGGCAAAAAATGTTTATGGTGTTTTGGATCAATGGGAAGCGATACAGGCTACAAGGATTACCTAATAATTCTTCTGCTAGAGTTGCTCTACACAGTTTCTCCATCAATGAGAGAATATTTCAGGGTCCGAAAGTCAACTGCAATGTTTGTTATCTTCTTATGCAGACGTTTTTATTGGAGCCAACTACTTTACCTCTTATCGGCCGGGATCACAAATCAATGTGATCACCAGATTGGATTAGTCTCAGAAGTCAGCACAGGAAAGACACTGTACAAAGCATTACAAACATTTTTATAGGTTATTGAATCACTTCCAATATCGTGTGATCCTTTATAAAAAAGCATGAGAAATGCATCATTTCTCCACTAAAGCTTGTTCAGAAAGAAGATAGCATACCAAAAGTGACAAAAGAGAAGGACTAGAGAAAAATGCCACACATATAACTCAAGCATATCAGAATAGCTTCAACTAACACCACACTGAGTATTCCATACGGTTATCCCAAAATGCCACATTGCCATTTTGTACGAGTTCCTTTTTTTTTTTTGAAATAAAGGCAAAATGACATTAATAATTAAAACATTACATAGTCTTTACACTAAGAGGCAGAGAAAATAAACTAGCTACAGTAGCATAATTGGTAATTGTGGTTGTCTTAAAAGTAACATTGGAAAAAGCTTTTAGAAGATGTTGAGAATCTAAAAAAACTACACTATGTCTTGTGGCGTGCAGACTGGTAAGATCCATTAAATGCTTCCTGATATTCCATACTGTCAGATAATTCATATTTTTTCCTATTAAAGTGATCCAATGCAAAGTAGCACGAAAACATGCAATGACAAACAAGATGGGGGATAAGATTTGTCTTTCCCAAAGCAATTAGTGGGGTGGTATCCTATTGCAACAAATGAGAATGTGACAATGTGATAAAGAACGTTGCTTCTATTTCCTGACCACGATCTCCCATTCCAATGCATGACATCAAATATTCAAGCTTTTATACTCATGAACATTAGGCTTAGAAGAAAAGGCCATTGCTGAAAAGGACAAATTAGCAAAAATATGATGAATTACTTCATGGGGGTGAGCAGTTCCACCTTTGTGTAGCAATGTGTTTCTTTTAAACCATAAAGCATTTAATAGAGCAACAACACTTAGGACCAGTTGTTCATTGGATGATATTGACAGTAGAAACGACTTGAGCCACTTTAATAAATCATCAAGGAATAAATGAGAAGGTGGTCTCAAGGATAATCCACCAAACCACACTGCCTTTGCAAAATTGCAATCAAAGGAAATATGAGCAAGTGCTTCATTTGAAGAGCATCCAAAGAAGCAAGTGCCTGAGACATCCATGTGATACTTCCTGAGAATATCTATAGACGGAATGGCTTTGTGAAGAAGCTTCCAAATGAATAAAAGCTGCTTTGTGGAAGGGAAATATACCATAAAATTTTCCAGAAAGGATCTTGACTTGGCTGAAATGAATATGTAGAATTGAAAAGTTGTTGGAAGCTAAGTTTAAGATAATCGCCTGAAAAACTATCTGACAAGACAATATGATATCTATTTAAGAGGATTGACATTGAAGTGGAAATGATAATATTTACAATGTAAGGAGAGTAAATTCTTTTAATCATGTTGACATTCCATTGAACATGATTCCAAGAAGAGGGATTATGCATAAGCAAGTCAGAGACTTTCTGAACACTTTCAGAATCTTTAACTGTACACTACATGGGCCACCAAAGAGGGTGGTTGATAGGATTAACAAAACCATTACCAAGTTGCCATTGTAGATTGGCAATGATAAAAGATCCACGTTCAAGAATGTCTTTCCCAAGTCAAAAACAATTATAAGGTTTCCTCAACCATTGCTCCTTAGTCCAGTCTATATACTTCTTCCTCATAGCGACAACAAAAAGAGAAGATTGATTTGCAGATATTATTCTCCAAATTTGTTTAGCCAGGAGAAAACATGACTTGATGCGATTAAGAAAAGGACATGACTTCACGAGTTCTTCATATGCACATAAGCAAATGGTCGGATAGTATTTTCTGAATACACACCTCTATCAACTTGGGATTTGCGGTAACAAGAAAAATAAAACACTAATTGAAGGCCAAACTTTTCAAGACATTTAGTTGAACACGCTAATAGAGCCAAGCGGACCGTCCAACAGATATATTTCCAACTTCTCCGTTCCGTTTCCTATTTTAGTCTGAAAATGGCTGACACTACGCAGTCAGCATTTTCCAATCAGCAAAACAAAGCATTATTACTAAAAAGTAGAAACTGTAATGTATTAATCTTGAAGCAGCGTTTGTATGGCAAAAAAAAGAAAGAAAAAAAGAAAACAAAAAACAAAAACAAAAACAAAAAATACCAAAACTGAAAAAGGTCCTCATTTCAATTGATTTTTCCCATCTTTGCATGCTGAAAAGTGGAAGCCCTTCAATTCTTCTTCATTTTTATATCTTAGTCACAAGCAGCAAAAAACCATCTTCGCCAAGCAGAACCCATATAATACAATTACAATGAATGTTCAATTGACTTGAAAGATTCCGGAATCACGTTTCTCTGTTCTTTTCTTTCTTTTCTGCGATTGAAATCTCCACTTCTTTTCCCATCAAATGACGAACCATATCTCAAAAGAGCATTCGACTAATGCGCGCGCACAATCAAATACAATCCTTGGACATTTTATCAGCGAAGAAATACCTCTCAAAAGAGGGAAGAACTGACCATAACGTCAAGACCGTCCGTACTCAACACAGTAGGGCATGAAGCCGATTCCTCCTCCGACATTCAGGGAAGTTTATAGTAGCTCTGCAACAGATGAAGATTCTGTACTAGCTGAAAAAAATGAAAACTTGAAGGTTTTCGCAGGTGGGCAAGGAGGAAAAGAAAAGGCATCACTTTTCGACCCTGTGTCCTTTGTTGAAGCCAGGTGATGCACACAAACTGTTTGATGATATTCTCAAATGAAAGTAATGATGCATGTCTTGTTTAACTCTGCCTTGAAACGCTTCACATTTCACACAATGAATACCCAGCATTCCAAACTGCTTTCAGTCTCTCTTTACTCTACATTGCAGCCTATATCTGTACCTCCTCAGTTAGGAGAGTTGCACAGCATTATAATGTCAAGTATTGGTGGACTGGATGATTTGGAGTTGAGTCTGAATAAGTTTAAGGATTCTTTGACTTCGTCTATTGTTGCTCAGACTATTGAGGATTGTAAACATGAGGCACAAACTAGAAGACTGTTAAGGTTTTTCTTATGGTCTAGCAAGAATTTGAATTGCAATTTAGAGGACAAGGATTATAACTATGCTCTTAGAGTTTTTGCTGAAAAGAATGACCACATAGCAATGGGTATTTTGATTGGGGATCTTAAGAAGGAGGGTCGAGTCATGGATGCTCATACTTTTGGTCTTGTGGCTGAGGCTTTGGTTAAACTGGGAAAAGAAGATGAGGCATTGGGCATTTTCAAGAACTTGGACAAGCACAAGTGTCCCCAGGATGAATTCACAGTTACGGCTATCATCAATGCTCTTTGCTCCAAAGGGCACGCTAGGAAGGCTGAAGGCGTAGTTTTGCATCAGAAGGATAAGATCACAGGTGTAATGCCTTGCATCTATAGAAGTCTTCTTTATGGTTGGTCTGTGCAGAAGAATGTGAAGGAAGCTCGAAAAGTTATCCAACAGATGAAGTCAGATGGGGTTATCCCAGATTTATTTTGTTACAACTCATTTCTCAGGTGCCTTTGTGAGCGCAACCTGAGGCATAATCCTTCAGGACTTGTACCTGAAGCTTTGAATGTGATGATGGAGATGAGATCTTATAAGATTTCCTTGACCTCAATTAGTTACAACATACTGCTTTCCTGTTTGGGGAGGGCTAGAAGAGTCAAGGAATCATGTCAAATTCTTGAAACAATGAAAACTTCTGGGTGTGCTCCAGATTGGGTTAGCTATTATCTTGTGACTAAGGTGTTGTTTCTGACTGGTAGATTTGGCAAGGGAAGAGCAATGGTGGATCAGATGATCAGAGAAGGCTTAGTACCAAACTGCAAGTTCTATTACAGTTTGATTGGCATTCTCTGTGGAGTTGAGAGGGTTAATTATGCTCTTGAACTGTTTGAAATAATGAAGAGAAGCTCACTGGGTGGTTATGGACCAGTTTATGATGTGCTCATTCCTAAACTTTGTAGAGGAGGACGATTTGAGAAAGGGAGAGAGCTTTGGGATGAAGCTATGCGCTTGGGTGTAGCTCTTGAGTGCTCCGAGGATGTCCTGGATCCTTCAGTAACAGAAGTTTTTAAACCCACAAGGCCAGAAAAAATTAGCCTCTTGGACAGCTCAAAAGTTAAGCCTCTTAAGAAAGCTGCAACTGCAAAACGATTGGGAAAACAAAAAAATATGAAGAAAAAGAAGAGGAAATCTTAGTATACATAAGTGGTACGAAGTCACTTAGTGTTATTGCTGCAACAGAATTGGCATAGAATATGATTACAATACTGTGGAATCTACTGAATTGTATGGCTATGTGTTGTTTGATATTATGCCTTACTTGATAATACATGTCATATCTCTGCCTGATATGTCCAATCTTAAATATTTCAGTCGTCCATTCTATACCATGAGTTGAAACACATTATGAAATATATCAAGTAACTCTGAGTGTCTTTCTCTCTCTTCTCACTCTTGTTTGAGAGCGCAGGGTAGATCGCCCAAAACCCAAATCCAGTATATCTCTATCTCTCTATATTTGTTTACTAATAATATGGTTAAAAATAGAGAAAATTTTAATTAAATACCTTCAGAATGTGAAAATTTCAAATAGGAGGTTCCTACTAAAATGTGTTGTCATTTGCTTATAAAGTGTAGTAAATAGCTAATGAAGGGTAGTAAACAAAACTGATTTGGAATTTTGATATTTCCAGAGTTTTTTTTTTTTTTTGAATTTTCCCTTAAAAATATGTTATCTGAAAAAAGGTTTTAAACGGTTAAACCGATGCCTGTATGTTCAACCATACATCATTCTGGAAGAGAACATTTGTGAGGTTATAATACTAGTTAATGTAGCTGATCGAATTCCTATAAGGATATTCACAATCTTTGGAGTTCAATTTCAATATACTTTTCATTTAATTATCAACACTTTTTAGAGTATATCGATTATTGAAGTGCCAGATAGAAAGATCAGTTGCCACAAAAATTGTTGTAATTGACACGTTTGGTGGAATTAAAAAAACTTATCAAACATCAAAAGCCAATGGATTGTTTTAGCAATTTAGCCTTATAGGAAATGGACCTCTTGTCCCTGTACATGCTTCATTCTTCAGCTTTATTATTATGCCTTTAGTTCACAAAAGAGTAATTAATATTAATATTAGTAAAACAGTAAAAGTTGGTTTATTATGCTTTGTTAGCTGTACTCCTTGACTGCGTTCTCTTTTCTTCATCCAATAAATCTATTTAGTGGTTCTGAAAGGAAGCAAAAAATGTACTAGAGGGAGTGAAACAAAAACAGACACAATAAGGGTTAAAGGCACAAATATCTCCAGTACAGACTTTTACAATTATTGTCATATTGCGAGGGAGCATTATTGAACATACGACTTACAAGCTTGTTTCTTGAATTAACCAAATTCCACTTTTTGTAACAAAACAGACATAACAAAATTATGAATAAATAACAGGTCAAGGAACACACAGAAAATTTGTTTCCATTACAAGTAATATGAGTGATTATTATTATTTTTTGTTAATTTTCAGTAGAAGGAGCAAGAGCAGGTGCAGGTGAAGGAGCATTTGTTTGATCCACACGTAAGAATCCGAATTTCTTGATGAGCTCGTTTGCTATCAGCTCATTTGCTTTGTCTGAGGGGTGGTACTCATCCCAGAATACATACTTGCTCCTATCTTTGCACAGCCTTGATGCTGGTACACATGTCAGAGCCGGTCGTATTGTCCCAAAGGAGCAGCAGGGCGAGTCCGAATTATCAAATCCTACAAATTCAAATGTAATTGTAGTGACCATAAGATTTTTTTTTGAGATATAGGTATATATTAGGGTTGTCTTTCTATCAAAATAGCTTAATCCAATTCAATAGAACTTGCTTTAGTTGATGTGCGACTCTTGTATTCTAATAGTACCACCAATGCCAGGGGCAAAATCTTACTGAAAAGTATGCATGACATGTTGAATACTAACCGTATTTGCTTGGATTGCTTATAACATCGTCGACAACATCATAGGCATCCCCAAATTTATAGCTTGAATTAGGAAGTTGAGCAACCAAGTCATCTACCAACTTGCTGGTAGCTTTGTTGAAGCTCTTAGCCAGATTGTTTGTTTTTTGTTGGCAGTTCCCAGAAAGACTAAGCACCCTCTGGAGAGGAATGCATCCCATTGGTCCCAAACCAAACACCATCAGTTGTCTTGCTCCTAATCTATGCAGAAGCTAAACAGGAAAAAAAGACATAATGATTACTAAATAAAACTATTAAAAAGAAAGTTTTTAATCTGTTGTTAAAAGTAAAACTAAGTAACCTTAAGTTGGTCTCCTAATGTTGACATCAGGTAGTCCACAAATGTTTTATCATTGTATGTCCAGGAATCACTGTAAACAGGCATCAAGTAGTTGTTGATGAAGTCATTGCTCCCTAAAGCAACCACATAGCGAGCACCCTGGAAGAACTCATCTGCTGCCTTCTTTCCAATTTTGTTTCTGATTAGTACCTGTGTCCCCTGAAACAGCTCAATTTGCTTGTAGAGAGGCAACCTCTGAATCTGCAAAGTAACATCATATTGTCCAACATGTTTCAGTTTGGTGTTTTCTAATGAATAGTGTTAAAAAATATATTCTCATGATGCCACTAATATAAGAGATAGATAACTAATTTATGGATATTTAAGAAATTTGTTAAATTATTTATTTGTAACAAATGAGTGTTGGTTTTTCTATAATATTCTATTTAATTATGTGTATTGGAACTAGCCCTTGACCAAAACCCTCTTAATTACGTGTAATTAATGGGAATACTTTGGGGGTAAAAATTATAAAATTATGGGACAAAATGGATCGAGATCTTATGTTAAGGATTTAAGTAAAACCCTTGTCTAACTCATATATTTAGAACCAAAGGGAGAATTACGATACACAAGACACAGAATAAGAAAAAATGTTATTCATTTGACTTACAAAATAGCTTCCAGTTTCATTCAAGATGCCGCCACCTCCAGAGGCATAATTCACTCCATTTTCCAAAATTACATCTTCTGTTAAAGAAGGGTCCAAGAATGCCGGTGGCCTAGGAAGTCCCATATTGTCACCTGAAAGTGCAGAATCAATAAACACACCAAAAAGCTTGCAGTAGCTGTATGAATTTGTAATTCATTGATACACACCGGAAAAAAAGGTAACAATAGGAACACTTTCATTAACTTATAAGTGCTAGCTAAGGAGCAACATTTTACTTACTCAATCCAAGAGCCATGCGCCATGCGCAATGCAAATAGTAGTTCATTGTATTCATCAACTTTGCTTTAGTTAGAATAATGCATGCAGAATAGGAAAAAGTAAAAGAAAACATATTTGATTTAACAAAACACCCCAATGCATTCTCTTATTCTCTATTTATACTCTTCTCTAACTAGCAAATAATCCTCTAACTAACTCTAATAACCGCTTAACATGAAACTAATAAATGCTTGATGCTAACATGGCTGCTAAGAAGTGAAACTGTGTACCTATTATATCAGCAACAGTGCGGCCATTAGAGAATCTGCCATTAGGCAAACCATTGCCAAAATCAATGCCATACCAAGGGAGGCTTGCCTGAGCAAGACTTCTAGAGAGGTATTTGTTGTTTCCAACATCTGAGAGGGAATCTCCAAATATGAACTGCACAATCTTACAATGACATCCTTCAAGCTCATTCCCTAAAAGGACCATCACCACAAAAACTAGCCTCGCTTTAAGCTTCATATTTGTCTACTTATTTCTCCAGGTTCTTCTCAAAGGCTCTTATTTTTTTGGTTGGTTTCAATGAGTAATGGTTATGAGTTTCCAAGTCATATAAAGAGGGTACGTAGCACCAATTTACGTAATATGAAGTAGATTGTTTGATGACCCAACTTATTATACTCGGTCAAACCAACTTGCAACTACCCTGACAATTTTCCCTTTTTTGCAGAAAAATTTCAGAAGTTTTGGGATATCAAATCATTGACGTACCTTAATACACATAATCAAGATGCCAATTCAAATCCTTTGTTACCGGGAAAAAAGAGAAAAAAGAAATTGTAATTAATGTTGATTGATACCTCTTACATAAGTATTGTTGGCATTACAGTTTGAAATTGGGTAAATTGGGCGAAGGTGAATAGATAAATTCTCAACAGAAACGTTGAATTTAATTTGTAGGAATTGTTATCGAAAGTCACCTAACTCGTTTACTCATTGTCCACTTGTTAGCTTAGCTAAGCCACGTTATGGTCTTCCTACCAATTACCATTATCAAAATCAAGGGAACTTTCACCTTTATATATGTATCCGTAGATAAAACACTTAAATGAAAAGATCTGGAATATTATACTTATTATCAAAGATCAAATTTATTCTTTCATTTTGTCCTTTATTTAAACTAGCAAGCAATATTAATATAAATAGAAAATCATTTCTTAGTTATACTCTTCTAGTATGCTTTTAGACTGGTGTTCTTTTTTGATGGAATACTAGTTTATTAAAATGAGTACACTATTCAAATTTAATTATGAGATTGGAGAAACGCACAACGAAAATTTCTTGTCTTACTAATATTTAATAGTAATTTTTTTTTTCAAAATTTGTTAAAAAAACTTATTAATAGTTTAGTCTTAAGAAATAATCATCGCTTTTAATTACATTATTTCAATTAATGTTTTTACCTTATGTATTAGTTATACTTCTCTCATACTATTTATAAGACAAAGAGATAATGTTTTATTTAGTCATATTTATAGGATATGTCATTAAATTTTACGTGTAAACGTGCTATTTAACCCTTTATTTATTATGTATTGACTTTGTTTTCATGTGGTGTAATGTATAATATTAAATATGGGTAAAGTTGGAAGGTTGTTAAATTTCAAAGTAGAATTAATAGGGTTTAAGTTTTTACTTTGTACATTTCTTTATCTTTTTCTCTCTTAGAAAAATAAATCATATGAAGTGATGGAACTCCAAAACGGGGAAATTTTCGGTTTCATAGAGAACATCTCTATCATTCAAAATATGAAAATAAGCCTGAATATTCAATAATGTTGGTCATATTTTTATTTTTACTTATATGAGCAAAATTATAAAATTATTTATCATGCTTATTTTTACAATTAATTTCGAATATAGATCTCTTTACAAGTTACTTCCTCAATAAGCCATTTACTCATAACATATTTTGTATATTATTAGATTATATGTTAGGTTATAAGTCAAATAATCTAGTTTAAAAAAAATTCAGGTAAATCAATTTATAAATAACTTATTTAACTTTCTTAGAATTCTCCAAAAAAGTCAATCAAATCCATATTTAGGAACGGAGGGAGTATGAACTAATGATAAAAGAAAAATTCAACATTTGGTAATACTGAGTTGTGTCTGCTGAGTATCCATTGTCAGCTCATACAAATATTATTCCATTTTATGGTCCTTTTGTTGAATTATACATTATGTTCACATTCCCTTGAGCTTGTCCGGTTGGACGTGGTGCATGTTGAAATTAACAAGATAACTGAGAATATATACAGGTATATTCTTGAAAAAAACATCAGAATTTTTGCCTGTTTTTGTTTGTTTAAATACAAATATGGGGGAATATATTTGAACTTGTAAAATTGTCAGGTAACAAATCTTAACAAAGAAACAGATGTTGTGAAGGCAAAGGCGTTTCCCGCTTAGAATGACATGACGTGAACATCAAGTGAATTCTAACAAAATTCTCTTTTAGCTTCATTGATTTGTAAGTTAGATTCTGATTTCATGAGTTAAAAAAGATTACCCTATTCTTCTCCCATTCCTTCTATTTCATATTCTAACTTCCACCCGATCACACATCAAAGCTCTAACAATTTCCTCATAACATCACATGTTTATTGGGTAACAAATGATAGAGAATGATCATTAACAAATACCTTTCACATAACCCTTCTCCAAAAAACCGCCACCTATTCTTACCTTTCAGGTATTGATAAGTAGGGGTGGGAATAGGTCAGGCTTTTATCAAGGGCCTACGGCTTAGCCTACTTTAAGCCTACCTCGGCTTTTTTAGTAAATAAGTCAGGCTTATTATCAGGCCTATTTGAGTAAACATGCCAGGCTTTTTTTCGAAAGGCCTAGCCTACAAATCTAGAGGCCTGGCCTATTTAATATTTTTAAATTTATCTTCTGATATCTAATATAAAATAAATTGTATAAATTATTTATAACATTATCAATTTAAGCTTTAATTCTAAGTTTAACACCTTATCATTCATACACAAAACTCAACTCTTTTATTCATTAGTTGTTCACAGTTTCTATAATAAAAGCAAGAGAATAAGAATTAGAGAATTTTAAGCTTATTTAAAGGTTTATATTTTAAATAGGCTTTTAACAAGGCTTTCAGGCCTTTTAGAGGCCTAGGCTCATACCAGAAAAAAGTCTACATATAGGCCCAGGCCTAGGCCCAAACTTTACATTTCTGATACAAGCTCAAGCCTATTTAGCTAAAACCTAGTTAGGCATAGCCTATTTCCATCCCTATTCACAAGCCTTTGGCAATTTGCTTTGTCTGGTTGGTATTTGTGTGGTGGAATGCATCCCTCATATCTGGAGCATCACCAAGGAAATAAACTGTTTTTCCAGCAAACAATTATCCAATTTTCATCAAAGGATAAATCTTTTTTTCTGTTGGCAGTTCCATAAAAGGAATGAAAACATCAGGAACAAAATTTTTCCCACCGCCAGTTTCCATTTGCTGACAATTTGGTTTCTCATACATCAAACATGTCCCCTTACCAATAGTCATTACAGGAACATTGACCTCCTCTGAAATGATGGAACCTACTGCGATCTCTCACAATCACATAGCGGTTGTAAACTCCAGAAAAATATTTCATAAACTTATGACAATCAGCACATATACGCAGATTATTGGCCACTCTCAGTTTTGTTCCTGGTGGAGTTACAAGAACCCCAAAAGCTACAGCTAACTTCTCACTATGGCAAGAGAGCACGTACCCCTTCTCGCTGTCATCCAACTTGTGTAACTCAGATGATAAATCAGCAGCATACCCAGCAATCTTCAGCTGCTGATTGATTTCACTCAGCATATTATAAATCTCACCCTTTCTTGGATGTGAAACATCATCCACTATGAACTCATGTATTTGTCCTTTCAGTTCAATTGTGCTACAACCGGGTGTGGTTTGGATTGATTTCTCTTTCATTAGTTTTCTCACTTCTGCTACCCTCTCCCAGTGACCAGCTGAAGAATAGATATTTAGCAGCAAAACATAATCCCCTGCTTCTTGAGCTTTCAGTTCAATCAAATGCTCAATTACCCTTTCTCCAAGACTAACATGTCCATGAATTCTACAAGCCCCAAGCAAGGTCCTCCATATTTTTGAATCCGGTTTTACCTGCATTGACATGACAAGTTCATAGGCTTGATCGAGTAAACTGGCACGCCCCAAGAGATCAACCATGCACCCATAATGATGGATGTTGGGAATTACTCCGAATTCGCTACTCATTCTTTCGAGAAATGACATTCCCTCATCGATTAACCCAGAATGGCTGCAAGCAGAAAGAACTCCTGTGAATGTCTGATCATCTGGACGAATCCCCAATCTCTGCATCTCTTCAAATGCTTCCATAGCTTCTTTCCCGTATCCATTCATTGCCAAACCGGAGATCATGGCACTCCATGAAACCACATTTTTATTGTCTGTTGTCTTAAACACCTGATAAGCCTTATCCAAACAACCACATCGAGAATACATGGATATGAGAGAATTCGACAGGCGAAGATACCCACCATAGCCATGTTCTGTGATGTAATTGTGAATTCGTTGTCCGAACTCCAAAGCATTCAAATGGGCGCATGCTTGAAGCAGGAGTAAACAAGTAACATCATCAGGTTGGCAACTATGGCTTTCACTCTGCATAACATCAAACAAACTCAAAGCATCCCGGCTCCGATTATTACGAATGCAGCAAGAAATCATGACATTCCAAGCAACAGTATCTCTCAGAGGCATCTCATCAAACAGCTTCCATGCATCTTCTAATTTCTCACAGTGCGAATACAAGTCCATGAGAGTTGTCAGCAAAAGGCCATCCGATTGATGCCCATGTTTCAAGATACCTCCATGAATCTGAACTCCACAAAGAACATGAAGAATCTTAATGCAAGACTTGACAGCAAAGGAAGAAGACAATGGGTCAGGAAAAAGACCACGTCTTTTCATATCTCGATATAAAAAGAGTCCTTTCTCAGGGGAACAGCTCATAGAATATGCTCTGATCATGATGTTGAAATGAGAAACCAAAGGGTTGGTGATTTGGTCAAAGAAACGGCGGGAATAGGTAGAATCAGGGAAGGGAGCCCGGAGAGATATAAGGGACAAGAAGGGGAGTGAAATTGCAGGGTCATGAAAGAGGGAAGTACGGAGAATGTGAGCGTGTATTTGGAAAAGGTGGGTCTTTTGGGTAACAGATTTTAATGCAGAAATCACGAATTGTTTCTGCAAGTTACTGCGAGAGACTGAGATGGGATTTGGATAAGGCAGTGTTTGGGTTGGAAGATATTGCTGGTGGGGGAGAGAGATAGTGTGACAGAAATGGAGTTTGGAGAGAGAATGAACGAGATGATGGTGTGAGGGAAGAAGGCGGCATTGTAACATCGCCGGCGACGAAATTAGGCGCCAAAATGTGTTCTTTGCATTTTACTATGATGACGATGTCAGGGACGATGCGTCCTGTACGACAGCGTTTTGACTCATCTTGGTGAGTTGGGCTCCCTCAAATTTAGGATGAATGAATCATGTTCTTAATCAGTTAATGGACAGTCATAACATGGGCCTTAAACATTATTCAGTGGACCCTGCCATGGGAGGACATTTTTGTGGACTATAATTTTTTTTGGAAAAGTGGGAGGATATTATTATTTTCCATTAAAATTTTATTGGTAAGAATAATCTAATATATTTTTTCTACACACAAGTTAACTTTGGTTCCTCCTCATCAAATGTTGACGGAAAATTTTCCAATTTTCCTTTTCATTTCTTTATTTTTCTCCTTTTCCATTTTCAGCAAACACAAAACTCCTTTCAGTTACTTATCTTGGACACCTTAAAAATCTAAACACACACTAAACCCTGATAAACTAAATAAGATAATACCAAGCCAGCGTTAGTTTTCGTGAAAGCTTTTCATAAATAGAATAGTCTGCATTAGTCTTTTTTTTGAACTGATGCATTAGTCTTCATTAAAGCTTTTCATAAATAGAATCTCACCACTATGCATTATTCTTATAACTCCCCCCCCCCCCCCAAAAAAAAAAAAAAAAAGAATCTCTTATCAGATACACTAGCTTAATCATTTTTGCTTTAAATTCTGCTAAGATAACGACCCCAATTCCATATTCTGGAGCGAACTTCGGGGCAATGTGTTAATCTATTGCAAAGGACAAAAATTTAGCTGAGAAGGTCAACATATAATTTAAAGAGTGAAGGAAAGACGAAACAAGATGGAAAATTGGTAATACAGAAAACATTGCAGCTCTTGTCAACCAATTCCGACTAGCATCTATTTTACTCAGCGCCTAAACTTCCCACCTTTTCCATGTCCACGACCACCTCCTTTGCCGCCTCTTCCTCCACGTCCCTTTCCTCCACTACCCAACATCTTGTTCACATGAGACTTCAATTGCATCTCTTCCGGCAACGGAAGTATATGATCTACACACTTCCGGAAGCTAAAATCCTCGGCAGAGTCATCCTCCCTGATGAGAAAGAAGCACTTGCTCTTCCATTCAGGATGGTTTCGGACTTGAAATGTGCGGACCCCTGCACCAATCTTCTTATCTGGCTCTGAATGTCCCTTCTTAAGCAATTCCAGCAGCATTGTATGTTCATACTGACCCACAAAACAAACCAAAGAGTTAACTAAGCTCATAGATTCAGGAAGTAGCTACAGTAACATAGTTCAATCCTGACATGTAAATGAGAACCAAAAAAATCCCAGAGAGAAGAAATTCCGCTGCACCAAAGATGGCAAGCACATAAGAATTATGCAACAAGAAGAAAAACATTGACATTTGCACATGCCTCCTATAAAAGATAACCCCAATAGAGTGGATTTTCAGCATTGCATTAAATGCCACTGAAATTTATGGAAGCTGGCGGCTGATTTTGAACTTACAGATGCTTATAAGGATATAGCCAGACTTTCCAGAAACTGGAAGTGCAAGATTCTTCAAACCAACATTTAGTGGAAACCGTAGGCGCTCATAATCAATATTATAAAATTAGCACACAATTTCAAATAAATGTACCAGTATCGTGAAAATACTAACATTTTCAAAGTCAAGAAATTTGGTAAATAACATCACATTTATTTTTCTTTATAGATCTAAAAACTTCAAATAACAAATTTTGTTAAATAGGCATGACCTCGACACTTCCTCCCACCTTTATGGGGCTCTCCTAATTGCCAGACGATAAGCTAAATACCATGGATTCCTCCAACCACTAATACTTTGGTCAGCAATACTAAGATTGTTGTCCTTTTTATTGATGTCAAGAAGAATACGTTAATTCTTAAGTAGTTAAGTGTCACAATTGTAGAAAATAAGAAAAACCACTCGGCGCTAATGCCTGAAAACTTAAAAACATCATTAAGTAGTGAAAGATAATCAGAAGGAACTTCAATTTTGCAAGGGAGCAGCGGAAGAAAATCTTCATTACAGATTGTTTCCAGCTCTCAAGACAAAGCAGGTGAAGCTCCTCGATTACATCCAATTCAAATAGCTTAGAACCATAGCCAAACAAAAAGTTAAAAAAAAAAAATTCCATCTTCATATACAAGCTTAATAAATTTATTTATTTTTATTCTTTTTATAACAGCAATTTCTGATGGCATCCACTATCACGTAGTCTCCCATCAAATAACAAAACTTGCACAATTACAACAGTACGACGTAATCCAAATAAATTTTCCAATAACTAACTCATGAATTGGATAAAAATGCATCGAATGCTTGAGCTAGCAAATTAAAAGTGCATGCTGTGCCAGCAAAGACAAAATACGAAAGTTGTTCATCTTTGAATATAACCATATATTGCGCTTTCGTATCAACAAAACAGGGGGAAGAGAGAAAAGAAACAGCATATTCGCCAACAGCTAATACCTTGTTAACATTCAGATGAAGAGGCCATTGATGAAGAATCTTATAGAAATAATCGAACATCTCAACAGAAGATCCAAAAGTCTTGTAACCCAGATTCACAGGACCTGATTTCTCCTCTTGTTCCAACCTCTCTTCCTCAACCGATTTCTCCAGTTTAGGCTTCTTACTAACTCCATCCTCATCCTCTTCCTGTTCACGCTTCAGATTTGACTCGCCGTTCGTCGCCGGATCAGTTCCATTGGGTTCGTCGCCGGCGTTTTGAGGGGATTCAGTGTTCTCAACTTCCATATCTACGGTGGCTGTAGTGTTGGCTTCCTCAACTTCCTTTACAGTTGCTTCCGCCATTATTAGAGAGAAAGGGGTTTAGAGTAAAACCCTAGATTATGATCGCCACCACACACTCAGCAGACAGCACTGAGAAGAAACAACAACGTAGGGAGTAGGGACTGTGAAGGAATTTTGGTATTTAGGCTCCTTTTTTTTTTTTTTTTTTTAAATTTCCGGGTCGGATGACAAAACGAATAACCTGACCCGTTTAAGGGATTCCAAAAGGTTAGGTTTTTTATTTTTTGGCTTATGGGCTTGAGTGTTCAGTGTGTGGATATGGTCTTTACTTTGTCAGCCCAAACAATTTAACAGTTACATGCCCACTTTTTTGGGTTAACATCACTTTATTAAACTTTTATTAGATTTTAGTTTTGGTAAGTGAATTTTAAAATCAACGGTTTTGTTATTTAAAATTTTACTCAATTTTAACTTTAACTCTGAACTTCAAATCGTTGCTCTTGGCCCCTCAACTTTATGCCGTTTTTAACCATTGGATTATGATTTTCCAAGTTTTTAGAGTCTAGGGACTAATGGCTACAAATAATACAAAGTTGAAGGACAAAAACCATTGATTTTAAAGTTTAAGAACCAAAATCAAAATTGAGTAAAAGTTTAAGGATCAAAACCAAATATTTTAAAGTTCAGAGATAAAAATCAAAATCAAGTGATAGCTTAAGGATCAAAAGTAGTACTAACCCAACTTCTTTGTTTTTGTTTTTTTATTGTTTTTGCATTACAACTTACAAGGGCCGGCCAAAGCGTTGTGAGAATATTTTAAATGTTCTATAATAACAAGTCCATTAATACCATGCCCTAAACATAAGGCTCATTAGACTAATTCGGAGAGATTAAGGAATCTAAATAAACTAATTAATTAAAGCATATATTACATGATGCCTTTGAAAAATTTATATGTAAAATTAGACTATACTTCAGCTTATGAGCTAGACAAATTAGTTTGGAGAAAATGATATATATATGAGATAAAACGAAAAAATGCAATATATTCAGAACCAAGTTAACCTCAACTAACTCTTATATTTATGACCGGAGGTCATATTAAACATTTTTCCCATTGTTGGTTGAGAAAATGAATGGTATAATTAACTTGAATGTAAAGAAGAAACCCTTTTAATGATTATGTTTTTGTTATAATTATTTTTGAATATTCTTTAAAAGCGAGTTATATATAAGAATCATGTTGCATCACACTTTCATTGTCTTGTTTGTTTTAATTACAATTAGCATTATGATATGAGTGTTTAATGAGATGTCTCTATTTTTGTGGATCAGCATCATAGGAGCATTGTTATTTTAGTTGTGTTCTAGGCCATGCACAATAATTTCTTCAATCCTCCTTATTTTGCAGTGTTCCTCTTTGAAAAGCCAAACGTGATGGGGAAGACTGGTTTTTCGCGAAAGTAACAGAGCATTCATTTTAATTTTCAACTTTTTTAAAAAAACTTAAGAAACAACAGTCATATATTTCTTTTACTTTAATACATCTCTTAAAGTGGTAGGTCACAATGACTATTTCAGTCCATGCTTCTGTTCTTATAAGAAAATTACCCCCTTATTCTCCCCCTCAACAAATAAAAAAGAATGGGTAAATATTAGGTTAGTTGTGGTCATTTCTCATCATTCATGGATAAGTGAGACAAGATACGATCTAGACCAAACTCATACAGGCATGTAGAATTTCTGCCAAACTCAGAGTAAACAACGGAAGACTTAAAATTATAAATACATCTCGCCATGCTATTTGATCTGAATACAGAATTCATAAACCACGAAGCCCAACAAACATAGAACAGCAAATAAGAGAAGAATTTTCTAACTGAAAGATAGGCACAGTGATGGTAAATTGGGTTGCTGTCTCAAGTCAAGGAACCTCTTTACATAAATGAGTACGACAGTGAACACGTCTCTATCTAATTAGACATGTTTGTACCACTTAAAAAGTGACCGTATTATTAGAAACCTTCCATAAAGACTAATAATAATCTTTGACTAAATAATTACACTGAACAAATCATAATACATCTAATGTGTGGACCACATGTGGGGAGAAATTTTAATATTTAGAATATCCACTATATTTAAAATAATCATAAAGGATATAATGAATTTCAGAATATTCTGATATAACAATATAATAAAATATGTATAATAATTAATATATAAAATATCTAACATATTTAACATTTTAGCATGTAAGTGAATTCGGAGAATCCAAAATATATTTGAATGGTCTAGATTGAGATAAGCACTCTATGCTCATCCTTTTTTATGAGCATGAAATATGCTAACCAGTAACCAGGCAATGCAAAGGAACGACTGAATTTAGCGGATTTGATTCCCTCTACTCAAGTGCAGTCTATTATGAAAATGAAATATAAAAGTATTGTTTCAAACTTGAGCACTGTACGATATAGGCATGCATCGCAGGGGATCCAAATAATATGGAGTTTAGAGGCCAGATTGGAAGCAAAGCAACATAATGTTTCAAACTTTGAAGAGGGAAGGGTTGGGGCTAAGCAATCCAAAGAGAGGAAAGAAAAGCAATAAAGGAAGTCCATTAAGCACAAGAAACCAGGACAAGTGTATTTTAGTTGCATGGAGAGTTGAGCTTGGAATTCTAAAGATAGTTTACTACCCCCTTAAAGAAAGTGCTTGCTCCTGCCAAACACAAAAGCCACTTCTTCCTTCGTTTTTGTTTTGTTTTCCCCTTATTTCTCTACTTTTAATGCCTTTCTTCCCTTCCCATTCTCACCCCTTTTGCTTCTTTTACCCATACCACCACCACCAATATACTTGGGCTCCTCCTCTTGCCTAAATAAAGCAATCTATCATTTCCTCCTATTTTCTTGTTCAATCCACCAGACCAGAAAAAAATAAAGTCAGTTTCGGCTTGAAAATTTTAAGATCTCTGCAACTTTTCTTAACAACAGAGTTTAGTGGGTCCTAAGAACTTCATGGAACATATTCAAGATTCTCTTCTATTGTTATAGTTTTATGGAATTAGAAAGGTAAGGTAATATATGCCCCTCCAGATTTAACCCCCAATTAAACTACATAAACATTTTCTTTATCAGTGACATCATAACTGCAAATTACCACTTACAAGTGAGCTTTCATGCCATTAGGTTATAAGGCAATTAGCACTTACTATAAAACACTAATTGAGATTTCTTATATCAAGTTAATAAGAGGGGGAAAAATGTTTTCTCAATTGTAAATCCAGAGGCACGGCTGGTTCAATTAAGCAGTATGCAGAGTTATGTAGTTACTATGTCTCTTAAGGATATGGTTCAAGGACATGTCAGCAAGTTCAGCGACGTGGCAAGCCTATAAAGGTATTCAAGAGAAGGGAGGGGATTCGGTCTTTGTTTGGTAAAAAAGAGCAAGGCAAATGATAGGGGATGTAGGGAAACTGAATGAAAAGATACTTGTCTTCCCAAGGATATTGTTCTTGTTCCAATCAAACACTTTTTGTTCAAACCTGTCAGAGTCGTCTAAAACAGCCTTATATATCAGCTTCTATAGCATGCTTATGATTGAAGCGAATCTAAAACTTCCATACATCTTCTCCTTCTCCTTCTCATGCTTTATGCTTTTATCCTCCCAAATCCCACAGAAGATAAACCTCAGGCTTCTTCTTGCAGTTGCAGGCATGAGCAATAACACTTGACTCAAAACTATACAGCTCCTTTCCATTATTGCCTTCCTCCAAAATTTTCCATTTCATAGAAGCATGAGTTACTTCACTTTCAGAGGGTTGGTTCTTTTATTTTGTATTGGGATTTTAGCTTCTGAGCCATACAGAGTTTGTAGCCTAACAAGCAAGAATCTTGCGTTGAGATGGGACAAGGAGGAGAAATCGCCACTTGCTGGAAGTTTTCGTAGCCTAAAGGAAGTTGTTGCAAAAGAAGATTTGCAAGCAAACATGGTATTGGCCCCTGCCCCTTCAGTGACCTTCTTCGATCCTGACCAATCAAATAAAAGAACAGTTCGAAAAGGGTCAGACCCTATTCACAACCGATGGTGATAAAAGCTGGTGTTGCTGTCTCTTACAACGCACAGAAATGACAGGGCAAGCGAGTTATGTCATTCTTTGCTTAAAAGGATTCAGGAGGAGGTTGGTTGGGGTTCCACGGTTTTCTTTTGTTTTTCTTACAATGTTTCTATCAGCTAGCCGAAATCCATATTTGCGCTAGCATAATGATAGTGCTAGACCAATTATAGGTACCAATAGCTGGATAGTTAATGATCATGCTAGCTCTCAAATACAGAATATAGTGCATTTCTCTCTTCTAATGACAATGTTCTCTCTCTCTACACACACACACACACACACACAAGCATGTATGTTCTTAGCTTTGTCAACTTCTTTCATGATGCAGTTGTTAACATCTCAGTCTCATACAGTGCTTATCAACGAAATCACAAAAAGTAAGACTTTTTTGTATACAAGATGATCCAAATTGATCATGACAGGCCTACAAGACAATCGCTGATGATCCTAGTTCACAATTTTTCCCTTTTCAATACCATTGTGATTTAAAAAAGGGAAAATAAAAAAGAATGATCCAATTTCTTTATCTGCTTTCTCAGAACTAGACCTACAACTAAAAAAATGAAAACTTTCAACTGAAGAAAATTAAGATGGAGGAATGTGACTTGAAAATATGACGAACCAAAATAATAAATGCCTCAACCTTTGAACACCTCTCAGTATTTTAATCAGCCCTGACAAGCTGAGATTTCTTGTATCTGTTCTTCCTGTGCAAATCAAACCGTGCGGAAGAAACCTTATGCGCGACTTCCTGCCAAAACATATTCACAGCATCCCCAGGTTGGGATGGATATTGATACTCAAAGTGCAATGTAATCTGCTTCAATCTTTCCCACATCTCAGTCCACCTCTTCTGTGTAATTGATCTAAGCAGATTCAGCAGATAACCTTTCCTCACAGCATCCTTGGCACGGACAAATAAGCAAAATTCTGAATAGTCCAGGATATCTTCAAATGGCAGCTCAATTTTGTCACTAATAATCACAGGAATGCAATGGCTCGCTATGGCGTCAAAAAGCCGATTGGAGGATGGGGTATCTCCAGCAATGTTTAGGCAGAATTTAGATAAGGCCATTCCATGACTTGCCTCACGTACCCCATTTTTTCGTACTGTTCCAAATGCAAAATGGACATCCTTCTCATCTTTGAGAAGATAATACAGTTCTTGGCGAATAATTCCTCCCTGAAGAGTTCCACTTTAAAATCAGATCAATTTGAACATATGCTTATAAAGCATATATATAAGATTGGTAGACCATAGAATTCATATGCATAGTAGTTTTGGAAAAGTGCATCACTATCACAACTAATTAAATTATTAATACTCCAACAGTGATAGCATGGGAAAAAGCAAGACATGAAGTGACAAGGATCAAATTCTGATCCCTTAGCCACAGAGGCTTTAATGTCATGCTTAAGACCAACTCAATTCAAAACTTTTAACTAATTAAGTTGCTACGACCATTGATGCAAATCAGGGCAAACTAGTACTCCTATATCATAGAGCACAAACGTTTTTTCCTTTTATTTTTTTGTGCTGCAGATAAAATTACTAGCCAAAACAGGGCAAGAGAACATAACAAAATGCAACGTTAAGAAATTATTCATAACTAAGTCATACTGCATTAATTTGATAAAAGGACCATTGGAAATACTCACGTCTTTCCTGTATATTGCCCCTTGGAAATACAAGAGAGTAGGACGATCCTTATATGAGAATGATTCAGCTCTTGGTATGGTAGCTACTACATGTTTATAGGGGGCGATAATATCTTTCTTTATGTTTGCTATTTCAACAGGATACCTTCCAAAATCTGCAAGAACAAGAATGGCAGAACCCAGCTTTTTTCTTGCATCCAGTATGCTATTAGGATGGTGAGCCACAATGAGATGATCTCTCCCTCCTGAACGTTTCCATTCCTCCCTGCTCATAAGAAACTCTACCAACTTCTCTTGCAACATTTCATTCGCACTAACTTTCTCATCCCCTTGAATCTTAGAGAGCCGGTTGTAACTCAGAGATGAGAAAAATGGAACAAATATCACATCTGCTTGACTTGAATCCTGCACTCTAACTGCAGTACAAGGTCTGATAATTTCTGCAGAATTTGATGACAAGAGATCAAGGGTGAGCCAGTATTCTGGACTGTGCTGTAAATTTAGTCCACCAGGATATGATGGGACTCGTTTCGGGTCATCCACCCGTGGCCACGTTTGGTTTTCACTGCTTCCCTTCCAACCCAATATCCCAAAGTGAAATTCAGGAGGCAAGTCATACATGAACACTCTCAAAAGTGCCCTAGTAGGATCACATGCCATAATTCCCTGTTGTTCCATAGAGTTCAGTTTCTGGCTTGATTTGACAACTTGACAGTCCAATTGAGCTTGAATATTTTTGTCCCCAGAAGGAAATGGGGAGAGTTTATTTTCTTCCTTCTTGATATTGGAATTGAAGTAAAATGATGTGTTATTGACCAAAATAAGCTCAAACACTGATCTGGGTATGAACGAATGATCTCTATACTGAAGGAGGAAAATCGAAGACATGACCAAAAGGAACATAGAAACCACAATCACACAGAATATAAACCTTGAAGGAACCATGCTTTTCTCTGTCATTTTCTATTTTGGAGAATCAAGTAAAGTAAGCTTCTTGGAATTCCAGCAGAGAATAGCTAGATCTTATATTCTCTCTCCCAGTGATTGAAGAGCATGAACTGAATAGTGAATACACAAAGTAGGAGCTTCAATTGAGGTAGGCGATCACTTCATAGTAGGAACAACATAACTATTGATGCCTCTTAAGCAGTTAAACCCTCAAGGTTTAGTAACAACGATTTCTAGCAGAGCACAGGTCACAACAAATAGCCATATAAAGCAAAATGGGAAATGATCCTTAAAAAAAATGCAAATATTTACAAAAATGAGCAGGAAGACCTAGAAACTCAAATTTATTCAGCCTCCATTGATGAATAATACAGAACCAGCGACAAAATGTGCACAAGAAAGTGAAGTAAGACGCAGGAAAACAAGCATTTAGCTAACAATCACTTGAGCAAAGCGTCCAAATCATCAACACATCGAGGAGGAGGAGCTATCACACAGCAAATCTGAGAAAATGTTTCAGGGACATTGAAGAAAGCAGAAGTAAACATCAATATGGTAGGAGGGAGAAGAAGAAGACATAAATGTATAAACTTGGCATCTGGGATTGAGTAATTAGTTACCAGAAGAAGTGGGTGAGCGGTAACTCGCGAAGAAAGTAAAACATCATCGTCAGTTTCAACCACGCGACTCCATTGTTGTGCACTGAGACAGGGTAAGAGGAAAGGAATTGACTTTTCTGACAAAGGTGCAAGGCCCACGGATGACACAATCGCTCATATATATATATATATATATATATATAGATATATTCAAGGTGTATGTAGAATGTAGTCTTTTTGTCAAGGAGTCTTGGTTTTTTTATGGGAGGTAGAAAACTATTAAATTATTAAATAATTTAATAACTCAGTGAATTATTTTATCTCATTCTTATCTTTGGACGTTTTTCATTGTTGTAGTTGTATTGTAGAATAGAAAAAATAGGGACCGACTTATTTTCTGGGATTATCTTAAAAAGTTGATAAAAACAAAACATAATCTAAAAATGCTTAAATAATTGGTTTTGTTCACGAATGAGTTATTTTCATTTGATTTTGTAAGAGAAATATTTTCAAATGGGATTAGGTTTTACGGCACGAAGAGATGAATAAAGAAAAAGGTTTGAATTTTGAGAGGAGAGTGGATGGTAATATACAATAATGTTGAGAGAAAAGTCAAATGTGTTGATTTGGCTGGTTAAGGATTGCGCGTGAACTGTGAGAAAGATAATAATATTCCAAAACAGTGTCCCTCAATAATAATCAACGCGGAGAGTAGAGATCAAGCCGTTAATTATTTTATTTTCCCTTTTGGTCTTTTGTATTAATGACCAATTTTATTTCATACCTCAGAGAGATAAATAGATGAGTTTTGAACATTCAATATTTTGAGCTAGTCCATGCACAATATGGACACAACACCTGTAAAGCGGACACGAAGCATAAGGCCTTTTTATCTTGGAAAATTTGTCTTACTTGTATGAAAATTTTATTACTTATAAGTATCATAATTCAAGTATCAGTATATTTTATATGGAATTTTTTAAAATACTGACACCCTATGCAAGTATAAAAATATATTAAATATTTTTTAGTTATAAAATTTTAAATAGTTGCTGAGACAAACGAATTTTCCTTTTTTATTTTGTATTTGAATTTTGGTTGAAGCATGCATTTAATTTCTTTATCTTCAAGCAATATTTTTAGTTTCTTAACTTTATAAAATATTTTTTAGTCTTTTTAACTTTAACAGCTTTAGCTTTAAATGATTATCTTTTATAACAACCGTTATAATTTAAAAACTAAATATGTATGCATTAAGGAGGTTTTTTCCTACATTTAAAATTTTAATAATAACATTTTTTAACTAAAGGACTAAATCAATTTATAAAAATTAAGAAGGGATGAAAAGGAAACATTATCTAAAGTTAAAAACACTTTTTTTGGGCCGACATCATTTTCTTTCTTCTGGCTATTAGATATTAGATAATAATATAATGGGGCATCCATGAGGATCAATAAGCAAGTTGTAGCGCATTAATTTTTTAAAAAAAATGCTTACGAGTTGTGATGTGACATTTCAAAAAATTTTAATCCACGTACCCGTCAAAACAAAGCATATGTAGGAACTCTTTCTAATTCACCAGCTCGTATTCTCGTAAGTTTTATCAGCCTACTGTTTTATACGATAAGGTAATAAACTTTCATTAGCGAAAAAAAGTAATAACCTTTCATATAAAGTATCTTTTCTTTTTTAACTTATCTACGTATTAAACTATTTAATCAATCACGATGTCCATTTCACTTATTGGAATCAAATTCTCATTTTCCTTTTTTAAGCTATTCTTAAATCCTCATTAGCTTAGTGCATTGGAAAGTTGATAATATGATATAAATGATTCCCTCCTTGTTTTTTCACATGAAACTGGAGTCTCCGTTATTCCCAGAAAGCAGCCAAACGGGGGGGTATAAGTACATTATGTGTTTTCCTAATTCACAAACAAGTTATTGTTTATTCATATCCTACACTAACATCAAAATTTATGTAAAATTAAAATTGAAAATCTAATATTTAAATCAGTTCAATGTAAAAGGAACGTTCAAATAATTTAAATAAATAACTTATTTGATGGGTTTGAGTGTTTGACACGATTATATTTGCTCGAAACTATAAGTTTTAAATTTTTTTTATTAAAATAAAAGCGATTTTTTTGGGGGGGGGGGGGGGGATAAAACAAATGAATCCAAAAATCACCGACATCCATAGTTAAGCATGCATACAACTGTGAAATCGTGTCAAGCACTCAAACCAATTTGGCCCAATGAAATTAATATAATGAGTAAATCCAAAAATTATATAATATAAATAAATCTAGATGATGGTTAGTGAGGTGAGACTTGAGGGCGTGAGACGGTGTTTTGTTGGTGTGCATATAAGGAGCCACTATTTGGCCCAATCATCTTCTTCCTTCGTCTACTGTGTCTCTGGTTGCACCTTCTATATCCATTTGAATTTTTCTTATCAAAATGACCTATACCTTAATCTTTTTCCCAAACCAAAATGGGCCTAGAGTGACGAACATGGTTTAGGTTCAATGAAAGGGGTAATTTCTCTCACCAAAGTACTCCCGCCGGTCCTTAATATAAGGGATAACATGACAAATTTTTTTGTTCATAATATAAAAGGTAACATACAAAAGTTATAGCAATAGATGCATGTTTTCCATTTATGCCATTGTATATTAGTAAATGCAAGGAGGTGAGAGAAAGTGTGTATAATAAATAAGTGAGGGTAAAAATGGAAAACCATATTCAACCTACCCATAATAAATGATTCCAATATATTTTATTGGTATATCTAAAACAGTTGATTACCTCTTATAAAAAAAATAGACAACACTGAGATAAGGATAATGCTAATCCACAAAACAAATTATTGTTGATATTTTTAATTATTTAAGAGTTCCAACATTTTTAGTACACACTAACATTCTAATTATATATTTTGAATTGTTGATTTTTTTTAATGCCCTTTTTGTTCCTTTGAATCTTTTAAATGATATTATAAGAAGAGTTTTTTTTGGCCAAATATTATAAGAAGAATTAAAGATAGACTTGCGATGGTTGGGTCTAAGGGTAGTCCACTAGAACATGATGAATCAATGGCATTTGAATCCATATAAGGAGAAATGCCCTTAAATATGATTATCTATGCTTAAAAAAAGAATTAAAGATGGTTGTTTTCAAAGGGAAAATGACAAAAAAATACCTTCTAAATTTTGAAATCCTAATAACTATTTCAGTATAAATATTAACAAGTTGAATACAGGTATTAACAACTATTAATAACTGTAAATCACCTATTTGGCATTTTAAAATTTGAAAGGTATTTTTTTTCTCTTTTTCTCATATTTAAAAGAAAAAATGTGGAGTAACTAAAGTTTTGTTGGGACTTGGGACAGAAGAAGGTATGTGCGGGGGATGAGGTGAGGGAGACAGCCCATCACACTGCCAAGTTTTTATATATTTTCTCCACATTCCACAACTTCTCCGAATTATCTTATAGTGATAACTAATTACTTCCTTTTATAAATTTATATTTTATTAAATTATTATAAAGTGTCGTCTGTGAGATGATGCCCGAATGTAGAGGTGTTCATGGGACGGGACGGGAACGGGACGACCCCATCCCGTCCCGTCCCATCAAAAGGCATACAGGACAGATTTCCCGTCCCATGTCCCGTCTCGTAGTTATCCCATCCCGAACGGGACGGGATGAGAATTTCCTCATTTTCTTGCAAATAAAAATAAAATGCCATTTTCGTAGAAAAATATGAGTCCAATATTGCATAAAAAAATTTGACTATGAGCGTTTACAAAATACTATTGTTCTAACAATATGTTGCTTTGACATCTAATACATCTAAAATTTACATTTCTATCACATATGTTGCTTTGACAAATAATCTCTTCCACTGAATTTCCCACATTCTAAAGTTGCTTGCATTTTGATCTGTATTCCAAATAGTCCAATTTTGCTGTGAGAAAGTGAAAAACAGATATGAAGTTCCCATATTTCTAACCTCTTGCTTGTGCCTCAGAAACTAAGATGCAAAGACTTAATAGTATATGAACTTTTTAGTCTGCTATATCCTTCGTGGAAGCATAACCCAAAAACACACAAAATTATGGCAGTGAGTGCTGTGACTTGTAAGTGTGAGAGTCACGTGTGAGTGCTGTGAGCATTGTTCAAAGACCCGGACTGGACCGGTTGAACCATGAAACTGCCCACAAAACCGGTCTGAGTGAGCCTTTAGCCCGGGAGGGCAGTTGAACCGGTTCAACCCACTCAAAACTGGGCAACCCGGCCAGAATGGGTTCTCTCCTTTTCTTTTCTTTTTTTCAAAATTTGATTTTTTTTATTTTGTTATAATTCACCTAATTACCAACTTTCACTTCACTTAATTTTAGAAACAAGGGAATTATAATATTTTAAATTCTATTATACTTGCATATATGTTTAGGATTCAATTGTTATTGCTCTTAGTATTTGTATTTTAGTCTATGGATTGTAGAATAATATTTATTTTCAGGGAAAAAGGCCATTTTTGGCCTGGAAGTTTTACCTTTGGAGCAATTTTGGCCTGGAAGTTTTTTTAAGACCTATTCTGACCCGGAAGTTTATAAAATGTAGCAATTTTGACCTGGGCTAATGGAAATGTAACGGTGACCGTTAAAGTGTGCCTATTTCCAATATAATTTATGACACATGGCAAATTTAGACCACTAGGCCCTGAAATTTTCAAATAAGATATTTATTTTTGAGCTACAAAATTCCTTTCACTTCAAAAGTTTTACCTACCAAACCCCTTAATTATTTTCTCCCATAATAACCTCTTTTGAACCTAAGAATAATTTTTTCAAATTTATTGTCCTTAAAATAAGGGAGAAACTAAGCATTTAAAATTCTTAGAAATGCCTCAAAAATTCCTCAAATATTCTCATAATCCATAATCTCTCATGAATTAATTCCTAATTAGCCCACTAATCCTCAACTAAATTTCTAAGATGTTTACATAAGACATAATTTCTATGTTCATATAGCTTTTGACCTCAAAACTGAGCTCAATTCAATAGCAAGATAAACCGTACCAGCACACTTTGATTCCCAAAAACTAGTGAGAAATCCAACATCAAACCAAAAATAAACCCCATCTACATCTAAGTAATCTTAATGTCTATTTACTTTAATTTAGCCACAATCTGGAAAGAATCATTGATGAACAAAACCACAAAACAATTTCAACTCAACTGAAAACAACACAAAGATGAGAGAAGGAGGTTTCAGATTAAAAATTCCAATTACAGAGCAGTAATAAATCATACAGTCACCATAATAAACTATAATGTAATTCTAATCTAAGATTATACCTCATCTTGCTCCAAATTAAGTCAAAAAAATGGCAAGTGCAGGAATGGACAGAAACTTGAAAAGGGAAAACTTGCAAAAATTTTGTAATTTGAAAAGTAAACTTTAAAAGTTTTTATGGGAGAAAATAATTAAGGGGTTTGGTAGGTAAAACTTTTGAAGTGAAAGAAATTTTGTAGCTTATATGAAGATAGAAATTGTATCTTATGTAAACATCCTAGAAATTTAGTTGAGGATTAGTGGGCTAATTAGGAATTAATTCATGAGAGATTATGGATTATGAGAATATTTGAGGAATTTTTGAGGCATTTCTAAGAATTTTAAATGCTTAGGTTCTCCCTTATATTTTAAGGACAATAAATTTGAAAAAATTATTCTTAGATTCAAAAGAGGTTATTATGGGAGAAAATAATTAAGGGGTTTGGTAGGTAAAACTTTTAAAGTGAAAGGAATTTTGTAGCTCAAAAATAAATATCTTATTTAAAAATTTCAGGGTCTAGTAGTTTAAATTTGCCATGTGTCATAAATTATATTGGAAATAGGCACACTTTATCGGTCACTGTTACATTTCCGTTAGCCCAGGTCAAAATTGCTACGTTTTATAAACTTCTGGGTCAAAATAGGTCCTAAAAAAACTTTCAGGCCAAAATTGCTCCAAAGACAAAATTTCCGGGCCAAAAATGGCCTTTTTCCCTTATTTTCATGTGTACTCAACTAATCTTTTATATTTTTCCCTCTATAGAAACATCAAAATATTTATGTTTGATGAATCATGCATACTTATCTATGTTTACATTTTAATATTAGTGATTATTAATGTTAACATCAATAAAATTTTATTATTTTAATATAACCGGTCCGACCATTAACCCTTAAACTAGTGTCTCATCCGGTTCGATGTCCGGTCCGGTTTTTTGAACCTTGGCTGTAAGTGAGAGTGACTAGGGAGTAGTAAGAGTGTGTGATTGTAACTGGGCTTTGGGGTTGGGCTGCATCTATCTTGAGTTTCGGCTTAGATTAAAATTAAAAAAAATAATACTAATGTCGTCCTATTCCCTTCCTGCAACAAAAAATTTGTCCCGTCCGAAAACAACCGGGAATGGGACGAGACGGGCGGGACGAGAAATTTTTGAACACCCCTACCCGAATGATACATTATTGCAACAGACGTTCAAAATACATGTCCTTCTACAATTCCTTCACCTCCCACGCTTTTATTACATTCAATAAAATTTAAGGCAATTAATTAGAGATCCCGTGATATAATTAAGAGTATGTCCCATGAAATGTAATAATTAATCTAAAGTCTCATGGTATTTAAGTAATAGTATTATTTCTGAAGTAGTGGGTCCCACATTTATTAACAAGAAAATCCCCACCACATCCCTCTCTTTCTACTACACGATAGCTTACCCCTCCCCCCACCACCCCCAACTCTCCCTCTCATTCTGCAACTCACGGCGGCCACTCCTCCTGTTGCCCTCTCCTCCGCCATCCCTTTACCCTCCATCATCACAAATACATGAGATCCAATAACTATAAGATTGGGCCAACACATCTAATTAAGATAATCATTTCATCTTGGATCGTGATCTCTAAAGTTCAAAGTTAGATTACCTTATGCCGATATATGAAGTGTTGATAGAAATGAATACAGTGCAGTGCCAGTGAGAAATGAATAATGAAGAAGAGGAAGAAGAAGTCAAATCTGGATATTCAGAGATCCAAATGCTTATTCTTGGCGAAAATATGAAAAATAAGGGATTATATTATGGCAAAAGTAGAACAATTGAGGTGGAATGTAAAATTATAGAGAGCGCAAAGGAGGAGAGGGCAGTAGGAGGATTGACCACCGTGAGTTGGAGAAGGGGAGAGAGAATTGTTGGTGGTGATGGTAGTGAGCCATTGTGTATTTTTTTTATTAATAAATGTAGGAACTATCCCTTCAGAAATAATATTATTTAGGTCCTATGGGACTTTATATTAATCAATACATTTCATGTGGCCTATTCTTAATTATGTCCCATAATAGGACCTCTAATTAATTACTCCAATTAAATTACACACATTAATCGATAGAAAATAATCATGATTTTTTTATTTTTCAAATAATTAAATTAAAAATTATTGTCAACGAACGTGATGGCACATATATTACTAATGCAATAAAATACACTCAGGAAAGTATTTTATCCACACAAATATCCCTCATATCCAATAAGGATCACATTTCAGGAAAGTATACAACCAAGTTTGGCTACCAGCTTCAGTTCAATACTATGTATGCCTCTTAGCCTGATTTAGATCCATTCTGGAGATTGTTATGGTCTATATATCTCTTCTTAGGAAGCAACTTTTGTTTTTTTGGAAACTTCTTCATAAGGAAATTCTTTCCATTGATGTACTGCGGACTTATCATCTAGACATCTTGAGTTCTTGTCCTTTTGGATGTTATTAAGATGAATCAAGTAATTGTATTTTCTTTGATTGACAGATTGCAAAAGCGGTATGGTTTGGTTCTTTCTTCATAAGACCTCCTACTAATCTATTACTAAATGATCTATTGTCATGGATTAAACAGTTTCTTCCGTCCTTGTCATCTCAAGAGCATCTACTTCTTGGTGTTATTGTTTTGATAAATGCTTTATAGTTTCAAAGGAATGTTTTAATTCACTAGGGTGGCACTACTCTTCCTCATGATGTTATTCAGCAGATTTTCGGTAATCTATCATTCTCGTCAATGGCTTTCTTCTCACCTTCTAACATCCTAAAGTACAGACACTCAATCACTTCCCCCTCCAATTCAAGATTGAGAAATCACCATTCGGAAATGGAAACGAGGACCCATATCATGTTGTCTTATCCTCATATATCACAAAGCCCTTCCATTACAATAACAGCTTTGGAAACAAAAGCTTTCTTTTTCAACGTTATTTGCTATGTCATGTTTCCATTCGGCATTAAACTAGATCTCATTAACAGGATTAGGGACGGCTTCTCTAATGGTGTATGTGGAACATCAGAAAAAGTTGTCAATTTTTCTGCTATCAATTCACTATATTACAGTGTGGTTATATATGATGTTCAAGCTTTCCCTAATCTCTTCTTTAGTGTATATTTCGCAACAACCACATGTTGCAAGTATGCTACTAGAGCTAGTTTATTTTCAATTATTGCATTTTTAAAGTCTATGTAATATTTTTATTATTAGTAATGTCATTTTGTCTTGATTAAAAAAAAAACAATACATTTGCATGCCGAAAAGTGCTTAAGTCCACCTTTTACTGATTAGCCATGACCTTTTTTTAAACAATTGATGGCACATGGGCACCTAAGTTTCGTTCGACAGGTGAACAAAGCCAAGTCCGAATCCTTAAATTAAATAGGCTTCTCCATTAGTCTAGTGGTTCGTTGTACTGGCCCAATACCTTATCACTCCCTCCATTATTAAATATATGACTTATTTTAGGAGGTGAGTTTGTTCCTAAATGTAAAATATTTTTCTAAATTTTCTCAACATTTTCCCATATTATCTCTATTGATACTCCTCAATAACAAAGAAATAAGAGAGGGAGGGTGGGGATAAAAGTAGGTTGTTGAGGTGTTTTGGTAATGTCATGTGATTTTAAATAACTTAACTAACATCATTAATCTAATTAAATTAGGTAAATAGATCTTATATTTAAGAATTGGAGAGAGTAGAAGAAAAGTATCACATATGCCCCATTTTTTTGGTCGAAACATATGGCTTGATGGTGAGAGCAATTTAGTTACCCCAATCAAGTCATGTGGCACTCTCCTTTGTTGAACAAAAATATGTCATAAAAATTAACTGATTCGATCATGTTTAATCGATGATTTCACATTCAAATTTTGAATTTATAGGATGGATAACTATTTGGGGGTAATGTGTTTTTTCTATTAAGAGTCTACATTCTATAAACTATATATACTAGTCGGTTGCTACTTGCTAGTGCCGTGATATATATTGGTAGACTACAAAAAAATAAGTACTTCCTCTATTCATAAATATAAGATCCAGTTGACTTTTTCTTTTTTGAGTGATTAAGGAAGCAAAACAAGCCACTTAATTATAATATATTTTATGTATTATTAGATTATATGTTGTCTTATAATAAGTCAAATAAACTAGTTAAGAGAAAAAATTCAACCAAATCAATTTATAAATAACTTATTTAGTTTTCTTAGAATTTTCTAAAAAAGTCATCTATGTCCTATATTTAGGAACGGATGTAGTATAATTCTAATTTATTCAAAATGCCAAAATCATTTCTAAGTTTTTATATGAATTTAAAAAAAAGATGAAGTTATTTTCAGAATTTTTAAGTTAGTTTTATCATTCACAAATGGCAACACAACTTATATTAAACTCTGTAAAAATAATGAGCTTAAGAATAATTATATGTAAAAAAGTCTGTATATGGTCATTTGTAACAATGAGAATATACATGACCAATAACATCTCATTCAATTATATGATCGAAATTCTTGCTTCATTAAGTAATATTGAGTGCATTTAGTAAAAGCAGTGATATTACATCATGAAAGGTGAAACTCAATCTCCCAGATCACAACTTAATTAATGGTTGATCTTATTTAACGTAGAAACGGTCATTATTATACTTAACTAATATTCTCTTTGAGTTATGTACCATTAATTTTTTGCATTGAACCAAATAATCAATTTCTAGATCAAAATAATACCCCCTCTCTTGTCGCTGTGTGCGTGTCACTTTACTTCACATACACATTATCAAATACTCTCTCGGTTCTCAATATAAGACCTATTTGTCTAATTTGGTCAGATTAAAGATGTTAGTTAAATTAGTTAAAGTCACATGTTATTACCAAAAATACTATAACCACCTACCTTTAATTCATACCCTCCCTCTCTTACTTGTTTATCATTAAGGAATATCAATAATGATAATTTAGGGAAATATTGAGAAAAATTAAAAAGAGATCTTATATTTAGGAACAAGTCCACATTCTCAAATAGATCATATATTTAGAAACAGAGGGAGCAGTAAGTTATCGGCTGATCCTCTCATGAATAATGTATAACTTGATGCGGATGTGGTTCATACGTATTACTTTTTTTTTTTTTTTGATAAACTCAGGGTATCCACCACTGATAGCAGTGATTAATCCTCTCGCCGCGGGTTTTCCACTTAAGGGTAAACGGCTGGCCACAAAATATTCTCCATGTCCAATGGTAAGATTTGAACTCCCAACCACTTGGTTAGGTTAAGGGATCAAGTGAGGAACAATAAGCCCACACCTATGTGGTTTCATATGCATTACTTTTTATTATCCTTAAAATAAGTTCAAGTTGTATTTAAAGAGATTAATGAAGTTAATTAATTTACTATTCAGTTATAACATGTTTTTTAAAAGTTAAAATGATCAAAATAAAACCTTATATATAGTATTAAATGACCAAATGTATACTTTACCGAATAAACGTTGTGGTCATGGAATCATCTACTGTATAGTTTTCTCAAAGAATTATTATAAAGAAATCAACCCACAACGTACAAGTCTTGCTTTCTTTTCTTTCCAAGTGTTTGTTTAAGAGCTCCATTATTCTGGATTTATAAGTATTAAAGAAGCTGACTCCAAACCGTCTGTCATACATGTGTGTGTGTTGTGTCAAGAAATGTTGCATTTGTATCCCTGCTCATCAACCCCCCAAAATCCATTGACTATCTCTTGATTGGGGATATTCGTATTGTTTTTATTCATTTGAAAAACTTGTCTTTAAATTTATCAGATATCATCTTGTGTCTTGAATAAAAACAAGGGAAAATTTCATTTAAGGACCATTGTAGACAATTAATGTAAAAGAAGGACAACAAAAATCTGAAATTTCACTTCAGGACCTAGGTCCTTAAATGAAAAAAAATTATTGTGTGAAAAGACCAAAAAGCCCTTGTGAATTTATTTCAAATAGGGACCTGTGCTGACGCTGACGCTGACGCTGACACAACGTACTTCCTTGGCTGACAACGTACTTCCTTGTGCATATGACGATTTTCTTGTGCATATGGTCATTACCTTGTGCATATGGCCAATTCTTTGTGCGTAGCCTGGACATAGCACGTTATAAGGCCAATTAATTACTCCTTGTGCATATGGCTATTTCCTTGTGCATATGGCCATTTCTTTGTGCATATGGTCATTTCCAAGCCACGCACAAGGAAATAGCCATATGCACAAGGAAATGGCCATATGCACAAGGAGCAATTAATTGGCCTTATAACGTGTTATCTTCAGGCCACGCACAAGGAAATGACCATATGCACAAGGAAATGGCCATATGCACAAGGAAATCGCCATATGCACAAGGAGTAATTAATTGGCCATATGCACAAAGAAATCGTCCTATGCACAAGGAGCAATTAATTAGCCTTATAACGTGCTATTTCCAGGCCACGCACAAGGAAATGACCATATGCACAAGGAAATCGCCATATGCACAAGGAGCAATTAACTGGCCTTATAACGTGCTATATCCAGGCCACGCACAAGGAAATGACCATATGCACAAGGAAATGGCCATATGCACAAGGAGTAATTAATTGGCCTTATAATGTGCTATGTCCAGGCCACGCACAAGGAAATGACCATATGCACAAGGAAAGCGCCATATGCACGAGGAAGTACGTTGTCAGCGTCAGCGCGTCAGTGTCAGCGTCAGATGTCAGCGTCAGATTTTTGTCAGCGTCAGCGTCAGATTTTTGTACAGGTCCCTATCTGAAATTAATTTACAAGGGCATTTAGGTCTTTTTACACAACAATTTTTTTTCATTTAAGGACCTTGGTCCTGCAGTGAAATTTCAGATTTTTGTGGTCCTCATCTGACATTAAATTGCTACAGTGGTCCTACAATGAAATTTTCCCTAAAAACAATATTATACATTAATGCATTGTCCGAAAAGTACATCTAAAATGCAATTCATGGTAGAGATGACCAACCGTTAAGCTCTTAAAACGAGCTCAAAGGCCTTACAAATATCGGAACATTTAACAAATTGACATTACCATTTCTAATAAGGCTCGTAGGCTGGTCTTATATATCCCCAACTAAGACCAGCAGATAGAACCAAACTCACCCTAATGGACAATTCTAAGGGTTCGGCTGGGCTATATTAATAGAGACCATTTGAGGCTCGCCATAAATATTTGCACATTAATTCTCGCAGCCAATTAAACCCATATTTCAGCTTTGACCTTTCTTATTATAAGTCCCTAATAAGGTCGGATTAAGTTTCTTTAGATGATTAAGGCCCAGCCGGTTGGCCTCACACCACACAAACCTTAATTAATTAATGACACGTGGCAATAGCTAGTTGCCTTTTTTGTAATGCACAACTTCACATACCCACGTGAGATCAAGGTCAAGGGGCCCAAGAGAAAAAAGGTACGTAAATCAATTTAGACATATGAGCTACATACAATACTTTAGTTTTATAAGAAAGTCTAGCTATTTAAATGATTTCTTGTAGTTTGATTTAAAATTGTCACTAGCAATATATGTTAGTAAATGTATGCGTACTACTATATATTTTTGTTATAATTTGCTTATCACTTGTTGATTTATGGGGTTCCTTCTTTCATGTAATGTTTAATTACTCCATCACATATGCAAAGAAGGCATTATGTTAAGAAAATGCCAAAACAGTCGGAATTGGATGCCATGAATACCTTATTTTCTGTGTGATTAATCAATGGACAAAGGAAAGTTAGCTATTATATTTATGATGTGAGGAGACAATACGTGATCTGCCCATTTAAATTGGAAAATCTTTCAAACAATCCAGAAAAATAAAACATCCCATCATTATTTACCCTTAAAGATCCATCAGTGTACTAATATACACATAAATCTTACATCAGCGTACATACTAGTGCTATTATTTGCACCCTTAATATATAATATTGAACCTTCCCATTAGTCACTATATTCTTCTACTCGTTAACATAAGACTTAATAAACTAATTTTATTAAATTAAAAAATACTACTATTAATTAGGCTAGTTAATATGTATGTTTTTTAAAACACTTTAACTATCCTCCTTAATTCCCTACTTCCATGTCTCCTATCAGTAAAATGTTCTTACATTTTGAACGAATATCGACTTGCCAATTAAATCATACATTAAGGACCAAAAATGTAAAACAATTATGCAGCAAAGGATAAAACATCTCTCTCCATCTCATATGTGTGTGCTTGTGTGTTTTGTGCAAGTGGGAGCAAGAAAACAAGGTCTCACTGGACGCACAAATATGTGCGCGCGCGTGGGAGATTCTCTCTTCATAAATGCAAGTAGCAATATTTCCAATGGCGTGCAGTGCATGTATGCATATCTTACACTTCATATCCTTTTCCATGGGAACTGAAAATTCTCTCTTTTCGAACCATAAGGTATATGTATATATCAATAAACCTAAATAACAAATTCCTCATCAACTCATTGTAACTCCAGAGAGCAAAAAGTATCAATATATATCCCGTTAAGTAATAGCCCACGATATGTGAGAGAGTACTCGCTTTTAGGTGCTAATAATACAAGGATAGTTTTTTCGAGTGTAACTAATATATAAATATGCGATATGGGACATATATGAGTTTAGTGGAGAACACACAGCGCAGGGCTCAACAAAAGGAATGTATAATTTGGGTGCTTTTCATGAAAATGCAGAATGACCAAGTAGAAAGTGAATATATATATATATATATATATATATATATATCAATCGGCAACAAAACAAGGACAAGCATGCACGCTCATCTTTGTCCAGACATGGCATAGACAAATATTTTCAGGCCAACCATGCTCCTATACCTAATAAGGGGACTCATCACATGAATCCATATACTTATATATGAGTATGATTCAAGACATACAACTCTTTTGCTCACTTTAAATCTTTTGACGGACCCTACAAACATATATATGCCGCATACAACAAAGGTGGGGTGACTAAGTTACTAATCGGCTATGTCTGCCATCAACAGTTGTCCACTCCCTAAAGAAAAATAATCTTTCAAATACTTGACAGCTGCCCTTTTCAAACTACTCACTAATACTCAGAAGAAGAAGGGGAAATATCACTATAAGATTTCAAGAAAATAATGCAATCACCAGAAAATCCTTATAACAAGTAACATAGAAGATATATTATCGTTTCTAGCATTGGAACTCATTATCCATTATGTGTTGCATATTTGCTATTGAACTTTTTGATGATTATGTTTCTTCTTTGGAGCCTCATTGTGATTTTTACAAAAAGAAAAGATTTCGACCATAGACGTCTTGTATAAAACATCTCATAATTTCTGAGAAAAAAGCTCTCTCGTAGATATGTAGTTAGTTAGTCTCTCATGACATGATGGACTAAAGTTTGAATCCCTGTTAGGGGAGATACCAACACTTATATTGCTAGACAATACCTGAAATATGATTGCCTCTAAATACTTGATCTCGATGTTACTTGTGCTTATTAAAAAAATAGCTCCCTAGATGATATGAAAAAGAATGTATCATCCTCCATATCCAGTGGTTTTGATTGGCCTCTCTTCATACCTGATCAGTTTCCTCATCATCAAAAGCATGGAATTATATAATTAAATGTCTCTCCTCCCATAATCGGGCTGAATTATCTACAGTTTGCGGTGAAAGTTAAGAGATAATAAGTTGTGCTAATTTATTGAAACATGTGTGTTTCGTGTATGCTATTAATTTATCGATTATAAACAAGCAATAATGAATTCAAACGCCCATGAATCACAAGGCAAAAGATTGATTTTATTATATTTTATAGTGCAGGCGCAAGCAAGCCACTACCAACTATATTAATTAAACGTTATCAATTGAATGAATGTGCATCATGTGCTCTCCTTTTTTATCTTTTATGAAACATTTATTTAATGTTGTCTGTAACTACTACCACTGACCACCGAAAAGAGATCTAAAGACTAGTAATTGGCAACTATATGTAAAAATTTTCAGCTCAACCTTTAGACAACACAACTTTAATTTATCAATAATATATACACTAACTAATATATTATCCCGGACATGATGAGGATCCAGGTGGGCCATCTTGGAATAATAACAACAACAACATTACATTTCATCAAATGCTAAATGATTTTTGGACAGATAAATTATCTTCTTCATTCATACATATATAGACCCTAAACTGTTTACTTGCTGATAAGAACAGATATAAGAAGGATGACTAATATGCATATCATCCACTGTTAATTATCATTTGGATTTCTGCAGAATCTAAAATCCTAGCCTCTTGCCCATTCCAGAGTGTTACTGGTTTTTGAAATCTTTCTAGCACTGATATCCATATTCATCTTGTTGGACTTATTTTATGACGCATCTAATTATGTTTACTTCTTTCAAACTGTTAAAACCATGTCCTTAACTATCATGCTTGTGCGCATGCTTGTGGTATGTAAAACTTGACCAAGATAATTTTATGCATTGCATTCTGTGTATAATTCTCCAAGCAGAGAATGAAAGGCAATTAGATATCATATTATACAGATTACAGGACAGATCATTATGTACTTGTTAATTAAACACACACACACAAGCAATAAGGAAATGGTTGCCCTATCTAAAAGATGAATCGGTTCCTTCCTCGATCATTCATCCTCTTAAAAAAATGGTATATATGGCCTGTTTCCAATTAATTGATTGCGCTAATTATTAAGATTACCATCTACCATTAAATAATTTGCACCGAGTATAAGTGGCGAGACATGAATCAGAAAAGGATATAGTATAAAAGAACATAGACGAAGGTACGAAGAAATTGAAAAGGCTACGGCAAAGAAAAGAGCAATTTAAGAAGAGAATATATGAAGAGATACCACTTGGATATATATATGTAAGAACATTACAAAACAAACACTGAAAATCGGAAGTTTCCAATAATACTGTCTCACAACAAGAAAATCAAGAATGGAATCTATTGGATAATCCAAGGCCACACTCAAGAAATTAAACTCAAGAAAGTCAAGCAAGATCAATCATGATCGGACCACCAAAATTCATATATAAATTCCACACACGAATTCAATCACAAGGTATTCAGATAAAAGTTTAAATAACTGTTTTTAGTTTGTTGATGAAATTGAAGGGGAATTTGATTGATTGATTGATTTACTCACAGACGATGACCCTCGTCGACGACGAATTGTTCTTGTCTTCGGTGGAAACTACGGTGGCAGCCACAAGCAGCACAAGTGAGGGCCCCACTAGTGCCTTCGCCGGAGCTAGCCATGAATTCTCTGCAACCATCCACAGCATAACCTCCCATGGAAGCTGCATGATTCTTCTGACACTCTCCATATCTAATGCTTCTAGCCACTGTGTTTTCAACTTTTGTAATCACCACCTTCTTCATCCTCTCTCTCTCTCTCTCTCCCCCCCTCTCTCTCTCTGTGATCAGTAACACCTGGATTATTCTTCAAGCCATTAATCATCCATATATATAAATATGTATATACATATATTCACCACTTGCTTATATGTTGGTGACTAACTCTAACCCTAACCCTAACCCAGCATGTGATTTTTTTTTAAAGAAGGAGAAGGAGGAGGAGAATTTAATCGATGGAGCAGCAAAATTATGTTGCTTACTTTTGTTGGTGGTCTCTGGTTTAATTTGTTTAGGAGCATAATGGGGCACCGACTCTTATCATCACCCTATGATGGCATGCCACATCGGCAATTATGTTGTGGTAAGTTGTGGATTCTATATTTCATCCCTTTCTTAGGTATTACTCTATCCCATATCAACTACTTAGAGAGTTAGTTTTGGTTCTAAATATAGGATATAATTCTAATTTTTATCAATTTGTTTTTTAAATTATTCCTATTACTGCTCTTCCAACAATAATAAAGTAAGAGATGATTGAGGAAATAAGAGAAGATTATTGTGTTGTTTTAGAAAAAATACAACATGCTAACCAAATTAATATGTATATTTAGGACCAGAAGGAGCATTAGTATGTAGAAAAAGGCAAGTGGCCACTTATATATATTCACCAAAATTAGACCCACAGAATCAAGAACAATAATTTCCTTTACTAATCAGTATTCTTGACTAAGTATGAATGTATGAATTAGTTTTAATTACAACCATGTATTTAGAGAGTGATAGACTGGGACAAAAAGTTTACCTTGTTTGAGTTGCAATTTTCTACAAATATTTATTACACTCTTTTTTTCAAAAAAAAAAAAAAAAGGTTTGTGTATGACTTAGCCATAGCCTTACCTTTGTCTTCTAGATTTGATGGCTTACCCGCCTCAACAATAAAATATATATATAAAAAAAGACTATTTATGATCTCTAGAAGACTGCTAAACTTTAAATTCTTTAGTACTATATATCGTTACAACATTTTTTTACATTCCGTTTAATTCCTTTTTTATAAAACACAATGTTTAAGCTGTTAACGTTATATGAAATATTATAGGAAAAATAAATCATAGGTAATAAATTAAATGCTGAGAGGTACCCAAAAATACAATTTTTCTTTAACAAAATTAACATGTAAACAATGCAATTCGATTTGAAAATGTAGAACTTTGACCTGTAAATATGTAAGGTTGACTTATTAACTTTTTTTTTTTTTGGGATTTCCCTGTATTTAATTTTCTTACATGGTACCTATGGATAATTTTCTTAAAAATATAATGTTACTTAAGTATTTATTATAAATTATCAAAGGGTGTTTATGCCTTTTAAAGGTCTTAGAAAATAATAAATAATAAATAAATTTATAAAGTAATTAATATCAATCAAATCCTAAAAATGACATCTTTTATAATATTTTAAGGGCAACATTGCACCACTTGATAGTTTAAGATACCAACTGTCAATGAGACAATAGCTTTAAAGCAAAAATGCCATCATATAACACTAAACTATACATATATTACTTCCAGTTCTGAATATAAGATCAGTTTGACTTTTTTTAAGATATTAAGAAAGCCAAATAGACCACTTAATTTTAACGTACTTTACTTGTAATTGTATTATACGATAATTTATAAGTAAGGTAAATTAGTTTTGAGAAAAAAGATAACTATAGACATTTTAATGTGATTAATTCATTAATTTTTTCAAAAAAATCAAAATGATCTTATAATTAGGACTGAATGTAGTATATTGTTACATAGATTATACTTTTTTATTTATTTATAGGCACCCAATACTAATGGCAACCGATTATTTCAATTTGCAATAATGTAAGTTTACAGTATAGGATTTAAACATGAGACTTATGTTAAGATGGAACAACTCATAATTCACAACTAGTTAATTCAAGCACTCAATAGTTATATATTGATTAAATATATATCTATATATATATATATATATATTTATATTTGTATATACTATATAGCATACACACACAACGCATCTCTGATGGCCAATTAACTTTATGCAATTTGGGAGAAAGAAAATTGTGTATTCAATTATAAAATCATTAAAATAATCATATTTAATATAATATTTTGAAGTCACGAATCAAGCTCCATTTCTTGTTTGCACAAAGATACGAAATACGAATTTAGGAAAGGAGAATAATAAATTAGTTTCTATAACTTCTAGTTTGTAAAATTTTTTGTTTAGAAAATCAAAAGTGCGATTCAATTAGTGTTGAGTTTGTAAAATTGCATGTTGAAGATCGATATAATTATAAGTCGAGTGACAAACTTAAAGGTAAGATTTTTTCTAAAACAAAAGCCACAATTAACTGGTGAAGGACAATCTCAAATGTCGATCAGAGGAAAAGAATGGGAAGGGAAAATAATAGACCCCCTCTTCCAATTGAATATCATAGCATAGAGTTTGATAATAAGGTATGCTTTTTCTAGTTTTGCAGATGGATATAATATAAACTATATGCCAATTCACTCCCATAAAAGATTAACGTAGTTTTAAATTTAAATTCAAACGAATCGGATGAATGAATCGATAAAAGTAATTAAGATCTAAGGCTAGCTCATAGAGAGTTCCAATGATCGAGTATTACCATCTATTTCAAAAGTAATTGAAAAACATGAAAACTATGGGATATAGTCAGAATTGTCTTTATTTGGTCAAACTCGTGATTGAAACTAATTTAGAAGAGAGTATGAAAGCAAACCAAACCGAGGGTAGATGCTACTTTGATATATGAGTGGGTCCATAATGATATTGAAAAGGTAGGACGCTATGGCCCTTGATTGCCACTTCTGACACCTACTAGTGTCTGGTTTTAACATCATAATAAGATTCGTCTAATCACAATTATAAAGCCATTAACCCCACGTTGTACATTTACCACCACCCTTTTCTTTCCCTCCCATCAAATCAACCACAATCATAACCTTCCAAACACCCAACAAGCGACGGCCATTATACCACGCTATCATATATAACACTACATTAATTCTATTCTAGACATTATTAGTCCTTCCACACACACTGTCAGAAAATTAAAAAAAGAAGAGCAGAAGACTACATACCGGGTCGAAGCCTGATTGAAATTCCGAAGAAGCAAAAACAGGAAACAAGAAGAAACGAGAGGTAGTTAAAAAACTCAATGACTGGGGTAAGAGATAACCAGTGATATACCTCTTATTTATAGCATCAGATTAAATATATATTTGGAAGGTAAAATCTCATTTTAGGAAACTCAGACACATTTTGGGAAGTTGGCAACTGGCATATTCCTTTCCTGTCTACACAATAATCTTCATAATTAAATGCAATGAGAATTAAATTCTTATTTATTTAATTAGATGGTAAACCCTTATTGAATGGCCCGCCCAGCCCATCCAGGGAAGACCTAAAGCCCAAAACACATGAATAGAATCAACTAACTATTCCTTCTCTGCTAAAATTAAAAAAGCTGACAATTTTCAAGTTCCACATACCCACATTTTTCAATTTTGTGTAGGTATATACTCCCTCCGGTCCTTATTATAAGAGCTCAAAATTTGAATTAATTTGATCTAAAATATAAAAGCTCACCTTGCATTCTCTCATCATTAAATGCATTTTTTCCTATTTTACCGCTAATTCTCTTTCATATTTATTAGTGCTCACATATTTCTCTCTCTTGATAGACTCATCATAAATAAGGGTAATATTGAAAAAAGATATATATTTCAGACATATTTAATTACTTTCACATGTTTTCTTAATAAGCTTGTTTTAGAGGTCGAGCTCTTCTAAATAGGTCATAGCTAGTTTGATGTTGAAAGGAGTGGGATATTATTCTTCAATCGATCCATGAGTAAAAGAGGCACTAGTGAGCATTTAATTTAGGAGGGTCCTCCACCACTATTTAAAGGACAACTTAATCGAGCGCATATTGGAGGCACTCGCATGTGCACTCTTCGTAGAGCTTACCAATTAAGGACAAATGAATTAAAGCTCATCTCTTGTCAAAATTGACACCATCCAATTCATTTATAGTTTGTGTCAACAAACTAGAAATCAATTAATTTTATATCAATATATAAGAACAACTCTAAATAAGATAATTAACATCAAATGTTTGGTCCACATGTGGTACATTTATGCACTTTATTTTGTAGTGCTAGAATTCAGGAAGGCGTTTGTTGAAACTTGAAACTCTGCCTCTAATGCTTGGCTGTACACATTCTGTCCTATTGGCTGGCTATTGTTAAGTGGATGTATATCTTTCAAGTTAATGGTGATGTGTGATGGCAACAAAAAAAGTTAACGGTGATGCGGTTAATTATAATTTATTAGTAGTAAACTTATAAGAGACACAATAATAAATGCATAATGTTCAAAAAATGATGATGATGATGATCCGTTTTAGGTGATAACATCAAAATTTTTTGTTTGCATATTGGAACGAATAACGTGAAAAATTTTAGATAATAAATATTTAATTTTCATTTTTACTCTTAAAGAGTTTTAAATACAAAGAGAAGAGAAATACTGAGTACATAATAATGGTATAAGGGTAAAACCGAAAAATTACATCAATTTTACCCATATTAAATTATTTAATTGATACTTCTTTGGTTTGTGTAATTTGATTGACTACCACTTTGGTCCTCTATAAATTCATATAACATAATTCTCAGATACCAAGAACATGTAGTTAACTCATTAAAAATAACCTAAATTAACTAGTTTCTCCAAGTTTACCTTCACTAATGTACGTTTAAACAATATTTTATACATTGTGTTGCATCTCTTCCTTCCCTCTCTACATTTATCAATAAGGACAACATTGTAACACTCATCACATTAATTGCTTCTAAAGTGGACTTATAATAATGAATAAAATTTTCCAAAAAATGAATTAAAGAAAGGACCAGATTAGAGTTATACCTCTTATAACATGGATGAGCACTGAACTGCCAAAAAAAATTGAGATTTATATATATATATATAAATATATATCACTCGACACGAACACAATGGAATGGCACGAGAGTTTTGTGGAGTCGGTGATAGTTATTAATTTTATATGATATGACAATTAGTTTATTTTTCATGAGTAGTTTCTTTATAATTGAATGATCATTATATTATATTGATTTAACTGGGGAGTTGATCATAACCCTAAATATAAGACCTATTTCTTATGTTTGTCAATATTTTTTTTTTTAATTTACTCTTTAATATACTCTCAAAGCTTCAACAATAATTAAGATAAATAAAGAGAATTAAGAAATATGATTAGTGCATTTTATAAAACACGTTATATTAACCAACTTGACAAACTTTCTGAATATAATCAAATTAGGCAAATTAAACTAAAAAACATGACAAACTTTATTAAGATGACTAGTAATTGAGAGAGATGGAGTAACCAACGCATATTTAGTCTAGTGGTGTATTCCCTATTAGATCCCTTGAGGTCTCGAGTTCGAGTCTAAAGGACACACTTGTATCAGGAGGGGAAATTGGTTGCTCAAATACCTAGTAATAGGATCCAACAATACTGTAGAAAAGGGTTTTCACGTCCGTTATTTTAGGGTTTTAACGTCGCTTTTGTAGGGGACGTCAATTTGAGCGACTTGAAAAAGTGGACTTTTAATGTCCCCTTAAATAATGGACATCAAATGTCAAAGTTTCAACGTCACAAATTATAAAAATAGGGATGTCAATAGTTCCACAAAGCTCCTCTTAGAGTATGTGGACGAACTTTTCACGTCCCTTATTATCTAATAAGGGACGTGGTAAGTTCAGGTTGGACGTGGAAAGTCCCGTATGGACTTTCAACGTCCCTTATTAGCCTGGACTTTCCACGTCACTTATTAGTCTGGACTTTTAACGTCCCTTATAATAAGGGATGTGGTAAGTCTAGGCCGGACTTTCCATGTCTAATAAGGAACGTTGAAAGTCCAATTTTTTTAAATAAAAAACATAGGGGTTTTTGTATTAAAATAACCCACAATCCAAAAAATGGCCCTATATGAACATTTGAATTGAAAAATAAAGGCAATTATTTGGACTAGAATCACCCACAATAAAAAAAAATTGCCCATATATAAACATTTGAAATAAAATAGAATAGTTATCAGTCGCAACTATGAAACTGTAACATAAGAAATATATGTCCATTACAACAGTGAGAGAGCAATACAAAAGTAACATCTCATACAATTCCTAAAGTGTAACAACAATCCTAATAATCCCCAATATTATTGATAACTCCTAGAAATTCATGATTATTTGAGTATATTTTCCTTGAGTTTTACTCAATCATTGATACATTTTGGATACTCAATATAGGAAAATACTCATTTGATTTTCGGATCATTGTTTATTTATGTAGATTTTGATTGTTTTTATAGTTAGTTTCTCATATTGTTTTATGTAAATTTTGTAGGAATAATTTGATGCAATAAACAAGAGATTTTAGCCCTCCACCAAGTTCCCAATTGAACAAAAATAAGAAGAAGTCAGAGCAGCCCAAGGAATAAAAGAAGAAAGGCAAGAAAACAGAGAAGACAGGACTTCGCCGTGGGCTCGCCGCGGCGAAACCCACGGTGAAGTACATTTGCCTCTGCCTCTTTTTGGATGAGTTCGCCGTGATCTCACCGCGGCGAGCGCAACACATTTCTGGAATTTTTGGGACTTCGCCGTGACTTTCGCCGCGACGAAGTGACGGCGAACTGTGTGTTTTCTGCGCGTTTTGGACAGAACAGGGGCGCGTTTTAACTGATATAAAAGCTAGGGCTTCGTTGTGAGCCCTCATTCTTTGACTTCTGGGCATTCTTGGGGGTGTTTTGCTCTGCTAGGGCTTGGAGTTTGGAGGGGATTTGGCTTGGGCTTGGAGCTTCAGAGAGATTTGGGCTTCCTCTCTTGGTTTATCTCTTCCTTCTTCATTCTCTTCTCTTGTTCTATTGTAATGTTGTATATATATGCTCCATTGGAGTTGTAGAACATGAGTAGCTAAATACTTTGATTCTAGGATTATTTTGAACCCTTGTATGTATTGATTCTTGATTCCTCCTCTTAATTTGTGATTAATGATATCTATGTGCTTATTTTACCCCGTTCTTAATGCTTCTAAGTGCTTGATCACCATTTAGATTGTTGGGTTCACTTGATTTATGACTCGAGAGAGCTAGGTTGAGTGTAGAACTTGGGTAAAGTAGTGCAAGAACCGGAAGTTTGCATGGATGGATGGTTTTGCTGGTAAGATAGAGATATACTTGCTAGTCTTGCATAGTCACATTAGGGTTGGGGCATTAAAATTGGGTTTTATTAAATTGTAGCAAGAGATTGTGCAACTTAAATAAAACTAAACACTTGTTCTTGACGCGAGAGCGCTTTTACGAGTACCCAATGAACCCTAGATTAGCACATGATGTTATTGAGAGCTTCTTTGAGGGGAGGTTAATTGAGTTTTGAGAAGTACAAGGAGGAGAGATAACCTTAGGACCCATTTTAGCCTTGAGGTTGGAGAATCACTTGTTTATAGTTTTATTTTCATTTTATTTTCTTATTTCATTTTCAAACTCTACATTTGTATCACTCAAATTGAGCGAGAGTGTAATAATCATTGTTTGACCGGGTTTTGGACAAATCCTCGTGAGAACGATACTCTACTCATCATTTTATTACTTGGCGCAACCCGTGCACTTGCGGCGCGTGGCGAACAATTATTATCAAATCTAAAAGATAATACTGAATTAAAACAATAAACCTAGCAATCCTAATAATCCCCAATATTATTAGCAAATCTAAAAGATAATACTAAATTAAAACAATAAACCTAAAGAGAGCCCAAAAATGTGGCAAAACTACAAACTTCAGCACCTAGCTCAAACCTCACTTCCTGATCAATAAGCAGACAATGGCAATTAAAAATTCTATAGAAGGTAGTGATCTCAACTCAAATTTCTCTATAAGTTTATTCACTACTCTTTATCTATAGCAATGCATAAACTATTTGCACATGCATGAATAGAATAATGACAAACCTTTTTTGGTTGAGCAAGAATGAGCACTTAATCACAAGCCATAATATTAGGGACTTTGCAACACTTGACCTATGACAACCTGAAAATGAAGAGTAATAATGGTGAATGTAAGTTAAATATTTAGAATTTTACAAGAAGAACAATTCATATAAATATATGTATATATTAATCTTGTGAATCAGTAAAATATATATAAGCATCAACCAAAACAATGATACATTAAGTTAAAATAGCTATACGAGGGATTTAGAACCTTAAAGAAGCAAGACAATTGCCCTTGTTTTTGTGATTAATGGAAGAAAACATTCACGCCTGTTACACTCTTGGAATGGTATAACTATGAGCACAAAAAAATTTCCAGTTAGGCCCAAGAAAATGAAGCCCATTATACCATCCAAGAAGATGCCACGTGGCAGTCATAAATAGAGTCAAGAAAGGCTCCTACAATCATGCCCCAATAAAAGGTTATGGAGAAAAGTGTGGAACAAAAATATCCCCCTTTATCTCTCAACTTATCCACACAAAAAATAGGATGACCCGGTAAAAGCAATCAATTCCTTCACCACCCCCTTGATTTCCACAAAATAAGGAGCTTATTCACCCACTACTTAACGTCCCATAAAAGAAGGAAGTCACTTGTGCACTACGACCCATGATGCACAACACTCATCATCTATATAAAGAAAAGAAGCAAGACGGTCAGGGGGGTCTCTACAAAATCACTCCCAACAGCTTTTTAAGGTTCTAGCCTCTTCATTCAGGAAGAAAAACTCCCTCTCACAGGAGGTACAACTCCCATAAAAGAGCCTCCTGGCTCCTGTCGCTCCAGCATCCTGATTCCTATACTTTCATCACAGGATACTCCTGTCACAGCATTCCACGCTCCCGGTCCTGGTTCCCGGTACACCGCTCCCATATTTGCTCTCGTCAATAAAATTCCCCTTCTTATTCTTTATGTATTTCTCTGTTGTAAATTCTTTAATGTATTTCCTCTTATTTCCCTGTATTACCACTTATTTCCCTGTAATTTTCATCATCTCAGGACCTATCTTATTCCTTGTATTTTATTTGGGTTTGTTGGTGACCCCTTGTTTTTACTTTTGTAAGGTCAAGGAAATAAAACTATATAAAAATATCTTAATTTTCATCTTTACCATTTTTTGACCACCGCAATAACCATTCAGAATTTATAACCATTCGTATAGATATAAGAAATTTCGAACAAAAAAAATTGAAAGACATTGAAATTGTTTTGTGCACTTCTCTCCCATCTCCAATAAAAAGATTATTTGTAATTGCTAACGGTTTACAATTCAAACATACACTCTAAAGGAAAAGCTAGGAGCCTGAAAATTCCAATACATCAATTTCATTACAAGAATTTACAAAAACACAATCAAACATAAAAACCAATTCCAAGCCTAATATCAAGCAGAATTTTTTTTTGACATAAACTTTGTATCATATTTCATTACTTTAAAGATCAAACACTACAACAGTATCAAGACACCATAAGCTCCACTTAGGAGCAACGAAAACTAGAAAAGTCTCAAAGCTACACCAAAAATCAGCAAATACAAAAGAAATAAAAGCATCAAAGAGACCAAAACTCAACAAAGGACTCCAAGCCTTCCGTAGTTCATCTACTAGGATTCAATAATTCCTCCACCATATTCGAAATCTCCCCTTCTAGGCAAAATAACTCTTTGTTAACGACAAGAACAACTGGAGGACAAACACAACTAACATCCATATCAACATTATAGCACCAATTTAGTCCATAACACACGAACATATCAAAGGCATTTTGTATCCCAAACCAGCCAGAGTAGCCTTCATTTGATGCTTCAATGGCTCTACTATCAAAGCCTTGTATGTTTAGCCCTGCTCTTATCAATCCATTAGCCTTCCAATAGATTTCAACACATGAACCAGAGAAAGCTTCAGCAAATTTCAAACTCAAAGAGCAAAAGCCAGAAGAATTATATCTCTGATTGAAGTTAATACTTGTTCACCCGTAAGAGTACGGATCACAATGTAGTATAAAAATTATTGTCCCACAGAGATTTGTTTTAAAACCCCAATCAAATAACAAGCTAATGAACTCAATTAAGTTGAGCAAATCAAATTCTTTTTAGAAAATAGGTTTTGAAAACTATTCTAAGCTAGAAATAAAAAAACAAATAAGAAAGATTTAATTTATCAATAAACTAAGCCGAGGATTAATTCTCACCGTTGTATTTCATGAACCCTAATTAATTTTTCTTCATTTAGTCTTTAAATGACAACTTGTGTTTGCCTAAGGTTCTAAAGTACTTGAAACGCTCTCTCGAGTCAAAATCAATTATATACTTCTCATTAAACTTGCTCAATCTCTTGTTACAAATTAATGAAGGTATGCATTAAAAGTTAACCTTAATCTGACTAAACTAGGTCAATAGATATATCTCTATTCTATCAACAAACCATCCGTTAGTTGATTTGAACTTCAAGTCTAGTCTGATTTACCCTAGTTTACACCTAAACTATTTCTCTCGAGTATAATTTAAATGAACAAATCGCTCGAAAAGGTGGTCAGTCAAATAGAGGCATTAAGAATATGATGAATCAACACAAATAGTCATCAAATTCTAAAAGAAAAGGAAACAAATGATTTAACTACTCATAAATGGATTAAACCAGAAAATACAAAGAGATCCCATGTTTAATACACAAAAGTAGCAGAGAATTAAAGAAAACAAGAAGAATATATCACTGTAGGGCAAGAAACTCTTTCGATTTTACTTCTCAACCTCCAATTTTGCAAACCCTAGCTCCGTAGTTGTGTGCACAGATGAGTCTTATCGTTCTTAAGGGTTCTAGGGTTGAAAGTGGGCTGATTGTGTGTGAATTTTCATACCCTAGGTGTTTTAAAAGGATAAAAAATGAAGCTGTGCGTTTTTTGGATTTTTAGGGATTTTCGCGCCTGAGTGCCATGGCACCAGAAGCAATTTCCAGCAATTAAACTCCAGTTTTCTCCAATATTTTCCTTTGCTTTTCTTCTCCTTCCTATCTTAGAATATCCATTGTACCTATCAAAATCATGTATAAATGTGAGGGAATCATGCCAATCAAATTTTCTAATAAATTGTCATATTTATTTCAAAAATAATTAAATTAAGCTTATATAACAAATTTGTATAATTTTCTTTAAAAAGCTCTCAAAATTCCTTAATTAGCATTGATGACTCCCCAAATATCTTCTAAATAAGCCCTAAATCAACGTTAAATGGGGAGTCATCAATACCTCTAGTAAAAATCATATGCCAGCTCCTGTATCGTAAACACATTGATTCTACCAGCCACAAGAGTTTTAACCAAAAGACTTCAACCAATATCATCAACTCAGTTATTAGCAACCATAGACAAGGGGACACCCAATGAAGATCCCCAAGCCTTTCAAATCGAAAGTAGTACACCCAAGCCAACAAACCAATTACGATATGCAAAATCCTTACCTCTAGAGCACTTCGATCACCTACCATACTTGGAATAGCCAAGCTTTCAAGAATCAGATCCGATTCTAACTCCACTGATCTTGGAAGTATCCATCACAAATCTTCGTCCCTTGCTCCATGAATCGAGCAACCACGAGCCACCTCCATTCCACATATCGCCTTCCTCTCTTGAACACTATTTGATTCTAGTTCTGATTCCGCTATCCCACACAATTGAACGCACCACACACAAATACTAACCCATACAACTTGCAACGTTGCACAAAATTGAAACAGAATAAAGTAGAGTTCATATATTTGCAAATAACTTAAAAAATAAGAATAAATGAAAGCAAGCATTTCTACTGCTACATTGCCTATATATTTGCATATAACATATTATCTCCTATCATTTATAGAGGTCGGTGTCAGGCACTTACAAGTTTTTAATGGAAAGAGCTTCTTCCGTTTGCTTTCCCTTTATCCATTCTGAAGCTGAAATGTGAGAAATCCAAAAATTAAAAACTTCTTCAGTAATAATTATTAAGCTACAATAGGATAAACTTACATACAAATCAATGGAGGTTCATGAAATGAAAACCCTAAAAAAACTGAATAATTCCATAAAGAAAGCATCATTAAAAAAAAGTAGTGTCCTAAACCACAAAAACACATTCAAACTCACAAAGAAAAGGTGCTTAGAGAGGAAGAAGCAATGACGGAGCCACATCCGAAGGTCTTGAAGTAAGCATCAAGAATCTTTCTGGTTTGTTCATCAACCTTAATCTGAAGCTTCATGACTTCGCCTTATGCGGGCGCACCAACAAGCCTTGTACCGATGTTGGGATCATTCTTATCGAAGGATCCAACATTCTTGGGATTGTTATAGTGATCAACAACCCTCTCATGGTAAAATCGAGGAAGAACCTGGGACGTCGGCCCCTCCTTCGATGCGATCCTGTTGATAAGCCTCTTGGAAGCAAGCCTTAGCGTTTTGTGCTGGAATTTGATTGATTAAACACCTTCTCAAGATAATATGTTATACGCACCGACTAGGAGGTCCATCCCAGATCGAAGGCAGAGAGAGGAAACCGCAGATCGGCCAACGACTCTGTTTCTGCCCAAGATCCTCGACCCTACGCTTGTTAAAATTTCCATGGTTGTAGATCCGCTTTTACTCCCTCACCATGATACAATTCAATAGCAGTGGCGGATCGAATCGAGAAAAGGATCGACATGCTTTGCGAATGAAGTCGAAGTGAGATAGGGATGAAGAGAAATTGATCACAAGAGAGAGATAGGAGGTAATGATGCCGATAGGGGTTTAGTATATACAAGTCGGCAGAGAAGGGAGTGGGAGAGAATGAGAAGGAGAGGAAGGGTTAGGTTTGGTGAGGTTGAAGATGATGGGATTGTAGGATTCTGAAGATGAAGACGAAAAAGATCTGAAATATAAAATTAGCAAATATTAGAAACAACGTCTCTTATTTGAAATAAGGGATGCTGTTTCTTTTTTTAAAAAATTTATTTACAAAATTGCCTCCGCATTTATTTTTAACGTCCCATATTTGAAACAAGGGACGTTATTTCTCACCGCGTTTATTTTTAACGTCCCTTATTTAAAATAAGAAACGTTGTTTCTTTTCAATTTTACGTTTATTTACAAAATTGCCATCACATTTTTTTTAACGTTAGTTTTCTATATAATAGACGTTAATTGATGACATTGCATGCTTATTTTGTAGTAGTGCAAAAAAGACACTGATTGCCAGTTAATGTATAAAAAAAAGAGAGAGATGGAGTATGTTCTTTATTTAGGAACGAGGAGCATTTAACATTTTTTAAAGCCAATTAAAGAAGGGATAAAGAGGGATTATTCAGGGGATATATACTGTCACCATGAAATAAAAAGGATGAACAGGAGATGTGGGACTAATGAGGGAATGCAATCCCATTCTTCCATGGGAAATTGGGAATAGATCATATCTTTGTCATCATATCATGTACTCATAATTTTTTTTTAAAAAAATCTATAAGGTGTAGTTAACCCCTTAACTCATCATCACGCATACAGACATGTGGGCTCTCAATTAATGAACAAAGCTTTTTTAGTTTGGCTCTTTCTTCTGTCTGTTTTATTTTATGTGTTAATTGGTTGTATTTTCTCTAATTTTATATTAACATAGTACGGCAACAGTTTTTGAAAAGTGTGGTCATAGATTAAGAAGACTCTTTTAACAGACAAATGTTATCCCTGATACTTTCAAACAACAATTTTCATAATTCTTGATACAGTTTTCAACTATAGTCCCTAAAAAGAAAAGTGGAATAGGGCTTAGGGAGGGATTAATTAGAGAGGGGTCGAGGGTAGACGTGAAAAGAGATTAGATTAAAATAATACTATACATAATCTTCGTTAGTTTGGTATAATATTCCGATGGATAAACTTTCTAAATTATTTTTAAAACTTGATAAGAAATCCTTAAATTTATCCAAATAAATACGCATACCGCCATCTGGTCCATTAATTAACCAAAAGGGATTAATCAATGAAGACCTAAAAAGAAATCAGTCTAAATTGTATACCCCGTTTGGTCCTAAATATATGATATATTTACCTAATTTGATAAAATTAAGAATGTTAGTTGAGTTAGTTGATATGATATGCTTTTCCCAAAATACCACAATCATATTCCTCAACTCCTCATCCTCTTTCTTACTTAATTATTGTTGAGGGGAATCAAAAATGGCAAATTTAAAAAAAAATGGACAAAAATTAAAAATAAATCCTATAATTAGGAACAAAACCATCTCCTAAAGAGATCCTATATTTAGGACCGGAGGGAGTATAACCCTATAAAGTATGAACCTTTTGAATTACGATCGCCGGTTTTGTTTTCCCTCTCATTAATTGATAGAATGTATTGTGACAGAGTATTTATATATGAAGTTCAGGAAATTATTGACAGCCGGGGGGGGGGGGGGGGTGGTTTCAATATGTGTTATATTTCATCAGTAAAATAACACACACACACACTGATTGATTGCAAGATATTCATTGCATAGAATGATTCCTCATTAAGTGTCAAAGGTGAGTGTCATTAATTAACATAACGCTACTAATTTCGAAAGTTCTTGCATTGTGAGCCATTTCTTCACAAACACAGAGCAACGAGGAATTTTAACAAATTTCATTTGCCCCCACACAGAGAGCCTCTAGCTAGTGAGAGATTTTCCACGCCAAATAGAATATCGAGAAAAATGGGCTCAATATTGGGTGAAGAATTTGCAATGTGAAACAGTTTTATTAGTGAATACATTTTTAGTCTTCTCTGACCTCTAAAAATATTTAGCCAAAGATTGCCAAGGAGCCGTTGTATTGCTTTCTAATGCATATTGTGTTGTACGTTTCATTAGTCACAATGTTGATAGGTCGATATCGTCGGGTTTTGTAATGTGCACAAATCTTTGAGAGAATTGCACAACCTAGTTATTAAAGTTATGAAATCTAACACTTTATGAGCCCCTCATTCAAGGTAGCCTCGGATGTGAGACTAATGATCGTGCAGCTGCCTCAAGGGGATCTCCCAGCAGCTCTACACTATGGCATGTCGATCCAAATATTGATCCACAAATGGTCAACATATATTCGACCTCTAAACTATGTGTACTTTTCTGTTGTATTGACCTTCACATACATATATCCTCATTAAAAACTTAGTAATTGCGTATAGTTTAGAAACGCCAAGAAAATTCCTCTTGTCCTTCTCCTGATGTCTTAATTAAAGTTAAAATCACTCCCTTTCACTTATATTGCTATCATGATCAAGAACATATATTAAAGACCATAATCATGATGCACTCATGAGCAAAAACACCGGCGCCAATTCTATTGTACTACTTCATGATAAAGCTATATGCACAATGCATGGCTATGTTCATGTCTTTGTATTTTAACTGATACAAAAATTACCAGTATTTGATACATGTGATAAGTCGAAATTTTATGAATGTGCTGGCTAAACGTATCAACCAATGAAGCATATTTGTGGAAATGATGATTCTAAAGGATATATGTCTCTATATGTTTAAAGAATATATATATATATATATCTCACCGAGATGAGTGTTCATATATGTACGTATATGTGTGATTCAGGGCAACGTAAGAGAAGGTAAATATATAAAAAAGATCGAGCATTATGCAAATAAATATGTATAGCTATAATTAATGAATCTTAAGAGACAAAATTTGGAAGAAGAGTGGTGTAATTGATGAGCACTTGGGGAAATTAAAGCCACCCAATTATTGTCATTTGTGAAAATAAAGTGATAAGATCCTTTGCTTCTTACCAACCGAACCCAATTTGTGAGGCTTATCTGGTTTCAAGCTTCCCCTCTGGCTCCTTTCATTATCTCCTTTATAAATAAATATGATCATTAAGATAACGCAGTTCGCTTTTAGTGCTATCTGTGATGTTTTGGAAAGTTAAAATGCTACAAAATCCCTAAATCTTTATTATAATATTCATCATACGATCGATTCTAAATTCCGTTCTTGCTGAGTTGTAAAGGGAAAATTTTTACGTTTCATTTCACTCTAAATCGAACTCATAGATGCTGATGCGAATACCCAATCTGTTCGGATAAAAAAAAAAGAACATATAAAAATACTACCTTATGTTTTTCGCAGCAAGAAAATAAATACTATTACTATAGAAAAATCAACGTATAAGAGAGAGTCAAACAAAAAGACTAATATTGTTCATCATTAATAAAGTAGGACATTTGAGCTGTTTGAGTACCAACTGCGTTAGTTGGTTTTCCTTTTAGCTTTTGATCTGAAATTGATAAAAAAAAAAAAATTAGAGAGAACCTGCCTCTCTCTCGTGCATGATGAGATGAGGTCTAAATTACAATTTGTATTTTTTATGAGGACATGATACCAAAAGTATGATCTCATTCAAAAGGAATGAGATTGCATTATTTTACTTCCTCTGTCCCTAACTACAAGTCCCAGAGTTTTTGTTTGTTCTTAAACACAGATTTCTAGGTGTAATCAAATACATGTTTTTAAAATATAATACCCTTCATAGAAAATCAAACAAGTTTGTGAGTTTAAATAGTCTTATTGATATGATGATTTTGTTGATAGGTGATAAATAATTATCTCTATAAGTGCTCTCTGAACCCAGATGCATGTCCCCGTCCTATTGAGTCTTTGAAATTTAACTCACATGAATTTTTTATAATAAACAAGGTCAAATAAAACCGATTAATCATTAAAATATGAATATATGGGGGAAAGAAGGGGGAAGTGTGTATGTATTATGTATTTTAGTGGCCATAGTTAGTAAAAGGGGATTTCTCAGTTTGTGACCATTTGAAAACAAACAACACTTTGAAAGTGTACATATAGATTAAGGAAGTTAATACGTAGTTTGAATTTTATGAACATTGATTTTTCTTTTTCACGAATATCGTCCGTCTTAAGTAAACGTGAATCCATGGGCAAAAAATAAAAATAGGGGAAATGAAACCTTATTTTAAAAACAAAATGAATTATATAGATATGAAACTGCTCATGACAATATGATGCAACTTGCAAGCAAGCACATTACAGGTCAATGTCTTTTATTTGGTATAATTACTGGTCAATGTCGTAGCGAATTTTTCGTGTTCCTGTAAGCAGTTGAAATGTAAGCCCAGACATTGGCAAAAACAAAAAATCGAAATGTAATCCCGGACCAGGCCCATATTGACTGGGCTGCCAAAGAATCAAGCCATGAAGTGAGAAAGGAACGATCCGGTCCTTGAAAATGACAAGTTAAAACGTCTTGGCCCAGGAAACATATTTAATAAATGTTAAAACAAACAAATAAAAGTTTGATACTTTATAAATAAATAACAAGAAACATAGTTGAATATATGAAGAATTTCATCATATATGGTTGGAAAAGATTGAATATACTCTTGTAAGTAAAAGGGGTGAAAAGAGAGGGGAAAAAAGTAATAAAAGACAGAAAAGAACTTGAAATGGAAGGAAAATAGGTACTGAGTGGCAGAAGAACACATATGAGTGTGTTTGGCAGCAAATACTCCATCCCACCATAAATATAATAAGATCAAATTTACCTTTATTTTATTAAATTAAAGAAACTAAAAAACTTAATTATAACATAAGTTACATATAATTGGGCTATATAGAAGTTTATTAATCAGGTGAATTAATTTGGGGGGAAAATGATAAATATAATTATTTTAAAATGATTTATTTTATTTTATAAATTTCCCAAAAACAAGTCAACTTGATTTTATTCAGATATTGTTGGAAAAAAAAATTATTCAGATATTAAAGCAAGGTCTTAGTTATGCAAGTATTTCACGTTTTACTTGTAGCTTCCTTCCAAGTCTTATCTCTCTCTCGAACAACCCTCTGACACTCTGCAATCTAAAGGGCCTTGTCTCATAATGGTATATAATGTGGAGTTCCAGTGATACCTTGAATTAATTGAACTCTAACGTACTACGATGTGATGCTATTTTCATAAAATAATATTAAATTTGTGGTCAATTTAAACCATTTAATTAATAATTTTATGATAAAATGGATGTTATTTTTCAATGAAACTTATGAAAGATCGTTTGAACATGTTTTCTTTCAAATCTTATTTTATATTAGTTCAACTTTAAGCATACCTAAAAGTCAGCAAGGTGTGTGTATATATATATAAATATATTTAACGTCTAGGAGATGATCAGAGGGTTGATGGGTCCCAATCCAGACTGCTGAGGTAGTCCCTATATATATTATGATCTCCAACTTCATATCATGTTGGCCAGGCCAGCTAAGTATTTGAGCAGCATGCATCATAATTTTAATAATATATATAAATATAAATATAATATTTGGAGCATGCATGCATTACAAAGCGATATGTGTGGTGGAAAAGAAACAAATGGACTACTTAAAGGCAGAATGTGGCCTACATATTAACACACAAAGATACTGTGCACCGTGCAGTGAAGGGACAAGGGTGCCTTTATTTCGTAGGTCTTTGTGAGACTCTTGTGCACCTCATGCTTTACTTAATTCTCATCTTCACAATATCTTCCCATGCATGCCTTCACCTTTCTTCTCCTTCTCCTTCTTCCTTCTTCTTCTTCGTCTTCGTTCATTTGTATCCATTCATTATTTTTGCCTATGAATCCCAACTGTACATATATGAATATTAACCTCTATTATATTCTCTCATGCTTGTATCTCTACCTCATTCTATACCTCTCATTCTAGTGCTTTCATGATCCCCTGCCAGACTTTTATTTTCACCCACCATCACATCATCACTACCAAAGTTTGAGGCAATATATGCAATCTATGATTTTACTGTCATTCCCATTTTGTTAATATGTTATGTGATCACTATCTAAAAATAAGTAAAAGCAGTGGTGAAGATAGATGCCAAATTAATTAATAAGGAAATCAAGGATATTGGTTTCTCATTTAGTATGTACTAAATAGTTCAAAATATAAGCCAGTTTCAACTATCTCTCTCCGAAAATCCTTAACTAAGAAAGAACATGGTTAGCTTATTAAATATGCCTCTAGTTGGAAAGTAAATAAATAAATAAATAAATTGTACTTCTATTAAATGGTATTTTATGATGTAGAAGAAAAATGTAACAAGTTACTTTTCAAGTGATGGATATTATTGATAAGAAATCTCTTTAATGGTGACTCGTAGTTTTGGATCAAAGGGGGTAAACCCCAACGTTACATGTGGGGCACTCAAGTGTCGTCTTCCCAACCCAAAATTTACCTTCATTGGATTCCATGAGACTCATCTACTTAATCCCTCCTTTGTCCTCTTTATGAGATTTTCTCTCTCTTTTTATTGCACCATATGCTATATTAATTATATATATCTTTCTCATGATTTTTTCATTAATTATTTAATTTTAATTTATTTTTTAAAGTTACAACCATATGATGGACTACTTTAAAAAATGGCAATGAAAATTTAATTATTTAATGTTAAAACATAATTGATGAATTTTAAATTTTTATTGATCTGGGTGATAATATTACAATTCAATATTAAAGAGGAGATATAGTGAGACTGCAACCTCCCCCCACTGTTTTGGATTTATCTACTAATATCCGAAGTTATTAATAATCAATCGACTAATCCAATTTACTGAAATATTAACTCAATGGACTATAGTACTTTGTTACTTCTAAATAATTTACATGGATAATCTCTCTCTTTTTTCTATTACAAGGCTGAAGTCTCTTAATATAATACCCTCTCCCATCCACAATAAAAGTCATTTTCTTTTAGGATTGTCTGGTCTATCGTATAAGTTATTTGAAGAGTTATTGACACTTATATATCAAATTTGTCGCACAAATTAATGTTTAGATCTGGCTTCTTATATATCTCTATACATGTGAGAAATAATTTCAACTTAAGACAACTTTAATTAATTAATCACACTTTCTTGATCTTGTGATGTGGTTGAGAACGACTTGGTATATACTTTAGCCATGTGAGAGTAGCTAGTCCCTCAATTACCTATAATTAAGTTATTTATATATAATCTTTCTGCTTCATACTATAAGACACCTCCAACTATTTCATCAAAACCAAAAATAGGGGATTGAGTCTTTTTGTTACTCTTTAAAGTTAAGCGAATATGACTTAAATTTTGCTACATCAACTCCTTCCTAACTAATGATTACTTGATAGCAAATGAACGGAAAATAGCACTACTAGGGCAGTTCAAATAATGGTAAAAAAGTCATATAATCCATATGAATTATGATTTAAAATCGATGTATATATGTAAGGATTTCATTAAAATTAGTGGATTCATTTCAAAACCCTGTGCAGAGTGCAAACAATACAACATGTCTAGTTGTTATAAATCATACTTTTTGAGAATAACACTAGTATATAATCTAAATATATTTTTGAAATCCAGAGAATATATAATCACCCTGACCAAAGAATCATCGAGTGCATGTGTTGAATATGATTGAGATTGACTATGTGCAGAAAATACACATGCGGGACCATTTAGGTGGTGTTTGATTCTAAGTTTTTTCTTTCCTCCTCCTTCTTGTTTTTTTCGGCTATAGTGTGTGATTCTGAAAATCTGGGTCCAAATATACTCCTGTTCATCAGCATCACCAAACATGTATAATAGCATATGGAGTATATGATTTAGGTTGGGATAACATACAGTTAACTTGTGCAACATCATATATGAGGATATATACTTTGGCAAAAAAAAAAAAAAAATCACATATAAGGATACCTTTTATTAATCGATTGTACATTCATTCGTTGTTTCCCTGTGGCTGTCTCTAGAATATTATGGGATTTGTATCTTTGAAATGTATTATCACATTTATTCAAAAGCCACTCGTTAATGATCAATGTTGAATGATTATCAGTGAATCTTATGATTTTTTTTTATATATCAATGAGCAATTAACGCATTTTATAGATTATATTATCAGGTATATGAGCAACCGATCACTCTAATTTTGGGGTTTATGGCTTTTACTCCCGACACAAACTTCTCTTCTAGGACTTGAACGTGAGACATTAAGGGATCTAACGGGGAGTTACAGTACAAGACTAACTATTTGTTGGTCCTGATTCATACGATTTTGGTCCAAAGCTTTTATCTAATCGGTAAATATTATAACATTATTTATATAATTTTGAAAACCATTCATATATAGGCTTATGACCACGCTCTCAGTATTAATTATTACCATCATTTTGGCCTCTGTTGAAATGATAGCTTAACACGAAGGTTTTGACTCCAAGTCACCTCGTTAGTTGACGTGATGAGTTACGAATATAGTTTTGGCTATATTCACCGCATCATTTGGTGTCGAATGAAATACAGAAAATGTTTTTGAAAGAGTCACTTCTAAATTCAACAAAATTTGAATTTAGTCTAATTAGAAATAACTGTATCAAGAAAAAAGCATAGCTTGGTAATAAGGGACTTTTGATCAAAGAATGAGTCAGGGCTCTAAAGTACTCTTGAATATATTACATTCTCCGTTTCCAAAAATAAGATTTATTTTATTTTTTTAAGAAATTAATGAAACTAAATGAACCACTTAATCATAACGTATTTTGTATATACTCCCTCCGGTCCTAATTATAAGAGCCAGTTGACTTTTTTTGGGGAGATTAAGGAAGCAAATTAGACCCTTAAATCTTAATATATGTGACATGTAATTAGATTATATGATAGTTCATAAGTAAAATAACTTAGTTTTGAGGAAAAAAGACAAATATAAACAATTTAAAGTGGTGTATTTTGCATCCTTAATTTTTCCAAAAAAATCAACTGGCTCTTATAATTAGAACCGAATGGAGTATATTATATATTAGCTTATGATAAGCCAAACGAACAGGTTTAGAGAAAAAAATTAAACAAATCAATTTTTGAATACCTTATTTAGTTTTCTAAGAATTTTTTAAATAAAACAACTGGCCGAGTCCAATATTTAGAACCACATGAAGTATTTCTTAAACTAATATAAACCATGTTCGATTATGAGATCAATGTCAGATTTAATTATAACTTCCAATGGACATAATTGGGATTTCGTCATTGTTTCTTCGGACCATATACAATTATATAAATTCATTTATAGTTGGGAATTCTTGAGGAAACTTTCACGAAATCGCGATACAACTTGCAATATTGTTTAATCGATGTATTCCCTCCGTTCCTAAATATAAGATCCAGTTGATTTTTTTTGGAGAAGTTAAGGAAGCTAAATGAGTCACTTAATCATAATGTATTTTGTATTTTATTAGATCATATGCTAGTTTATAAGTTAAATAAACTAGTTTAGAGAAAAAATTTAGAAAAATCAATTTGTAAGTAACTTATTTAGTTTTTTTAGGATTCTCCAAAAAAGTCAACTAACTCCTATATTTAAGAACGAAGGGAGTATTAAATAAAGGAATGAAATTATGAATATTATGTACTCGTACATATAATATTTGATTTAGAAGGTCAACCACAAAGATTTTGAATTCTTATTTTCACAATGTATTCAGATAAAATTCGCTTTGGAAATGAAGAGGAGGGGTATATTTGACGGTGGAAATTTTGAATTTTCTGACGACCATAAACAGGATAACATTTTAATTTCGGTTATTAATAATACATCAGAACTCCAACAACTCTTGGCTTTTATAATCAATTTAGCCGACACCATTTAACATCTCTTTATCATCATGGAAATGGAAAAATAAAACTAATTGTCAAAGCAGAAAAAAGAAAAAAATGAAAAGAAGGCAGAACCCCTAATTTTTTTTTTCAATTACCACTGTTATCTTATCCGATAGTGACTTCATATATAGACTTAATCCAGATTTGAGGACAACATTAGTATTTAATAGTCCGTAATAAAGATAATTTTATGAAGAACTATAGATCGATTTTCTGGTTCCTATTATTACCTATTTCCTAAACATCAGTACTCAATCGTATGTTAAGATTTAAAAGAATACGAAACAAATGTAAAAGATTAGCTTTATTTGATTTAAACCAATTAGTGAATTAACATTCTCTCAGAAGCTCTCAATCTTGTATCAGCCCTATCAAAATGTTAACATAAATTTTATTCTCCCCTTCTACCAGGTAGAAATTGCATTATTATAAGTAGTAATTAAGTTCACACACACACACACACACACATATATATATATATATGACCACCAACAAAAAGAAAGTCAGAAAATTCAGGTTCAAATTAGATAAGATTGATTTATATAACATACAATAACTTTAATTGGCGCACGGAACATAGCAGGCCATGGAAGCAGGAAGTGTTGTAATGTACGCTACAATTAAAGCAGTTTTCACCTTGAACTATTATGAAAATTCCAGAAAAAGAAAACAAAAGGACCTATAAAAAACTAGCTAGTAGATCCAGATAAAGAATACATACATACAGTCTTTTTGTACGAAAAAGAAACTAAGAACAATGAGACCATAAAAATTTACCAATGAAAAGGCTCTTAAAACATTAGTAAATTTTTATTGTCTCATTGAACACAGCAAAGCCAGATGATGATTAATGTAAAATTATTGATAAGATACCATAAAATTAACTAGCTCGCTAGGCTATAGCTAGAATTTGTGCTTGGCCAAGTGAGTGTGAAACAGGTCAACCGTAGTTTCCTGAAGAGAAGACATGGTCAACAAATCTTCTTCATGCCCTACTTGTGAAGCTGCAGCATCATCAAACAGCCAATTCTCCAGAAGCGTGAAAGGCACATGATTTTGATTTTGATGATGATGATTATCCAAATTAATACTTGTCTTGCTTTCTTCTTGCTGAAATAAGAGGCTATTATTATTATTATTATTACCCTCTATGGACACATCAGACGCATTGTTGTTGTTCATATTGCTAGAGCTCAAGAGAGAGCTATAATCAAAGACTTGATCTGGTGTTGTAGTAGTAGTACCACTCCCACTATGTGCTCCCTCGCTTGAAGTCGAACTGGAGGCCGAGTTTATCGCCGGCGTCTTCTTCGCCATCCAGCTTTGCAGGAGGCGAGCTATGTTATCAGCACTTGAAGCATATGATGAAGGAGATGATGATGATACTATTGTTTGTGGTTGGTCTGGTGATTTTGTGTCATGGATGATGGGGAAATGGTGATTTAGTGTTGAAGGATAGGGTTTGTCAATGGAGAGGGCTTCACATAGGGCTTGTTTGGCCATTTGGATGTCAGTTTGGAGCCTTCTTTCCCATTGTCCCTTGTTTGGTTGTGAGGATGATGATGACAAGTATCCATTATTTCCGTTGTCTTCTTGGTCGTTATTGGAACCTTCTATGCCACCATTTGGTGCTCCCTTGTTGTTCATCATGAGCTTCTTTTTCAGATGTGTGTTCCAGTAATTCTTGATGTCATTGTCTGTTCTTTGTGGAAGGTATGAAGCGATGGCCGCCCACCTGCACTCATTTTTTTTAACATAAACTTACTCCTCATCTGTACCTGATTCTTCCCCCTTACACATACTAATCAACGACCTTTTTTTCCATTCCTCAATGTCATATATCCTTAGTTTACACATTAGTTTACGTTATACTGCCAGATAGTTAATATAAAAGCTACTTTGACTAGTTTAAGAAGATTAAAGACATTAAATAACCTAATTCTATAATATATTTATAGATATATATTGTTTTTCTCCAAATTAATTTGTTTGACTTATAAATTGATATATAATCTACAGATATGTAAAAAATAATTTATCTAACTTATTTAATCTTCATAAATTAATCAAAATTGGTGTTATATTTAAAAAGAAGATAAGGTAATTAACAAATAGAGTAGAGAGAGGGAGGGGTGGGAGGAAAGAAGAAGGAAGATACCTGTTACCGAGGAGAGCTTGAAGGTGGATGATCATCTTCTCTTCGTGTTGGGTGAAGTTGCCGCGTTTGATGCCCGGTCGGAGGTAGTTAGTCCATCGGAGACGGCAGCTTTTGCTGCATCTCATCAAACCTAATAATTATAAGATAAGAGAATATAATGAAGGATTATAAGGGGAATTAGTTAAAAAAGAACATATTAACTACAATTTATCAAAGTGTACTGTGAATATAGGTAGAATCTAAGGAAAGGATGAAGAAAAGAGAAAGTAAGTAATTAGTAGGTTAGGGGTATGAAGTGATGGAAGAATAGAGAAAGGAAGATAGAAACCGGTATTGGTGGGAACGGATCTCCAGTTGCCGGGACCGTGTTGTTGGATGTAGGAGACGAGGACGATGTCTTCTTCAGGAGTCCATGGTCCTTTCTTCACCCCTATCTTCTCACAGCATGGAGGTCTCCCCATCCCTCTCTCTCTCTCTATGATTTCCTTCCAGTAAGTGACAAGCGTCCACACTTGAAGATGCCTTCTTTATATGCACCAGTCCCACTATTATTATACATATATATAGGGCACATATATATACTCTATATATATAGTGGCTGTTTCTTTTGTGATTGACCTCGGCATGGTAAAACTTCCATATAACTACAATTTTTTCTTTTTGTTTTTGCCATACTCCTCATGTCCTATTTATAGGGCAGAGAGAGAAGGTTTTATTTGGTCCTATATATAAGTCACCTCATTAAATATTTAGTGTAAATGTACAAGTTTACCCTTCATTTATTATGTGTTGACTTTATTTTCATGTGGTATAGTGGATATTTAATATGGGTAAAGTTGTAAATTTGTTGGATTTTAGTGGAAAGTTAATGAGTTTTAAAGCTTTCCTTGGTCTGTGTGAAATATGCTGGAAGTGACTTATAAATAGGACCAGATGAGTATATGACTACAAATATATGACACAAACTGCATTTACTCATCCCTCCACAAACACCCCTCTCTCCCTCCATAAAGTTTATACGGAAACTCGAAAGGCATTTAATACTGGGTTAAATAATTCACTTTGATGTGTTTTTCCTTATGCATCATTTGGTATCTATAAATTATTACTCCCCCTATGAGGTAGTAGTAATATGTAAAAGTCAAAATAATAAATATTTAATTTCTATTGTTGTTATTTATGTAGAGATGAGAGAGATTGTGCGTGTATAATAAAATGATATAAGGGTAAAATTAGAAAATCACGTTAATTTTATTCATAATATATGACTTCACCATGTCTCCTTGTTTTATGTAAAATAGTTTATTATTTCTTATAATGTACCACTCTGTTCCTTATTATAAGTCCACCCTAACTACTTCTCACATACCAAGGAGTGGAAGTTATAGCATTAAATATATCATGTTTTTTCAACTTTGCCCTTATTTAATAATAGGTATTAAAATAATATTTTATACATTATAACCCTTCTATCTCATATTCCCTATTTCCAATATTGGGGTAAAATAGTCACAGTAGCATTAATTGATCACAAACTGGACTTATATTTGGGAACAAAAAAACTGTAATAGTTGAACTTATAATAAGGAACAGAGTGGTAGACTGGAAGAAGTATATAGTTTAGCACCTCCAAGTATTTTCTCAGCTATACCTATAATATCTTAACTGATTTTGTGATTTATCTAACACATTAAAGTTATTTTTTAAGGGCGTCTTGCTAATGAAAAAGTAATCTAAGATGCTTAGATACACAGTCACTTACATGACTTTTTTTGAGAGTTAAAAAGGGAAAATTACTCCTAAAAATTAATTTATGGACAAATTTTCTCACGAAAAGGCTAAAAAAATTTTGGTTGAGGGGCGCCTTTCCAGAATAAAAAGACAAATAAAAAAGGGTGTTAGACTCCATATGATTGATTAATGATTCAGTTAAATAATCCACAGAGAGAGAGAGAGAGAGAGAGAGAGAGAGAGAGAGAGAGAGAGAGAGAGAGAGAGAGAGAGAGAGAGAGAGAGAGAGAGAGAGAGCTGAAGGAGAGGGTGGGAAATTAAGAACCTATTTTGACTGTGGTTTTGGGAAATTGGGAAGGCAATATGAACGCAGCAACTGATTTGTGTGAATTAGGGAACTGCCTCCCTCTTGATTACATGGGCAAGGAGTGAGATTTTTGAAGACGTGTGCTTTCTTTCTGTTTTGTGGGTTTTTAACATCTAACCTCGTGATATGTGTGTGATAATGACCTGGCTTGGAAGTTTTCATGGAGAAGCCCATGCACATCACACACACACCCCATCTAGGCATCCACAAATTCGGAAATTTCATCCTCATAATGTCGGTCACTAAATTCATATTCATACTTCAACTATACTCCCTCCGGTCCTATTTATAAAATGTAACAATCCTAGTCTTTTCAATAGAAAAAGAAACGGCTTTATATAAGTCAAAATAGTTTAGAAATAATAGCGATTATTAATATGTAAGTCAAATAATAATTTCAACTAATTCATAATTAGGTCTTTGTAATATTTTCTATTTTTATCATGTTACTATGTAGTTTCACCTACATCTAATTAAAAAAGTCTAAACAAGGTTACTTTTTTAAAAAATTTCATCTGTAAAACTTTATGTGTGTGTATGAAAATTTAACTTGTAAATATGAATGTTTTGGGATTTCCATATAATTCATTTTTTATTTGGGAGCTATAGATAATTTCTCCGATCCCCATAATGTAATTATTTATTAAAATAGTAAGATTTAAGCATTATCTTTGTGATAATTTAATCATGCTACTACTTTTACTTCCAACATATTTTATTAAAATAAATACAAACCTTAATTAAATTTAAGGGAAAATGACGGAAAAATACTTTCTGAATTTCAATATGTTATATAGGTGATCTGTAATTGTTAATATTATTACTCGACTAGTGAATATCGTTACTCAATTAATTAAAATATTCTTTATGAAATTTTAGAATCTAGAAGGCATTTAATCTGTTATTTTTCTTAAATTTTTTTAATCATATATTAAAATTAAATAGCTTTCCAACTTTATCTATATTTAATTTGCACTCTACCCCCAGTACAAAGTCTGCACGGACAACTACTACTAAAAGAATGATAGAATTGTATACTTATGTGAAGAGTTAAATAACATAACTTATAAATAAGATAAACATATTTGTTCATATTGGGTTTGATATATTTAATTAAATAGGACTACGATCTCAACAAATTGCTTCTAATTAATTTATTTCAAGCATCATACTAAATAGATATAGTGAGAAATTAGTTCGCCTGCCAACAAGAAATCAGAATTTAAAACATATATAACATTGTTCACTATAATATAACAACAACCAAGCCTTATCCCACTAAGTGGGGTCGGCTACATAGATTGCACGACGCTATTGTGCTATATTGGTAACCAAATCTTTAGATATATTATTTATTAAAAGATCTCACTCTATCAATAACATTGTTCACTATAATATTCTAATAAAATTTATATTACACATACAGAAAACATTAGTTGTTAATTTTCAGTATAGATTATTATTGAGATAGGCGAGGCGCACACACACGCACACACATCGTGTACTAAAAAAAATTATGTGTACTTAGGGTGATAAGAATATGTGAATTCCATTGGAGAAACCAAATAAAACAACCATCCGTGAGGTGATGAAGTAAGTAAAGATAATCCAAGAGAAGGAAGAAGGAGGAAGGGGTTAGTTTTTAAAACAGGCCCATATTGTTTCCTCATTTTGGGGTTGGGACCACCCAGAAGGTCACACAACAAAGGGCATGGAGTCCTCTCCATTAAATGCTTCTCCCTCCATTTCATATATGGATCTAATAAAAGAGAGTTGATTCCCTCTGAACATAGTTAGGAGTATAATGCATTTTATTGAAAAAAAAAAATATGAGTGATCCTTATAATATGTCACCAAGTGGTGGGATTTTTTTTCTTTTCAAAATTGCTCATATATAAAGTTTTTTTTTTTTAACTGAACTCATATAAAGTTGGAGCAATTAGGATTTTTTTGCTTTTATAGATGTAATTGATTTTGATTTTTTTTATATGATTATCAGTTTAATACTATTTTGTAGGCTTCATTTGAGCTAGATTCGTTGAATGGATATCAAAGTTGTGTCAGTTTTCCTACATTAATTATGGCTGCTTATTGAAACTGTGATGGTTATTTTGTTCTTTGAAAACTTGAGCATACTTTAAGGTAGAATATATCTATATAGTGTCGCGCTGACCATTAACTGTATATTTGTATGGTACGTCTGATAATTACAACCAAGTGGATCATTTATAGTGTCAGACAGAGAGCTCAAATAAAGATATAGATTATGACTGAAAATTGAATATTTACAGAAGAAACATAGAATAATTTCTGGAAGATTCTAAGTGAGAGCAAGAAAACAAGGTTTTAATTGTATTATATTAAAGAAAACATAAAGCAGGGCGATCGATCGATGACATGTGTTTGTAAATGACAAGAGTGATTTAGACAAATTTAGATGGGATTGAAATTTGGATGCAATATTTATGTGAGCACCATTGAGAGGGATATATAATAGAGTACAACTGCTTTTCTGGAGCTACCTTTCGTTCTCAAACTAGCTCTTTAATTCACAAACATCACCCCATCAATTTCTCACCTCAATATAAACCAACCCTTTCAATGACCTATTTCTTTATTGTATTTCTTCCTAATTAATTAAATCCATTGAAAGCACATCTTCAATCAACATCTGCCACACATATATAATTATATATGATTCCCACTTAATATTTTTAATTAATTATTATCATTACCATCTTAATCAATTCATAGCATTGAACGCTTAATTTTGCTTATTTTGCCTCACAAATTAAACAATCGAATGTTCCAGTTTTAACTGATGAAAAATGTTTCTGAATAATTTGGACAATATAAAATCCTTTTTGGGGGTTCTATTTAAATCCCAGAAATTTTATCAATAAGAGTTTAATAAAGTAAAAGAAACCAGTCTCTCATAACGTGACCAGGCTGAACTGTTAATAAAAAAAATCCAGAATTTTCGAATTTGATGAAGACAATGAATTGAGAAAATTTTGTATTAATCCTAACACGTGTCACATGAATACCCTCACCTGACTGTATGTAACAAGACGAAAAAACAAAAATCAAAACGGGTTAGAATTCAAGACGGTCTTAAATAATAATGTCAAAATACATAGGGTAAAATCCTTTTTTGGTCATACATAGGGTAAAATCCTTAAACAAATATGTTTATTTGAACTTTTTTAGATGTTACACATATTAATTTTTTTCTTGTTAATAAATAGTGTTATTTATATTAATTAGAACACGGGTTCAAAATTTTGTGTGTTTATATATAGATGATGGACCATGCTATTCATTTCATGGATTAATAGTGTGGCTTTTTAAAAAAAAAACTGTGAGCTCATGGGTTTGCGTAAATCAATAGTTGAAATCAAATTAAATGAGTAAAATTAGATAGAAAAACACAGTCAAATTAACCTGATTAGGTCCCTAATCTTGCTAGGACCAATCCTCATGGGACTTCTAAGAGATTTACTTTTTAATAGTAATGAAATAACCAAATAACGAAGCAAGTAGATCTTACATTTAAGGTAGAAATTTAAGGTGGAGGATAATATCATGCAATTCAAGCATTGAGATATGGTCTCCTCCTCATTCTTCTAGATATCTTCTTTTTATGGTTTGACATTGCCAAAATTGATTTTTTTCTTCAAACCACACAATATTTATCATTTTCTCTTTAATATATCTTTGAGAGAAAAACAATACATCTAAATTGGAAAAAAAAAAAAGAATTCACACATTCATACTACCTTAAGAAGGTAGATAATCTCTAACAAATTATATAGACGAGTCCAAATTATGTTTGCCAAAGGGCAACCAAGATAAACACACGTACGGCTTCAAACTTTTTTTTTTGGCCAAATGGATGATCTTCATTAATATGAAAACCTGATTACAGGCACTAAAACAAAGCATGAAATTACATAGCAAGAAGGTGAAACAGAAACTCAAACATAACCCAAAGCATCAAAAGACTAGAACAACACAACAAAAGCCAAACACCAGACAAACTACCGACACCGGTCCAATGCAAGTTGGTAGTGAGGATACCAAACTTCCAATCCATCATGATCGAAGGATAAAACAATAGAGGGTGGTTGTCCAAGGACATGCTCTCCCGAGCCCACCCCCTTGATGCAAATGCTGCCAAACTTGGGCAGCTCCACAATCACCTCTTATGAGGTGAAGAGACCTCTGAAGCTTGTGAACAAACTCCAAAGGAATAGAGATCACGAAAGAAGTAAGCAGGCACCTAACACACACAAAATTAACCAACAAGGGAACGCATAAACACAATCTGTGAAACACCCCCAAAAGGGGTTCCACAACCAGACCACAAATCCTACTCCTACAATCTAACAGGGGTGACCAAGACTTCAAATGCACTACCATAGATCCCCCCAAACCCAGATAGTGCTCTAGTTTAAGCTTCATGGCAATTTGGTGGCTGGTCTACAGCCACCAAATTTCAGAAAATGAATCTCCATAAAATTTTCCTCATTCAACCTTGTACTTGGATCATTCCCTTTCTTCGGCCCTGCATCTTCCAAGAGCTTCAAGAACTGAGGCCCCACCTTCTTCAAACCTCCATTCTCCGGCTCCGCCATCACAACTTTCTTACAAACCCCAAAACCACCCAAATCTGAACCATCAAGCCGATTAGAGTGCGAAGTCTCTCTATTCCCCCCAACCCATGAAATTCCTCTTCCCATCCTTAAACCTTCGAATCAAGTCGTCGAAAAGCCACCCTCGACTCCTTCTTCCGCCATTGCTGACCTTCTTCCTCTAACCACCAGACAAGATCTCAACCCACAAACTACAAGAACCCTTAGCCGCCATCACCAATCTTCCCTTTGTGGAGAAGCCCCAACCACGAAGACGCCGCTTCGACAAACCCTAGGAGAGCCCTAGACCTTACAGCATAGAGGCGAGACTTACGTACGGCTTCAAACTTGGACGTTGGTAATAACATAATTTTGATGTTTCAAAATTTGAAAGTATTTAATTTACAAAAAACTCCAAATTTCCGTCACAAGCTTAGTTGATTGGATGCACATAGATTGATTTGGACGTTTCGTTATTTGTGCCTTGAGTCCAAATGTAAACTAAAATAACCAAAGATTATCATATTGTTTGGAATGGCTTCTGGGGTGTCAGAAGCCCAGCGGCACTACAGAAGCCATTCATCAATATTTTTTAATGTTTGGGTAGGATTCAGAGGAGAAAGACTTATGATCTAGAAGCTCGGTGGGGCAGTCAAGAGTCAGAAGTAAAAAAATGTGGCTTCTAGCTTCTAGTTTTGGTTTCTGATGGGTCACACGCCTTTTGTTATGTATTATTTAATAAAGTGGGTAGGAAAATTAGACTATTAGACCACTAAAATTCTCAAATAAGATATTTTCTTTTAATATAAAATTTCCTTTTTATCTCCAAAAAATTACCATAATAATCTCTTATTATTTTATCCCACAATATCTTCCTTTGAGCAAAAAAATATTATTTTTTAAAATTATTTTCCTTAAAATAAGGGAGAAATTAAGCTTTTAATAAGAATATATGCATATTATATATGAATTATTTAATAACAATAATGCCATTTTTAGTAATTTTTCATCTAAACTTGCTTTTCAAAATAATCATCCAAACATGTTTTCAAAAGTCATATTGAAAAAAAAAGCCACTTCTATCATCACAAATCCAAACATGAATCACTTCACACAATCTGATTTTTATCTAATCTTACTTCTGAAAAAGTCCTTCTGAAAAAAAAACAATCCAAATACACCCTATATAAGTGGTGCTCTGGCGGATCATCTCACGTGGAGTCGATTTATTAACTTCCTACTATACTAAACACACTAAAAAGCAATAAAAGGTTGGGGTTTGTCTTTAAGAAATTCTTTTTGGTATTTTTAGATTAAAGAAAAGTAAAACACTTTGTTTTTGTGATTTTTGGATTTAGAGAAAAGCAAATAAAATGGTTTGAAAACTTCTTGATGAAAATGGGTCTTTTGATGAAATTGGGCAACCTTCCTAACTTCTCAAATGATATGGGAGTTTTAAATCCAAGTTCAAATGTGTTAAACCAAAAGCAATCGCTTAAGTCCAATTATCCTAATACTAATTGATTCGGCAATCGCTTCACAATCATTAGTTAGGCAATTGTTAAATCCCAATTTAGTAGTGAAAATTCTTGATAAATACACAATTAGTATTGGGAGAATTGCACATAGGTCCCAAGTAAGAGAATTAATTTCAGACAGGTCCATTAACAACTTCTTCACTTGTTAACCAAGGCTATTGCAGTTGTTAATAGTTGTCATTAACAACTCCTTGGGACCTTTCTGAAATTAATTCTCTTACTTGGGACCTATGTGCAATTGTCCCATTAGTATTTTCTTAGAAATGTAATTTGTCCTTCTAAGTACGGATCTAGTGTTTAGGAACACATGCAAACATACATGCACTAACATATACTAGGAATCCAAAGGAGATAAGCAATTGTACCATGTCTATTGTATGATACCAAGAAATAATCACCGAGGTTCTTACAAGCAAAAGCAATCACTTAATTACATGCAAAACCTAGGAGAATTCTACCTATAAGTATAGAAATTAAAGTGCAACTTTTCTAACGCCACATACATATACAAAAACACAAGGAATCAGATACATATGAGAAATTAGACATGAAAAAACACTAAATAACTTCCCTAGTAGTCCATCGAAGCTTTGGTTGCTTTCTTCCATCAAGATCCTCAAAGATGTTTAACCGCCTACACTCTCAACGCAGCAACACGCAATCGGAGGTATAGCAGCTGGCCGAATTTATGGAAGGAATAGTGGAGAGGAAGAGGGAAAACAGATTAAAGAAGGTGGTGGAGAGGATCACCAAAAAGGAAGGTTATGAACTCTAAAATCGGCTTAGGGTTTTGATGGGGCCATTGAATACTAATTAGAGTAATTTAGGATCAAGTCTGATAGGGCCCAAAACATATATTTTGGCCAAACCCTAATTCTGGAAAATTATCGCGCCTTCGCCGTGGCACCCAGTGCACGAGTTTCTTTCTTGTTCTTACTTAATCCTTCATTATTTGCATCTACAATAGCAAATTCAATATCCCAAGTCTAAAAATGATATATGCATGAGTTTAAGCCTAAAACGCTCCAGTTAAGATCAATATGCAATCAATTCAATGCTCTTGACTCTAAGTGTAAAAGTGTCTAAATCCTTATGTAGTAGCCTAGGACAAGTGCTAATTTTCTATAATTTGTGGCTAAAACCATATAATAATTAGGTATAATTAATGGTCTCAGCCAAAAGATTGACAAAAGTGTAAACAACTCAGTTAAATTTGATTCCAATTGTATTTTTTCCATCAACTAAATAAATTGCAATTTTATCTATAAAATCTAATGAACCAATACTATACGGAATACCTGATTTCTATGATAACGATATATTGTATGTACAATGGTAAACATATAGTACAACAAAGAATTAAAAGCGATTACTAATCATCTGCATAAAATATCCAATCATCTTTCGAACCTTTCGTGCACTATCAACCTTAAATTAAACGATAGGACATTTTCTTCTTGATGCTACATTGCTACTGTGCTACAAGTATATTTTTTATATGATTTCAATTTTTGCACATAATTCATGGGTTTCTTTTTTTTTTTTTAATTGGCTTTACTTCTTCAATATTAATAGCAGAATTTAATATTGTCTTTAAATAATATAAGGGAAAATTCCAGAAAGACTCTCAAATTACCAAAAGGACAGTTTGCTACAACGAATTTCAGAAAGGACAGTTCAGTACAATGTCTGAATTGTCCTTTAACAAATTTAAAGGAAAAGTAAAAAATACCCCTGTTTCAATTTTTTTTTACATAAAGGACAGTTTGCTGGTCGCTGGTGGTGGTGGTGGTGGGCCATTATGTAAAATTTACTTGAACCAGTGGCATTTTCGACTTTTTCTTTAAATTTGTCAAAGGACAATTCAGACATTGTACTGAACTGTCCTTTCCGAAATTCGTTGTAACAAACTGTCATTTTGGTAATTCGAGAGTCTTTTTCTGGAATTTTTCCATAATATAATGTAACAAAATTGTTGTCTACATAGTGCAGCTAATCATAAATTAGCGATGACGTACAGCCTTGAGGAACAAGAGAAGGAAAAAAATATCAAAAGATATGCTACATGATATACTACCTTGTCCTTAACATAAGAGTTAGTAATTGAATAATTTGGCTAAAATAAAAAGTAAAATAAATTATGCTTAATTATAGCATATGTTATTTGATTTCTCTTTAAATATTTGTGAACATTATTATATTATTTATTAGTTTACATGTTAGGAAAATTTATATGCAGAAAATTAAGCGATAAACAAAAGAGATTAAATGGGAGAAAATTTGTCAAATAACTAGAACCAAGTTTACTTTTAAACTAACTTTTATAGTTAGGTCTATATGACGCTAATAAACTAAATAAAAACAATAATGGTAGAAATAATTAAATAAAGCATGCACTTCCTGCTTATCATTCTCTCTGGTCCTTAATATAAGATTTTTTTTTTGGAGTTGGTCTTAATCCTTAATTTAAGATTTAATTCTATTTTTTGTTAAATCTTTTCTAAAATTACTCCTATTCACATACGCTTTCTTTACAATAATGAAGTAAGAAGATAAATGAGGAAATCAAAGAAGATGGTTAGGACGATTTAGAAAAGTCACGTCATATTAATTAAGTTAATTAATGTCTTTAGTATAATCAAATATATAAATATCTACTACTACTATATATGGTACTAAAAAGAGAGTACTGCATTATTAGTAGCGTGTAAGATAAGGATGAATGGATAGAGATAGAGATTGAGAAGATCTTGAAATGGGTTAAAGGATGAGATGCTGAAAAAGTTGACTACGTCATAAGATAATGACAATATTAATAGGGCGGAGGTCCCCCGACACGTTTAAATCCAACGTTGATTGCATTATCCCCCAAAGTTCTCCCTCCCTCACATACACCTTCATTACGCACCAAAAAGTTATGCCGTCCATCTTATAAATCTCATTATTAACTACTCCCCGAGTCCTAATTATAAGATTAAGTTGATTTTTTATGTGAAGATTATAGAAATAAATTAGATAATTAAATTATTAGATATACTACATGTAATTAGATTAATAAGGCGGCTAGCTTATTAGTAAAATAAATTAGTTATGAAAAAAATAAAAATATAAATAATTTAAAGTAGATTATTTTGCATCTTTAATTGATAAAAAAAGTTAACTTGATTTCATAATTAAGACATGGGGGAATAATAACAAAGTGGAATCTTACTCTACAATTATTTATAAGTTGCATATATATAGCCAGTGCAAAAAAAAAAAAAGCATATATATAGCTAGTACCTTACCCGTTTTCATGGTGCATTCAGTACTAATGTACTATGATATTATCTACAGTGCATCTAGCGATGCACAAGAAAAATAATATCGTGGTTCTTGATACTATATTGAGAAATAACATGATACTGAATGTTGCTCTACCCTTTGCTTGAGGGAAAATTGGAAGAAGATCTCAATTAAAATTTGCATTGATGAAAGGAGCCTAAAATAAAGGGATTTGGATTCTCCCATCTGTTTTTCTGGTCCTCTTCTATCATTTGTCCTTAAATTACATAGTTTTGGGTCTAATTTTTTGTGTTTGATTTCATAATTAGATTCTACATAAATTTAGTGACATTTTGATATCTTATGGATGAAAAATGGTTTAGTTTTCAATTTTATATGATTTTTCAAATATTTAATGCTTAAAACTCTGTATTTTTTTACAAGTTTGAGTATTCTTTAAAAAATCATATAAAATTGAAAACTGAACCATTTTTCATCTATATGATATCAAAATGTCACTAATTTTATGTAGAATCTAATGATGAAATCAAACACAAAAATTGACCATAAAACTATGTAATTTCAATGTAAAAGAAAAAAGATAACCGAAAAAGAAGATGAGAGAATCTAAGTCCAAAATAGAATATTGGTACTATGTATGAAAAAATTACTAACTATAAGTATTTTATTTGTATGATAATTTATCAGATTCCCATCAATGAAATGTTCAATTGAGACTTTTTCCCCAAATTTTTCTTTTAATTAATTAACTACGTACTTTTCAATGTTGATCAATAACTCCTTATGAGTTATTATAACTCACTTAAAAACAGTTTACATTATTATACTCGTAAAACATTATCACCATATGTGCACATAATTCAATAATTCAAGTGATTTAAGTGTGCATTTTTTAGCCTAAACTAGTGGATTAATTTGTGAAAATTGCATTATAGTATTACTAATTTGAATGTGCACTTAATTAGGGAAATTTAGTTTAAAATGTGCTTCTAGTGTCTTAATTAGGAAATTTCATATTTTCCCTTCATTTGTCTCTTTCTTATTTCCTTTTAACAGGGGCAAAATGGGAATTAGTGCAAATGGAATTAAAGCTTCAGTTTTGAAGCTGAAGGAGAGAACCAGAGAGAGACAAAAGCTAGGGCAGTGAGGAAGTGTTTTGCGAAGGCGAAGTATAAGATCTTGGAACTACGATGTGATTGGTCGGCGAAGAAAACGAGGCCACGAGGGAAGTTAGTTACGGATTATGCCAGCGTGGCAAATGAGATGGTTAGAAGAATTGAAGGGAAGAAGAGAGATTTCGCTACTGCAAAACAGGGTTTCCACGTCACTTTTTCAGGAACGTTGAATCAAGTGACGTGGAAAACTGGACTTTTAACGTCACAAAAATAACTGACGTGGAAAGTCAGAGTTTTCACCACATATTATAAATAAATGGACGTTATTTTATACTTTTAACGTCACAATTTAACCAGTGTGTGAAGTGGATAAATATGAAGAAAAAGAATTTTGGTCAAATTTTTCTGAGAAACCACATCACATTGCAAATGTCACAGAAACTCTACAAATGCAGATCAACAGATATATATATACATTATACACAAAATTCTAGCAATGTACAGAGCATAACAGTAAAATGCTCACAAATGAAATCGATCACCAACACAGGCCAGACCAAAGAAAATAAGTCGAATAGAATGAAAGGAAATAGATCACCAGCACATAATTGCCGATTTAGATTTTTAATTAACCAACAATGAAAGGAAAATTTGAGCAATACGTTCACGAAGCGAATCAACGTCTTCGACTGTAAATGAGTCGGATGTATCATAAAACTGCAACAATAATGGATACTATGATCAATGCAAAGTTAGATAAAACATCATATATTTATGTATTAATTGTATGAATCATATAATAAGCTATAGATAAGAATTTATACATGTGTGAAGGATCCGGTACAATGACTCTCAATAATGTCACACATATACTTCATGACATAATACTGTTCGCCACGCGCCGCAAGTGCACGGGTCGCGCCAAGTAATAAAGTAGTAAGTAAAGTATCGTTCCCACGAGGATTTGTCCAAAACCCGGTCAAACAATGATTTTCACACTCTCGCCCAATTTGAGTGATACAAATGTTGAGTTTGAAAATTAAATAAGAAAATAAACTATCCTAAATGAAAGCAAAATTATGAACAAATGATTCTTCAATTTCAATGGCAAATTTGGGTCCTAAGATTGTCTATCCCCCTTGTGCTTCCTAAAACTCAATTAACCTCCTCTCAAAGATGCTCTCAATGAAAGCATATGCTAATCTAGGATTCTTGGAGTACTTGTAAAAGCTCTCTCAAGTCAAGAACAAGTGTTTAAAGCTCCAATCCTAATGTGATTATGTAAGGTTAGCAAGTATATCTCTATCTTGCCAACAAACCATCCATTTAACACTATAAACTTCAAGTCTTACATTACTCTACCCAAGTTCTACACTCAACTTAGCTCTCTCAAGTCATAAATTGAGTGAACACAACATCTAAATGGTGATCAAGCACTTAGAAGCATTAGGAGAGGAGTAAAATAACCACATACATAACATTAATCACAAATTAAGAGGAGGAAACAAGAATTAATCCATACAAGGGTTCAAAACAACCTTAGAATCAAAACCTTATCTCCACATGTTCAGAGAATCCAAAAGAATATATACATACATCAGCAAATTCATGAACAAGAGAGAGAGAAAGGAAAATGGAGAAGAGAAACCAAGAATCAAAGCCAAAATCTCTTCCAAACTTCAACTCCTTGCTCCAAGCTCCTCCAAGACCCAAACCCTAGCAGAGCCAAGCCCCTAAGCACGCCCAGGAAGTGAAGAATGCGGAATTAAGTCGAAAATTTCCTTATATAGGTCCAAAATTCCGCTGGCAAATTAAAACGCGCAGCTGCAGAATTCAGACCCTCGCCGTGGCCCTTGCTGTGGGGGTGCCACGGCCAAGGCCAGAAAACATGCAAGTTTTCGGACCCTCACTGTGGGCCTCGCTGTGGAGGTCCCACGGCTAGGAGGGACCTATCTGCAAAGTTTCAGAAATTTCTGGGGCTTTTCTGTAATTTTTCACAATTTATCCAGAAACTTGAATTTTCCCTTTTTTTCTTGAAATTTCAGCTTCTAGCCCCAATTTCTCCCCCTTTTAAGTGTTCTTCTTCATCCGGATCCCTTGGTTATTGCATCAAAATATTCCTACAATATATTTACATAAAACAACATAAGAAAATAGCTAGAAATATGAAGAAAATCTACACAAATAAACAATTATGTGCATCTAAAAGAATGAACATTTTCCCATCTTGAGTGTCCAAAATATATTAATAATTGCATAAAACTCAAGGGAAATGTGTTGATATTACATGAATTCTTGGGAGTTATCAAATACCCACACTCCTTATTTGTCGGTTGCTTGGGGCACTTTATAAATCACAAGAAATAGTATAAATTAATAACAAAGTAAATAATATGTCAACTGACTAACATTGAAAGAATTTAAATTAAAAGTACTTACTTTAGGTCTTTGTGTCATGATGGCCTCATTCATTCCATCGGTTCTTCCACAAAATGCCATTGCTGAATGCCCCTGAAATGGAACCAAAATTAGCACATATACATAAAAATTTATTAACCCAAAGTAAAAATACATTAAAACTACTTACTTCGATAAGAGAGTTTTGTAAATGTGACATCCAAAAATTACATTTACAATCCAATTTCAGACCACAGTAATTCCTCTTGCTCAAGGCCTCCATATTCCAAGAGAACATCAATTCTCAATTCAGAAAACCACAACTCAAACCAACATAACCACAACAAGTAGCTCTAATGCCTTCTCAATCACTACTCTAGTTCATTTAATGTTCATAACCTAGAAATTCAAGCATTTTCAATAACCAGCCAGGTGTGAATTTACTGTTATTCCCCAAATATTCAAAACAACATCATTGTAATTCGTACTCTTGGTTTTGTAAAACAGATCATAATCTTCCATTTAATAAAATACAATCACTTCCTTTGCAATCATAGTAACTATTCCATTCTTCTTGTACATACTACAAGATTTTATTTATTAGTTCAAATTCTAATCCCACAATTCCAAGTAAACAACATACAAAAACAGTAACTGAGCATATAATAGAATCAAGTCCAGAGCCACCCAATAAATCAGTCAAGTACAGATAGCAAAGTAATGGAAATTTAAAAAAAAAAAGAAGGAATTACGAGCAATGGGTTGTAAAGCAGGACGAAAATGGGCAGAAATTACTATTACTCGAAAATGGAAATGAAAAATCAGTTCAAAAAAAGAAAATGGAAATCTGTGTAAAAAAAAGATGCAGAGTCATGAATCTTTAATACCTGACGCGAAGCTGAGGGACGAAGCTGGAGTTGAGGGCTCGAAAATGGAAATGAAAAATCAGTTCAAAAAAAGAAAATAGAAATCTGTATAAAAAATACCTGATGAAGCTGGAGCTGAGGGACGAAGCTGGAGGCGGGAGAGGATGAGAGCTGAGGTCGAATCTGAGAGCTGAGGGCGAGGGAGGATGAGAGCGCGAATCTGAGAGCTGAGGGCGAGGTTTTGGGGGAGTTGAGAGTGAATTTGACAGCTGAGGGTGAGGGAGGACGAGAGCGCGAATCTGAGACCTAAGGGCGAGGTTTTGGGGGAGCTGAGGGCAAGGCTTTTGGGGAGCTTAGGGCAAGGTTTTGGGGGAGCTGAGGGCGAGGTCTTGGGACGAAGCTGAGGGCAGGGGAGGTGGGAGTTGAGGGCGCGCGGGGTTGGAGGAGGTTTTGGAGCTGATAAGAGCGTGAATCTGATGGGGGTAATTAGGGATAAACGACGTCACACATAAAATATGTGTGACGTCCACATCACACATTAAAATGTGTGACGTGGTTTCTTAAACGACATCACACATATTTTATGTGTGACGTCGTTTCTTGAGAAACCACGTCACACATAAAATATGTGTGACGTCATTTCCAGAAACCACGTCACACATGTTTTATGTGTGACGTTGTTTCTTTCCATGTCACATGTAAATAATATATGTGACGTTGTTTCTCCCTCCGCCTCCAACTTATTTACAAGAATGCCACCACGTTTTTTTCTATGTCAGTTTTTTATTTAACTAACGTTAATTAGTGACATGGAAAGAGTTTTTTTGTAGTAGTGTTTGAATTGAGGAATGGATTCGGTCCAGGTTCAAAATGAGAGGAGAAGTATATAAGGGAATCAATTTGAAGGAAGAAGATTCGGATTTGCTACATTCTGATTCTTCTTCATCTCTTCAACTCTTCTAAACCGACTTCACCTTATTCTCCGTTCTTCACGTTCTACATTTTTACTTGAAGGTTCAACCATGTTTTCGATGATTCTCTACTGTATTGGAGCTGGATTAGCAACAACGAGAGGCTAGATCTTCTAGAGTTTCCTTTGAGTCCAAAGCCGCACCTGAGCCAACAAATTTACAAGGGAGTTCATTTCCATTTTCCACTTAATTTGTTATGTAATCTTGATTCTGATTGCATCTTTATTTAGAGAGAGTGTGAGCAAGTAGTTCTTGTTCAGTTTAATTGTTTGTGATTAAGTGGAGAAAGCATTTGTGCAATGTCTGATTCTGCCGAGTTGATCTTGTGGACTGATTTCTTGTAATTCAACTTTTTGATCTTTAATCTAGTTGATTAATTTCTTGAGTTGAATGATTCAATTCTATGTCAAGTTTAGTTAATTTGCTACCTATTCAAAGTTGCATGAATCTGAGTTGTGTGATTGCTCGGAATTAAACTCAATGTCTCCAGCTTAATTGAGAGGCTTAGTTAGCAATTTCATTGAATTGGAGATAGAGAGTTAATGAACTTCAATTTACTCAAAGGCAATGAAGGTAGGCTAAAGCTCAAAGGGAGTTCGATTTTGATTGAAGTTTTCTTCTAATTTCATTTGTTCATTTTTAGTTCTGATTTGTTTCTTCCATAGAAAATATAAAAAAAATTAGATTAGACTTAAAATAGCTTCCTTAATGAAATCTTGGTTTAATTTGTTCTTGTTTTGCATTTTAATTACACATTGTGCCAAAGAGATGAGGAAAATGACCTAGGTTCTTCCCTATTCTATAGGAGTAATCTAGTTGTTTTGATAGCCTATACAATAAGGTTAATCACACACATATTTTCATCACCTTCTGGTCCCCTTTCCTCTGTGAAACACACTCTTTTCGTCAACCTCTTCCCTCTTCCATGTTCTCGCAGCTGCTTTAGTTTAGACTGATGTGTTCATGCGCCTCCAAATCCCTACTGCCAGTTAGCCATAGTTTATCAATGCACTCGTTATCAATCTTATACTCTCCTCATTTCATTATTTTGTCTTTTAAATTATTTTACACACATAATTAAGATATGTAATAAATATATAAAAATATTAGTTGAAAATTGGATTAAAAATACTATCAAATTAATTAAATTAAAAGAGGTCAATAATAAATTAATAGTAGCGGGGTTATATATGTACGATGGATGATTCGGTACTTCCTTCAATAAAATTGAGTTTGAAAGCTAGGAATGTAAAAAAATGTTTGAACAACTTAGATATATTCTCTCCAGCCGTTTAAAACGGAAGCCCGGCCGGGAGTAAAGATAAATCTTCCTTAGCCAATAAATTTGCAGCAGAATTATTCCAACAACTAATCCGTTTGGCTATGCGCTCACTTATCCTTCAAAATATCATTTAGTATGGACAAATTATAGTTAATTTTTTCGAGTTAAGACAGTTTTGATAAGCTAATTAATATATCCTCCTAGTTCTAGTGACATGGTTAAAAAATGATTTATATTTTGGACCAAAAGATCAGAGAAGTTCAACAGCAAAAACAACATCCGAGGATTAAAAATGATAATGATAATGATACTAGTTGGAGTTAGGTGATGATTAATGTTGAATAATTAATATACTATATAAACCTCTAAAAGAAGGGCTTTCTCATCAATGAATGGATAAGTAATGAAAGTGGGTTCGGGTTAATTTGTTTCGGTGCAGTTTTCATGAATTTACGCATGGCCTGCTTAATCCCCTTAGTTAATAAGTGACACATTTGTGTGCAGTGGTCACACCAGGCATAGGCTTATATTTACTTATAATAACGACTGATTAAAATTAAAAGTGACTTAGAATAAAGATTAAAGTTTTACACACACATGGCACAATATTTTGGATGTTAAATGCTATCTCACCATAAAAATACACAAGGTATTAAAGCGCAGATGGGAATTGAATATGTAATCTTATATTATATAAGTCACATATTTAAAACATTTTTTAATGATGCTCCTAAGAATAATAACTAATCTTGCCATCACCTTTACCTACTTTTCTCATCAACCAATTCGTATCCAATCAACGAGGACTAGAGCCAAAAAGAGGATATAATAACTAGCTATATATTCTCCGAAATGAATTTATCCACAGAACCAAAATATTCACTGACAAAGTACATTGTATATATATTATTTCTGAGTCAAAATGATTATTCACACTTGAAAGCATAATTTTTGAATGAGAAAAAAAAAATGAAGCAGAGCTAATATGATGGAGGTTTGTAACTGATAATTTCGGCGGTTTAATTAATGGAGACATAATGCGAACATTTATTCGAAGGTAGTACATAGACATCAAAGAAATCATCAGATCATTATCATTAATTACTACTATAAACAACGTGACATCAAGCCATGCAAACAATGTCAAGTGTTCGGATCATGAAACTCTGCTAATTGACTTTTTCATGAAAACAATCTAAACATGAATTACATCATTCTGTTTGACTTATATCAGTTTCAACTACAAAAGCCAGTGGTTGAGGTAAAAATCGATTTTACAAATCTTCAACTAAACAGCACCTAAGACCTAAGTTATTTACCATCCAAATGGAGAAATTTACATAAAAAATTATAAATAGATAGAGGGAATCAACAATTCAAATTTTATTTTGTTTTTAACAAAAAGAAACGTCTTAATTTAAAAAAAAATTCAGACAATTTTGTTTAAAAATAAAATGTGAATTATTTCTGACGAGCTATAAGTTAATTAGGATTAAGATGATGATGATATGAGTTGTATTATTTTCATTTAATAGAGTTCAAATGAAGAGTATCTAGAATTTTTATAACAATTATTGCTAAAATTATTAAAATATATATATTTCTCAAAACTAATAATATTTACTACTTAAAGACATCGTAGGGGTGAGAGAGGGAGAGAACCCATATCCGTTCAAGCGGCAAAGTGTTGAACAATTGACCATTTTACAAGTGTTCAATTCTCAAGCACGGTCATTTAGTTGTGCTTCTAGTCTTAGGGTCTAGGAATACATCTCTACAATTAAGTGAATCTAGATGCAACATTCTTTATTATAAGTCTACTCTAACTACTTCTCATACTCCCAATGAGTAGAAGTTATAGCATTAAATATGCCCTTATTTTAAAAAAATTTCCCACTTTACCCTTATTTAAGAATGTGTTAAAGTAATATTTTATGCAATACTCCTCTAGTTCTATTTATAGGGCAGAGAGAGAAGGTTTTATTTGGTCCTATATATAAGTCACCTAATTAAATATTGAGTATGGATGTCAAGTTTACCCTTCATTTATTATGTGCTGACTTTATTTACATATAGTATAGTGGATATTTAATATGGGTAAAGTTGTAAATTTGTTGGATTTTAGTGGAAAGTTAATGAGTTTTAAGGCTTTCCTTGGTCTGTGTGAAATATGCTGGAAGTGACTTATAAATAGGACCAAATGAGTACAAACATTCTCTCTCATCTTCCCTATTTCTAACATAGGGGTAAAATAGTCACAGTAGCATTAATTGATCCCGAACTTGATTTACATTTAAGAATAAAAAATTTGTGATAGTTATATTTATAATAAGAAACAAAATAGTACCTATTTAAACTAAAAAAATAGTTTGTTTATTATGCTTCAGAATCCACAAAACCACAATAAATTATAAGATAGAGGCACTGCCCCTTAAATTGTGGATCAGCTCCATGCTCCGACCTTCCAAAATTTGTCGTGGGCCTACCGTACTCATTTGCTCTCTGCTCACCACGCGTCCTCTTTTCACGCAGCCACACTTGCTACCACACTATCTCGACGTGTCTCTCTTTCATTTCTGCAGACTTTTCAAATAATGTTCATATACTTCCAGATTCGGTAGTTTAATAAATTTGTCAAAGTTTTTATTTGTATATTCATTCAGACTAATCCTCATACCTATCGGGTGAAAATTATATATTGATCTTTGATAAAAAAAAATATGAAATTCATTTATGAGTCATAAATAATATTACTCAGCTTAACATACACCTTATTCCTTATTCATACTAAATAATTGCGTTAGATTTATAGCTAGCCGCCTTCATTTTAATTAATTGTGTGTGTGTATTGTTTCCGTTCTAAAAAAATTGTTTAATCCTGTATATAATAGTAATAAGCGACTTCAAGAAAAAATGTTCCGATCCTTAATACAATACAAGTCACCTTAACCGAATTTTTTTAATTTAAGACATGTTTACAAATTAATTACCATTTATAAGTGATAATAAATTAATTGAAGAGATTTACGTTGTTGACCTCTAATTTGATTCCCTGTTGGACGGTACAACGCCTGGTAGAGGATGTGGACAACTAACCTTCAGAATTTGATGTCTTTTGGGTTTGAAGTTGATGAGTTGGTTTGTTCTATGTTTGTACTTAGTGCATTATATTGTTGATTTTTCACCATCAATAATAAAGGCTAACTTCAAAAGAAACATTCTTTTTTATTTTTGTTTTGTTTTGTTTTTTTTTTTTTTTTTTTTTGTGCTAGTTTTTCACTTGTATCAGAAAACAAATTCAAAAGAATCCAAGGAAAAGTTATAATACTAATGCTCGTTGTTGTTGGATCAAATGATAAATGTAACTTCGTTATATTCAAGATGTTAAACTATAAATATAAAAAATTCAAGTTAGGTGAATGTTGAGTTGGTTTGTTTTGTTGTTGTGGTACAAGTATATATGTGTGCACTTATTTTTTTTCTTAAAATAAACTGAGCTGGTTTGTTGTGTGTTTGAAAATACACAAATGCCAGGTTCTAATATCTAAACGAATTGAAGTTGGTGAAATGACAACTTAATTTTCTTTAAGTAAAACTAGCTTGGTAAGAATTCAAAACATTTTAACATAGGGGAAATGATAACTTAATTTTGCATTGTACAAATTAAAAGGGATACCCAATACTCCTCCTCGGTAAAAATCATTTAATTAATAAAAATAAAAAATAGTTAAGTTAGTTAATTTCAATAAATATGATATATTTCTAAAATATTTTAATTCACGTTTAGGTTCAATTATTTATTTGTTTCATTTTTATCAATTTAATCATTCACGTTTAAACGGATCATGTTACCCTTCTTCTTAAAGGACAGTTGTGAACAAATTGTTTAAATGTTGATAATCGTTTTTTCAGTTATTAACAAACATAAAACATACCAAAACTATTGGCAAAATCTCCCATATAAGGCGAAGCTAATGGTGCAGGAGGATAAAACAATCAATGAACAAAATTTAGAATCACTAATGTTAGAGTGGCTGAAGGAGGAGACTAAAACAGTCCCTGAGCTCTCAAACGAACAAAAGATACTGATGGACAGCCTGCCTAAGCTGGATATTAATGATGAATGCCTGAATGATCTCTGCCGACTTTGGAAGGACGCCCTCATGTCACCTTGCTTGGAAGAGAATCCTCACTGCAAATGATGAAAGATAGGATCGCTTGACTGTTGAAATCTCCACATTTTGAGCTTCTTAATCTCCCGAATAATTACTTCATTTTTAGAACTACAGATCGGGAGCTTCGGAGGAGACTCTTGTTTGATGGTCCTTGGCTCATTCAAGGCCATTATCTTGTTGTTCAATGTTGGAGTCCAAATTTTAACCCATATTGCAATAAAATCAAGAAAGTTGCTATATGGGTTAGGGTCCCCACATTACCCATACATGTTTATGCTGAGGAATGTCCATGGAAACTGGGCAACTTGATAGGGAAAGCATTAATGGTAGACATGAATACCTTGGCACACGGAAACATGAAAAATACTTTGGTGGAGAGGCGGAAGTTTGCTAGAGTGAGCGTGGACATAGATTTGAACAAAAACCTCCAATCCTGATTTGTTCTCCGTCGAAGAATATTCACGGTGGAATATGAAGGGCTTGAAGCGATTTGCTATGGCAGGTACGGAGGATACATGCCCCTTATCTCAGTCCTTGACAAATCTCTGATTTGTAATGTTTTTATATGCCTAATTTGAGGCAATTAACATGATTAAGATGCGATATTGGTCTGATAATGCTTAATGTAGAACTTAGACTCTCAGGTGAAATTAGTGTTAGATTAGGGTTAATTAGCCATAATTGTAGATTAATTTGTATGAATTGGTTTATAGGGCTATTTGATCCTTGTTTAGTCTTGTTTCCACTTGCAGGGTCGCTCAGGACCAAAAGATTGGACCCGGGATGAAGAAAAAAGCCAAACTAAAGGGCAGAAATGAAGGCTCCTCGCCGCGGCGAGACAGACGGCGAACATGGTCCAGAGATGCAGAGAAGAACGTAGCTCGCCGTCACCTCGCCGCGGCGAGACAGACGGCAAGCAGGCCCCCATAATTCCATAAAGCAGTGCAGCTTGCCGTGGCTTCGCCGCGGCGAGCCCACGGCGAACGGCACTGCGACAGCTCGTATCAGCACGCGTTTTTATGCCTAAATTCGGATCCAACTTGATACCCACTCACTTGACCCGACTTGGGGGACATAAAACACGAAATTTACACCCCATTAGGGGAGATTTTTAGAGTCCCAAACCCTAGCCTCTCATTTTCCTCTCATCTCCATCTTCCATCTTCCACCTTCTTCCTTCAAATCCTCCATGGATTCTCGACCTCCACTCCTTGCTGGTGTTTTCTTCTTGGAGGACAGCAGCTAGGTTCCACCATTCTTGGTGATGGGAGCCAAGGGATGAGCTTGAAGCTTGAATAGGGGAGTTTTAGTTCTAATCCTTCTTCCTCTTGTTGTATTTATGCTTTTCTAGGGTTCTAGGGGTATATTTATGACATTTGGTTGTGTGCTTGAACTTTGTATATTGTAATGGGGTTAGAAACTATGTTTATGTTATTTCCTTCTTGTTCAAATGTTTGACATTGCTATTTATTAACTTTGAGTTTAATGAAATTTATGGGTTCATAGTTTTATTATTCTCTTTGTGAAAATCACACTACTACAAAAAGCCCTTTTTATGTCACCAATTAACGTCACTTATTTAAAAATGTGACATTGAAAACACACAGGAAAGAAACAACGTCACACTTAAAATTAAGTGTGATGTTGAAACTTTTCACGTCTTACCAAAATTTTGGTGTGACGTGGAAAACTTCCCCTCCTTTTTTTTTCATTTCCCCCCCTAATACTTTCAACGTCACACCAAAATTTGGTGTGACGTTGAAAGTGGTTTTTCATGTCACACCAAAATTTTGGTGTGACGTGGAAAACTTCCCCCAATACTTTCAACGTCACACCAAAATTTGGTGTGACGTTGAAAGTGGATTTCCACGTCACACCAAAATTTTGGTGTGACGTGGAAAACTTCCCCTCCTTTTTTTTTCATTTCCCGCCCCCCCAATACTTTCAACGTCACACCAAAATTTGGTGTGACGTTGAAAGTGGTTTTTCATGTCACACCAAAATTTTGGTGTGACGTGGAAAACTTCCCCCAATACTTTCAACGTCACACCAAAATTTGGTGTGACGTTGAAAGTGGTTTTCCACGTCACGCCAAAATTTTGGTGTGACGTGGAAAACTTCCCCTCCTTTTTTTTCATTTCCCGCCCCTCCCAATACTTTCAACGTCACACCAAAATTTGGTGTGACGTTGAAAGTGGTTTTTCACGTCACACCAAAATTTTGGTGTGACCTCCCCCTCCACAGCTCCCAGCAGCCCTCAGCTCCCCCTTCCCCACCCCCACAGCTCTCCCCAACCGCCCACAGCTTCCCCATCCCCCTCACCCTCCAGCTGCAGGTTCATTTCTTCTTTTCTTTTTCCTTTTTTTCTGGTAATTAAATATGCAATTTCTATAGGGTTCTTTTTTTTTACTTGTTCAAGGTTTTTTTTCAGCTCTGTTTTCCTCCTATCGGGTTCAACAATTTCAATCGTGCCTCCGTTCGCAGCTTCACTTCATCCAGGTTCCTTCTTTTCCTTTTTTTTCCTGATAATTAAATCTGCTGCCTTTTTTTCTCAATTGTAAATTGCAAAAAATGCCATAGAATATTTAATGGTTTTGTAAGTCTTGTAAATTGGTCTGCCATAGAATGTTTAATGTTCAATTGTAAATTGGTTTGCAAATGCTGTTACGTTGTAATTGCCACAAATACTGCATACTTGCCAAAATGTTTTATAAGTCTTGTAAATTGGTTTGAATAGGTTTTTGTTCTCAAATTGCTAAATATCAACGGGGAATAGAAAAATTAAAAACGTTTTTTTTTAAAAAAAAAAAAGAAACCACGTCACAAATAATATCTTGTGTGACGTGGTTTCCTGGAAACCACGTCACACATAAATATTATGTGTGACGTGGTTTCTCCGAGCAACTTACAACGTCACACATAATATTATGTGTGACGTTGTTTCTCTGACTTTTTATGTCACTTGTTTATGTGACGTTAAAAGTCTATTTTCCATGTCACTTGATTCAATGTCCCTTGAAAAAGTGACGTGAAAACCCCCAAAATTTGTGACATTAAAAGTACTTTTTGTAGTAGTGTCATGTGCTAATGCAAGGTGGCTTGGTTAGTGGATTAAGAGTGTCATGTTGTTTGCTTGAGGGAGATGGCATAGGAATTAATTAATTGTGTTTAGACATTGGGTAATTACTCTTTTCAACCTTAATCTTTGTTTGGGTGGCCATCAATGAGTTAGGGTTAATTGAGAAACTAAGTGCAATTGTGGGGTGGCCCAAGTTGTGGATTTAAAGTCTTGCATGATTGGTTAGTTCTTGAATTTGTCAAATTGCATGAGTGGCATTGGACTTCAATCCTAGAGTCTTGATTTATTATTTGGGGTTCCAGTAATCGATTAAACTCTAGGATTAATTAAGTGGCAATTCGGGGTCCCGGTTGTTGGATTAGGAGCCCCTTACAATTAGCAAATTCACTTTGATTTTGAGCTTAATCAACTTAGGTTAAATTAAGTAATGTGCGGGGTTCCGGCATTAATTAAGTTAAACTAAGCCTAACCTAGAGGGGTTCCTCTAGGGGTCTTTCGAAAATCAACAAAAACTCCCCGAAAATCTTTTGAAGTGATGAATCCCAAAGTTTCCATTCACCAAGAATGAGTCCATTTCCATTCCATCTTCATCCCCCTCCAAATCTCACTTTTATCTTATTTTGTTTTACTTTTGAACATATCATACCTTTTGCATCTTTTCTAAACCAAAAACCAAAATACAATACTTTTCAAGTTTTGCATCTAGCTATTAGGTCATCTTTTGCGTTTAGGATCCTCAAGTGAACGACACCCGGGGGTTAGCTTCCACTATCCCCTTGGTTCTTATTTTCTTGAAGGGCGGATCCAAGGGCGCGCTACACACACACACACACTCGAGATAGAGTCGGTGAGCTCTTCAGTCCTACACGGCAATGACAGAGGTGACAAATCCTTGGATTTGTATGCTTTCACGTGTTTAATTGAGCCAATTATCATGATTGAAATGCAAATTTGGTCCATTAATACTTAATGTAGAACTTAGACTCTTAGGTGAAGTTAGTGTAAGGTTAGGATTAATTAGCCATAGTTGTAGATTAATTTGTATTAGTTAATTTATAGGGCTATTTGATCTTTGTTTTGCCTTATTTCTACATGCAAGATAGCTCAGGACCAAAAGAATTAGATCCCGGATGGACAAGAGAGATAATTAAAGGGGTAGAACACTTCGCCATTTGTCGTGGGTTCGCAACGTAACATGGCCCAGAGAAGCAGAAGAAATCATTGCTCGCCATGGCTTCGCCACAGCGAGCCCTCAAAATCAGACAGCATCAGACTTGAATTTTGGGCCTCTATTCTGGTTATACCTGATGCCACTCACTTTACCCAATCTGCAAAGTACATTAGGTCAAAAATTAACCCCATTAGGTCAGATTTGGAGCCACCAAAAACCCTAGTTCATCATTCTCTTTCAACTCTCTCATTCCCATCTCTCATCTTCCACCTCTCTCCACCCAAATCTTTATGGCAGCCACCTTCCTCTCTGTTATTGGTGACTTCTCCATGGAAGGCACCAACTAAGAGGTCATAATCCTTGGTGATGAAAGCAAATGGCATGAGCTTGGAGCTTCATTAGGGGAGTTCTTGTTCTCCCACTCTCTCTTCCTTATGTTTAAACATGTTTCTAGGATTCTAGGGCTTGTTTCTTCATTTGGTTGTAATTTCTCATATCTATCTTTTGTTAGAGAGTGGTAGAAACACTTGTAGCTTTGTTCTCATTTTTGTATGTTTGACAATAGCTCTTCATTAGCTTGAACTTTGTTTTGATGTATGGATTCATCATTTTAAATGAATGTTTTAGTTAATATTTTGTGCTATTTGAGGATTCTCATTTAGTGGATTATTTTTTCAAGCATTTGCATTTTTGAATTGGCTATTAGATTTGTTAAATTGCATGAGTGGCACTGAACTTCAATCCTAGAGTCTTAATTTATTATGTGGGATTCCAATAATTAATTAAACCATATGATTAATTAAGAGGCAATTCGGGATTCCGGTTATTGGACTAAGAGCCCCCTATTATTAGCAAATCCACTTTGGTTATTGAACTTAATTAACTTGGAGTTAGAGGAATTAGTAAGTGTGATTCCAGTATTAATCCACCCAACCTAAGCCTAGCCTAGAGGGATTCCTCTATGGGTCTTTTTAACTAGCCCAAGAACTCCCTAAAAACAAATTGAAGCGATGATTGTCTAGTCTCTAATCACTAAGGATTACTCACTCCCACTGATCCAAATCTCCCCTTTGTCCAATCTTTTACTTTGACTTTTGAACATACCACACTCTTTTTACTAATTCATACGAAAATCAAATACAATGTTTTTTCCCGTTTTGACAAGTTTTGCATTTAGCTATTAGGAATTATATTGCATTAGGGCTCATTGAGAACGACACCCGGGGATAGCTTTTACTACCCCTTGGGTGGCGACATTACACCGATTTAATCCCATTTCGGTGCTCTTCAAGAAGCTCAAGGGAACTAGTCACCAAAAAAGGAAACCCCCACGCTGGAATCGCAGTATGTCGATCATGAACTCCCATTCAGAATGACGAGTGGATGAAAGTCAAGCCAACAGCTAGAAAAAATTCTAGATATGGGAGACAGAGAAGAAGGGCCAGACGAGTTAAAATGATTCTATTAGACAAAATGGCAAAGAGAAAAAAAATACCTCTGGCACAAGGTATGACATCCTGCAAGAAATGGGAGAAGATCTCACCTCAAAGGAAAAGCAACAAGATTTCAAAGAAAAGGCACCTGCCAACACTGAATAGAGGAGAAAAGACACAACTCTCCCTATGCATCAAGAAGAAAAATTCAACGAACCCAAGGGAAAGGAGGAGGCAAGTCAACATTTTTGAGGAATGATAGCCTAGCAGAGATGGTTCTGATAACGGTGTTTAAGGTGACAACAAAGTGGAGGAGAATGAAAGAGTTGATTTACCTAACCTAAAAGTGAAAAAAGGGGATTTACGTTAATGCTTCACAAGGCCCAGAAGATTAAGTAGAGTACCCTAAGAAACGAGCAAGAAGAAAAAAGTGGCTCTTAAAAGAACCCCAGGTTCTAGGCCTAAAGTATCTTCACCTATTTTAAAAAGAAAGTGGGGTGAGACTCCACAAAGTGGTTATTGGGTCTACAGACTCGAGTGGGCTAATTCTAGAGGACTATATTCCCTACCATGACCAACAAAAAAGAAGCCGAATAGCCCGATCCCCCCATGCAACAGCCCAACCTTCAAGAAAATGCAAAGACCTTTACAGAAATTCATGAGGCGTTAGAAAATCAAGTGTTATCTCCTAAAAAAAATCTCCAGACCCTTCTGCGCTGGTACGTCAACCTAGAGTTTGAAGGGAAATGAATAAAGGTTGAGAAAATTGGTTTGAGATAAATGAAGAATATGATGATGAAATGCAAAGTGTGGAGGGAGCAAGAACCAACTGGCAGTCAGTTTGATCCCAGCGGGGGGAGTGCTCTATCTCAAGCTTTATAAATTTTTAATAATTTAGTTACTTGGAATTTTAAAGGCATTGCCTCCAAATATTAGCTTGGAAGAGTTAGAGATTTGTTGAGAGGTAATCAAACAAATATATTGGTCCTCTTAGAAACTAGAGTGAGTGGATATAACGCTGAAAAATTGTTAAAAGGCTTAGCTTTAGTCACTGGATCAGACTTGAGTCCACAAGATATGCAGGGGGTATTTGGGTTCTTTAAAATGAGGAAGAATTGTCAATGAAATATGTTTCCTCTACTACTCAATTAATTCATGCCCAGGTCCATGTAAAAAGCAACAATATGGAGTTCTAGCTTACCTGTGTTTATGCGGAGACTTGACCTCGGCATCGCTATACCCTGTGGAAGGACCTAATTAATCTGAGTACTTCAATTAATGGCCCTTGAGTAGTCAAGGGGGATTTTAATTCCTATCTTTCCAGCTCGGATAAGCAATGAGGTTTTCTTCCTAATTACCTATCTAAGGATCAATTCACTAATTGTGTTTCTTAAGCCAGTTTGACGGAGACTGTATATGTGGGGGATAGATTTACTTGGGAGAAAAACCCCATTTAAAGAAAGGATTGATTGGGTATTTACTAACTCCTATTGGAATCTCCAATTCCCTCTCACTAAAGTACACCACTTGCCCAAATTTGGCTGCAATCATGCCGTATTTTGTTGAAGAGTACTCCATCTCTTGTTGTCAGACACAATCCTCTACCATTTCGTTGCCAAGCGGCCGGGTTCTTAAAAGAAGGATTCACAAATGTTATTAAAAAAGCTTGGGAACAAGAGAGTTGGACTCAAAAAGTTTCTACCTTTGCTATGGAAGCCACCACTTAGAACAATGAAAGGGCGGGGAGTTTCACTAGAAAGAAGAAGACCTTGATGAGAAGAATTGAAGGAGTAAAACAAGCTAAAAGCCACCGTGATAATCAACATTTAGTGCAAACTGAAAAGCAACTATGGAGTAAATGCAATAAGACTCTTGTCCAAAAAGAATTGATGTGATTTCAAAAATCTTGGTGCAATTGGCTCAAATGTGGGATAGAAACAGCAAGTTCTTTCACATGCCGGCTATCATCAAGCATAGAAGGGATCATGTTGAGAGTTTGATTAACCAGAATGAAGATTGGGTTTCCGACCAATAAGTCTTGAAAAATATGGCTCTTAGTTACTATAAATATCTCTTTCAAAGTTGCCTTTCACCTTAAGGGCTATTGTCAACTTCTAATACTTTTCTGGGGTTGGATAGTTATGATATGTCTCTATCATCTCTTGTAGACAATTGTGAGATTTGTGCTGTTACTCTTGATTTGGGAGCCTTCAAATCCCCAGGACTGGATGGTATTCAAACAATCTTCTATCACAAATATTGGCACATAATTGAGAGTAGTGTTTGTCAAATGGTGAAGGATATATTCAAAGACCATGCACAAGTTAAACCTATCAACCACACTAACTTGGTTTTTATTTCTAAGATTGATAGTCCAGAAAGTATGAGAGATTTCAGACTTATCTCTTTGTGCAAAGTTAGTTACAAAATTGTCACAAAGATCATTAGTAAGAGACTCAAAGGCTTTATGGAGAAACTTGTTGGGCATCACTAGAGCAGTTTTATTGCTAGCCAGCAAAGTAGTGATAACATCATTGTTGTTGTTAATTTTTGGACATTTCACACACTTTTCACGTGTTTTAAGCTCATAGGTGATTGATAAGATGGTTATAAAAGAGAACATCATGTGAAAATATGTAAACTCTTCTCAACAGGAAACTCTGAAGAATTGATGATTTCCCTCTCTATTTTGTAGGTAAAAGGAGCCAACATGAAGAGGAGTTAGGAGAAGAATAAAAGGAAGCAAAGAGAAGTACAAAGCAAAGCAAAATCAAGGGAGGAAGCTACTGTGCTTTCTGCTGTAGTAAGCAAGTGAATTCTGGAGCCTGACTTTCTGTACATCTCACTGTAGTGAGATCATTATACCAAAACCCCATCTTTCTGTGCTGCTCAATATAGCGAGCACTTTTGCTTGATGTAGAGAGCCCATAACAGTACAGCTGCACGATTTACAGCTGAAACACAAAAATTTGAGGGACAAAAATGCTAGGGTTGGCCGAAAATCAAAACACAACACTTTGGGTTCGAGTTTTGAGCTTAAAAACACATTAGAGAGAGCTTGAAAGAAAGATTAGGGAGCTTGTAGAAGAAGGTCTTGGAGCTTTTTGATGAAATTCTTTGTGGGTTCTTCTCTTGTCTTCTCTTTTCTCCTTCATTTCTCTTGTTTCATTTCTGGATTTCGTTATGTATTTGAAGATGAATCTTGAGTTCATTTCTCTTGTTGTGGATTTAACTTGAGCTTTATTTCTTCTATTTAGTGGCCAACGTTTAGCTTGTTTGCCTAATTGGTGGCTTGAGAGATCATTAATAAGCTAAGAACCAGGTTAAGTTCAAGCATGTCTTAAAATTCCAAGTGGAATAGAGAGTTTGTTAATGAGATAAAGATATTCATTAACCAAGTTTTGTGAAAATTGAAGTGGGGTGTTTATAAAGACTATTTAACATAATATGTAGTAAGAGATTATGCATATTAGAGTTAATTAAGGTTTGGGTAGGCTTAAGAGAGCTATTCAAATGAGTAAGACTTCAAACATCAACTTAATATTCATTAATTATCATTAGAGGAGGGTTAATTGAGCATAATGAAGTACAAAGTCGATAAATAACCTAGCTTTTCCCGTAGTGTAAATTTGATTTCATAACCACTCTTGTCATTTTTATTGCAATTTATGTTAACAACATTAAAACCAATCACTTGCTTTTTGCCCAATGCTAATTTAGATTGTAATGCACTCAATGATCTTACTTATCACATAATCTTAGTGGAACAACAATCTTTTCTTACACTTTACTGCTAAACTTAACCCGTGCACTTGAGGTAGTAATTAATGGCAAATAGTTGTTGAAGAGGTTATTCATTCCATAAGGCTTAAAAAAAGAGCTACTAGGTGGTGTGCTGTTAAGGTAGATCTTGAGAAAGCCTATGATCAGTTGGAATGGTGTTTCATCCGAGGGACTTTGACGATAGCAGGAATAACAGAAGAGCTAAGTCGAGTCATATTGGTGTGTGTTTCAAACCCCTCCTTTAAGGTCCTTTGGAATGACGAGGCCTTCTAGGGCTTCGAGGCTAATCAAGCAGGGTGGCCCGATGTCTCCCTACATTTTCACTCTGTGTATAGAGAGACTAAACCATATTATCAAAGATGCCATTGATGAAGGATGTGGGAATCGGTGTAGCTGGTACCATCAGGTCCTCTAATTTCTCATCTCTTTTTTGCTGATGACCAAGTCCTATTTGGAGAAGCCTCTACTCTCTAAACTGAATTGATGATGGAATGCTTGAACAGCTTTTGTATTGCTTCGGGCTAAAAGTAAGTCTTGCGAAAACTAAGATATGTTTTTCTAATAATGTTCACTTTTCCCAAGCTTTTGATATGAGTCGGAGAATGGGAGTTGGCTTAACAGGTAATCTTGGTAAATATATAGGTATGCCCCTAATCCATAAGAGGGCCTGTTATGTTACCTTTGCCCCAATCTTAGAAGGAGCTCAAGGGAGACTTGCTAGTTGGAAGAAAGGGTGTCTAAATTTGGCTGGATAGGCTACTTTGATCAAAGCAGTCTTCTTGGCCCTACCTTCGTACTATATGCAAACAATCCTCCTACCCAAGCTCCTAGTTAAAAATTTGGAGAAGAAGAGTAGGAGTTTCTTGTAGGGAAATGATGAAGATAGGAGAAATATCCACCTATTATCTTGGCAATAGATCACTGACGAGAAGCATGCTGGAGGCCTAGGTATAAAGAACCTAAGAAAACATAATGAAGCCTTTGTCATGAAGCTATGTTAGAAATTACTTTGTGATAGGGAAGCATTATGCGTCAAGGTCCTTCGCTCAAAGTAGTTTGTGGGGATGATTACCTCCTAAACATGACTAAAAAAGTCCACTCATCTCTCACTTTAAGAGGCATATGCCAAGTTTGGGGGGTTTCAAGATAGGGCTTAGAAGGAAGATAGGTAATGGTGGAACCACATCATTTTGGTTGGATAGTTGGTCCAATATGAACTGCCCTCTAATTGACTTATTTCCTGGTTTAGAATCATTAGTTGATGGGAATGAGAAGGTCATTAAAAATGTTGACCAATGGGGAGAATGTGATAAACAAAAGTTGGTTGCTTAGCTTCCCCAACATGTTGTTGAGAGCATGGTTAGTTCACACTCTCCCTATAAAGAGAGAGGAGAGGACAAATTCTTTTGGAAACCGTCTAGTGATGGCTATTTTTCTGTTAAATATGCATATCTTTTTCTTAGTGCAGGGGTTCATAGATAGGAATACGTGTAGAAATTGATTTGGAGATGTCTAGCTCTGTAGAAGATCAAGACCTTCTTATGGCCTCTCTCCCATGGTAGGATACACACAGCGGTACCTCAAGAACGATGTGGGCTCATAGAGGAAGCAAACTGTTCTTTTGGATATCATGAGATCGAGGATTGCATGCATCTTATTCGAAACTACCCAAATGCCATTCTTAGGTGGAAATCTGTGGCGGCCCCCTCTTTGTGGAAATCTTTCTCCTCTTTGCAAGGAGCGGCATGGGTTAAATGGAACCTTACACATGAAGTGGGATAACCTTTCACAAAGAAACTCCCTTGACCTACCCTCTTTAGCTATATTTGCTAGGATGTCTTGACTGATCGCCGTGGAAAAATCTTTTGCATAGATAGACCTTATGAGGCTTCAAGTGGCATTCTAGTTTCTTCTAGGCTAGCATGGACAAGGATTTGGTAACCTCCTGCTGTTTGTACATGCCCAAAGGGATACGAGAAGATCTACAAGACCGCCGGATGGTTGCTTTCACTCTAGAGGTAGATAGATCTATGTTGGCAAGTGGCTCTAGTCATTGTGGTGGCATCATTCTAGACAAGGAAGGAGGATGGGTGTCGAGCGTCAGTTTCAAATTGATAATGATTCCCTCTAAGGTGTTTGGGATTTTCTATATATGGTCTTAATATTTGCTGGTCCAAAAGATTTAAAAAAGTGGTGATCAAATCTGACTGTATTGAGGCAATTAATTTAGTCCTCAAGGGTTGTGATGTCTATCATTCTTTTAGGGATATTATCGAGGAGGCTAGGTTAGCTTTGTATAGAGATTGGCAGGTCACTTTAGATCATGTTGGTAGAGATAGAAATGTTCGGGCTGACATTTTGGCGAAGAGCTCACACTCTTTGAAGACCAATTTTTGTATTCTTGAACAACCACCACCTTGGTATGAGGAGGTGGTGCTTGATGAGGAAGATTAGTAGTCTCAGTCCTGCAACTTGGGGAACTATTTAGTTCTTAATGAAATACATTTTATATTCAAGATTTACTATAATACAAAATTATTATAATTATTTTTATTAATTTAAAATTTTTTACATTACCGTGTTGTCATATGAATTGTGCAAATTAAATATCAATATTATAAATTAATTTATTAATGTTTATAATAAAAATTTTATAAAGTATTAAATTTGAATCATCAAATTTTTTATTTTAAAGATAACTATAAATTATAAAAAATAATAAAAATAAAAATAAGAGAATCCAAACTTATTTTTATGAGAAATTGCTAGATTCAAGAAGTATTGAATTTTTTTTTGTAAATATAAGTTCATATTTAAAAAGATGGTGAAAGAGGCTAAAAATTAAAATGATGTTCAGATTCAGTATCATATTGATAAAAATGGAATTTGAGGATGAGGGACTTAGCCAAATGCAAGGAATAAAAAATTTCGTTATCTCAATTAAAAAACAAAACAAAATTCGAATAGGGCCTGAACTGATTAAAATTTAAGTTAATTAGTGAAAAATACTCTTTACTATCATAATTCGGAACAAGTGACTAGTTAGGTCTTCCTAATGTTAATATGACTCGTCACTAGGGGTGCAAATTCAAACCGAAACCAAAAACCGAATTGAACCGAACCAAATTAAGTTCGGTTTTCGGTGTATGTTCGGTTTTTTTAATTCGGTTTTCGGTTCGGTGCCCTAAAAATAATTCGGTTAAAACCAAAATATTAAAAAAAATATTTTTTCCATATTTTTCTTTTTATACACTTAAGTTTTAAAATTGAAAACTTAAAAATATACCTTTTTGTTTTTCTTATTTTAATTTAGAAAATGATATGTCATATATCATTCATCAATATTTAGTTTTTAAAATTTTTATTATGCTTTTTTTAATGAAGTAATGTTGAATACATTTTTTTCTTTGTATGTTGCATTTTTCCTAGAAATCTTATATTATGTTTCTAGTTTATATATTGTTTTATGTTATTTGGGATCTTATTGAGGTTGTTAGGTTTATAATTTGTATTGAGTTTTACTTATTGAAAATTCAAAAAGTCTAATTTAATTAAAAAAAATTCGGTTATTTCGGTTATTAACCAAACTGAACCGAAATATTTCGTTTAATTCGGTTTCGGTTATTTAGTAAATCGGTTTTGGTTCGGTACTTAAACTTTTTACTATTCGGTTATTTCGGTTTTTATCAAAGATAAAAACCGAACCGAATAACCGAATGCTCACCCCTACTAGTCATATACCAGGGAATAGGGATCCTCCTTCAGACACTACAATCAATGATGCGGGACCTTCATTCAATTTTACTCAAGAAAAAAAAAACATTTACCAAATACCAACGGAATTAGGTGTAATTAAAATAGTTAGTCATTTTTAATGCGACGGATTAAAATTCCAATCATATTAGAAAGAGGTATTTAAATTTAGTGCTAGACAATGACTTAGGCATAATTATTTAGGAAATTTGTTTCATTTCTATCTTTAAAAGAGATTCGTAGTGATATATGACATATGTTTTCCTATTTTAAATGTAAGATATTTTAACTCATTTTTATAATTAAAAATAGTTAAATTAATTACTTTTATTAATGTGTCAAGTATTTTTTGCGATTTTTGTGGAGAAAAGTGTTTAAAATCAAGAATAGACTATTGAATATCATTTTGAAATGATGTTTGACCTGAAAGGCTGTAACGGATTTTAATTGGAATCCCTTTTGAATTTGTGGTTAGATCTAAGCTAGAATTATCTTGTGCTTAGAATTATCTTGTGCTTGACTTCCAAAGTATCCGCCTTCCGAAATTTTACACAAGGGTTATTATAACTTTTGTTTTTTGAACTTTCGATTATTTTTTATTTAGTCATTGAACTTTAAAATTGATGGTTTTGGTCCTCGAATTTTCGGTCAATTTTGGTCTTGATCTCTAAAATTTAAAATCAATGGTTTTGATCTTTAAACTTTCAGTCAATTTTGATCTTGATCCCTGAACTTCCAGTCAATTTGATCTTGGTCCTTGAACTTTGAGAAAAACTTGAAAAATCAGGGACTAATGGTTATAAATGGCACAAAGTTCAGGACCAAAACTACATATCTAAAGTTCAGAGACCAAAACCCAAATTAACCAAAAGTTTAAGGACCAAAGCCGCTGATTTTGAAGTTCATAGACAAAAATCAAAATTGAGTAAAAGTTTAAAGACCAAAATTTATATTAACTTTATAAATAATAATTAATAGGCAGGCCCATTGGGTCCTATTCATACGTGCCATGTGGTCAACGGGGGGCTTCCAATCACACAGCAAAGATCTTGCACTTATGCATTGAAAAATATGGGAAAAAAGTTCTGTCTTGTAAAATGTAAAAACTAAAAACACTCATTTTATATGCCTCAAAGTAGATGCTCACCCTATTGGTCCAAAAAAAAAAAAAAAAAAAAAGTAGATGCTTACCCTTCAATTCTTTTGGGTAAAAGCTAACACTTCATCTTTCTGCTCTTTGTTTGTTGCTTCACTGCCTTTGATTAGTTTTTTTTGTCTAATGCTGTCATTTTGTAATTTTTATCCCCCCTTCCTCCCTCTCTCCGAGACAGTCGGTCTCAAGCTCAAACAAAAAATGAGGATCGTGTTATGTCTTTAACAAGCTAATGTAAGATTCAATTAAATCTTTGCTAAGAGAGGTGTTCATATTTGATGTCCGAAAATGATTTAAACACTGTTATCTCAAATAGGAGAATAAATGTGTCTAGAAAAAAGACTATATTCAAACTCTGGTGAACATGGGAATTTCTATTAAACATATTTAGGCAATACAAATAACGAATAAAGAAAAATATAACACAAATGGATGATGAACCATGAAAAAACAGCAACGTCCGAGTTAATAAGTTAGAATTCACAGTGACATAACACTCGTGATCTGATGATTTAATTTGATTGCGATAACAATGAAAAAGTACGGATGGCGACATCTACAAATAAGGAACTCAGAGAATTGAATATAGCAGTGATGAAAGATGAACTCTCAGAGTTCGCGGAAATAGCAACGGATAAGTCGGAATCACTCATCAATTTCTTTCCTTTTTATTTATTTATTTATGAATTATGAATCTAAATGGCATCACCTAATAACAGTGATAGCACTTTAATGAAATCACAAGACGTTGTCTATTCTTTTCTGTCGGCACTGGATTTTGTGTTTCCCATTTTGTTCATTTCCACTATAATAAAACTCCTCTTTATCAAATCCCTCTCTGAACAAAACCCTTGTTTTATTAACAAAATTATACCTCAACAAAATTTAATATATAAAATACTTTTAAAAGTTGCTATGATATTCAAGAAGTTGATCATCTAACCGAGTGTCTGCTAGGATTCAGATATGATAAACATGTTTACATAAATTTAGACAAAACTCTTCTTAAATATTTACCTTATAAACCAAAAATCACAATCAGAAAGTTACATTGGGGCTTCATGATACTCTCAAAAGATATTTTTTGTATTCACATGAATTTAAACTCGAAACCTTATAGTCAAACAGTCAAAATTTCTTTCATCAGGACTAACACTTAGCAGTGGTAATTTTCTCTCAAGGGAAGGAATTCATAGGGGGGATCATCATGTCCCTTGCACTTGAAGACCCCGCCGTACTCTTATTTTACGAAAATGAATGGCTCGAGTTTGATCATTGATGCTTGTTAAGTGCAGGTGTAGGGCACTTGTGTTGGCACAGACACAGCAGCCAAGTCGCCTTCCACTGAACTCGCCTTCCACTGAACTCTTCAGAGATATGACCATCACCGTACTCACCTTATTACTTTGATGCTTCAATCACAAGTCACATTTCATTATGCATCTCACCCACCCCCTTCACTTATTATTGCATGTGCTTTTCCAATTCCCTCTTTCTACTATAAATTCTGTATAAACAAAACAATTCCAAGTGCTACATATAGTAAAGTTGTATTCTTTTCCCCCTATTTTCTTTTCTTCTTTTTCACACCTATAATTGTATTCAGTCTAACAAGATTAAAGAGATTTAGAATAATATAAGATCGAAGAGTTGATCTTGGAACCTCTGCCATTTACTATAATGAATAATGAATCATTTGCTTTAAGATATTTGCATCGGCCATCAAGTCATTGAAGATACAGTTCCAATTGGAATCAAATGCTGATTCATATCCATCATAAACATGCACCAATTGGGATTTTTCCCGAAGATACTGTGTCTCACTGCTATCTGCGACATTTTCCCCCAGTTTGTTTTTCTTAAGGGAGAATTACAGTTAGGTTCTATAAAAGGTTATTGATAACTAGGTTCCAAAAAGTCATTAAATTATTTTGAAGTGCTTAGAAACTTAGGTTATACTTCCTTCGATCCTAGTTATAAGAGCCGGTTGACTTTTTTGGAAAAATTAATGATGCAAAATACACTACTATGAATTGTTTATATTTGTCTTTTTTCCTCAAAACTAAATTATTTTACTTATAAATTATTGTACAATCTAATTACATTTCGCATATATTAAGATTTAGGGGTCTAATTTGCTTCCTGAATCCCTCCAAAAAAAGTCAACTGGTTCTTATAATTAGGACCGGAGGTAATATTAAATTGAATGTGTCAGGAGTTATCAATACAGTCATTAAGTTGTCATTAACAACTAGGTTTTTAAAAAATTGTCAATAATAACTGAGTTGCATCTACTACTTTTAACACATACGATTTAATATCACCTAGATTTTTAAGAACTTTAACTTAATTTAATGATTTTTTGAGACCTATTATGATTAATTACCTTCCTTAAAGCCTAGTTATAATTCTCCCCTTTTTATATGCAGGCATTGTCGCAGCCATAGTTATGTATTATATGCGTTCTTCCATTATTTGATCACCTGTTGTGTGCTCTCCACTTAGAACAGGGGTAAAAAGCTATTATAGTATTATTACTTCCTAGTATGAGTTTATAGGCTAATAACAAGCTACAACAAAGAATAACCCCTTCCAATACTGATTCCTGGTTCAACATTTAACAAGAGATTAGCTCGCTTGACGTCCTATGCTTCAGTTCATCCAGATAACTCCGGAATCTATAAAAAGCACGAATATACACATAAGGGATCATGTCCCAAAAGAAATCACGCTTATACAATTACCCTCATGTTTATTCTTGGACCAACTTCCTTCTCTCATAGATGAATATTGGAACCTCCAAAACCTCACCAACATACAAAAGGGGAAACCGTTAGAACAACCCCAATGTTTAATAAGCCTGGGAGTCAAAACATTTTAGCAAGAACTGGTGAAGCTCTTCTGCAACTATAGCAGGATACTCCTCTTGTGGAAGAAGAGCACCTGGCACCTCCACAAACTTGCTCACTCCTTTGGCTCCTTTAAGAGCTTCCATCTCTGCCTTTGACCTCTTTGGAGACCCTTTAGTTGACACAACCAGGATTGGTGTCTTTCCATCCAAAGATGCAAACAGTTCAAGGAACTCCTCGCGAGATGTTACTGGGTCCAACTCCCCAGTCAAGAAAGCAGCGGGCAAGTAGCGAGCTCCTTTCTGCTTCGTCAATGCATATCTGCTTTCCACAATTCCTGGAGTTACATTGTCAGGGTTTGCGTAGACATGAGATTTATACTGTGATTCAATTGCCTTCTCATTACTCACAAGCATGTTATACATCATCCACCCAACTGCAGGGGCCTTCAAGGTGCCTCTTAGAAGGCCATACCTGCAAGTTTTATGAGGAAGGGGAAAAGACACCAGTCATACTATATTGTGAAACAAGTTAATGTGCTAATGGCATGCGTGATTGTTTAAATTACGTAGCTATGTAAAATGTACATGCAAACCAAACAGCAATTGGCACACTAAGGAAGATCTAAGAAAAAGTATGTCAAGAGCTGTAAACAGATGGATGAAATAATGGGAACGAATTTAAGCTAAGTTAATTGATTTCAAATTTCAGCTGAGATATGTCAGATAACGGGCAATATTTTCTTTTAAAGTAGAACATAAAGCCACATGAAGGAGAAAAGGTATTTCCACTTGAATTGAAGCACGGACCTACCTTGTTTCCATGCTAGAATCTCGGCCAAACACAATAGGAAGGGGCCCGGCCCAAGTAGGAGCAACAGCAGCTACAGCTTTGGGCTTCACCAAACCGTTTTTTGCAGCCCTAAGTACTATTGATGCAGCATGACCTCCTCCAAATATTACCAAATCATTTTCTGGTTTAATAACTATTGTTAGTACACTAATTAATCATACAACATACTAAAATACTCATTACCATAAATGGAAACAAATATAACTGCTGGAGACTGTCAATTGAAAGCAAGCCCAAATAAGTTTTTCAAAAATACCTAGATCCTAGGATTTAAAATATATGGTAAACATGGTGTACCTGATGCAGGAAATAGAAGAACTATGTTATGATAAAAGGTAATTGCTAATTGGAATATTGGATATACGATACAGAGGTTAAAGTGCAAATATACCCTGAAACTTTTCGCTCAGGGGCAGTATTACCCTGGAAGTATTAAAATAAAGCAATTATACCCTTTACCGTGAAAATATAAACGGTTAACTTCAATTTTTTGACGGTCAACTTTAATTTTTTAACAATATAGGGCAATATTGCTACGTTTCAGAACTTTCGGGACAATTTTGAACCCAAAAAAACTTCCGAGACTCTTGAACAAAAACTTCCTGGCCATATTTGCATCTTAACCTTAAGATACAGGAAAAGAATAACTACTACAGTTATTACCAGGGTGCAAAGTAACAGTCATTCATTATTAATTTATGCATATAATCCAGAAGTGGAGATAAGAGTTTAGGTTAGATAGGACTGAGATAATCAGAATCAGTCTGTGAGTACTAGAATATTCATTATTAACCAGTGGGAAACAGTATATTGTATATCATTTCAGGACTTGAAATAAACAATCAAGGAATCCCTTGTTCAATTGTCTGCAAAGACCTTATCCCATCGTACCAGACAGCATGACCATCCTTTCTAAATTTTTGGTTTCACATCCTCAGAAAATTTAAAAACCAGTCCTCAGGGGCCCTAGTAAGCAGTCACAGTATATCTTTCAAAACCAACATTTATGCCTAGCTTAGCAGTAGCTTCCAGACCAAAAACTCTTCTAAAGTGAAAGTCAATACAGTATACCTCATACTTCTGAATCAATAAAAGAAGATATATACTAGTTCTAAACACTCTTAAACAAGAAAATAGGTAAATTATCAGGCAGATTTTTCTAAGATAAGAACATCAATCTGATCTGCAACATTCCCGTAGTTTGATGACGTAAAACTACTACCAAATAGGCAAATCACGTAATCTACCCTAAAACTGGGCTAAATGACAATTCATATGGCTTTTGTTCTAACTACGTCATCTAGTTCTTTTGACATGGATGCATATTGCAGATAACTCCCCTCTAATTTACTTACCAATGATACTACCTTCTTGCACAATATGCATTCTTTCCAAAAGAAAACCAAAACAATACTAGGCTGTTTTTTCAATCATATAACAACAAATTAACATCCTTCACAGTTATATTAACAATAAAATCATTTTTTTGGGTGTTCAAAAATAAAGTCAACTACGTTCACATGAAGCAAAATGAAATATGGATCTTTGCTATACATGTGAAAAGTCAGGGGAGCTAAATAAGATTCTCGAAACAATGCTGTGTGATTTCGTCAAACTGAGAAGTCAGAGTAACCTATTCTAAAAAAAAAAAAAAAAACATAGCTCAAAACTGCAATTCTGGAAAGGATAACATAAAGGGGGAATGCCAAAGGCTGTCTTAACAACCTGGTTGCTGGATCGGACTATTGGGTGCACTGATGAATTCAGCCAGAAACTTTTCCAAGACATCAGCATTGTAATCAATTTTTGGCCTATCAGAATATCCCAGACCAGGCCAATCGACGATAGTTGCTCGCCAATTGACTTTTCCATCACGTTGGACAATATCCCCAGCCACTGATCTCCATTCCTCGACAGTGCTTACATCAGAAATGGTTGGCATGATCAAAATATCCTGGGAAGCTTCAGCACCATCCTTTACATGCTCTTCATAATAAATACTGATATTATTGTCTTTGAATTTCCATTGCCAAGTATTGGTCTGATAAAGAAAATGCCAAAACGAAAAGGATCACTCAAGTGACAAGAAAATGCTACAAATTATCGCAGATTAGTTAATGAAGGCAGTGCAATATCATTCCAACTAATTGAAACAATAATGACATCATAGTTCCTATTTAAAAAAGGAAAAAGAAAATCCTTCATTATAGATTTCTGAAGTTCAATTGTACTTAATCACTAGAGCTTTCTTTCTCTACTAGGCGCAACTTTTAATTTACATACATGAAGACCACATTGTTCAGCCTAACGCTTACATCTAATACTTAAATAGTAGTTTCGAAACGCTAAAGCCATAGCTGCATCAAATCAATATCATTGTAGCCAGTTTATCATATTTATCTAAGTACAAATAAGCGTCAAATTGGCAAGAGAGACTAATTAAAAGAAAAAAAGAAAAAGAAAGCAACACCATGAATGAGTACGGCCGAAATTACGGAGTATTGTTCTCACCTTTGAAGGAGCAGGCTTGTCATTTACGGAGACATTGGAGTAATCAAGAGTGGTTGAAGCCCTAATTTTAAGGGGGGTACGGAAATTGAAGGTATGAGAGAAACAGGATCTACGAAATTTGGCGGAAAGATTGAGGCTTAAGGGTGATGGAGAGGAGAATGTAGCAGAGAGAGCCATGGAAGGAGGAGAGAGAGAAGAAGAGTGAAGAAGTTGTGAGGGTTAGGAGCAGAGAACAATATAATGGCAGCCATTTCTGACTGCAAATTCAATGATTTTTCATCCGCCAAAAATATCAACGACTTTCCCCAGTGGCTCTCCGATCCCTTATTTTTCCCTCATTCTTTTTGAGTAGTAATTTTTAAATAAGATAAATGTCTAATTAAATTATTTTTTTGGCCTGTGATTGTAATTATTTTAAAATTCCCTTAACCACATTGCGGCCATCCTAAATTCCAAATTAGTATGCTGATTGAATTTTCAGAAAAATGTTTGTTATTGTTAAATTTTAAACTACTACAAAAGTATTTTAAAAACACAACAATTCTTGCTTGAAATTTGAAAATAATTTTAATTTCATAAAATACTGCTTATAATTGTCAAATTCTTAGAATGTTAAATGTTTCAAATCTTCTACCATATCATAGTACTCCCTCATTTACTCACTATAAAACATAAAACATGAGGAATTGATTTTACTTCTAAATATTTAACTTATTTATTTATAATTTTTGTCATCCCTTTTTTTTACAATTACTCTTATCGGCACTTTTCAACAATAATAAAGTAAGAAAAAAATGGAGGGAATTAAGAAGGATTAGAGAGATATTTTGAAAAACCATGCTATATTAATTAACTTAACTAACATATTTAATTTAATAAAACTAAATAAATAGGTATCATCCAATAACATTCTATTACACATGCTAGTTGTTTCGGAGTAGCAAAGGTAAATGGAAAATTTCTACCAACAATTTTCTTTTTGGCCATCGTTCTCCCAACTAAATTATCTATATTGCATTACACTTTTTTAATTTGACCTATGCTTTTGTACTGGTCAACAGGTATTTTAAAATACACGAGTCTAATTAGCTAGACATATTTTCATATTTTTAATTTTAATACACACACATATATGGTATAAGTTGATTCATTCATGGTTTGCAATCAAGTGGGATCTTGCTATATTCTTGGAGGAACAGTGCTTCCACAAACACTTAAAAGCTTCGCCTTGAGTTAGCACTCTTCTATGAAGCTAAGCTAGCTGATGAATCTCCATTCACCAGTAATCTCTACAAGAGCAAAGCCCATCTTTGAATGAGTGGAAGCGACTTCTATCCCTCACAATGATCTCTACCTCATATACTTCAGAAATCAACTTCATCACTGTATGACAGTCACTACAAACCCTCAGGTTCTTCACTACTCTTATCATCATCTTCTTCCCCCTTTCAACTTTCGCCATTCCAAAAGCCACAGCAAGCTTCTCACTGTGCTTAGACACTGAAACTTCTTTCTCTTCTTCTTCAATATCATGCAATACACTCCTTACCTGTGGAACATACCCTGCTTCTGCTCTAAGTCTCCACATGATTTCCTGCAGCTTATCATGAGCCTCCTTTGTAACCTCATTAGGCTTTTCACCTGCCACAAAACTATAAATCACCTTGTCAATTTCAATCATGCTCCAGCCAGGTGTTTTCTTTAATCTCTGTTCAGCCATGGATCTTCTTATGTTGGCCACGTCCTTCCATTTCCCGGCAACAGCATATATGTTGGAGAGAAGAACATGATCACCGGAATTGTTAGGATCCATTTCAGCAAGCCTTGCTTTCACCAGCTCTGCCAATTCCACATTGCCATGAATGCTACAAGCTCCAAGGAGAGTCCTCCAAATGATTGAGTTTGGTATAATTGGCATTTCACATACAAACTCATAGGCCTTCTGCAACTTCCCGGCTCGGCCATAGAGATCAACCATACAACCATAATGTTCCATGGCAGGTTCAATGCCATACACACTTTGCATCTTTGAAAAATAAGCACTTCCTTGCTCGACCAAGCCAGCATGGCTACAAGCATATAAAAGTGAAATGAAGGTGATGCCATCCGGATGAATTCCAGATTCTTCCATCTCATGAAAAAGTCGTATCGCCTCTTCTCCATGACCTTGCATGGCAAGTCCTGCAAGCATGGATGTCCAAGACACAATGCTTTTACCCCCCACTTGCATGCTTTGAAAGACCAACCTAGCCATAACTAGACTTCCACATTTTGAGTATGTATCTATCAGAGCATTGCTCACTGAAGAAATCTGAAGAAACCCAGATTTCTGTATAAATCCATGTAAAATCTTCCCAAATTCAAGAGCACCGGCTTGTGCACATGCAGAAAGGACCCCTGTCAAGCTCACCTCATTCGGTCTAATTCCCTGATGCTGCAACTCCCTGAAAAAACCAAAAGCCTCATCAAAAGATCCATTTTGAGCAAACCCAACTATCATAGTGCTCCAAGAAACATCATCTTTCAGGGGCATTTCAGAAAATAGCCGTCCTGCTAACTTAAGCTCACCTGCTTTGGTGTAACCAGCAAGCATCACATTCCATGAGGTCAAATTCCGAAGAGTCATCCGATTAAACATATCTTCAGCACCCTCCAAATCCCCACACCTAAAACAGGCAGTAACAATAGCATTCCAAGTAACAACATTTGGCTGCCATATTTCTTCAAACACCTTCCGAGCAAAAGCCAAATTCCCACATTCAGCATACATACTAATCAGAGTTGTCCCAACGAATATATGAGTGTTCAACCCAAAACACAAAGATTGGCCATGTAATTGCATCCCAGATTTCAGATCCCTGAAATTAGCAACCCCTTTGAGAATAAAGGCGAAAGAGAAACTATCAGGGAGAAAGGTGGATTTTTGGCGCATTTGGATGAAAAGTTGGAGAGAGCTGTGGGGAGATTCAGATTCAGCGAGTCCTCGAATGAGAGTGTTGTACATGAAAACATCAGGGGTTGGGAAGTGAAGGAAGAAACGGTGAGCGTAATGGAGAGCATCGGAGATGGAAACTGCACAATGGAGAAGTAATTTGCCGGCGAGTAAGGGATCGTTGTGAAGGCCCATTTTGAAGAGAATGGAGTGGATTTGCTTGACCGATTTCAGATTCTTGCATTTGCTCAGCAGAGAAATGCATAATTGCTCAGAGATATTCATTCCCACGCCATCTTTAAAAACAGTAGCTACTTCTTTAGTCGTCATCTATACTTCATGGCCAGCCTCTCTAGTTTCACTAGCTTCTCTAACGTAGTTGAATTGTCTTGAAACATACGGTAGATATACTCACCCATTACTTGGCATTAGATCTACTTTAACTTTTTTTTTTTCAAATATCAAATAAACTAAGTCACTTAATAATAACATATTTTGTATATTATTAGATTATATGTCAGCTTATAAGTTAAATAAAGAAAAAATTAATTATAGGTCCTTTGGATGGAACATAATTAAATTCAGGTCCCACAATATTTCCAAATTAAAGTGAGGTCCCAAAAGATTTGAATATGATTATGTTTAAAAGCTAATAGTAATAATTTAATTTGAACCTTGGGAGGGGTTGAGGGGAAATGGTAAAATAGTAATCAGATTCAAGTCCTTTAGGATCTCACTTTAATTTGGAGATTTTGTGGGACCTACAATTAATTTTCCTTTAAATAAACTAATTTAAAAAAAAATTCAAACACATCAATTTATAAATAATTTATTTAACTTTATAAAAATTTAAAAAAAAAAAAATCAACCAGATCTTGTGTTGGAAATGAATGAAGTAACATTTATCCTCATTGTGGTATAGCTTCAACTGATCAAATCAGTATTTGGCACTTGTTATCTGGCAAAAAAAAAACAAAACAAAACAAAAGAGAGAAAGAATTTAGCACTTGTTTATAACATTGTAACACTTGATTGTTAAAAGACCAAATTTTTTCAGCCAAATATAACATGGATAGATGACTTATATTTGAGATTAAATCAAACCTCTCAACTCAGTCATATTTCTATTTCAGGGTGGACGGAGTATTATTTGTCATAAGCACTCGCTGACACACCAGTACATAATGATGAACACAAACACGCGTGCAAATGCTCACATAGAGGCACAACACAACAACAACATATTAGGAAGGAGAGTATACAGTTTACTAGAGATATATAGATAAGGGAAACTGTTTAACGCTCGCTCATCAAAATCGAAAAGCCTGATTTTGGGGTGAAAATTATTATGAAGCTGAAGTAGAACGAAGAGCAGACTGGCGAATAAACTGAAGAAATTGGATCACTTTTTCATGAGGAGGGGCTGACTCTTTCACAACTTGGAGGTCAACCACAGCCATTAGCCAAGAGTACAACACAGGGAACTTGTCTTCCTCCAACAATTTCACATCCACAATCTCTTCATTCGCCCTGTACACTTTCATCACTGAACAGAATATGATGTCTAACACTCCTATGTTCTTGGGGTCCACCTCTGGTTTTCCATTTGGAAAAAACTCCTTCATCCCATTCTCAAGCACACACAGCTTCTCGTACATGTCCTTCTTGGCCTTTTCTTGCAATTCTCCTTCAGTTTTCAGAATCGCCATCGCCCCTTCAATTAGCTACATCGATAGCGCAACCATTCATCAAAAACAAGATTCCAGACATAATCACTTTTTTACCATTGAACATGAGCAAAATCATTTTGCTAGGAAATCTGATAGTACAACTTCAACTTAAATATGAGCAAAATCATTTGTATTGGGTTACTGAATATAATTATGAACCAATATGCAAAATTACCTGTTCATGTATGAACTTGGACCAGAAACGGACTTGAGCTCTTTTATAGGGATCATCAGGAAACAATTTGGGGCCATTTTTCCAGGTTTCGTCAATGTACTCGAGGATGACAAGTGATTCACAAACGGGGTTTCCTTTGTGAATAAGTACTGGAACTTTTTTATACAATGGATTGTACTTGAGAAGCAACTCGCTTTTGTTGCTAAAATCTTCTTCAATATAATCAAAAGGAATGTTCTTTAGCTTTAAGGCCAACTCCACCCTCTTCACATAAGGGCTAATCCACATTCCATGTAGGATCACCTTCTTTTGCTCCTCCATATCTCTCCAGTCTCTCGGAAGTTTTTTTTTTTTTTTGAGGGGAAGAATATTGGTTTCTTTTATAGCTACCAAATAGTTTCATACTTGCTTTCCAAGTCAATTCCTTGCTCTTCAAGGATCTTCTGGTCTAAGACGTGGAAATACTTACTATACATGTAGAACCACAGTCTAATTTTGAGTAAAAAAAAAAAATTAAAAATCTTGAGGCTTAAAAGTCAACTTGCAGGCAAAAACAATGCAAAATTGGATAGCTATTGAAGTGTTTAAAAAATATATGCCGATTAAAGTATTGGGAGAAGATGTTTATGCTCTGACATCAGGACTTTGTCACTGACATTAAATTATTTTGCTTTCATACTGGGTCGGCAGGAGTAGCTAAATAATCCTTTTGGGGAATATTAATATAAAAGCCTTGTACAACCAAGATACCAAAATCAGTGAACCAGTTCGGACAATTATAGTGATTTAAGGCTTAATGGCCCAACAGAGATCAACTTATGCCAAAGATGATAAAATTAACACCCCCTCACTGTAGAAATGCTCCAAATGATCAAATCAAATAAAAAGAACAAGATGAAAAAGAAAGAGGAGGAAAGTAACTTAGAATAAACACTATAATATTTATACCTGATACTTTTATTTATTTTATTATTTAAATATTTTATATATGGTTATGTCCTGTGAATACAAAATGTTTACTTCATATAAGGGCTCAATTTATAAGTGATCTCTGCTAAAAAAATATTAGAAGTGGTTTAAGTCCTCAATAAAATACTTATTTTCATTTTATCTTGTTAAGTTATCATTTTTCTTCAAATTCATTTATCTAACTTATAAACTATGCTACCTAATCAAATGCATAAGTTTCACAGAAATCATTTAATATATGCTATAAGCAAATAATTTATTTGATTTCTTTAATGTTACGTAATCAGTAAACTAATTCTTATGTTAACAAGGAGTATATTATAGTCAAATAAATTGTATAGTCAAAATTGTAAAAAAAAAAAAAAAGATTTGTCAAAATATGAAATGAAAGAAACATTTCCATATAATTACTTATTTCAATTTGATAAAACAGAGCATTTTCATCAAAATATATTTCCCAGTGGATTCAAGTTCGCATCATATTTCGGCCAAAAAACTTACATAAACTTTGTATAAATAATGAACTAATGAAGCTGTCAGTCACTCAAGTTTATCTCAATTATCTTGAAATTTAATTTCTATCAACTAAGCCCCTAACATTTTATAGCCAGACACAATTAATTCTTACAATTTGTTAACACCAAAGTAGTGAAACTTCAATTTAAAGATAATATGGATTGCAGAAGAAAAACGTCGGTCCATTGAAATCAGATCAGAATATGAATCTGTGTATGACTTGATTCATAAAGATTAAACTTTAGAGACCAAATCGATAACAAAGGCAATCTTTAAACTTAGAAACACCAAAGTTTCCTTATCCCCATTATTATTATCCCCGTGGATTCACAGACACACAAGTACAATAATATATGAACAAAAACACGCGTACAAATGCTTACATAGAGACACACAAACAACAAAACTGATTACGAAGGAGAGATTATTACAATCAAGTAGTGATATGGATAAGGGAAACTGTTCAACACAATAAGGAGATGATTATGAAGCTGAAGAAGCACGAAGAGCTGACTGACGGATGTAGTGAAGAAATTGGACCACTTTTTCATGAGGAGTGGCTGCCTCTTTCACAACTGGGAGGTCAACCAGAGCCATTAGCCAAGAGTGCAACACAGGAAACTTGTCTTCCTCCAACAATTTTACACCCACAACCTCTTCACTCGCCTGTACGATCCGAACACCGTGAAGAATATGATGTCTAGCACTCCTATGTTCTTGTCATCCACATCTGGTTTGCCATCTGCAAAATACTCCTTCATCCCCTTCTCAAGCAAACACATTTTCTCGTACATGTCCTTCTTGGCCTTTTCTTGTGCTTCTCCTTCACTTTTCAGGATTGCTTTTCCCACCTCAAATAGCTACATAAAAAACGCAGCCATTTATCACTAACAAGATTCATCAAAATAAAATACTCCTAACGGTTCACAAATCAATAAAGCTAGGATTATAAGCCCCCAAGACATGTTAACTTCTACCATTTAACTAACCCCTCAAAGTTAGCTTCACTTCTCTATTTTATAGAAGCTCTGAAGTATGGTGATCACCGATCACTTTGGTAACTCAATGAGAAATGCTAGGAAATCTTGATATGAGGGGAATCATTTGTATCGGCTTACTGAATATAATTAATTAAATTCAACTACAACATGAACCGAAAGGCAAAATTACCTGTTCCTGCATGAACTTAGACCAGAAGCGAACTTGAGCTCTTTTATAGGGATCTTCAGGAAACAATTTGGGGCCATGTTTCCAGGTCTCATCAATATACTCAAGGATGACGGATGATTCACAAATGGGGTTTCCATTGTGAACAAGCACTGGAACTTTCTTGTGCACAGGATTATACTTGAGTAGCAACTCACTTTTGTTGGTCAAATCTTCTTGGACATAATCAAAGGGGATGTTCTTCACTCTTAGAGCCATTTCCACCCTCTTCGCATAAGGGCTCATCCACAATCCATGCAAGACCACATTCTTTTGCTCTTCCATATCTCTCTAGTCTCTCGCAAGTATTTTACTGCACAGGGAAGAGTTTTGTTTTTCTCTTATAGTTTCCACATAGTTTTAACCTTGCTTTCCAAGTCGTTGATTTGGTCCTCTTCCAATCACATATATAACTTGTAGGATAATGATTAATGAATGACGTTGGCCATGAAGAATCAATGCCTTGCTCTCCAAGGATCATCTGCTGTGTCTAAAATGTGGAAATATAATTTTATACGTAGAGCTAGAGTCCATAATTTATGTGAGAAAAAACCCTTTAAAAGTCTTGAGGCTTAATTGTCAACTTTCAGGCAAAAACAGCGCGAAATTGGATAACAATTGAAGTGCTCGAAAATTATATGGTGATTAAAGTATACGAAGAAGAAGCATATGCCCTGAGATCACGATTTTGTCACTGAAGTTAAATTATTCTGCTTTCACAGTATGGTCAACAAGATTAGATTTTTTTTTTCTTTTTGTAGGGATTATATGTTGATTAAAGTATATGGGATGGTGATGGTGAGTTAAGGTTGAATGGTTCAAATTGGGATCAAGTTAGACCGGTGATGATAAAAATAATAGTATGATTTAATTAAAATAAAAAAAGAATATACTCAGGCAGAATGCATAATAATCACTTGTTACCATTGAACATGAGCAAAATCATTTTGCTACGAAATCTTTATATTACAATTTCAACTTAAATATGAGCAAAATCATTTGTATTGGGTTACTGAATATAGTTATAAACCAATATGCAAAATTACCTGTTCATGTATGAACTTGGACCAGAAACGGACTTGAGCTCTTTTATAGGGACCCGCAGGAAACAATTTGGGGCCATGTTTCCAGGTCTCATCAATGTACTAAAGGATGACAAGTGATTCATAAATGGGGTTTCCATTGTGAACAAGTACTGGAACTTTCTTGTACACTGGATTATACTTGAGAAGCAACTCGCTTTTGTTGCTGAAATCTTCTTCAATACAATCAAAAGGGATATTCTTCAACTTTAAGGCTAACTCCACCCTCTTCACATAAGGGCTAATCCACATTCCATGTAGGATTACCTTCTTTTGCTCCTCCATATCTCTCCAGTCTCTCGCAAGTGTTTTTCTGTACAGGGAAGAATATTGGTTTCTTTTATAGCTTCCAAATAGTTTTAATTATACTTGATTCCCAAGTCAATTCCTTGGTCTCCAAGGATTTTCTGGTCTAAGATGTGGAAATATAACTTTACATGTAGAACCAGAGTCAAACTTTTAGTTTAAAAAAAATTATTTTAAAAATCTTGAGGCTTAAAAGTCAAGTGACAGGCAAAAACAATGCGAACTTGGATAACTATTGAAGTGTTTTAAAATTTGTGCTGATTAAAGTATATGGAGAAGATGCTTATGCTCTGACATCTGGACTTTGTCACTGACATTGAATTATTTTGCTTTCATACTTGGTCAGCAGGAGTAGCTAAATAATCTTTTTGGGGAAATTAAATTAAAGCCTCGTACTTGCAACCAAGATACCAAAATCAGTGAACCAGTTCGGACAGTGATAGTGGTTTAAGGTTTAATGGGCCAACAGAGATTAACTTAGGCTGGTGATGATAAAAATAATAGTCCCTCACTGTAGTATTGCTCCAAATGATCAAATCAAAGAAAAAGGAAGAGGAGCAGGAAAGTAACTTAGAATAAACAGGATCATATTTATGCTTGATACTTTTATTTATATTATTATTTAAATATTTTATATATAGTTATATTATGTGAATACAAAACATTTACTTCATATAAGGGCTCAAATCAGAAGTGATCTCTGATAAAAAAAATATTAGAAGTGATTTAAGTCCTCAACAAAATACTTTATTTCATTTTATCTTTTAAAGTTATCATTTCTCTTCAAACCAATTTGTCTAACTTATAAAATAAGATTAAAGTACATTTAGGCCAATAAAGTGTTGACAAAAGAGCGTCTGACACAATTAAGTTTTAAAGTATTATTGTATACTAATTATGTTTTAAAATGGGGTATTTTGGTCAACGCCGTTAAAAACCATTTAAAGGCCTCCATCAGTACACACGTGACGAAACACAATAGAACTTACATGGCTGTGTTTTTTTGCATCATCCCAAGACCCCCGAAATTACCAACATACCCCCACCTCTCCCATGCTTCCGTGCCCTTTCTTGTCATTTGCCTCTCCTGGCAGTTAAACTAATTCTTATATTAACAACAAGGAGTATATTATAATCAACTAAATTGCATAGTCAAATTTGTTAAAGAGAAAAATTAGTTATATGTCAAAATATGAAATAAAAGAAACATTTCCATGTAATTGCTTATTTCAATTTGATAAAACAGTGCATTATCACCCAAATATATGTCCCAGTGGATTCAAGTTCGCACATATTTCGGCCAAAAAAAAAATGTTCGCATCATATTTGACTATTTTTTTTCTTTCAATTGTAGGCTTCCTTAAAAACTTATACTCCTATAAACTTTGCGCATATGTGCATTGACATATATCATGTTATTATTAATGAATATAATGAAGCTTTCAATCACTCAAGTTTATCTTGAAATTTAATTTCTGTCAACTAAGCCCCTAACATTTTATAACCAGACACAATTAATTCTTACAATTTGTTAACACAAAAGTAGTGGAACCTTCAATTTAAAGATAACAATATCTTCATGGATTGCAGAAAAAAAATTGTCGGTCCATTGAAATCAGATAAGAACATGAATTTGTGTATGACTTAATTGATAAAGATTGACCAAATTGATAACAAAGGCAATCTTAAAACTTAGAAACACCAAAGTTTCCTCATCCATTATTATCATCCCCATGGATTCACAGACACACAAGTACATGAATACAAACACGCGTACAAATGCTTATACATAGAGACACACAAACAACAAAACAGATTAGGAAGGAGAGATTATTACAATCAAGTAGTGATATGGATAAGGGAAACTGTTCAACACGATAAGGAAATGATTATGAAGCTGAAGAAGCACGAAGAGCAGAGTTGCGAATGTAGTGAAGAAATTGGACCACTTTTTCATGAGGAGGGGTTGCCTCTTTCAACACTTGGAGGTCAACCAGAGCCATTAGCCAAGAGAACAACACAGGAAACTTGTCTTCCTCCAACAATTTCACACCCACAACCTCTTCACTTGCCTTGGACGATCCCAACACCGTGCAGAATATGATGTCTAGCACTCCTATGTTCTTGTCATCCACCTCTGGTTTGCCATCTGCAAAATACTCCTTCATCCCCTTCTCAAGCACACACAGTTTCTCATACATGTCTTTCTTGGCCTTTTCCTGTGCTTCTCCTTCAGTTTTCAGGATTGCAAGCGCCACCTCAAATAGCTACATAAAAAACGCAGCCATTTATCACTAACAAGATTCATCAAAATAAAATACTGCTAACAGTTCATAAATCAATAAAGCTAGGATTATAAGCCCCCAAAACATGTCAACTCACTTCTCTATTTATAGAAGCTCTGAAGCAGTATAAAATTACGTTGGTATCTCTATGAGAACTGCTAGAAAATCTTAATATGAGGAAATTCTTTTGTATTAGGTTAATGAATATAACTATATTCAACTGCAAAATGACACAAAAGATGAAGAATTACCTGATCCTGCATGAATTTAGACCAGAAACGAACTTGAGCTCTTTTATAGGGATCTTCAGGAAACAATTTGGGGCCATGTTTCCAGGTCTCATCAATGTACTCAAGGATGACGGATGATTCACAAATGGGGTTTCCATTGTGAACAAGTACTGGAACTTTCTTGTGCACTGGATTATACTTGAGAAGCAACTCACTTTTGTTGGTCAAATCTTCTTCAACATAATCAAAGGGGATGTTCTTCACTCTTAGAGCCAGTTCCACCCTCTTCGCATAAGGGCTCATCCACATTCCATGCAAGACCACATTCTTTTTCTCCTCCATATCTCCCGAGTCTCTTGCAAGTGTTTTCCTGTACAGGGAAGAATTTGGTTTTTTTTTTTAATAGCTTCCAAATATTTATAAACTTGCTTTTCAAGCGTTGATTTGGCCCTCTTCTAATTACAAAGGCCATATATAGCCTATAGGAAAGTGATTAATGAATGACGTTGGCCATGAAGAGTCAATGCCTTGCTCTCCAAGGATCATCTGGTCGGTCTAGGATGAGGAAATATAATTTTATACATGGAAGCCGGAATTAAAATTTATGTGAAAAAACCCTTTAAAAGTCTTGAGGCTAAAAAGTCAACTTGAAGGCAAAATCAGTGCGAGATTGGATAGCCATTGAAGGGTTTAAAAATTATATGCTGATTATAGTATATGGAGAAGATGCTTATGCCCTGACATCAGGATTCAGTTACTGACGTCAAATTATTATGCTTTCACATTAGGTTAGATTTTGTTGTTGAAGCCGGAATTAAAATTTATGTGAAAAAACCCTTTAAAAGTCTTGAGGCTTAAAAGTCAACTTGAAGGAAAAACCAGTGCGAAATTGGATAGCCATTGAAGGGTTTAAAAATTATATGCTGATTATAGTACATGGAGAAGATGCTTATGCCCTGACATCAGGACTTAGTTACTGACGTTAAATTAATATGCTTTCACACTAGGGTCAACAAGGTTAGATTTTGTTTTTTTGTGGGAAAATTAATCTAAAGCCTAATACAACCAAGGTGCCAAAATCAGTGAACCAGTTGGGAGAGTGATAGTGCTCTGTAAGGTTGAATAGTTCAAACTAGCTAGGATCAAGATAGACAGGTGAATGGTGATGATAAAATAGTGTGATTTAATTAAAATGAACGAGAAAAAAACTCTGCTCAGGCAGAATGCATAAGAAACCAGAGTTATTAAAGCAATAATTGATTTCCCCATGCTAAGACCAGTTCATATTAGGTTCCTTTTACTTCTGGCTATTAAGATTGCGTTCTTAAATGATATATAATTCAGTGTATGTAGTTACAAAATACGCCATCACAGACATATTGGAAGAGATTCGATTCAGTGCCATATTTCTCAAGACAAAGGAGTTAGGAGGCGAAAAGCAGCTCAGCAACACCAAAAGATATGCAAATTTTTCAAATATTGGTGGAAGATTATGAGACAAAATCTTACAACTAATTAAAGTTTACATTTATATATGTGTATGTCAAAATTACAAAGAAGGGAGAGGCTATACCTGGAAGAAGGCAAAGGAAGAGTTAAAATGCAAAAGCTTGGAGTTCGCCGATCTACACTATGATCACGACGGCGAGGGAAGGAAGTGCGGGAACCTGAGATGGCGTTTCTTTTATTTTCATCCCGGCTTAGTCACAGGCTCACAGCCACCTGTCAGCGACAAACTAGACTCGCTCCTATACTTAATATATGATCTAATTGTTAATCTTCATCGTAAATATATGACTTAAATCTAATACTATTTGTGATACTGCATCCTACATTTAATCAAATTGCTATATTGAAGTTATTTATACAGAGAACCATTTAGATGTGTAGATCATCTTGTCAAAACTGCTCATAAAAATAGCATGAATATAATACATTTACAAGATCTTTGTATCTAACCTCTTTGTACCAAGGCTTACTAGATAGTAACCAAGTAAAAGAGAACAAAATAAGTTTAAGAAAAATTATTAGAGTCTCTTAAAAAAACATATTAACTGATTTAATTAAGGCCATAAATCAAATTAAATTAGGCAAATAGAAGCTTCAAGGAAGGATGACGAAGGCTGATGATTATTGAACCATTGAGTAGCCTTACTTTTCAACATTCAGCCCATTTAAATCAAGTTGTTACTTTATAAAGAACAGTTCGTTAATTGGTAATTTCTTATATTATAGTTGTCAATTCTAAAAAAAAGTAGTTATAAATGCAATTATAAATTTTGGGCGTGTTTGGATTAATGCTAAGCAAAATGACACTTTTATTCCAATTGATTTCAATAAAAATGAAGTTGGAGTAAAATTAATTAGTGTAATATAATTTATGTTAAAATAAGTTTTTTTTTTTTGTAAAAATAGTTAGTGACAAAACTATACTATGACTTATGATACCGAATCAAATCCAAGTAGAATGGGAAAATACACCTCTGGATGGCTGAAAAACCAAAAGCAATGCTGGTATAATAATAGGTCTCCTCCTCCTCATGTGAGGTCAAAAAAGGATGTATAATAATGGGTCTCCTCCTCATGTGAGGTATAACACCTGAATTTTTACTACTATACTATAGCATTTTAATTGAATTATAACCACTTTTATAAATAACAGAAGCCCAAAAATATGAAAAATTTAAAACTTTTTCTTCTAAACATTATACCAACCTTCTGACAGTTGGAATGGGCTTTTCGGACAAGTTGGAACAATTTAAAACTCTTATAAAATAAAGTGTTTAATAAAACAATTAAAAGTACACTAACCCTTTTAGGGGTCTATTCATAATTCATAATACTTAGGAAATTTAAATTCCTTTATAAAATTTATACAATTCTATTATCTATGATTTCTACTATTAATTTAATAATTTAATTTTACAGCATATACAATAACAATACTAAAATATTTAACTACCTCTTACTTTTCAAATTATAATTATAATCCTAATTCCTTCATCTAATCTTCTTCCCCAGCTAGCTTCTCCCATCCTGAGTACTGAAAATGTTTGGGGAAGGAGTTAAGATTTGAAATCCCAATAGCAGTTTCTTTCATTAACAGATAATATCATGCCAGCATTGTCATGTATATATTTTATAAACCCGAACAAATATTACAATTATACATACTTCTTGCGCTACATGCTCTACCAGCCATCATTAACAATATATTTGTTAACTAGTGGAGGTTCTACCTGCAGGACTTCTCGTTATAACATTTAAAGCTATAACTAACTGGTTTGGCAAAGGGGTAGCGAACCACCTAAGCCTGGAGTACTCTATAAACTATGAAGTAAAACTTCTATGCAGGAATTACCGAGGTTTATCACCTTCATGCATAATGTAAACTTGCAGCAGATATTACAAAATTATACATGCAATTCTTTTAATGTAATGAAATAAACTGCTACTTGTATCATCAGCTTACTCTTCACTGTACTCCTGCCTTTCACTGTACTCTAGAGATTCGACCCCACTATCTTGTCCTATAAATATTTATAATATAAAAATAATATATTAATATCCAAACTAATTCATAATAATTAAACGTCTCTCACGATCCTATTTTACTACCCCTTTCTATTTCTAATATAATTAAATCTTAATTTCTAGATAAATGGTTAATCACACCATTATCAATCAACATTGCACAAGGATTAATTAATATACACACAACACAAACATCGAACATAAAAATATTCTTATTAAATGCCTTACATTCACTATAAGTTATTAATCTTTAAATTCAACTTAGTTGTCACTAACTTTCCCATTATCAACTAAATGTAGTGTCACACCTTTTTAATTCAACTTAAAATATTGACTTGGAACCTCCAAACAATAAATCACTAGTCAAATTGCTCCTTTCTAATTAAATCCTACCTTAGTTCAAAACCTTTGAAATAATACTCCAAAAGAACTCAACTCTTATCCACACATCAATATTAAGTCAACCATTCAGAAAGATAATTCAAATTGCATTTCAATTCAAAGCTAAGTATATTTCAAACCAAAATTCAATAAAATCCAAGAATAGTTAATTCACTTCACTTCTAACTAATCAGTTCTATCTTAATTCAAATTCCTTTTCATATACTCTTTAATCATAACGCTAATTATATCCAATAAACACCACAACCAACAATCCAGAAATTCAATCCCAACAACAATCAAAATTCTAGAACCTAAAGCTTGTACAACATCCACAACATTTCCTATTGAACCAATATCACCATTTTTCTTTCCTTTGCCAATAAACCAGAGCAGTGACACCAATAGAAGCAGAAAATCATTACTACACCCATTATCAACAACCATCAATACCCTCTTTTCTTAATTCTTGTTTAACAAAATATCACAATATTCCTTCCTCTTTCCCTGAACAAATCAGTCAGCCAGAGCATCAAGAAAACAAGAATTGCACATTTAATAACCTAACATTAATCAACCATACATACACAAATTTCGGTCCATCTCCCAGAGCAAAACAAAACATCAATTGCCCACTTTATCCTCTTTAGCCGAACAAAACAGAAAGCAAGAGAGAATTCTGTAATTAATCCAACTAGCAGTATATTCCCACGCATTGCGCGGGTAGCATTATTTAATAATATTTTCTTAGTATTATAAGGTTAAATGCATAAAAAAAGTATGCACTATCATCAGAGTTGGAAGAAACATAAAGGAAGCATGTTCCCATGAATACATGCTTTTGCAGTTAAAAAAGACAAATCATGCAAGATCAAGTGTGCAACTTTATAAGCACCATGGTTACACAAGAAAACCAATTTTGGAAGCCACCCATCGATTAATAAACTTTTAAGAAATATGTCTCCTGAAAGAATCCTATAAATTAAATGAGTTTAAGCTCAAAAAATGTGTCTCAAGAAAGAATACAATAAATTAAATGAGTTTAAGCTCAAGAAATATGTCTCCAGAAAGAATATTATAAATTAATTGAGTTTAAACTCAAGAAATATGTCTCCTGAAAGAATATTACTCCCTCCGTCCCATAATATAAGGTCCATTCTTTTGAATGATCTTGTCCCGCAATATAAGGTCCTATTTGACTTTATTTGAGTAATAAATGTTTTTTTCCCATTTTACCCATGCATTAATTTTCCCACACATTCTCTTTCATCTTCTTTTCATAATTACCCCATCTCTTACTCATTCATAAATAAGGGCAAAATGGTATATTTCCTACGCATTTATTGTTTTTAACTAACTCTAACTAATTTTTTAGGAACCTGCAATTCGGTTAAAAGGACCTTATATTATGGGACGGAGGGAGTATAAATTAAATGAGTTTAAGCTCAAGAAATATGTCTCTTGAGATAATACTATAAATTAATTGAGTTTAAGCTTAAGAAATATGTCTCATAAAGAAATACTATAAATTAAATGAGTTTAAGCTAAAGAAATATGTCACATGAAAGAATACTATAAATTAATATGTTCCAACTCATATCTTTTTTTTATATATACATCCAATCCAACTCATGTATATTTCTATCGGCTTCATTGCAGGATCCATTGGTCTGGATAGAAATCTTAAGGAATTTTTCATTATTTAATAAATATTTAACCTCACATGTTAAATATCATCACTTAAAATGAAATAGCAATCAAACAAATAAATAAAGGCATATTTTAAAAAAAAGAAAGGAACTCTGCAGTCTGCCCCATCCTTTTCTCTCTCCCATTCTCCAGTAAACCCATCTGACATCTCTGATTCTCTCTCTTCAACACCTCTTGCTCTTCATCTTCCCTCTCCTCTATGCTCTCTCCTCTCTTATTATTCATGTTAGTTTCTCTCTCCTAAATCCTATTGCTTTTCAAAGTACGTCCCTTCACATGTAGGCCTGCAATCCTATTGGTCTTCCTGAATTAGTGAATTACCACCCTTCACGTCATATCCATCTTTCTCCCTTTTTCACCTATGGTAGTCTTCCTATGTCATAAAATGGAGTCAGCATAACTATTGGCTTCCCTGCCAATGCGTTCCCTTTTTTTTATAGCTAACGGTAGCCTTCCTTTTTTTTATTAAGAAACTAACAAACCACAATGGAGAGAATGTTAAGATGTTTAAACATAATAAATTTTAAGTTTATATTAACAATTTATATCTATCAATGTTAGCTACATATTTATCTTATAATAATAGTTAAATATCTCAGATTCCACCTTTAAATTTGATTTTTGGTTTTAAGAACTCATCATTTTGGTTGTTAAAAATATTTTGTAAGATTATCCTAATGAAATTAAACAACTAATAGGTAAAGGAAGATGTAAAGATTGTAAATTTTAATGGCTTACAAAATGAATAAAGGATAACATGTAAGACCAAAACGGATAAAAAAAATGGGTGTGTTTGGATTGGCTTTTTTTCAGAAGGAATTTTTTAGAAGGACTTTTTCAGAAGTCCCGATTGGATAAAAGTCAGATTGTGTGAAGTAATTTATGTTTGGATTTGTGATGATAGAAGTGACTTTTTTTCAATCTGACTTTTAAAACATGTTTGGACGATTATTTTGAAAAGTAAGTTTAGATGAAAAATTACTAAAAAGAGCATTATTATTATTATTAAATAATATATAATAATATGCATATATTCTTATAGTTTAGAAAGAAAATATGAAATTTGAGTTTTTGAAAGATTTTAAATGCTTAGTTTCTCCCTTATTTTAAGGAAAATAATTTAAAAAAATTATATTTTTAGCTCAAAGGAAGATATTATGTGAGAAAATAATTAGAGATTATTATGATAAATTTTTGGAGATAAAAAATAAATTTTATATTACAAGAAAATATCTTATTTAAAAATTTTAGGGGTTTAATAGTCTAATTTTCCTACCCACTTTATTAAATAACAAACAATAAAAGGTGTGGAGCCCATCAGAAGCCAAAAGCCAGAAGCTAAAAGTCAAAATTTTTAACTTCTGGTTTTTAGTTTCTCCACCGGACTTCTGGAGTAAAAGTATTTCTCCACCTGAAATCAACTCGAACATAACTTTTACCGTAAAAATAACTTCTCCGGCCTAGAAGTTCTTTCGGGCCCAAAAAAGCTATCCCAAACATGTATTGCCACACACCCTGTATGTCTTTTAGTTTCTTAATAAGTGACTCACTTACCCAAAAAAAATAATAAGTGACTTTGGCTCCACTGGTTCCAATTCAACTGAGGGTCCCGAATTTTGTGAGCATTGATTTTCTTTTTTTTTTTGGCGTAAACACTCCTTTTGTGAATAAACACCTCTCTCCATATTTAACATACCGTTTAGTTAAAAAAATCTTAAAATATTGGAATGAAATTTTTGAACATATTTTTTTCATTAATAAATATGTCAAAAAAATTTACATTTAAATAATTGAACTTAACACATTAAAATTTAAAGTTTAGAGTACGAAAGAGTATAAATTTTGATGAATTTGAGATTTGATTCTACTTAAAAACAAACAAATAAAGCAAATATAAATTCAAAAAAATGACTAAATGTTATTATATTATTATTAGTATTATATCTTTGTCTTCAACAACTTTACTCTCCATGTTTTTACTGTCTGGAAAGACATTCTTTTTTGCACTGAACTCCAAGACATATTCAATATAATATATTAAGTACAAAAACAAATAATTAGAATAAATGATAAGATGAAAAAATACAATCGCATTAATTTGCATTAGTCAAGTTTTAATGTTTTATTATACTTATATACTACCTATTTAACAAAAAAAAAAAGGAAATGGTTCAGAAAAAAGGTGTCAGATGAGTGAAATTTCTTAAAGGACTTGAAGAAAGGACAAAAACTTCTTCTCAATGTCATGTTTTACATCCTCAGAGGCTTGACTTTTGGAATTGCTGCTACTTCACGCATCATCTCCCTCAACCACTCAACCTCTTGTTGTGTCACATTTCACAACCTCATTTCTTTTCTCTCCTCCTCGTCATTCCATTTCTTTCTTCATTTCAAGCTGAGAAAACCAGTAAATGCTATGGATAAACAGAGCTTTAGACTTGATGAAGATGATGGCGATGCAAGAGATTATAACTTCAAAATTATTTGTTCATGGCTACCCTTGTTTGTTTCCTTCTGCTATGCTCTTTCCTCTCCTTCCCAACTTCCCCTTCACTATCTTCTTATCTGTCTGGACGTTTTCTATTCATGGCTGAACCTGTAAACATGGATTGAGAGGAGGGCGAGAGAAGTCACCAGAAGTTTGTGTGACGCTGGAGGAAGAGGCCGATCGTTCATGCTAGCACCGACTCTAGCTCAAGTGAGTCTACTTCTTCCTTTAAAAATCAAGCTTGCATGTGTGGTTGGCTCTTAGCTTGTATTTTGTCATTTTCTTCTTGGATTCACTAATCATGGTTGGGAAAGGTTTGATCTTTTGAAGTGTTTAAAACAGAAACTCCATTTTTAATCATTGGGTATCTTGTTAGGAAGAAAGATAACAAACTTCTTATGATGATTCCCCTTCTCCCGATTTCTCATCGATGTTCAAGGAAGAAATGAATACACAAAAAAATGAACTAAAATGAAAACAAAGTGAATAGAAAAATGTACAAGGCACATGTTTCTATATACTTGCTGATATTCTTCATTGTTGCTTCATTTCTCTTCCCCAGCATCATCAAATGTGACTTTTTTTTATTCTCTGGTTTATCTGAAAAAACAAAAATGCCTCCTTTCTTCACTTAATTATTTGTATGAAGAATAACTAAAATGCCTGCACAGATATATAATTTCAGAGATAAGAGTGTAATTACATCAGAAGGTGCAGTGGACTGTGTGAAGCAGAGGCCACCTCACGCAAATTTTAAGATTTTTTTCTCTTCATTTTGCTCTCTTCTTCCTGGGCTCAGGAAAAAGCTGTAGATCTATCTGTTATGATTGACCTTTTATGAGATAAGGACAAAAACCTACTTGCTTCTTCGCGCCCTCTTTCTTTTCCCCCTCCTTCTTTTCGTTTGGATGTCTTCATCTTCCTTCCACTAAAGTTGAGTTTGAGCCGGTCGGCGGCTACTACAAGTTGCTGGTATATATTGCTATACATTTAGTGAGTAGAAGGGTTGAGATTTATTGAAAAGAGATGGACATATATTATAAGAAGTGAGAGTCAGTAAATATTTTTATTTTGCTTGTACTTCAGGAAACAGAAAACAACTGGAGTTTCTCACCTGTGACTTCCTCCCCTGCTTCTCCTTGAAAATCTGTGGCTGAAGAGAAAGAGAGGAGAGGAAGGGAGAGAGTAGAACCGGCGATATCTGTGGCTTTAGAGAAAGAGAGGAAAGAAGAGAAACAGAGGAGAGGAGGAAAGGAGAAAGTAGAAGTGGCAATTTGAAATGTGAGAGGAAGACAAACATTATTAATGCTCTACAAATGTTCAAATTTGAATTTTGAATTTCCCTCTAAAACTGTTGGAAAAATTTGAAAGTGATTTATTTGAATCGGGGGGCGGGAAAGATCATTGTGGCAAGGGCATTGAGTGGAAATTGTGGAGAACACTATTCATAAGGATCCTTCAAAACAGTATTTTGTGAGATAAGCACGAATTTCAAAGAAGGAGATGGTGGAAGAGTATTTAGTTTTATATTGATATTGATGATATTGATGATTACCTCTAGTTCATCATCCATTCCTTATGTTTAAGATGTTAATCCATCCAAGAAAATAACAAAAATCAAGCAACCACAAGGGAGCTTGAATTCAGCCAGAGCAGAGGGAAGAAAGAACAGCAATTCAAGCATTCAAAAATTCTCACAATTCAAACACTTATTATAGCTTCTAATTGGTGATTAATTACTTCAGAAATTTTCCCTTCTTGGCCCGACTGACTCGCAGAAATATGGGAGACAAAGAATTGTTTCAAAAATTCCTTAACCTTCAATAATCCACATATAACTCGTTCCTCAACCTTGATCTTGCTTATAATCGCGAGTAATTAAGCTTCAAAACAATGAACGTCCGAAAATCCCTAAAATTCCCGTCGAATGAACCGTAACAGGGAAGAATTTTTTTGAAGAAATTGGACCTATTCGACCTCCCTCCCCAAAATCGACACTTAATCAACCAAGAGCAAGGTCCGTTGACCGTTTCCCTAAGCTCAGAAGCTTCAAAAGCATCCCAAAATATCAAATCACTTCTCCCCCAACTTGCTTGATTTCGAACCAGAGAGAGAAGGAAACAAGAGGAAGAAGCTTACCTGAGGTGTACCAAGCTTCCTTGACCGTCTTCCGCCACGTTCCGTCGCCGGTCACCGCTGAACACAGAGGCCGCTGTTGCGCTTCGAAGTAACGGAGAAGAGAGTGAGGGAGTGTGTGTGTCGGTGAGAGAGGGAGCAGAGGAATGGAAATGAAATAGAATAAATGGGAAGAATATAGAAGGACACGTGTGAGGTATGAGTTAAAAGATAGAAGGTGATATTTTTATTAGATATTTTACTATCTTCCCTTTTCTTTACAATTGAAGATATTTTTAACTAGGGGCATATATTGTCTTTTTCATTTCCCTTTTTCTATTTCTCTCTTAAATGATAATTTTATTTACCATTATCATTTAGAAATAGACCTGAATTTATCCCAAATTAATTTCTCTAGACATACTATAATTTCCAAATTTATTTATAAGACTCTTTAAATATCAAACAATATCCCAAGGTTCTAAATAATACCTTATTTAGATTTATCTTCTAACTATTTTTCCTTAATTAATGGAGAAAATAAACCTTAGAAATTATTAAAAATACGTTTAACCTCAAGAATTTATTCATAAGGCCTTTTAATTTTTAAATGACACCCCAAGACCTCAAATAAATCCTTATTATCTCTTTTCTCCAAATTAAGTTTTGTCTTCTAATTATTTCTCTTTGTTCCTTAAAAAAAAATAAGCCTTAAAATTATTAAAAAATGCCTAAACATCATAAATTCATTTTTAATGCTCTTAAATATTTTTAATAACTTTCCAAAAACCCTAAATAATTTTTTATATCTATTTTTAAAATTTTGAGGTGTTATATGAGGTCAAAAAAGGATGTGTTAAAGTTTAGATCCGCTATTGCCCCTACCAATATCGGAAGTAATAATAGAAGTGGCAATACTATTACTGGAACCGACTATGTAACCATCAACTTGTTTGAATAATATGTTAAAAATATGGTTTATAATACTCAAATCTAAAAAGAAAACAAAAAAATCTTGGAAAGTTATTTCAACTTCAACAACTTTTAATCTAAAACACTTAATATTAATTAAAAGATTAAGGATAAAAATACATTTGATATTGGATGAGCTTTTGATAAAATTACATGTATATTTTTTACCCTTAAACCTTAATTAAAACCTACCACTAACATCTCTCTTGAGTGGAATCAAAAGTAGCTTCGTCACTTCTGATTACAAGAGTAGATCTTTTCTATAAGGAAGTACAGTTTGATGTAACCCTTTCCCCACTTTCAAGGCGCATTCAATTTGTGATGTGGATGGTGCATGTTTGACTCAAAGAGTTGCAGAGCATGTTTGGATTAACTTCTGAAAAATAGTTTTTAGAAAAAAAGTTGAAAAAGTGTTATTTTTTTCATCTTTTCTGAAAAAGCTAAAAAAAACTGGAAAAAATGACTTTTGATGAAATGAGAGTGTTTGAAAAGAAACCAAATTAAATTTTAGACTAGACTTCTCTGAAACCGACACTATGATAAAAAGTGTATATTGTGAGTTTGCAAAATTCACACGTATCTACACATGTATATCTTACGTGTTATTATTCTGAAAGAAGTGAACACGTACACGCAAATACATCCATACAATAGAATTAATTCGGAATCAATCTTGTATTTTCGAATTCTTATTCAAGATGTCAGGCTCTCTATGAAAATATTATTTTCTCAAAACAATTAATTCGGCATCACTTTTATGTTTGGATCCTTAGGGAGGCTAATTTAGGGTCAGATTGAGTTGATGAAGCTTCTTTGAATGGGTCTTAGCTGATAGATTGGGTACTTCAACCACCTATGCCGCAGAGAAGAATTTTGGAAGATGACTTGAATAGTTCTGATTTGGACCCAGAATTACTCAATTTTATTTCTTTGTTGTTAGTTTTTTTTTTTTTTTTTTAAATTTTGGTTGTTGCGGAACTTATTTGGTCTGTTGTTTTGTCGTGTAAGACCAAACTTTTCTTGCTTATGCAATGCATTGAGGTGGCAAAAAAAAAAAAAAAAAAACAGACGTACAAGACAAATTTTTTTTTTAGTACTGACATACATACAAGACATGAACACACAGACAAACATACAACATAAGATTAGCAGGGAGAGATTACAATTAACGATTTAACACAAAAAAGAAAGCATGATTTATCAAGCAGAAGAAGTAGAATGAAGAGCAGAGTGGCGAACAAAGCGAAGAAACTGGACCACTTTTTCATGAGGAGGGGTTGCTTCTTTGACCACTTGGAGCTGAACCAGAGCCATTAGCCAAGAGAACAATACAGGAAACTTGTCTGCATCTAGCAACTTCACACCCAAAACCTCTTCCTGTGACTTGTATGGTCCGAGCAGTGAGCAAAACATTATGTCAAACATTCCAGCATTCTTTTCATTCACATCTGGTTTGCCACCTGGGAAATATTTGTTCATCCCATCTTCAAGCAACCCCAATTTATCTTCCATCTCTTTCATGGCATTTTGCTGCGCTTCTCCTTCAGTCTTGAATACTGCAAAATAGGCTTCAAATAACTGCAACAAACAAGATTGACCAAAACAAAAAAAGGCAGCCTTATTAGACAAAAGAGTATTGTTGGCTCTGTATAATTAGCCATTTGGGTAATACCTAGTATACTCTTGTAGATTAGGATCCGACCCCCATACAAATGGGTCTTCAATGAGAATAATAATTAATAAGAAATATGACTCGATTGAGGTGGTTTGCTCTTAACTATTTAATAATCAAATTCAAGTAAGTAACTGCTAGATGAGGGATTGAGGGAGTCAGGAAAAACCACTCTTGGTAACTCCCCAGGGAATGAATCCCAATTCTCCCAAGAAATTACCTGTTCTTGGATGAACTTAGACCAGAAGCGTGCTTGAGCTCTTCTATATGGATCTTCAGGCAGCAATTTGGGGCCATGTTTCCAGGTCTCATCAATGTACTCAAGGATGATAGGTGATTCACAAATGGGGCTTCCATTATGGACAAGCACTGGAACTTTCTTGTACACTGGATTGTACTTGAGAAGCAACTCACTTTTGTTGGCCAAATCTTCTTCAACGTAATCAAAAGGGATGTTCTTCAACTTTAAGGCCAACTCCACCCTCTTCACGTAAGGGCTAATCCACATTCCATGCAGAATCACTTTTTTTCGCTCCTCCATATTGCTCTCTCTGGCTAGTATTTTACTGTAAATGGGATATTTTCTATAGGTTATAAGCAGTTTCGAACTTGCTTCCCAAGTGTGTCGACTTGTCCCTTTGCCCATTTTCAAATGCCATATAACTTCTAGGATAAGGACGTTGACCTTGAAGAATTAACTGCTTACTCTCTAAGGATCCTTTAGTCGATGTGGCAATACATTTTTTTACTCGGAGTGTGAAATTTGACAAGTGTTGGAGTGTTTAAAAATTGTATGCTGATTAAAATTATAAGGAGGTGATGATATGCGTATGCCCTGAAATCTGGAGTGGACAGACACTGATAAGGTAAATAGACCAGGAGAATACCATTACTGGATATATAGATAGCTATCGGAATTGATTGTGTTAAAGAAACATTAAGAGAAATTTAGAAGTACTGGACTAGAAATATTTAATATTATTTTTAGGTTTCCATACCAATTATCAAACTTAGAAGACTAAAATTTTGTTTACTTTCATGCTTAGATCAACTAGATGGGAATTGTTCCCACTTAATCACCAATAGTATCATCATGTTCCAGGTTTGGGTATGCAGCTATAATAATTATCTGGAGGAAGCGAAATTTTCCAATTGTGGGCTTACATTCCCATAAGTTAGACTAGTTTGACACTAGTAGTGACGGATATCGATAGATAAATCCAAAAAATTTATATACTTCTTTAAAAGTCCAAGCAAGTTTCTTATTGGTCCACGTAATCGCTGATGTCAGTGTTTTAAATCACAATTATTGGTGGCTTGGTGCCATATACAGTTATTATTATCCACATATGCAATTATGTCATCAAATTTAAGGTTTCTTTATTAGGTTGCATTATTCAGTTCAAAAAAAATTAGTTTGCATTATTTTCAAATTTATCATTAATTGCATTGTCTTGTAATGGGTGATATAAATATTCCATTATGCCATATGGATTTCCAATCACCATTTGCATTTAGTGAAAATAACATATACTAATTTATATTTCATATTGATGCATTAGTTTTCAAATTTTAAATTAATTACATCAATCGAATTCACGTTTTCACTACATCCAATATAATTATCATCAATCAAATTACTTCTCAAGATTAAAAATTCAAATTTTAAATTTAGATATTAATGATTCAAATATATTCGGGCATTTCTTATCAATCTTAGAGAACTTAGCAAATTCTTTTTCTTTTCAATTTTTTTGGGGAGGGGGTATTTTACATGTACATCATATTGTCAAAAGTTTTGGTTAAAATATTTGGGAGGAGTATCACATTTTGCCCTATTTCTCTTCTTTTACTATGAGGAAAATTTAAGATAATGTGTGAATGTAACTAAAAAATAATATTTGTCGATGTTCCAACCTTTATTACATATTTATATTTTTAGTTGAAACCAGATTATTCAATCTTACCTTTCTTCTTATCTTAATATAACTTTTTTTATCGTAGAAACCTTGAGGTTTTTTAGTTTACTTCTGCAAACAGTTCAAGCACTTTCATATAGCTTTTTTGGCTAGCTTGTCAACTACCTTATTTGAATCCAAACTACACTAATTCCAGCTAACATCTCACTTTTTTCCTAATAATTGTTTAGCATTTTTAAATAGCATCCCTTTTTTATGATCCACCTTCCATTCGCCTCCACAGCTTCCTAACTATCACTTTTTATTACCACATTCCTCCAGTTTTCAATTATCTTTTCTAAATAGAGTTACTCATATAATTATAAACTTTTTAGTATATTTTCTTTTATTTAATTTTAATATTTAAAATCTTAAATGTATTTCATATCTACCTATATATGTTGCTTTGTGCATCGTACGAGGAGAAAATCTAGTTTTACTATCAAATGCTAACATATTTGATTTAATCTTTTTAAAATAGAATCATTGACTCAAAAAACATTATATAATTAACTAGGTTAGAATAAAGGGAAAAAGACTCCTCAAATTTCAAAGCCCATAAAGGTGCCTCAAATATGAGAAAATACATAAGAATGATTGTTCCCAATTTGGGATAAATAAATTTGGGGCATTAACCACTCCAGTATTGGTATTAACCATTCAAATAAAGGCATTAACCACTTTTACACAATTAGAACTTAGCATCAATTATGCTTACAGTGGTGAACGTTGTTAATCACTCGAGCAACGGTATTAACACTTAAGTAAGGGTATTAACCAATTGAATTTGAGCGAAAGTCTTTTTGTCCCAAATTTACTTGCCCAAAATGGGAACAATCCCTCTAATGTCATTTATCATATTAGAGGTACCTTTCTGAATTTTTAAAATTTGAGGGATATTTATTTTGTCTTTTTCCTATAAGTTTTTTTTGTCAACGCCTTTTTCCCTATAACCAAAGGACTAAGAATATGCCTTATATAATTTAGTGACTAAAATGAAATATTTTATAAAAATCGTAGTAATCTAAACTGGACCTACCTAATCGGGCCAGCTCGGAACTCGCTAACCTAGTCATGGAACCACTTCGAGCGGATCACTAACTCGGAGATCCAGCAACCCGGGACGACCCAGGGTAACCCGGTGCAACCTAGACTCAACCTAGGTAACCCGTCGGGTGGCTGAGTTGACCCAAATTATTTTTAAAAACTATTTCAAATTTTGTTTTTATGGGTATGAATTGTATGAAGTAATATTGGTCAAAATTAATGATGATTTTGGTGGTAATAACAATTAGTTTAGTGACTAAATGACTGTAGACATGAATATTTTGTTGTCATTTATCTATTTTGATATTTTACTATGAACAATATTTAATGATTACTTAATACTCCCTCTGTCCCTATATATAAGAGCCAAAAATTTGAATGGTTTTATCCCTTTTTATAAGAGCCTGTCACAATTTGTCAAAGCATTTAATGAACTTTTTCCCATTTTACCCATCATTATTCTCTCTATTCACATTCTCTTTCATACTCATTTATAACACTATTACCGCATTTCTCTCTCTTACATAAATAAGGGCAAATTTAAGAAAACAAAATTATTTCAGACATATTTATTTCTCTCAACTACTTCCTTAATCTGTGTGATTTTACTTATTTGGCTCTTATAATAAGGGACGGAGGGAGTATGGTGTCATTGGATAGTTGGCAATACATTGGATGGTTTATTGTTAATGTAATGTCGGTATGTAAAAGAAATTGTAAAGAATTTTGAATAAATATATGATTATTTTGTTAGTGATTTAATGTATTGAATTAATGTTTAATGTAGAAATTATTTAATGTCAATTTGTCAAATTAATTGTAAAGAATGTTGGATACTATAATATTTTTTGACAGTGATTCAATATGATGAAATGAATTTATTGTTTACAATTTTGGAAGGTATAATTAGATTTTAAGTGTTTTTTCATTTTTATCTCTCACCGGCTGAACCTCCGAAGTCAACTAGGAGTTGACCCCACTGATCCTTAAGGCATTGCCTCGATCAGGTCAGTGGCCGATCCTTATTTGATTACCTTGATAAAAACAAAAGAGTAAAGGTATAATTAGCTTTAATACACTATTTTTGTTTATTGTTTATTCAATTTTGGAGGCCTCTAAATTGAGAGTTAAAATTAAGGAAAATTAATTAGAGGTGACAAAGAAGAATTACAATTTATATGAGGTTACAACGTACTATAAATAATAACTTTTAACTTGACTATAACAATTTGTGATCAGGTTCGTGAAACCTCGTCTTAAATATGTTTCTTCTATGGACCTCTCATTAATTTTCCGTGAAAACAAAAGGGAAAAAGACAATAAAATCCCTTTGAATATGAAAAAGGACATTTCAATACCTAAAGATTTGTATATCCCATGTCTTACCTTTGGGAGGAATCTGGAATATTGACATGTTGGAAAAAGTCAGTGATGCCCTTGACTTAAGAAAATCACAAAGAAAGGAAAGAAGACAATGCACCGACTCATTTTCTCCTTTCTTGTGGATCTGGGTTTCTCAAACTTATTCGCGTCTCTGAATATGTTCAGATTTTCTCTCTAGCAGAGATGCATTTTTGAATGGTTCATCGTTAATGAAGGTTCTGATTGTCTTGTGAATTTTGCATTTTCATTTTAGACCTTAAAGGGTTGGGTGCTTTCCCAGCTTCTGACAATGAGCTACTTTTACGACGCGTAAGTGTGTAACATCCTAAAAATTTAATTAAGGATTAGTGGGGGTAAACAGGAATTCATTAATGAAAAATGATGGATTATGAGAATATTTGAAGGATTTTGAGGTGTTTTTGAGGATTTTAAAGGACTAGTTTTTCCCTTATTTAAAGGATAACAATTTTTAAGAAATTATTTTTAGGCTCAAAAGAGGTAATTGTGGAAGAGAATAATTAAGAGGTTTGGTAGGTAAAATTTTTGGAAATAAATGGAATTTTTGTGGCTCAAAATAAATTTTGAAAATTTTGGGCCTAATAGTGCAATTTTTCCTATTATCTCACTATGCTTCCCGTGACTCCTTCGTTCCTCGCCCGTGAATTTTCAACTTTCACTATTCATCAATTATATTATTATTATATTATTATTATATTATTATTATTACTATTGAGCTACTATTCATTACTATTGAGTTACTGTGCATCAATTATATAAACATCGCACGTCGCCTCTGCTCCCTCATTCTTTCATTTGCTTTCCTTTCTTCATTTTCTCTCTCTCACGCCTCTCTTTCTTGCTCTCTCTTTTTCCACCATATATACTCCTATCACTAGACTTATTAGAGTCTGTTAGTATAAGAATAGTAAGCTTTTCGGCCAACTAAGCACATTTTTGGAATCCCGTAAGTCTCCTCTACCTTTCTCTGTCATTAGTTTTTCGTTTTGCTATACTTGAAAAATTAGACTTTGTCTAAATTGGTATTTCTGTGAGTCTTAAAATTAATAAATTGAAACTTAGGCCTCGATTATGAGTTTCTAAGTAGATTTTTCATTGAGGGATGTTTTTCTTAATTATTGGGAATTTTTGGATTTGTAGATATTTTAGAAATTGGAGCTTTTGATGATCTGAGGTGCTAATAATTAAATTGATTATTTTTAGATGTTTATTAAAGTCATATGAGGAGATTTAATTGATTGGTTTGACTAGAATTTGGACCGAAGAAAATATTGGTGGATTAAAGTTTTGGATAAGTGGGATATTGTGTAATTATGAATTTAAGGGGATAGTTTATGCCCAACAAAAATATTAATGAGGTTAATTAAATTAGATTTGGTGTAGGCCTTGATTTGGGAAAGGGAATATTTTTAGGCTTGAATTTGACTTTGTTGAGCTATTACGGTTTTGAAAATAAATTGCGGATTAAGGAATGAATTTTTGAGGTTAAGAAATAATTGGAGGATGTTTAGAAAATTTCATTTAGGCTTGAATTTTATAAATTGGTATTGGTGATGAATTATGGGGTTATTGGATGTTAAGGTTTAAAATAAATGGGTATTGGAAAGATTAATATTTAGGCTGGGATATATGTACAAGTGGATTAGAGATAAATTTTGGGGATAAGGAGGGAGAATAAATGTTGAGTAGAAATTAAATTAAGTGAGGGCATGGAAAGGGTAATTAGTAATTTAATTCCTATGTATGAATTTGTTTTGGTAGGCGATTAATTATAATATTCTATGTAGTGTTTGAGCTGTCTTGAGTCTGTACGGGGGAGCTGCACTATTGTGAGATTGGTGCCAGCTATCAGGTAACCGCTTTCTGCTTGTTTATGTGTGTGTGTGGTGTTAGTAAGTAGTTTGAAATATTATTATTTGAAAATTATTATGTTATATGGAGATGAGATTTTGAATCACAAATTGATGATTAATGAGATATGGAAACGAGGTCTTGTAATATTAATATTTTTATAATAAATGTCCCGTGGAGTATTATTTTGAAATGGCATAAATTTGTGATGTGAAATATTTGAAACTGAGATATATGTGGTTTTGGAAATTATTTAATATATGTATATCATGAAAATACTGGAAGGCCTGGTGCCTGATTGTGGTGTTGCATATCTATGTGTTGTATGTGAGAAATTATTTGGGTATGTGACACCGGTGAATTGGAAATTGTGCCATCACGTGATGAGGTACCCTGTTGCGCCACAGGGACTAATTGATATATTATGAGAAATAAAGGAGAGAAAGACGAAAGAGGGGATATCGCCCCTTACGGATTCAGAAAGGACAGAGATCCTTCTAATCTGTGGTACTATTCAGGGAGGGTAGAGAGTCCCTCGTGAATTGTACCGTGGTGATCAGGGGCGGGTGGAAGGTCCCGACTGGTCCCACGTGTTTTCCCAAAGTTTCTAGTAAGATTCGTTTGGGTTGATTGTAATTATCAATGATATATATACTATTCTTGAAGATGAATTGTGATGGGTTATTCCACAATTATAAACGATGAAAAGAGATTTTTGGGAACAAGACGTGCATTATATGTGAATACCTGAGCATGCTTCTGAATTGATATATATGTATGTATTCCACTGGACACCTTGCTAGCACACACCACACGTAGATGAGTAGTCAGTGGTTGCGTTTTGGGGCTACCCCCCGTTGATCTCACTTTTGCAGGTCCTAGGAGCGGTACAGTATAGACGGTCAAGGGAAGGATCCAGGAACTTCTCACTGATATCGTGAGATATTCTGGACCAGAGGGACAGGATGTATTGCCACATTTAGGATCATATTTTGTATAATGCTTCCGCTGAACCTTGCTATTATTCTGGGGAAAAAATTATTGAATAATACCTATTATGGTATGGAATCTTGTGGATGATGGGTGGAGATTAATCATGGTTATGGAAATTTTCTGTGATTGTACTGGGGAGAAAATTATATTGTGATGACGGAGATTGGAGTTGAGGTTTGAATTAAAAAGAACATATATAAATATTATGGAAATATCTTTTTCTAACTATGTTAGCTGTTTTACTCAGCAAGTTCCTTTTCCTAACATAGTTAGCTATATAAACGTTTTAATGTTTAATTATGAGTGGTTAATAGTGGGATTGGAGGTAATTGTTACAAAGTGAGTGTGAAATCACAGCCTTGTTTTTTAATGGCTTTTATATTTTGAATGTTGGGCCTTTTTGTCTTCTCGTTTAAGTTTCAGAATGTAAAAAACAGAGCATAGAAAAATAGATTCTAGCCTCTATCATATGCCAGCCAAGGGTTCTATTTTTTCTGAATTCTATATTCTTCCTTATGATTGCCTTTGCCTTGATCTGTTTGCATTGTAATTGATGATGATGGAGATTTATTATTTAATTGCATTGGGTTTCAGTTAGATAAACAAGAGTATAGTTTTTTGTCTTATATATAGACAACATTAGAGCATAGAGAGCACAAGACTATGTGAGTAATTTCTATATGAATTAGCTTTTGTCTTGGTTCTTTTTCGTATTTTATCTTATTAGCTTCTCAAACCTCAATGTTCTTGTGAAATTTTCTACCATAGAATATCCCCTCGGGACCCAGTCATGTACAGATCATTCATGACATGTGATGATCCAAAAGGTGCAATTATTACTAATTTTTGGCCAATAACCTTCCTCTCCATTCATCCAGTTTGATTGATCAGTTAAGAGTTGTTTCTTTTAATGGGAAGTTCGATGGGTTTGTGGTTTTTTTTATGGAAATAGAGTTAAGTTTGTGGCTTCAAGCTAAAGAGAGGAACATAAACTTGATAGTTTATGATGTACTTGTGATTAGCCATGAATTTAGTATTATTAAGAATAATGAAGTTTGTTTAATTGCACTTGAAGTGATATTGTTTGTTTGTTATATAACAGGTAAACTCAATTGATTTAGCACCAAGGGATTTTCACCTAAGCCCTTGTCATATGCTCATTGCTGGAACAGGCTAATTAGTTGTTGATTGTTATTCTCACCTTGTAAATCCTTATGTGAAGCTTGTGAAAAGTAGTAGTAGGGGATTTTCATGTTGAAGGCCTGATGTAATTCATAGTTCACAAAATTAGGGTAGTTCACAAAATTAGTTTTTGGACATGATAAAAAGGATAGTTGGGTCAATTGAATTGAGAATTGTGTCAGACCGTCACCAAGCAATCAAAGGAGCTGTTCGGGACATTTTTGGAAGTGAGAGTCATGCATATTGTTATAGGCATGTCAAAGAGAATTTCAGTTCAGAGATGATAAAATTAAACAGAGATAAATGGAGCAGTCAAGCAATGAAGGAAGATGGCTAACGTTGCTAGACAACATTACATATGCAACTGGAACACAGAAGTTTAGTTTCAGTTGGACATGGGCAACTGCAAACATGACAGTTGCTGTCAGCATTACAGATTGTTAATATGTATGACACTGTTGTTAATGCCTACGAATACATTGTTAATTCCTACGCTGAAGTTGTTAACACTGACAGCAACTGTCATGTTTTAAATGATGTTTTTTTGGTTTAGTGATAAGGGAACATTAAGTGTTAAGATGATGTTAATGTTAATTTGTTATTGAATATGTAGAAAAACTCTATATCAATGAAGAATGTGGTTTTATGGAGCCACTTTACTGTGTTATCAACAAAGAATTTTAGTTTCAGTTGGACATGGGCAAGTTGTTAATCGCTATTTCAATGTTGTTAATTCCTACGATCAAGTTGTTAATGGTGAAGATGAAGTTGTTAATGGCTGGGGCAAAAAATGCTCACATTGCAAGGAGGGTCTAAGTTGTTAATCGCTATTCCAGTGTTGTTAATTCCTAAGATCGAGTTGTTAATGACGAAGAAGTTGTTAATACTGAAGATGAAGTTGTTAATGGCTGGGGCAAAAATGCTCACATTCCAATAAAGGTCTAAGTTGTTAATCGCTATTCCTACATTGTTAATTCCTACGATCGAATTGTTAATTCCTACAATGAAATTGTTAATGGCTGGGGCAAAAATGCTCACGTTGCAAGAAAGGTTTAAGTTGTTGTTAATGCTGACAAGAGAAATGGTTAAACTTGTTTGTTTTGTAATAAATATATGCAAATAGACCTGTGAATATGCCACTAGGAAACATAGAGAAAAGGGAACTTTGTCCCATACTACATGAAACATACATATTCAATTTTCCATACAACATACCAAAGGCAAACTTTGTCCAATACTACATGAAACATACATATTTAACAATTGCAACTTGTTAATTTCCCTGTTCACTTTACATTAACACAAGTCATAGAGCAACTTGTTAATTTCCCTGTTCACTTTACATTAACACAAGTCATAGAGCAACTTGTTAATTTCCCTGTCCTCTAGATCGCTTTAAATTGGTTGGCCGTTGAAAAAGAGCCAATGCTTTATCCTTTACTTGATTCCGATGATGAGTAACCAGCCACCACATGACATCTCGCCTAAAATTTGCTACATCCTCCTAAATACATGACAAAGTGTTAGAAACAATTCAATATCATCAACCTAGACAAAACATAATTATGGTGCAAAAAATCAGAGTACAAACCAATATGTCATTAGGCATAAGGTTCAAGTAGGTGGCCAAAATAAATCCAAACGTAATCAATGCACTCAATATAAATCGTTAGCATATCAAAAGTAGTGCAAATGATGAGAGAAGTGGGCTTCTTTCCTAGGCTCAAATAAGTCAGCCCTTAAAATCGTCATTCCCTAATACAACCACAACCACCCATTCAAAATGCTTTATATTCAAAATTATCAAGAACCACACACCTATGTTTTGATTTCACATATTTTTTTCTCAGGTTTAAAACATCGCACACAATTATAAAACCACCCATTCCCAATTCCATAACCTTATAGTAGGAAGAATACTCATTTCCTAAACTTCAAAAATCAAACTATTCCACTCATACATAATTTAGCCAGCAAATCGTTATCTCTACAAAATTAAGGCCAATAACCAATATTTTCCAAGCCTAGTTAACTACAAATAGTGTATGCAGTAGTTAATCCTAAGCTACAGATGTAAGGAATGAAGAATGAAAGCTTTAAGAATAACATAACCTAGTCAACTAATACAACCACAACTAGTTCTATTTTCAAACAAGTTCAATTTCACATATATTTGTGCTTATAACAGGACTTACTGTTTCACAACAATAAAAGTCACTTTATAATGCAAAACCATAATAAATTTTTCATGATCTTTACTTTAAAGTAAAGTCCATGCATTAAATAACAAAACTTGTTTCAATCACTCTAAATTTTAAGAGTTATTACTTCTACTTAATGCAACACCATTATAGAGAGGACAATAGCTTCATTTAACACTAATCAAAATCAAATGGCTATTTTCTTTAGTCAAAGTAAAATCAATATATTATAAGCACAAGCTTCTATTTCTTTCTCTATCTTTTTTTTTTCTTGGCAAAGCACAAGCAAATGTTGATTGCTCATCTTTAAAGGAGAACTTAAGCACTTGTGGCAAGAAGGACAGTTTTCTTAATTTTAACCCAAGCCATGGTATTAATATTTCATAGCAGAATAATAGTCATAGAGTAAAAACCAATCTCAGAGCAAATTTACTTAATGATGGAGTTGAAATTTATACTTTCTGAATCAAATGGTCCAAATAGCTCAATATGTCCAACAAAAATTTCAAAGGTGAAGCAAATATGCACTATGCAGAGTATTTCACTATACAGCGTGATAATAAATTAGATCCTTTTTTTCAAGAGTATTATGATACTTAAAGTGTGGTTCTAATGTAATGTATGCACTGAAACTCAACTAAATGTAGTTTCAGTAACTAAGACTAGTTTATGCATCAAATTCCCAAATTTTACCATCCACGTTTAAAATCTAATTTTGCCCCAGCAACTAGTGACTAATTTCAACTTTCAGCAAAACATATGACATAAAAGTTAGCAAGTGACCTAGTAATTGAGTTTAAGATGATATTAACTATGTAAATTGGTTCAAATTCCCACAGTGCCATAGCCAAAAATTCAATGAATGGAATGCACACACCAAAACTGGAATTAAGAATTGTATCCATCAAATAGTTTATGCAGTAATATATCAAAATTCCTGAATTTTGAATCTCCTCTCAAGTACTTTGTCAAACACCCTACGTTAAAGAATAATCTCTCTCTCTCTCTCTCTAAAAACAAATCACAATCCCAACTTTCAATTATTAGAACTAAAAATTCAGTCTTAAATAATTGCCAAAACTTTATACTTGTCAAGCCAATCACCACTTGGAGCAACAAAAGAGATGAGGAAAAAAATACCTATAAAGGAGGAGGCAGTCAATTAATGAAGAAGGAAGAAATCAAGGTTCTATGATGTTAGGTAGAGGAAGGAGAAGAACATTTGATGAAGGTGATGAATGTGCATACAAACAAGTGGAAGATGCAGAGAATGAAAGGGAACAACAAAAGACCAACTATGGGGTTTCTAACATCTCCAACTCCTTGCTTCGACGAAGGCCAATGAACAAAGGAGGAGGAGAATATCGTTCCATTTTGCGTGCCGAAGCCGAAAGGGGATTCTGATCAGTGGAGAGGCCAAAGATTTCACAATTATTTCGATGCCGTTGTCGAAGCCGGAGACACAACCTTGAAATAGGATCTGTGGGGATGGGGTTCAGGGAGGGCATTGCGAGGGATAGGTATGTGGGGAGGGGCATATTTGTCTTTGAAAAACATTTGTAAATCCTAAATTGATCCCATGGGTGTGAAATGGGATTCTAAAATGTATGGGGAGTGATTTGTCATTTCCCTTATTGAAGGGTATTTTTTTGTCATTTTCCCAAAACAAAAGGTAAAAAATAAAGAAAAAAGAAAATCTTTTTTTTTTTTTTTTTCCAAAGCTTATTAGAAGTTCTCTCTTGAATGTCTTGAGCAAAACCCCGGGAAGATCTGGCGGCGAATTAGGAACTTAGAAGAGTTTCCGATCGATCTCAATAGAGATTTGGAAGGTTGAGAGAGATGGAATCGCCGGGAGAGTGGTTGGAGAATGCCTTGTTCGATCTCTGCCAAAAGATTGAAACTGGTTTGGGTTTAGGCCTCGACAAAGATATCATCTCTGGCCTTGCCTCTTACTGCGACCTTGCTCATCCTCGTGATGCCAAGGAGTATCTTGATGTACTCTCTCTCTCCCTATCCCATATTCTACAGATTCATGGTTTGAATTTCTGGTTCATCGCAATTTGATTATGTCAACTCTTTGTTTCTGCTTTGTGAATGCGATTCTGTGTATGGGATTTAGTTCATGGAGTGTTTCTGTGAATTTCTTGCAGCAATTAGATACTACAGTGATGAATTAACTTAAAATTTATAACTTTACCCAGGGCGAAATCCAACTGAATGGGATAGGAAGTGGACTTTAAGAGGAAAGAAGAGAGGTTCTGAATATCTATTTATGATTTTTTGCCTGTAATTGGGAAAATGAATTATGGGGTGGAAGTCATGGAATCAGTTCATTATGGCGGGGAATGGGGATTATTTCCTTGGGACCTGTTCTTCCTTAGTTTACAGACGACTAGGTGTTCTATCATTCCAAGTAGGATCTGTGTCTTTGTTGGCAAATATTAGCATTCACCTTTTCATTTACATGTTGTCTGGTTGGATGACTCTTATATAGTACTGATGCAAGATACCATTCTCTGTGCATCTGATCTTAACATGAGCATCTCAATCTTTGTTAGAACATTGGTAAACCTTAAATTTAAGATTGCTAAATTAGGGAAGTTAGCAGGGGAGTAAGATTTATGTGTTAACAGTACCTTTATCCTCCCACTTTTCTCTCTCTTTTTCATTCTTCCCTGTGACTGGTTTTAAGGCCATACTAACCCCTTCAAGTTCAAGTTCAATGTCAGAGTATAACTATACTATCTATTTACATGCGCTTGCACTTTGAATATTTGAATGGATTTTGTGCTGACGTTAACTTTTCATATTAACTATATATTCATATTAAAACGCTGTGTTTGGATGAATTTTTGTGGTGAAGGTTAAAAAAGGATGAATTTTTGTTTGAGACTGGCATTCTCCCTTGATCAGTTAAATGCCACTAATAGTTGGATCTAGACAAGAAAATGCAGGCCTAAAATGGCTTAATCTTTTTCATCTTTGCAGAACATAATTGGCCAAGAAGCAGGCAAAACTGTGATTGAAGAATACTTGCGACGGAGAGCTCAGTCAGAATTCAGCAACAAGTCAGATGCCCCTACCTCTACGTTACATACCTATGTCAAGCCACCTTCCGTTGAAGCATCTGCTAGTGGAACTAAAAAATCATTGAGAGCACCAAAATCAGTGACAGTCCCCAGCCATCAGGTGGAACACAAACAAAATCTGGTTGCCAAAAATCAGGAAAATCAGATTTCAGGTATAGGAAGTGAATCAAAAACCTCAAATAAAGGAAATCAAGTGAATTCTAAAAAGAAGAAAGCCGGAAAAGCTGTTTCACTTGCTGAGGCTGCAAAAGGGTCGATTGTATTTCAGCAGGGAAGACCATGCTCATGTCAAGCACGACGACACAAACTAATCAGCAATTGCTTGTCTTGTGGCAAGATAGTCTGTGAACAGGAAGGGGAGGGGCCATGCAATTTCTGTGGTTCTCTTGTGTTGAAAGAGGGGAGCACATATGCTGGTCTGGAAGAAGGTTTGCCTCTCTTGTCAGAAGCAGAAGCTGCTGCTGAAGCTTATGCAAAGAGGCTTGTTGATTATGACCGAAACTCTGCTGCTCGAACTACAGTTTATGATGACCAAAGTGACTACTATGAGATTGATGGAAACAATTGGTTATCGAAAGAGGTTTTTTTTTTCACAACTTGTAATTGTCTTCCATCAGTATATCACTTGGTCAAAGTTTGAACTTTTTCCATTTTTCCTCAGGAAAAAGAACTTTTGAAGAAGAAACAAGAGGAGATGGAAGAAGCAGAGCAAGCCAAACGGAATAAAGTTGTTGTGACTTTTGATCTAGTTGGCCGCAAGGTTCATGTCTTACTAATATTGTTGAAGTTACTGCTTGAATTTTATGCTGCTTGAAACTCATGACTAGGATTTAAAAAAAAAAAGGCATCTTCCTTTCCATTGATCTATAGATATATCTTAAGTCATCTTTCTTATTTGTTTTACTGGTTTACGTTTTTATTTTAATGGTGTAATACCCTAAGGTTAAATGCAGAAAGCTTCTTAGTTGAGATGCTTCCTGTGATTAGTAGTGTGTGAACTTTTATTTGAGGAAGTATCAGATTCATTTGATTCCTTACCTCTCCCTTTGGTGTTGCTCATATATATCTGCCTTTTTTCATGCTTGTTTACTACCAAACCCAGTCTTTTATCTATTTTTTTTCATTTAGACTGTGTCATCAATCTTGCAGGTGCTTCTGAATGAAAAAGAAGTTTCAGAATTACAGTCTGGAAATAGAATAATGCGACCGGCGGATGAAAGGGAAGTTAACCGGATCAAGCCGAACCCAAATCTTAAGATTCAACCAATTTTTATTGACCCGGGCTTAAGTAACAAGTCTGGGAAAGACAGACAACCAAAGAAAGGGCTGAACAAGGGTCTATGCCTGGAGATCACAGGGAGGGTGCAGCATGATAGCAATGACTTGAAGTATTTGATGATGGAAAGCTAATTGGCAACTGTTTCAAATGGCAGCTCTTAGCAAGTCCCTTCTGTAAATGATGGGCTGTGTACTTGAGATAATGATAAGTGCTTACCGGATTACAAGTGTACTATAGTATCCAGCTTTTAGGGATCAATTCTTGTTTTTCAATGGATCTATTCTCTTGTACTACTTTTGTGTCTAAACCCTGAAAATAGTGTCAATACTCCTGTTTTTTTCAAGAGGCAAATGAAATTAGGCATTTTCAACCTCTTTCCTTTTCCCATATGCACATGCCACATTGCAGAAATAGGCATAAAGTAGATATTTTTTTCCTCATATTCTGAGAGGTGCATGAGAGATGATGACATCGTTAATACTATTTTTTTCCCCTCATAATACGATTTATCTCATACTTGCACAAAGCTTGTCTTCATAATTTAATTTATCTTATATATGGGAAACATCTAACACACCGGTATAAAAGTATTTATCTAAAACTGTTATAAAAAAGTATTAATCTAAAACAATAATTGATAGGATGGCAGAAAATCAATATCTATAGATATTAATCAGTTTAAGCTCAAATTTTAGTCAATTACTCAGAGACGGACCTCCAGAAATAAGATATTAGAGTATAAATAGAAGCCATTGTCAATTTGTCATCCCCTCTCCCAATTCTTAACAACCCCCCCCCCCCCCCCCCCCAAAAAAAAAAATTAAAACAATTTCAAAACATACTTTAATAACTTGATTGAGTATATAATTAATATGAAGATTGAAATAGTACATACTACAACTTTAAGTCTAAATTACAATTTCATAATATTCATTTGAAAATTCAAATTAACTTAAATCATAAAGGAAAAGATAGATACATTTTGAATTTTAAAATCCTAGATATGTGATTTACCATTGTTAATATTGTTATTCAATTAGAGAATGTTACTCAACTAGTTATGGAATTTTCAAATTCTAAAAGTATTTTTCTATCATATTCTCTAAATCAGGGAAAGGGTTTCTTCATATGAGTTTTATTATTAATATTTGGGAAATGACATTAAAATACCTCATGAATTTCAAAATTTTAAATAAGTGATTTGCGATTGTTAATATACATACTCATCTAATTATTAATACTGTTATTCAAAATGTTAAAATATTTTATATAGGATTTTGAAATTCATAATATTAGAGTATACATAATTTTTTATAATAATATTTAAAAATTTAAATTTGAAAAGTCGCTGGCCTGATCTGGACTCCGTCCTCTTCACAACGGACGGCTTCTCCCACGGATGCGACCTGGAGAGGGTCCATCAGCATTTTGGGTATAAAGCTACCGACTTCAGAGACCATTTGGATATATGCTGTAGATTCTTCTTTATCCTTCGATTGATATTCTCTTAAAGATGTGTCTTTTATTTTGACCTCGCTCGCTCTCGGATTGGTCTGAGATCGGTAAGAATTCTTCCTTTTTTTTCATATATTTTCACCAGTCTGACGATTATGGCTGCAAAATTTGTTCTTTCTCCTTAACCCAGTCTTGTTTTCTTCTTAAATTTTAGGGGGATGGTGGATTTTTTTCATTGAGATTGTTTATCTGATCAAACCCCAGAAGTTTTACTCTGTCCTCTTATGGGTTTTCTGGAATTCTTGTGTTGTTTGGTTGTAAAGTTAACGAGATGCAACAAGGGGAATTATAATAGGTTGTGATCAAGTTTTGTGATGCAATTGTTTCTAATTACTAGTTTCGTGTATTTAAGTTGCCTCTGGTTGGTCCGTTTAGTTAGATAAACATGCCATAACCATTTATTTAGGGACTAGATGTCAAGAGTGATCCTTTGATCAGTGCTGTTTCTTTTTTGCCTGTTGTAAAGTAACATTCTTGTGTTCATCCGGCATCATTACTAACTTCGTAATGCAGCAAATGTTGGATGTTTATGCACTAATATATTCTGCTTCAAATGTGCAGCATCTCTGTATAGTTTGGAGGAAATTAAAGTTCCTCCATGGCGACAAAAGGAAACCCAGGAGACAAAAGAAAGAGGGTTTCAAGATCAATTTTCATCATAGTTGGCTTATGTAGCTTCTTCTACATATTGGGTGCATGGCAACGGAGTGGTTTTGGTAAGGGAGATAGCATAGCTTTGGAGATCACTAAACAGACAGATTGCAGTATTCTCTCCAACTTAAATTATGAAACCCACCATGATAATTCTAAATTTAAAGTAAAGAAGTTCAAACCATGCAAAGATCGGTATATAGATTACACTCCCTGCCATGATCATATGCGAGCAATGTCATTCCCCAGAGAGAATATGGTTTATAGAGAAAGACACTGTCCTTCTGAAGAAGAAAAGCTACATTGCCTTATACCTGCACCTAGAGGTTATGTAACACCATTCCCATGGCCCCTGAGTCGGGATTATGTACCATATGCTAATGTGCCTTATAAGAGCCTGACCGTAGAGAAGGCTGTACAGAATTGGATTCAATATGAAGGGAATGTTTTCAGATTTCCTGGTGGAGGAACACAATTTCCTCAAGGAGCCGATGCTTATATTGATGAACTTGCATCTGTTATTCCATTGGACAATGGGATGGTTAGAACTGCATTAGATACTGGCTGTGGGGTGAGTCAAATCATTTGCAAACATCATTATCGTTTTTTTTTTATCCTATTTTTGTGGTCCTAGCTTTGTTTTATCCATGCTGTATCTTATCTTTTGCTCATTGATGGTGCTTAGGTGGCTAGTTGGGGTGCATACCTGTTTAAGAAAAAAATTATTACATTGTCAATTGCACCAAGGGATTCTCATGAAGCACAAGTCCAGTTTGCTTTGGAAAGAGGTGTTCCAGCAATTATTGGTGTTCTTGGAACCATAAAGCTGCCTTTCCCTTCTGGATCTTTTGACATGGCTCACTGTTCTCGCTGTTTAATTCCATGGGGTTCAAATGGTGAGAATAAATTGTGATGTTTCTGGCATTTCACTACATAATCTTTCATTTAACTCAATACAATTAATTCCATGAGCCAAGTGGGGCTTTTATGAATATAAAATTAACAGAATTTGACAATATGCGGATAATAATGACTTGCCTTCTCCAAAATGAATTGCATCCTTTACAACTAGTGAACATGTATCTTCCTACACTTCATTTTTTTAACATATATTGGTATATTGATCTATTGATATTTGATAAAATATCTATGGTCTGCCAATTTGTAATGACTATCAAAGCACACTCTTATTTGAACATACTGATGTTTTAAAAAGATGCTTCATTTTATTGATGTCTTAGTTGACTGTTCATTGGTGCCTTGATAAATAATCACATTATTTTTCATCAATCACACGGTTTTCTTAATCTTCAATTTTTGGATTTCTTTCAACAGGTGGAATGTACATGATGGAAGTGGACCGAGTTCTTAGACCTGGTGGTTACTGGATACTTTCTGGTCCTCCAATTAACTGGAGGAATAACTACCAAGCTTGGCAACGTCCTGAAGAGGAACTTGAGGAAGAGCAAAGGAAGATTGAAGATATTGCTAAACTTTTGTGTTGGGAAAAGAAGCATGAAAAAGGTGAAACAGCCATCTGGAGGAAAAGACTAAACAATGATGAATGCCCTGAACAAGATACTCAACCTACAAGATGCGAATTTACGAATGCAAACGATGTCTGGTAAAATCTCTTCTCTTTTTCGTCCCTTGCCCATTTCTATGAACTCATGGTTCACTAATTACCTGTCACTCTTGCACCAAATTTGATGCAACTAGGAAGTATTGCCGTTTCAATTCTTGCTTATTGACAATGAAGCACATGACCTTTTAAAAAATTAATGCTTCAGCTGTCTCACACCAGTTCTAGAAAGTAATAAAAAATCGGGAGTTCATTTTATCTGCCACATTAAAATTAGCATTATGGCTGTAAAGATGGTATCTTTTGAGACAGCTAGTATTGATATGGGGAGTTTTCCTGGTGACCAGGGATTTTTGGTCCTTTATGATGTAATAAACTTCTAGTATGATCTGCATCTTTTGAAATTCAATTTTTTTCATCACTTTTCTGAAAGTTTCACTTCTTTCTAGGTATAAGAAGATGGAAAATTGTGTAACTCCTTCTCATGGATCTAGTGACTTGTGGAAGCCATACCCAAAGAGACTCAACGAAGTCCCTTTCATAATTTCCAGTGGATCCATTCCTGGCATATCTGTGGAGGTATATGAGGATGACAACCGGTCATGGAAGAAGCACGTGAGTGCTTATAAGCGAATTAATAAAATTATCGACTCAGGCAGGTATCGCAACATTATGGACATGAATGCTGGTCTAGGAAGCTTTGCTGCTGCCTTGGAATCTCCCAAATTATGGGTTATGAATGTTATGCCTACAGTTGCTGAGAAAGATACCCTAAGTGTTATATTCGAGCGTGGATTGATCGGCATTTATCATGACTGGTAATTTCTATGACATGTTTATCTCTGGAAGTCTCTTATCTGCAAGTGTAACTTTTTTTTTTACAGTAAAGTCAAGTAAGATGTTATATCAAGGACTGATCTGCATTGTCTTTTCTATTTGACCATAACTTGAAAACTGTATGACATTGTTGACTTGTGTTGGTTAATCTAATACTGCTGCCTTCTCATGTTTAGCATAAGAGAGGTAAGAAAGAGCATTTATTCTATCTAACAATTTAGTGCATTTGTGTCAGGTGTGAAGCCTTCTCCACATATCCAAGGACATATGATCTTATCCATGCAAATGGTGTTTTCAGCTTGTACAAGGATAAGTATGTTGTTTTCTTTATCTTGTCCCTTTTGGAATCTTCACCTTTTTCAGGAGATTGGTCTTCCCGTAGAAAGACTGATGTAAGTTCTATGAACAGAAAGATAGTACAAATGGACTAACATATACAGACCATGTAATTAAATCAGAGCAAATTTGGAGACTGGGGTGGGAAATTATATTTGCTTTTGCCTGATTTAGATGATCAATGCAGGTGTGGTGCGGAAGACATACTATTGGAGATGGACCGTATTTTGCGGCCTGAAGGAGCAGTAATAATCCGAGATCAAGTGGGGGTGCTAATGCAGGTGAATAGAGTTGCAAAAGGAATGAGATGGAAAACCAAAATGGAGGATCATGAGGATGGTCCTCTTGTTTCAGATAAAGTGTTGTTTGCTGTCAAGAAGTACTGGGTCGCAGGTGACGATGAGCCAAGCTCATAGTGATAACCTTGAGGTGGAGGAAAAATCGAAGATTTGTCATGCAGTGAACCGTTCAAATGCTTCTATTAGCTGTGTAGAACCAAGATCTCTATGAATTTCCCCTTTGCCCATTGTTTGTATATCATGAAAGGGCATAGGTGCATCTTTGTTAAATAGAACTAGCAGGCATCCTTATTCTTTCGGGTTCATAGATCACAATCATAGGCAACAGATTTCTTCATTAGGCAAAAGAGTTGATAGAGAAACATTGAATCTTAAGACATAGTCTTAGTTACTTAAAGCATTATCGAGGAATATCAAGCCCCAATGCCTGAAAAACATTGATAGAAGCCTCCTCAGGGTTGCTAGTTGGGATTGGGGACATTGATAACTGCATGATTCACAAAGCTACTTGTGGCGGTCTACTTGAGACCAGGGAGTTTCAAAACTTAGTTTCATTAAAAGACTTGGACACACTCCTATGGCTGTAAAGATTATGGGAATTCATGAAAGATTTTCTTTAGGTGGAATCATGGTAATTGCGAAATTGTCATCTTCAACCTCTTTGCAGGAGTGTTACATCTACGTCATGAGTTGAGGGCTATTTCGACTCTTGTAAGGCATTCGAGTTGTGTTTAGAAGGAAATTGGAAGAAAGCACACAAGTTCATCAGGATCATCTATATATGTGGAGATTCACCCATTATCTAGATGAGTGTGCCTCCATATTTAATTAGAATCTCAAGATCCTGTTTAAACAAAGCAAAAGCAAGTTGGTCTCTTAGGTGAAACACCCTTCTCCATGAAAATTATGTTTTGAGTGATGAAATGGGAAATAGAAAAAAGAAGAAGAAAGAATTGTCTTTCTACTTGGCCTCCTCCAAAAAATTCTTGTGTCGCTTCTTCAACTGTTCTCCCTCTCCTAATTTTGCTCTTTAATCACCCAATATAACATTTTCCTTATCTTGGAATCAGTTAACATCATTTTGTGTTTTTTTTTAACAATAATGACATTCCTTGATCTATCACAATTAACATGAAATTTTGATGTTCAAAATTTTCTTTTTCGTTTATTTTATTTTCCTCAGAAAAATAACTACACATATATAATATAGGAGCATATAACCATAAATGGGACGATTTCTCTCTTAATTTTTTTCTATTTTTTTAATTTTATTTCATGACTTAAAATCCAACTTGTGAATCATGGACAAACCAACATATGATCACAAATGAGATTTCATATTTTCGTTTGTTCATTAATTTTCTTACTGATCCAACACCATATATTTCTAATTGGAGCTCTAATTAGAATCATATGAGATATTTTATTAGATTTCTTATTTTGAATCTTGCTCTTATTTTCCTTTTATTGTAGGGAAGACTTTTTCACCTCATGCAAGCTACCATAAATGATATTTTTTTCCTGTTTTCCAAAAGAAAAACTTTTATCAAAGATAGAATGAAGAAGGATTGTTTTAACCTTTTATCAAATTTTGTTTTGCTATACAAGAAAAATTTTAGGAAAGGGGTTAGGCACCCACAATCTAATGACAGAATTCCTAACTGATGATCCGTGAGGCTGTCCTTGTAGGCTATGGAGCATGACAAACAAGCCTTTTTTATCTATATAGGTAAGTCTTGCTCAGCTTCACTTAGTTATGGAGATGTACCCCAAACGCCGTGACTAGAACCACAAATAAATGGTACTCCCTAATAATACTCATCAAGATGGTCTAACAACTCCCCAGTTAGGTTTAGCTTTGAATTTTTTCAATGGAAACAAAGCAGGAAGTTGGGATATATCATACTTTAAAAATTTTAATAAAGCAAAAACTAACTAAAATTTTTGAAAAATAGGTAAAGTTGTAATTTTACCAATCTACGGTGGAAATAGAGCCAAGAAAATGGGTCAAGCCCATTTAGACAAGAAAATTGCAAGGATTGGGTTTGAAAAAATGGTCTTCAAATTGCAATCAAGCTCTGAAGGGTCAACTCGATTGTTGTAGGAGAAGATTCTCTCATCATCCCACCTTCTTGTAATCTCTCATAAACTCATCTCAATAGTTTAATCTTGACCATCCATTTTATAATTTTAAAATCTATTCCCAATCTTTCATAAGCTCATCTTAACAGTTAATTTCTTTTAATCTTGACTATCCATTTTATAATCTTAAAAACATATTCCCAAATCATCAAATGTTGCGTGTTGCCATTCTTCTCCAACTTTCTTGGTTGGCGAGAAATATAGGAGATACGGTAAGATCAAAAGAACTCATTTTTCATAAAAAGATTACACCTTCTCCAACTTTCTTCATTATAGGGATTTTTTAGTTGAATGATTGTCAATTTATAATGTTTTTGTGACAAGTATGAATGCAAATTGCAAAAAGAAGCATAATCGAAAACAAATTCAAAGTTATCATATTGTTATTGATTATGACCTTTGACGCCACGAATATACAGCATACTTCCTTTGTTAGGCATACTTTGTTAGCGATTTTGATGGCTTTTTTTTTTTTTTGTAACTTCCGAACCATATTATTTTTTTTGCCGTTTTTAATTTTCTCCTTAAGTTTAGACACACTTTTTCAAATTTATTTGATCTAGTTATCTATATACAATTTTAAAAACATCAATGTGTCTTTTTCTGGGCCATCAGATTAATTGTATGGATATGATCAAGAGATTATGAGAAGTAATGAGAAAAGTGCTAATGAGAGAAACCTAACCCTTTTTTCAACAGTTTTAGGCAGATGCATTTGACATAAATATGTTTTGAAAGGTGATAAAATATCTATAAACATTCTAAAAAATGAGTAAACAAAACTAGGCTATTCATTTTCCATAAACATTCGTTATTTTCCTCAAATGTCCATTTATTTTTTCACTTGTCAATTATATGTTTAATCTGAGTGACGTTAGTGGGGAAATAAATAACATCGATCATTTTATTCTGTTTTTAAATATTTGAAGGTGTTGTTATTTTATTATCACCTTCAAAACATATTTTCGACTTTTTGTCAATCGGTGGTCAAGTGCTCCTACCCCAAGATTTAGGGGTGAGTATGGTGCCCAGCTGCCCAGTATGCCTACCCGAGCCCAATGAAAAATCGCCCAACCCATCCCAAAAAAAGTGGCCCAAAAATTTTTTGGGCAGGGCAGGATTGGGCTAATTGTTGGGCAGGGCCGGGCATTGGGTAGGAGGTGCTGTGTAACGTCCTTCCAAAAATTACTTATAACTTAATGGTTCTGAAACTATTTTCGAGAAATTCCCTTATGAAAAGCAACCGTGATAATTTAAAAACAACTCATTGTTCATATACAATAACTCATTGTACCCAAAGTCATACTACTTAGAGACCTAATATCATAAACCCATGTCCCTTAATAGTAATAAATGCACAAAATGTCCTAATTGTGGCAATATTCAAAAAACAACAACTAAGAGTATAAGCCTAGTTGGCGTAATCTCAATCCTCCATAGCCTTCCCTAATGTCCCTTCTCTATATCTTTCACCTAAAAAAATGTTAAAGTAACGGGATGAGACCACTGCCTTAGTAACCGGCTATCCTACCAACCATACACACCAGCACATGCTTGCGAGGTGTCAGGTGGGACAGTTATAAAACATTCATATATATAATCATACACATAATTATTTATCAATAAGCCAAAAGTAACATTCATGTTCACAACTAATCCAAGATCATAGAACTTAGGGAAAAACATGATCATAGTACCAAATGTTAATCCTAATCATAGTACCAATAACCTCCAAATCGTTAATCTCCCTTATATCCTCCTTATTCCCGCCGACTGAACCCATGGGTTAAGTTAATTACTCATGTCACTGGTTATTCCAAAAGCTCATCGATTATGTGGAGTGGATGGCCAAATCCACCGATCACACAACCGGACCATGGGTTCCCCCATAGAACAGGTGGGGTGTCGCAGCCCCTCATAGAACAAGTGGGGCGGTTCCTCATAGAACAAGTGGGACGGTCCTTCATAGAACAGGTGGGACATAGTAACCCCTCATAGAACAAGTGGGCGCCGTATCCTCGTAGAACATGTGGGTTACGACTTGGCCAACTAAAGAGCTCAGAATGGCGGCCTCACCACGTGGTAAAATATCCATCTCCCTCAACTACATCCTTATTATCTATCTCTGATGTTATCATAGAACATATATTTCACAACTATAATTTACAAATCATAGGACAATATTCATGAACATAATCATTTAAGCTCGAATTTTTAACTATCATATAACATATTCACAACAATTCTATAACCTTCAACGATTCATAACAATCAATTATCATACTAAAACAATATCATAATAATCATTATATAAAACATTAAAATATATTTTTTTACAAATAATGTCCCACAAGACGATTTTCCATAAAAGCAATTCATAAAACAATTTATAATACAAAAAGATAGAAATTTCATATAATAATATAATTTGCTAAAACTCACAAACACATACTGATTATGCACGACAGATGTTACCTGATTTACCGCTTAGGATTTCATGCATTCAATTCGGGCTTAATAACTCAAACTACATAACACATATCAACGATCCAACCGTTGAAAACGATCTGATGGATGTTTCGAACATGGTGACCAAATTTCGCTTCGATCCAATTAACAAATGCGTAACTGTTATTTTAACGAGACTGCCTCATAATTTGGTGAAAATATCTTACTATGTTTAATTTCAACCTATCACCTCCTATATATAAGCTCCTAGAGTTTGCTCCTCCTCTCATTTAATCGATGTGAGACTTCTTACTATTCTTATTTTATTAAATATTTATTTGTGTATATATGGAATATATCTTGAATAATCTAATTTAATATCTACAACTTGATTTATCCTTATCTTTCTTTTTTAAAAAAAATCAATATAAATAAATATCTAAGAATGTTATTTCTTAATATCCTTAAGATTTGATATATTTATCCTTTTTGAATGTTATCACTTGATATTACAACTCTCTCATTGATATATTATTTTAGATATATTTTTCCTACTTAAATAATATTATTTCCTAAATTTCATTTAGGGTAAGATATTCATTCATAAATATCACTTTAAGTCTTATGAACAAAAATTGGGATGTTACATGCTGCCATACCCATTTAGCCCAGCCCGAAAAATTGTATAACATTTATTTAAAATATATATTATTCACTATATATTTTATTATATATAATACATATTATTTAAATTTACATCATTTTATTTAAAATATACATGAAATATTTATAAATTTGCTATAATGTATATCAAAATCTATATTTATTTAACATCTTTTAGGACAATGGTAGATATTTTCCTTTTGAAACATAAGCTGCGGACTTATTTTAAAATATCTTAAGGTGTGGAATTATGGATCATTCTTTAAGGGTCATATTAGTATTTATTGGTCATAATTAGATTTTTAATATGGAATAACTTTAACGTTTATATTAATATTTATTAGTTATAATTGGATTTTTCCTCGTGGGAAGAAAGAATCACAACTTGGGAAGGGAAACGCCCACTCAACCCAGCCCACTCTTACCCAACCCAGAATGATTAAGACTTCTATCGAATAGGGCTAAACATTATACAGCATTTTACCGCCCAATCACTTTTAGGGCTGGGCATCGTGCAGGGTAACCACGTTACCCATGCCCACCCCTACCAAGATCCACATGTAAAATTGCATATTTAGCCACTGAGAAATGTCATCATGACATTTTCCATGGATGGATGATGCGGGTAAATGTAGAATGAGGAATGTTCCCTGTAAGGACACATGTCACGAAGTGGTTGATCCACATTCTGACGCAGCACTTCCTCGTTATAAATCCAAACCCAAAACCAAAACCCTAATAAACCCTTTCCTTCTCTTTCACTTCTTCCCCGCTCTTCCTTCCTTTTTGAACCTTCTTTAGGGTTTTACTTCACACGATCAGTGAGAAAGTTTGTACCTTTCTTTACGACGGAGAATATGGTGGCCGACAAGACCAAGAAATTGAAAGTTTCTGAGAAGGGCGATAACTTGGATGAAATTGATGAAAAGCTTGTCCATTCTATTGAGAAGCTTCAGGAGGCCCAAGATGAGCTCGAAAAGGTATTTATAATTTGCCCATATTGTATGTTTCATTGCGAAATTAAAGTTCTTAACTTTGGTTCCAATTCCTTTTACTTTTTCTGAACTTTAGCTTCAGTTTTAGGCTGAATTAAAAATGGTGATATACCTTTGTGCTGGGTCATTTTCTTTCGTTTTTGGGGTCCCAGAGTTTTAAAAACTTTGAAGTGATTCCAATACATCGAACACGTCTATCCCGTAATGAAAAATTCATTCTTTTTTCCCTTTTTACTGGCATTGTAGATCAATGAGGAGGCAAGTGATGAAGTTCTGGAAATAGAGCAGAAGTACAATGAGAAAAGGAAGCCTTTGTATGAGAAGCGGAATGAGATTATCAAAGCTATTCCTGACTTCTGGATAACAGCTGTCAGTATTAATTCTCTGTCCATTAATTGACTGGCAATGAAGCTTCTTGATGCTGTGAGTTTTGGAATGTTTTGCTAAACCGTTCTTCCTTTTGCAGTTTTTCAGTCATCCTGCTCTTGGTGAGCTTCTGAATGATGAAGATCAAAAGGTTTGCACATCACTGAAATTTGAATTTTGCAATCCACTATTTCCCCCCGCTTTTACTCTTCATTTACTTTCATTTATGTCGTCTGGATGTTTATATGAATGTGAGGGCTTCAGAGGACGCAGTGCCCACATTTCTGTTTGTTTGATTATAGAGCCCTGCCTAGTAACTTACTGAAGTCTTATTTTGTAGATATTTAAGTATTTGAGTTCTTTAGAGGTGGAAGATTTTAACGACGTCAAATCAGGCTATTCAATTACTTTTGTAAGTTGCTTTCCCCCTCTCGCTTTCTCCTATCATTTTGTTGATGTTCTATTGCTATTAACTAATGACAATTCACTTGTTGAATGTGGACACTGATCATACACTTGAGCGCTCCTAAATTGTATATTTCATTGAATGGTGAACAGTGTTTAAATATTTCTTTTTCAGAATTTCAATCCCAATCCATATTTTGAGGATACAAAACTTACAAAGACCTATACCTTCCTTGAAGAAGGAACCACTAAGATCACTGCTACGCCTATAAAATGGAAAGAGGGCAAGGTGAGTCTTTGAGCTTCTTTTGTTTTTACCTGCACCTTCTGAGCCTTTTGTGGTGTTTGTTTTAACATGGTACATTTTTGGGGAAACAATTGAAGGGTATACCCAATGGAGTCCATGAGAAGAAAGGGAACAAGCGACTTCCAACTGATGACAGGTTTGTGTCATATTTATTTTCTTTCTCCTTTGCTTCCATATGTACTCTGATCTGGTTAAAAGAACAAGAACAAAAAATACGGAAGCTAATGGTTCCTTTACATTACTAACCAATACTTGATCTTTTATTGCTTGTTTACCTGTTCTTAGGCTTTTTTTTTTTTTTTGTAACACTTATCGGTTGTTATTGAATATAACTGAGGCCTGAGGGAAAATGTAGAATTTTTCACATACTTCATATGTGAATCTGAGAAGCTGAAGGGGTTTTTCCCCTCTTCAATTTATGCAACGTAGTTGGCATTTCTTCGATGCTCCTCACTATGTCTGCAATTTTTTGAGTGCAGTTTCTTTAGTTGGTTCTGTGATGATGATGATCATATGGATGACATGCACGATGAGGTAAAATTTTCCTGGTCTTCTATAATTCCTCAGAGTTGAACATCCCTGCTATGGATATCATGTATCTCTGTTAAAGATACTTCCTTCAGCTTTCTTTTTTTCCTACCTCTCATTGTTCTTGGTGCGATGTTTTATTGTAAATTGCAGATAGCAGAATTAATTAAAGATGATTTGTGGCCAAATCCTCTAACTTACTTTAATAATGTGAGTTTACTTTTAATTTTTGTATATTTTCCTCCTATTAATGTCAGTTGTCCTTCTAGTTGATGCTTAAGATTTCTCCCTTTCTTCCTCCCTCTGTGTGTGAGATTCTCTGTTTTCTCAATGTTTTTATTTGATTTGATGCTTTAATGGGGCAGGACGAGCCTGATGAGGAGGATGCCAATGAGGAAGATGGTGATGATGAGGTAACTGGAGTGTTTTTGTTGTCACAATTGCTTAGATGATCCAAATATATTATTGCAGTGTTGATTTTATAGTTTATAATTTATTGGAGCAATTCAATCATTGGATTCATTGTTGGTTATCCTAAAATGTCATGGCTTGCATTAGTCTTTATCATGTCAGGAGAGCCTTGTAGCAATGTAATCCTTACTTCAATAGTTTTATGTGTTACAAACTTGGAATTTTATTTCAGTCTTTTTTTTTTAAGCCAAAAATTTTCTTTCAGTCTTAAAATATACAAAAGTGTATATGAAAGAGATATGGAGCTTAAGAATCTGAGGATACAATATAATGCGTAGATTCAGAATCATATTTATGTACTCAAGCTATTGTGTTTATATACATATAGATGTTTGATAAATAAATTAAGAAAATTAGGGTTGCTGGAAATTTGCAGAAATAATTGCTATTCTTGAATATATGTGATTTTGGTTCAATCAGTGAGTGGCAATTTTTCTCTGTGGGTTTCCCCCGAATGGCACAAGTCTTCTCACAAATTAGCATATGGGAAAGTTATGTTATTTGATGTTGTTTGAAAATATTTTGGCTGTGCAGGTTACTTTGTTTTAAGCGATCTTAAACTGTTAAATTAACTTTTGTTTTTATTAGCTAATCGGTAATCATCTGCAATTTCTTCTTTCTCTTTGGCTAGAAGCTTCATGTTGGAGCTTGGGAAAAATTGTCTTGTACAGTATTTCCCACTTTCCACTATTTTATTATTTCCCCTCCCTTTCATTCCCCATGGACCCGCTCTATTTTTCCAGTTGAGGGTGTTTTGAAAGTTGAATAGGTACTATTTTGTGCCGGTAGGATGAATCCAAGCGATTGCAACTACTTTGAAGCCTTTTTAGTGATTTGTGTGTGGCAAACTGAGTTGTTTTGTGAATTATCTGGGTCCATTCTATGACATAAATATATTTCTTTTAATTTTTTCAACGTCGGCTAGTAATTGTGGAATCTTCCGTGACACTGATGCTTAGATTAGGAAAAATACTGACCTTGCAGCTTTCTTCAATGGAAGCATGAAACCGTTGACATGCTATGTAGACTAAAAATATGTAATTTCTTTTGGTGAGAAACCATTAGCGCACTAAACATCCACCATTATGTTTTTTATCAGTAGCTTTTCCTCCAAGTCTGGCTTGTTTTGCATTTGAACTGAATGATGGATGAACTGTGGAAATAGTAAATGTTTCCTTGTTGGCAGGGAAAGGATGATGACTCTGACGATGATGACGAAGACCAAGAGGAAGATGATGATGAGGGTGACGAAGATGATGGCAAGTGAGAGAATATATCATGGTGGGGTTTGCTTTTCGTTTTTAATGGTTATAGGAGTTTGTAAAGTGGGCTTTTTGGGTATTAACTTATGACAGCAGGTGTACCAAGGCTGGCTGGTTGTTGAGACCGTATGATATTTATTTTGCTATCCTTTGAGGTTATTTCTGCCCTGCTGGTTTAATCCCTTAATGCACTTAACCAGTTTTTGATATTACATTAGCTTTTTATTTTCTCTTCTATATTTGGAGCAAACTAATATTACTATCATGCTAATTAGTGTATAGCTTTTTGGTTTTTGTTTGTATGCTATATTCTAGCATCGAAAGCTAGTTTAATGCAATCGCTACTGTTTTAGCCCTTGTGCTTTGATTTGTCTCTGAACAAATATGCTCGGATTACCTTTCTCTTCAACGTAGATCGTTTTTATTTATGAAAGTAGATGAATATAATACCTCGGAGTATAAAAGAGATAAGAAATAGCAGCCATTTGTTTTAATAGGTTTAATAGGAGTTTAAATGATTGAAATAATTTCTCTCTATAATCTGCTAATCCATTGCAGTAATTTGTGAGCTGCTGCAACTTTTTTCTTCTCTCTGATACCATGAGGCTTAAATGGGGACTAATTCAACTAATTATCCACTGGATGACATTTGCAAGGAAATATTGAGATATTCTTTTGTTTGTTTATGGATTGTATGTTGTTAGACGGATAATTCCAAAGCATTTGATTGGGTTAAACCAAACCGAATCAAAATAATTTAGTTAATTCAGTTTGGTTTTTTAATGTACTTAAGTTTCAATGCAGTTTTTATAATGGAATTATGCGGTTATTTTGTCTTTTAGTTTTTTACTAAAAACCGCAATGAATAACTGATCGCACACCTTTAGTGGAAACAAAAACGTCTGCGCACAAGTATAGTGGGCAACGTCCCCATGCATGTAAAGGATATGGGAGAAGCTGAGATTTCATCCGTGTCCTGTGTCTGTTTGGAGCTTCTGAAAGTGAAATTAATGGAATCACTGAGCATGAAAGATGGAAGTTGATTTTACCTTGGGATAAAGGCCAAAAATGCCTTGGAAGTATCCAGTAGGGGGCACCTGGTGTCTGGAAGTTTTTTTAGGGGTAAATATGCCCTAAAAGTCAACAAAAAAGGGCAATTCCGCCCAACCCAGGCAAAAATTCATATACCCTAGAAGTTTTTTTTGGGACAAATATGCCCTGAAAGTTATGCATTTGTCCTTTTTTTTTTACTTTCAGGGCATATTCGCCCTTTTTTATTGACTTCCAGGGCATATTTACCCCTGATGGATACTTTCAGGACATCATTTTTAGCCTTTATCCCTTTTACCTTTCCTGAAACAGGGATATTGAATTATTCTCAGCACAGCGCAGAACACATCATCTTGTCTTCTCTATCTCGCAATATTTAATTGAACTATATTTTCCCCGCTTTATATCCTTAGTTTGACCTATTATTCCACTTTAAATCATTCCCTAATCATATGGAACTGTGACAAGAATTGTATTATCAAGGACTGTAACATTGTCCTGACAAATGGTGAACTATTGTGAAGCCCGAGTATGGCATGAGTTTCAGAACCTACGAGGTAAAAGATTGGATCAGTTGGATCTAAAAGAAGGAAGTTGACACTAACTTCAAGAAAAAGTTCTATGATTTGTTCTGTTCGCTTATGTATGCTGTTGATCTAAAAGAACTCTGAAGGAGCTAACTATAGCATAGACTTGAGATTTTGGGGATATTCAAATTCTTACTAGGACTAGCCGTTCACTTTATTTGTATTTAGTGTCAGTGACAATCACTCGTATGTGCTACCTGTATTATGCTTTAAACGCGGAAATACAAAATTTACTCCTCTAATCACCCATCACCTTAAGGCCCGTTTAGTGTTTGGATGACTCTTATAATCAATAATGATAATAAAAATTGTGACTTTTTTTTATATATATCTAAATACTTCTATACACGGCAAAATCAATTATAAGTCTATATATAATCAACATTCATATATATGCTAAAATCAATTATGAACCCAAACAATTCGTTATTTTTTATAGTACTGAACATCTCTTAGCAAGCAAAGGCAGCGGATGATGATGAGTTACAGGTTTGTTCATATTTTTATTTCAATGATATCTGTGCATTCCGTTTTTTCAATTGCCAAAGTTTCAATTTTCAACTAAAAAATGTAAAGGTAAAAATTGAAAATTAACAAAATTGAATACTACATCAAGTTAATGAGAAATGTAATTAGTTTGTCAAAGGGGTTTACCCCAAATTCTTCCTTCATAAAAGGTACTCCTTGTAGCGGAAGGGTTCGCAGCAAGACCCCATTTTTTATTGATAGTTAATGGTAGTGCAATCTCCACTACAACTACTGGTTAGTTTTTTATAATGATGAAATGCCTTTTGGCAACCCAAAAAATTAATATTTGTATGGGTCAAACCACGTTTGTATGTAGAAAAACTAATCAAACATTTAAAAAAAAAAAAGAAAGACAAAAGCACTTTTGAGATGAAAACCTAGGTTTTGGGGTAGCTGAAATTTTGGGTGAAGTTTGAGGTAGAAATATATCATTATTATACATGTTAGAATAATCTATAAAAAATGTCCATAACCTCCCTCTTTCAAACACATTAACCTTATGTTTTCTTTAGTAATTTACACATTAAATAGACATTCTCATAACAATAATTCAAATACTCTTATTTCATCAAAAGTTTTTTTCTCACAAAATATATTATCCTTAAAATATATTCTCTAAAAACACTTTTTCTGATTTATTTTTCATAAGTTATTCTATAAAAGTAAATCCAAATAAGCTAGAAGTTGAATGACACATATATTTAGTATGCTTGATGCATTTTTTATATATAAAAAAAAAATGTACTGCTTTTCCCAATTTTCTCAGAATATCCGTAAATTATCATTTTCACTTATTCATCATCATGCAATTACGAATGTGCCCAGAAGGACACCTGTCAAGCTGTGGTTGATCCACAGTACAAAGCCGCACTTGCTACCATATACACGAAATATAAAACCCAAAACCCTAAAGCCTGAGTCCACTGTCTCTCACTTCCCCTCTCTTCCCTTCATTGTTTTGTGCTCTAGGGTTCTAGCAATCAGCGAGCAAGGTAGTGACTTTCTCTGTATATTGAGAAGACGAGGGCGAAGATGGTGGCCGACAAGACCAAGAAGTTGAAAGTCTCCGACAAGGGCGAGAACTTAGAGGAAATTGACGGAGACCTTGTCCTCTCTATTGAGAAGCTTCAGGAGACACAAGACGAGCTCGAAAAGGTATTATACACATTAGCAAAGTTCTGAACTTTCTTAATTTTAGCTTCAGTTTTGGGATGAAATAATGATGGTAATGTAAATTTGTGGTTGGTTATATGTTTTTCGGTTTTTGGGTTTCGGAGTTTAAGAAAAATGAAAGTAATTCGTGTTTGTTCTTTGATACTGCGGCTTGTGAGCTATATTGAACTAGTCTATTCCGTAATGAAAATTTGTTTCTTTTTCTCTTTTTTGCGGACATTGTAGATTAATGAGGAGGCAAGTGATAAGGTTCTCGAAATAGAGCAGAAGTACAATGAGATAAGGAAGCCTGTTTATGAGAAGAGGAATGAGATTATCAAAACTATTCCCGACTTCTGGACAACTGCGGTCAGTGTTAATTTTTTGACCATTAATAGACTACTGTAATGAGGTTTCTTGATGGTGTGAATTTTGGAATGTTTTGTTAAACCGTTTTCCCTATTGCAGTTTCTGAGTCATCCTGCTCTCGGTGAGCTTCTTAATGAAGAAGATCAAAAGGTTTGAGCATCAGTAAAATTTGAATTTTGCAATCCACTCTTTTAACTTGCTTTTACATGTATTCTTTTGGTCTACTTCGTTTATAAAGCCCTGCCCAGTAACTAATTGAAACCCTTTTTAGTAGATATTTAAGTATTTGAGTTCTTTGGAGGTGGAAGATTTTAAGGACGTCAAATCAGGCTACTCTATTACCTTTGTAAGTTGAATTTCCTCTCTTGCTTTCTCCTTTATTTTGTTGATTGTGTGGAAACTGATCATACACTTGAACGCTCCTAAACTGAATATTTCATTGAATAGTAAACAGTTTTTAATTAAATCTTTTTCAGAATTTCAATCCCAATCCATATTTTGAGGACACGAAACTTACAAAGACTTATACCTTCCTTGAAGAAGGAACTACTAATATCACTGCTACACCTATAAAATGGAAAGAGGGCAAGGTGAATCTTTGAGCTTCTTTTGTTTTTCCTCTTGTAGCTTCTGAGCCTTTTTGTGATTTTTATTTTAACATAGTACATTTTTTTGGGGGGAAAATTGAAGGGTATACCAAACGGAGTCCATGAGAAGAAAGGGAACAAGCGGCCTCCAAGTGATGACAGGTCTGATTCATATTTATTTTGTTTCTGAATATGAAAATAAAGAAAATGCTGCTGTTAATAGATCCTTTATATTACTTATCAATACTTGAATTTTTATTGCTAGTTTACTTAGGCTCTTTTTTGTCCAACACTTGTTGGTTGTTACTGGGTATAACTGAGGGAAGATTTAGAAAATTTTTCACATACCTGATATGCGAATCTGAGAAGCTGAAGGTTTTTTTTTTTCCTTCTTCAATTTATGCAACATATATCTAGCATTTCTTGGATGCACCTCACTGTCTGCAAGTTTTTGAGTGCAGTTTCTTTAGCTGGCTCAGTGATGTTGAGCAGAAAGATGATATGGATGACATGCACGATGAGGTAATATTGTGTTCTTCTACAATTTTTACTTGAGTTGAACATCCCTGCTTTGGATATCCTGTATCTCAGTTGCAGATATCTGCTTCAGCTTTCTGCCACTCATTGTTCCTGATGTGATGTGTCATTCTGAATTGCAGATTGCAGAATTAATTAAGGATGATTTGTGGCCAAATCCGCTAACTTATTTTAACAATGTAAGTTTACTTTTAAATTTTGTATATTTTTTCCTCCTTTTAATTTCATTTTACTGTTAGGTGATTCTTTAGAGTTGTTTGATTTTGGTCTCTCCCTCCCTCTGATTCTCCATTTTCTCAAGTTGATTGTATCCGATTCTTTAATGGAACAGGAGGAGCCTGATGAAGAGGATGTGGATGAGGAAGATGGTGATGATGAGGTAATTGAAGTGTTATTTTTGTCTCAACCGCTTAGACGGTCCAAAAATCATCTTTGTGGTGTTAATTCTATTATAATTTATTGGAGCAATGGAAGCCCTGGGTGTATTGGTTATGGATCTTGTGCTGTTCAGCTGTTAGTGGATAGTATAGTTAAGGGATAATACAACTTTTGATCCTTGAACTTTCAGTCAATTTTGGTTTTGGTTTTGGTTCTTGAACTTTAAAATCGGTGGTTTTGGTCCTCAAACTTTCGGTTAATTTTGGTCTTGGTCTCTGAACTTTGAAATTAATGGTTTTAGATCTTGACCTTTCAGTCAATTTTGGTCTTGGTCCCTAAGCTTAATAAAAAACTTGAAAAAACTTTAAAACTCAGGGACCAATACCAAAACTGACTGAAAGTTCAAGGACCAATACCAAAACTGACTGAAAGTTCAAGGACCAAAACTATTGATTTCATAGTTCAACGACCAAGACCAAAATTAACTGAAAGTTTGAGGATCAAAACCACCGGTTTTAAAGTTCAATGATCAAAACCAAAATTGACTGAAAGTTTAAGGACCAAAAGTTGTATTGACCCTATAGTTAAAAGTTAAAAATTAAGTGAAAGAGGAAAATTCTAAAAGTCATTATTACTTTGGTAGCATGAGTCTTCAGATGTTTAGGGGAGCCGTGTAGTAATGGTGTCCATACTCTGATTGTCTGATGATACAACATAATGCAGAATTATATCATATGTATGGACTCAAGTTATACTGTTTAAATACAGACACATTTGTGGTAAATAAGGAAATTAGGTTGGGTATAATCTACAGAAATAATCGTTTTTTTCTTCTTAACTATAAATGATTTTAGTTTAATGAATAAACTGGTAATTTTCATTTCTGCAATTTGGAGCCTGATATCCTTTGCATATGAACTAAATTATGGTTGAAATTGGAGATAGTATATGCAAATTTTAGAATGCTTTTCAATTTTCCCTATTGGCAGGGAAAGGAGGAAGATGACTCTGAAGATGATGACGAAGACCAAGAGGAAGATGACGATGAGGGTGAGGGTGACGAAGACAATGGCAAGTGAGAGAATATATCATGGTGGGGTGGCCTTTTGAGTTTAATGTGGTTATATGAAGTATGTAAAGTGGGCTTCAGCCACCATCTTTGGCTATTAACTAATGTCAACAGGGGTACCATGTCTAGTTGGTTGTTGTGTCTGAGGTTAATATTTATTTTATTATCCTGAGGTTATTTCTGCCCTCCTGGTTTCTTCCCGGATGCACTTCCCCGGTTTTTAATATTTCTTTTTTTTTTTTGAAGTTGGAACTAACTATAATTAATACCATATTAATTAGTGTATAGTGTTTGATTTTCCCCCTCCTTTTCTTGTGTTTCCTTAACCTGTAAGGTTAAGACTTGTTTTCCAACTAATGGTGACCTATCTCAACAATTTGGATCATTGGCTATGATGAAAGTAAATGAATATTAGACATTTGAAAAGATATGAAAAGGGTAAGAAATAGGCCATCTGTTTTGTTCAGTTTAATTTGATTTTAGATGTATGAAAGAATTATTTTGATTTTAGATGTATGAAAGAATTATGTTGTCGTCAATCTCTTATTCTTCTGTCAAGTACTATGATACTTAACATGGGAACTATATAGCTTAGCATTTTTCTGAATGACAGGAGAATCGTAGGAGTATTTTCGATGTTCCGTATTAGGGACCCTTCCGATTCATTCAGCAGAATGTTTCCTGCATTCTTGTTCATGACTGGAAATGCGTGAACACCATTTATAGGCCCTAGGCAAGATGGGAGTGAGTATAATTCCAAGGCACGTGTTAACTATGCGTATAAATGATAGAGCAAGAGCATCCAAAAACAATCCAGAAAATACAAATTGGTCGAGTTACAAAAGCAAATTTAGAAATAAAATTAAAAATAATGAGAATGAACGAAGCTATTTTCAATAAGAATTCAATGGAACACTCGTTCTATAAAACACGGTATATAAACTCAGCACTGACCTAAGAATTCCAAGTAGAACGACAAAAGTGTTAACCTCCTATTGGGTCCATATCACTTACAGGCTCTTCTTGTTTGGATCATTTCACTTATCCAAGGCTATCTGAACCCAATGTTTTATTTTGGGGTAATTAGTTACAGGTCCCCGTGTAAGGGATTTAATTAAGATGAGGTCCCACGAAGTTGTTATTGCAGGTCAAAAAATTGTTATCGCAAGGTCACAAAGTCACTAACAACTTTTTGGCCTGCAATAATAACTTTTTGGCTTACCATAACAACTTTCTGGTAGGGACCTCAGATTAATTAGATGATTTCATGGGACCTTATCTTAATTAAGTTCCTTATACGGGACCTGTAATTAATTACCCCTTTTATTTTAAATGAACAGAACCACTTTCCAATGTAGGCATGTTGCAAACAAAGCCATAGTATGCTTGTCTTTTTTCTTTTATGGGCACAGATATCTTCATAATATGAGGCAATATTATTCAAAACATAGTACTGTAGATATTAAATGTGGGCACCTCACCCAGTAAAAATTTGAATTCAGGCTCGCATGTTATAAACAACTAATGACCCAACCCCTTTGATTATCTTGTCATATTATGTATGTTAAAGTTACTTATCTTCCACCTATATAATCAACCTTTAGTCGCCGCAGTAGAAAATCACCAATAATGATCTGATCGATTTCCAAATCCAACTATAAAATTTGTTTGAATACTTGATATATGGATTAATAATGGATCCGGATCAGCATGTGCAACTGCATTAGATAGTCAATATAGGCTCCAAAATCGCAATTACGGAGAGTGTAAATGTATAAAATGTGTTTCGGAGAATTGCCTCTAGTTGAATTTGGAAATACTCCATCCGGTCCTAATTATAAGACCACTTTGACTTTTTTGACTTTTTCTTTCAATCCAAAAAAAAAAAAAAAATAGTTTCAGTCCAAAAAATAATCTTTTTTCCTCAAAACTAATTTATTCTACTTATAAACTAACCTATAATCTAATTTCATGTGACATATGTTATAATTTAATGGTCTAATTTGCTTCCTTAATTTCCACAAAAAAAAGTCAAAGTAGTCTTATATTTAGGACCGGAGGGAGTACTAGATTAGTCTGAATCAGTCACAAGATTAAAAATAAAGGCGAAATGCATTTAGTTGTATTTGATGGCTATAATTTATAAAATTTATAGCACAAGGATTTTCAAATTCACCATCGAGGCATTCAAAAATTATAAGCAACTTTGAACCCCCAGTTAGGTGGTCAAGATAATGCTAACCTTTTGAATGATTGTTTGGAACAACACCAACCCCAACCCCCCCCGGGGGGGGGGGTGTTGGAGTTAATATGTTGTCAGCAAAGAGGTGGCGGAAGGTGTGTCAAAGGTTTAGTTGCATTAACGTGGTAAAAGTGAATTTTATCCCAACTTAACTTTTGCAAAGTGAAATTGGAATAAAAGTTAGTTAATATGTTGGCAAAAATAATAATAAGTGAAATATACTTTATGTTTGAGTAGATTTTTTTTAAAATATCAACTATAAAGTAATTAGTCCGGCTGATTAAGGCTCAGATCGAAAAAAAATTTAACAATCATAAGCTAAAAAAATCATTCAGCTTTAAAGTGGGTTCTAATCAGATGGTCAATTAACCCAAAACCATATCATATCAAACATTATTTTATACCTAAATTATCCTTTTATCAAATGAAAAGTCAATTTTTGCATGATAAACATCATGCTAAATACACTCTAAGCTGGCAACTAGGGATGTAATACACTCACAAACATACACTGATATACATTTAGTTCGAACGATAAATTGAAAAGTTATATTCATAAGGTTTATATAGGAAGAAAATTTAACATTCATATGCCTAAAAAGTTCATTCAACTTTAAAGTGGGGGGGGGGGGGGTTTGAGGTCCATTTTTGCCGCATAAGTAACCGCAAAACATTATTGAGTATCCGGACGTAACTTGAGGAGCATTCTTGTGTCAGAAGTGTTCAAATCGTGGCAAATTTACTCCCACAATTTAAAACGTTAACTTTAACTGTTAAATCCTCATTTTTGACTCATTGAATTGACGTAGCTCTATAGCCATACATATGTCATCATTTTAAGGTTCATTTTTTGCCCCTAAAGTACCATCAAGGAGAGTTTTTGCTCTTGAAGTATCTAAATCGTAGAGAAAATTCGTTCAAATAGTCATTTAAAGTTAAATTTCACCATTAAATGACACATGGCACTCTATATTGTACCCAATAACCTATCTCATCACCACAAGTTGTTTGAATTACATATAAAAAATTAAAAGAAAAAATAAAAGCATCATCCACTATGCCCCCTCCTTCTCTTTACACAGACAAGTTTCATTATCATCATCTTCCTCTTTCACTACCAGAAACGACAAAATGGACATTAACCCTTTATTTCATTTATATTATTTTTCAAACAATAAAAATGTTAATTTTGCATAATCCCATAATTTGTTTCTCTTTAATTACACTTCATTATTTAAACGAATTGTGGTGATGAGGTGTGTAATGAGATGGATTATAGGGTTTAATGTGGAGTGCCACATTTCATTTTATGGTCAAACTTAACTTTAAATAACGGTCCGGACAAATTTGTTACGATTTGGATACTTCCAGGGTAAAAATAAACCTTGAAATGATTACATGTATATGGTGACAGAGTCATATCAACATCAGTGGGTTAAAAAAATGATTTAACGGTCAAAGTTAACATTTTCAACGGTATAATAAATTTTCAATGATTTGAACACTCAATGTTCTTTTACGATTACTTTTAGGGTAAAAATAGACTTTAACCCCTTAAAGCAAGTTCTAACCAAAAGGTCAATTACCCCAAAAATATCATATTAGACATTATAGTAGACTTAAATTGGCTTTTTTCAATCGAAAAAGTTATTAACATTTACATGATAAACATAATGCAAAATACACTTTAAGCTGGTAACTACGGATGTAATACACTCACAAACATAGATTATGACAACCATTTAGTGTTTATCCCGTAATTCCCACATATAAGATTAGCAAGAAATGTTGTTGGTATGCACATGAACTTGCTTCCCATGTTTAAGCCATGCATGATTTAGTTTGAAGCACTAACACATGAGATGTAATAAATTGATAATAAATAAAATGAAATATTAATATGGTTGAAAGGGAGGTTGCTGGGTCAATATGCTCGCAGAGATTCCAACTGTCGACTCCTAATAAGGGACGTAGTAGCAGTGTGGCCCTTTGTCACATGTCCACTCATCTTACCATTCCTACGTCATCCCCACAAGGCCACAACACACGAATGCCCAATTAAATTAAAATGCTCTCCTCCTCCTCCAATCATATTTCCCTTTTCTATTTTATGTATGTAGCACTATTTTAAAAAATTAGATATATTCTTTATGACTCAACAATTTAAATTTTATATATGTTAAATGACATGCACCATAGTATATATTGTATATGGATGACGCAATGATCGAAATGCGAGTGTCCTCCTCCTTCATATATATAATTTTTGTTGGCCATACATCTTAAAATAAAAAGAAGGAGGGGGAGCTGTAAAAGAGGGAAGAAATTAATAAATGAGAACCTAGTTAGAAATCATTTTGATAGATGACAACTAGCATTGAGGTAATGAGTAGGATGTGGGACCGAAATGCAAGTGTTGATTAATTGGCTGCTGTGAGAGTAATTTTGGAGATTTGGAAGGGGTGGCTAGCTAGCAGGCATTGAAGAAGGAGGACAATAGAGATAAATGTGTGGAGATTAGTGGATGGTAAGCTGTCTTGTTGGAGATCACATCCACAATATTATTTATAGAAAGCCACCAACGCTTGTGGTCTCACAAAATGCAACAATTCCTTAATATCTCCACGGTCCACCATTTTCTGTATAATATATGCCCTCCCACTCACGTTATTATACTTTATAGTACTCCCTCCGGTCCTAATTATAAGATCACTTTGACTTTTTTGACTTTTTTTTTCAGTAAAAAAAAAGTAGTTTCAGCCCAAAAAAATAATCTTTTTTCCTCAAAACTAATTTATTCTACTTATAAACTAACCTATAATCTAATTTCATATGACATATGTTATAATTTAGTGGTCTAATTTGCTTCCTTAATTTCCACAAAAAAAGTCAAAGTGGTCTTATATTTAGGACCGGAGGGAGTATATATTATCCCTATATTACTCCTACCTTCCTTTTTACATGCAAAAGATACACACATATATAGCTGAGGTATACATGTACAGTAATTGTGTTATTTCAACAATGGTACAATACCATGTAGCACGTATGTATGCACACACATATTCTTCTTTTTGATTATGAAAATCCCAAAATCTTCCGCTTGCTTAGGATTATGATCCTAATGTTGGAATTTTAGTGATGGTAGTGTAAAAAAGTCTCATATTACTCAGTTGAGGAAGTCTTGGTTTATATACACAAACACTAAGATGTGAGTTTCGATTTACTAAAACCTCCCACAATATTAAATATATTACATATTTATCTAATTAATTTGATATAAATTAAGAATGTTAAATAAGTTTATTAATATAACATGTTTCTTCTAAAACACCCTGATAGTCTTTCTTACCTCCCTCACTCCCTCTTATCCTTGATTAATGTAAGGGAAAATCAATATAAATGATTTGAAAAAAATTAACAAAAATTATAAATATATCTATGTTTATGCCTAATATCAACCCTTGAAATGGGTTCTATATGAAGGATTGGAGGGAGTAAAAGGAATAAGGAGTCTTTAAACTAAAACTAGCTATTTGAATTGAATATTGAAACATTTATCAATTAGTGGGTTTTATTACTTCATTTTCTAACCCTCCATTAATTAATTGTTTAGAAATTAAATTGCCATTTTAATTGTCACTAGAACCGGCTTTAATTATCATTATTAATTATGTGGCCCAAGTTCTTGCGTACGTTCTTTGTTTCACATTTACATTGTTTTGTGCCATTAGTTGTGGGAAGAAATAGTTTAATCTTGAAGTTGTTGCCTTTCTTACCTTCTGTGGTGAAATAACTCTTCTAAATATAGCGTCCTTGAACACACTGCAACAATACGTATTGTGTATTGTTTGTATAAATCCATCTTTCCCGATATGTGCTTTTGTTATTTTCATCATTATCTTTTATTATATTTTAATTTAAAGCAAACAATCCTCAATAATTTAAAGCAATTTCCATCTTATGATTTGTTTTGCTGAGAAAAGGTAGCTTTCAACCTTTTTAAAAAAATTGATTTAAAATATAACACCGTATATCATATCTTATATATTGAGAATAATTGAGCATGGGGGACGCGTCGGAGCCCTCTCTCTGTTAAATAATTTTTTCCCCAACTCATAACCATGAGTTTTGTTATTTCGTAATTAACCTAATTATATCCTGATACATTCAGCTTTGTTTTTGAATTATATTCAATTTTGTATTAGTCCAAGGCATTTATCATGTAAATATTTCTCTTATTAAATTTGATATTGAGCCTTACATACATATTCATGTTGTCACAAGCTTTATCAACTATGGCACTTGTGCCTTTCCACGCGCGCGCGCGCACACTAAAGTCATTAAAAAAAAAAAAAAATGGATGCAAGGGACTCAAATCAATTATAACTCCATGTACAGGAAGTCATCATTCCAGTTACAATTATAAATTGTGCACCGTGTAACTAGTTAACACATGTTGAAGGTCAAATAATTGATTTGAACTTGAGAAAGAGGACTATTCGTATATAATGATATTAAATACTAGAAAATATTCATGTAAATGTTTCAAATTTAAAATTAATTAATGATTAACTTCACATTAACTATCTGTTTACTTGATTTTTTGTAGTTTGCAACTTTGCATTCTATACCGAGGCTGCTGGCTAGTGAAATTTTAAAACATCACAAGTAGTAATTTCTGCTTAGTAACAGCAATAATAAATATAACATATAATATGGATTGATGGAATGAGTATTGAGTACAGTAAGCAAATTAAAAAGGAGTCGTTATCAAGAAATGAAAGCGAGCGTCCAATTTTCTGTCAACTTGTCGGTACGTTTAGTCTTTGCATTGCTTGACATGAAATTTGGCGACAAGATATGGTGTAAAAAAGCTGGGGGATCATGTGGCCAACTTTTCATTATGTCCTCCACATTTTCTTTTTGTTTTTAATTTCCATATTTCGTCAATTAACAAACTAAAGCGAACACATTTAATTTTCACTCCTTTTTCTTTTCTCTTGGCTTCACCGTTTATGCACTCATTTCAGTCTGAATTTATATATTGGATGCCTTAAAATGGGCATACTTCTTAAAGAATTCATTATTGTTCTCAGTTATTATATATCCGTGTGTACGTATAGCAAAATATTACGTCTGATCTTTCTATAAGTCTTTAATTAGAATTATATACACAATCTTTCTATTAAGCTAATTTCGTCTAGCATAGGGTTTTCTCTAAATTTTGTTATAATTGCATATAATTTTATTGTATTTTTAAGTTGACAAACGTTTATGCATGCTACAGTTGAATTTGATCACAAACATTTTTTTTTTTCAGTTTTAGGGAAGGATTATGTATTTTTTTTTAAGAGAAAAAGGTTTGTATGCTTTCTACAAAATTAAGGATGTAAGTTTTTTATTTCTTTCTTTAAAATGAGTATACTTCCCTCTGTTTCTGAATATAAGACCTATTTATCATCAAATTTGATTAGATTAAGGATGTTAGTTAAGTTAGTTAAAATCATCACATGATATTACCAAAACATTATAACCACACTCTTTTATTCATATCTCCTTTATTACTTGTTTATTATTGAGGAGTATTAATAGGGATAATTTAAGGATAATATGAAAAAAATAGAAAAATATCTTATATTTAGGAACGAGCTCATATCCTCAAATAGGTCCTAAATTTAGGAAGAGTATGAACTTTCAAAGTAGAATGAAGATCTTTATGTAATTACATAATTAAATCATAAACAAAACAGCGAGGAGTATAATTTCCAAAACAAAAAAAAAACAATAGATGTAATCTAAATTTCCAAATATTTTCATGATTTAGTTTAAAGTATGATAAAAATTACGGGGTAACACACAAAGTAGGTTAAGATAGATATTAATGAGGGACTTTTTAACATTGGTTGATTCATCTTTGTCTTACATATAGGAGCTGTGACTGTGTAAGACTCTTGCCTTCAATTACTTATTGAAACATTAATTTCATTCACAACTTTTATGTATAGGGAAAAAAAGTAAGAAATAACTACCTTTTACCATTATCACTCTGAGCGAAATAAATTTTTACTCTCAAAAGTAGTCTGGTATCTTAATTTTAGGGGGAAAATAAAACACTAAGTTTCGTTTCAATCATCCACCATATATAGGCTCACGCACGCACGCACTTGCTACTTTCTCTGTGTCACATTATAACGTAATTGTTGATTCCCACGTTATTAAATTCATAATTGACCTACTTATATTTTCTGCTGTGATGACTTTCTTTGTCGTCGTTTAATTCATTTGTATATTTATAAGAAGCATGCTTGCATGTGATGATAATAACCGAAGCTGCTCCACAAATTAATTAATTGCTAGCTTATATTGTACAACTTCATTTTTTCACTGCGTGTGCATGCCAAACTGATTGGATTTTTTCAACAGAAATAATATATACTCCTCTTGTTCTTAAAATCCATTTGGAGAGTTGATCTTAGTTTTAAATGTATGATCTATTTCTGGTTTTTGTCAAATATTTCTAAATTACCCCTATTGATAATTTCTCAACAAAGGTAAAGTAAGAGTGTAAGAGATAATTAAGGAAGATGTTTAGGGTATTTTAGAAAAAAACACATATTATATCAACTAACTAAGTTATACATTCTTAATCTAATCAAATTACGTAAAAATATTCTACTTTTAAGATCGGATCAAAGAATAAATAAGTGTGGAAAATGAGATATATTCCCAGGAAGGAGGAGGAGGATAGCTAGGAGGGAAGTTGTTGATTGGTTAGCTTGCAGCACCATGTGTTGCCATTATGTTAGCACTACAAAAAAAAAATGAATTTCCGACGGAATTTACTGACGGAAAAAATTCCGTCGGTAATTTAATTAATTATATTATTTTATTTATAAATTATTATTTTAATTTAAATTAAATAATAAAATATTATTACCGACGGAAATTTTCGTGGGTAATTTAATTAATTATTTTATTTTATTTAAAATTACTATTTTTATTTTTAAATAATATAATAAAATATTATTACCAAAGGAAAATTTTCCGTCGGCAACTTTAATTATTTATTATTTTATAAATAAATTGTTATTTTAATTTATAAATAAAAAATAAAAAATATTATATTAATTTATTTTTAAAAATATTTTATAAATAAATAAAATATATTTAATAAAAATTAATATATATACAAGTATATAAATATATATTTATTACCAAATTTAATTTTTAATTTTTTATTAAACAATATTTTATTTTTTAATAAATAATTAAATATTAGTAATAAAAAAGAAAAATAATTATAATTTAATAATATATGTAATAAAATAATTATTTAAAAATGTCATAAAATAAAATGAAAAATAATTATAATTTAATAATATAAAATGAAAATACTAAATATAATGGATTGTATATGAATATAAAAAATATTTATAAAAAATAATAGAATTATTAATATGTAAATTATATATTAATAATTATAAAATATTTCATAATTTATTAAGATTAAATATAATTATAATAATGGGAGTTTAAATATTGTAAATATAATAGTTTGCAAATAATTTCACAAGGTATTCGTAACTCAACTGGTTAAGGCGTCAGACACGCCCCAACATGTTGTGGGTTCGAATCTCTCAAACGACAAAATTGAAGGCAATTTGTGGGAGCGACACGTGGCGGCACGTGGTAAATTAAATTTTTTAAATATTTAAAAAAATTACCGACGGAAATTTCGTCGCAAATTTCCGTCAGTAATAATATTTTAATATATTATTTATAAATTAAAAATAATTTATTTTGTAAAATAATATTATTAAATTACCGACGGAATTTCTGTCGCTAATTACCGATGGAATTTTTTTCCGTCGGTAAATCGATTTGCGACGGTGGAATTTCCGACGGAATTCCGCCGGAAATCCTTCTATTTCCGGCGGAATTCCGTCTGAAAATCATTGTTTTTTTGTAATGTAGAAAGTATCATTTTAATAATGGTGGAGGTTAAGTAGTGATCAACACACATATATAGCAAAAATAAAAAATAAAAGCTAGATAGATACAACCTAGTCGATATAAATGCGAGGAAAACGAAGTTGCAATGAATCTGTATGGCTTGGTCACATGAGAGCTGAAAATTAAGCCATTGTCACCCTCATCAACAAAAACAAAAACCTCCTCAAATTACCCATAGAAACACTCTCTTACATTCACACAGTCACTTGCTGTTTCTCTTTTGGACTCTACAAACGTACATGTGTGTGTGTAGTAGTAGTAGTATGAAATGCCATTTAATTAGTACAGGTGGTCCTCTCTGGCTGAACAATATCACTATCACAATGTAAAGGCAATCTATTATATATGTGGTTTTGTCGTTTATAGGCGGGTACTTTCGGGTTTGGAGCACAATTGGGGGGGTGAAATTAATTATGGGTGGTAATAGTAACGGTAATAATAATAGTTAGAGAGTTTAATGAGTAGGTAGTAGTGAAAAAATAATATGGATAGAGATATTTGCATGGGACTGTCTTGCCTATTATAGTAAAAAGAAGGGGTAGGGTTTTTGAACGTGAAAAGAAAGAGAGATACATAAGAGTGGGGTGGGTACAAGGTACGAGGTGCTAATTATGGATAATAATGTGAAACTTTGAGCTGATAGTTAGGGACCGATATGTTTGGAAGAAGCACCCTTATGCTATGTTTTAATTGAATCATAGTAGTACAGTTACATTCAGCTTAGTGCTAGCTTCTAAATATATATGACCTAAACAAATAATGACATCTTAATTTGTTTTAATTTATATTTGAAATTTATAATCCTGACCGCATAAATATTAATGGGTTCTAAAGCACATGATTAAATTAAAGATGATATTCTAAGAAAAGTAACATGTATTCATTTTTTTAACCAATAAATTTTAAGGATGGGGTTAGGCTCACTAATAACTGAAAGATATGACCTTTAACTTATAATTTATTAGGGCCTGTCTCCTGAGGGTTTTAGAGTATGATAAGCAAAACCTTTATTTCTGTCCACACAGGTAGGTTAAGTCCAACTTCACTTAGTTATGAAGATGCCTCTCCAAACACCGTAACTAGAACATAATTAATTAAATGATACTCTTTACGAATCGAACACTGTCAGTCAACTGGTTGAACGTCCGACCCTTTCACTAGTTTCACCTAAGAGGATGGGTTAGTAATATATATTCATTAAAAATGATTAATTTAACTGACAATTGATGTCAACTACTCTCAAATTAGTAATATATAGTACTCCTTCCGGTCCTAATTATAAGAGTCAATTGACTTTTTTGGAAAAATTAAGATTACAAAATACACCATTATAAATTGTTTATATTAGTCTTTTTTCCTCAAAACTAAGTTATTTTACTTATAAACTATCATATAATCTAATTACATTTCGCATATATAAAGATTTATGGGTCTAATTTGCTTTCTTAATCTTTCCAAGAAAAGTCAACTGACTCTTATAATTAATACCGGAGGTAGTAACATAAAACCAAATGTTAATGTATTATTGAGAGAATGGAGGTGATAATAATGGTGTTGTTGGTTAGGAGGGGCAAAGTGAGGAATCCCAAGGCTTGGCCAGCAAAAGGAAATGATGAGCTGAATGAAGGGCGGGACCCACCCCCATAATCTTTACTTTCCAGGTCTCTCTAAATTTTTTTGACTTGGGATCGGGTCCCACGTCCCCCCTCCATTGTCTTTATGGATTGAATCATAAAAAAGAGCACCTCACGTGGACTCTGAACCAAAGACGCTGTCCAACCACAATCAAACCCCTTACCCCTCCCCCAACCCAAAAATTTAAAATAATATAAATATATATATATATTTCATATTAATTCAACAATAAAAAAACCCATAAAAACCATGCTTTTTATTAATATTATGAATATGAATAAAACACTCTCATAAATCACCCATATAATTCCCACTCATTATCTTAGCCTCCTCGCTTAATAGTTAATAGTATCATCATTCATCATCCCCTTCCCATAGAGAAAGCAAATCACATAAAAAAAACACACTCATCCTCATTTCATCTCTAAATATAGCCACCCACTTATAAGCAAGAAAGACCCACCAGTCTGGCACATTAAAAACTATATAGCCTCACTTCTCACACACTCTTCCTCTCTCTCCCATTCTCTATCTCTCTCCCTTCTCCCTCACAAACATTTACAACACTTTAATGGACGGCGGTGATGATCTCCACCACCACCAACACCACCACCATCACCACCGTCCAACCTTCCCCTTCCAACTCCTAGAGAAGAGAGAAGACAATAACAATAATCAAGAACCTGCTTCTTGCTCCACCTCTTCCCCTTATCCTTCCTTAGCCATATCCCCTGAACCCGCCTCCTCCATCAACCCGGCCCGGCCTAATAACCCGACCGTCGCCGAACCGGCCAATAAGAAGCCGCCACCTAAGCGAACCTCCACCAAGGACCGCCACACCAAGGTCGACGGCCGCGGCCGCCGGATCCGAATGCCGGCGCTATGCGCCGCCAGAGTCTTCCAGCTCACACGGGAACTCGGCCATAAATCCGACGGCGAGACCATCGAATGGCTCCTCCAACAGGCCGAGCCCGCCGTCATCGCCGCCACCGGAACCGGCACAATTCCGGCCAACTTCACCTCCCTCAACATATCCCTCAGAAGCTCAGGATCCACCATGTCCGTACCTTCTCACCTAAGATCCTCTTACTTCAATCCCAATTTCTCCGTCCAAAACCGCCGGAGTTTGTTCCCCGGAATCGGCTTATCCTCCGAGAACGCCGGCGCCGGCGCTTTTTTGAATTTCCAATCCGGTAACCTAACCACTAGCCTGTTGCAGGCGAAGCAGGAGCCGCCGTTGACGGCGGCGACGGCGCTGGAATTGTCGCCGGAGGGAGGGGACGAAGGGGTGGGGAGAAAACGACGGACGTCGTCGTCGTTGGAGCAGGACCTGTTGTCGTCGTCTCCGCCGTCGTCATCGTCGCAGCAGCATCAAATGGGGAGTTATTTGATGCAGTCAAGCGCCGCCGGGGCAATTCCGGCGAGCCATGGTCAGATTCCGGCGAATATATGGATGGTGACGAATTCGAGTAACCAGGTTATGAGTGGTGATCCGATATGGACATTCCCTTCTGTTAACAACAATTCTGGATTGTACAGAGGAAGCATGTCAAGTGCTTTGCATTTCATGAATTTTCCGGCGCCGATGGCCTTATTGCCGAGTCAGCAATACGGCTCCTCCGGCGGCGGCGGTGGCGGCAACATGAATGAGGGACATTTGAGTATGTTGGCGGGGCTGAGCCCGTACCGGCCGGTGATCGGGTTGTCGGAGTCGTCGCAGGCGAGTGGTTCCCACTCACATCACGGCGGCGGCGGCGGAGACGATCGGCACGACGCCACGAGCCACCACTCATAGGAGGAGGAGGATGATGTGGGAGGTTGATTCTTACATGTGTAGTGGTTTTCTTGGATGATGTATTGACACACGTGAGGTTTGATTGTTGTTAAAAATTCAAGTTATTCGTTCTTCTTCCCCCACCCAAATTTTTTTAATTTTATTTTTTTGTGTGATTAATATATTTTCGAAGAGAGAGAGAGAGGAAGAGGAAGGAAAGCCAGAACAGAACAGGAGGGTTTTTTTAGGGTTTGAGGGAGATGACACTATTTAACAATGGGATATTTGGGTGGCTCTTTTTTTGGATTATTATTTTACTACACTATATCCCACCAATATCATTGTTTGTGCAATTTTTTTAATTTCCCTTTCTTTTTCTTTTGTTTTACATACTAAGGACCGACCCTTTTACTTTGTGATGTTATGCTTTTTATGTTGAACAGAAGATGGAAAACGACTCACTTCCCCCCTGGCCTTTGGTAAGTTTCCAGCTTTCCTACCAAACTGCTATTTACTTATTTAGGCTTTTCTTAATAATGTTTTTTTTATTCTAAAAGAAAACAATGAAAATCTGTCACCACCTTTATGGGCCACAAGTTCGTGCGTGTGACAGTGAAGGAATAAAACAGTGTTACCGCGAGGCAAACACGAGTATACTGTATTAAATTTACAGCACATTTTTTTTAAAATAATATTTTATGCTTCAGATTCTTGTCTACAGTGTGTGCCATGAATTTGGAGGTTTTTACTGCATCAATGATTTAAAGATTTTTGGGAGAGAGGGGGGTAATAGTACAGTGGGGTCAGGACCTTATCGGTTCCAGGTGTTGTTCAGGTGGTGGACCCCATCTGCTGCTCATTGTACAATTTCACTGACAAACAGGTGGATCATTCCTCCATCTTTTATTTTTTAATAATTTAAATTTCCTTTTTCCAAAAAAACAAATGAAAATTTCCCTTTCTCATGGAACAAGAATAGTAATTGCTGCTGGCACAGACAGCAGTAAAAGATCCAGGGTGAGTGAGCCTTAGATCTTTAAATTTAATTAAGAGAAATAAAATCTTAGTAGCTGGTACTCCCTCTTGTCTTTATTATAAGAGAGTCAAACATTTTACATAAATAAAAAAAACACAGTGGAATAATTTATTATAGGTAAAATTAATGTGATTTTTTAAATTTTATACTTATATCATGAATTATTCATCAACTCTCTCCCCCTCATTATATTTAATATGAAAGGTTAAAATTGATAATCAAATATTTATTATCTTAATTTTGACATATTATCTCTAAAAAAGGAATTTCATGTAGGAGTATATTATGAATGGAGTGAGTAGTAAACTACTAACAATGTAACAACCTTTTGGCAAAAAATAAATGTAATGACCTACTGGGTAAACGGGCCCACTACCACCCCCATCAATCAATCGCCACCGTTCATTCTGTGGGCCATCCTTCCCATGGTCTCATTTAATCATTGGTTCTCTGCTACTATATCATCTTTCATGCCCCTCCCTTCTTTACTACTCCTGCCTTTCTTTCCATTTCTCTTCTCTCTCTTTAATTTTGATTGACTTAATTTTAAAGCGCAGAAGGTATCTACACTATAAATTTTATTTCACATATCCTGAATGCCAGTGTTCAAATTTACATCATTCGTACTCAAAATTTTATTTTATGGAGGACTTTTCCTCAATATAAAACCATGTTTGGGAATCTGATTATACCCCCCTAAGCGTCCTCACTAAAATATAAACAACACTGATGATTGATCCCAATTCGAAATTAGTAAGGAAAGGATTTAAAAAATAAAAAGCAAAGCTAGCTAGCTTATAATAAGGATATTCCCACCACTATGACTAAATATAATTTTATTCTGCTCAAATCCAAAGCTACCTTTTATTTATATGGACAAGACCATAAAGCAACCACCAAAAGATATGGTTCCTGAATCATAATCAATCCCCATATGTATCTTTAGTATAATATCTTATGTAGTTAATTAATTAATAATTAATCAGAATATATTCAATCAAATAAGGTATTTATGTCTCAAACATTTAGGGATGGAAATAGGCCAAGCACTTATCAGGAGTCTACCACTTAGCCTACAATAAGCATACCTTAGCCTATTTAGTAAATAGGATAGGCTTTTATTCAGGCCTATTGTTAGGCCTATTTAAGTAAATAGGCCAGGTCTTTTTTCGTAAGGCCTAGCCTATAAGTCTACAGGCCTGGCCTATTTAATTATTTTTAAGATTTCTATTATGATATATAATATAAAATAAATGAATTATATAAATTAATAATAAAATTATCAATTTATCTTTAATTTTTATTATTCATACACAAAGTTCAACCCTATCTTTCATAAGATGTTCACCACTTTTTGATCCCTTTCAAATACTTAAGATGTATTGCTAACTCACTATTTCTAATTTGTATAATTTTCTCAAGTATAATAACTGTTGAAACTAGCAAATCTATTCTAATTGTGCCCGTATGAAATATTATAATATCAAAAAGAATACTTTATCATCCTTTCTCAGATAAAGGTAACAAAAAAAAATCTAGTTTTATAGCTATTAGATCTTTGAGATATACATATTCATTTTAATAGGCTTAAAAAGTAATATATAGAATTAGAAGTATAGACTTTTAAGCCTTTAAGAGTCTATATTTTAAGTAGACTTTTAAATAAGTTTTCAGGCCATTTGAAGGCTCAAGCTCAAGCCTAACAGAAAGCTTACATACAGGTTCAGGCACAAAATTAAGTTTTAGATTTTTAATCAAACCCAGGCACTACAAAAAAACAATGATTTTCCGACAGAATTTCGCGACGGAATTCCGTCGAAAAATCGAATTTTCCAACGGATTTCCGGCGGAACAATTTTTTCGGCGGAATTTCTGATGGAATTTTTTCCATCGGAAATTCCACCGTCGCAAATCGATTTACCGAAGGAAAAAAATTCCGTCAGTAATTTAATAATATTATTTTATAAATAAATTATTTTTTAATTTATAAATAATATATTAAATATTATTACCGACGGAAATTTGCGACGGAATTTCCGTCAGTAAATTTTTTAAATATTTAAAAAATTTAATCCGCCACGTGTCGCTTTTTCGTGCCACCACGTGTGACTCCCACAAATTGCCTTCAATTGGTAATTTTTTTAAATATTTAAAAAATTTAATCCGCCACGTGTCCCTGCCCCACACCCCGCCACGTGTCGCTCTCTCGTGCCGCCACGTGTCACTCCCACAAATTGCCTTCAATTTTGTCGTTGAAGAGATTCGAACCCGCAACCTATTGGGGCGTGTCTGACGCCTTAACCAGTTGAGCTACGAACACCTTGTGAAATTATTTCCAAACTATTATATTTACAATATTTAAACTCCCATTATTATAATTATATTTAATCTTAATATATTATGAAATATTTTATAATTATTAATATATAATTTACATATTAATAATTCTATTATTTTTTATAAATAATTTTTATATTCATATACAATCCATTATATTTAGTATTTTCATTTTATATTATTAAATTATAATTATTTTTCATTTTATTTTATGATATTTTTAAATAATTATTTTATTACATATATTATTAAATTATAATTATTTTTTGTTTTTATTACTAATATTTAATTATTTATTAAAAAATAAAATATTGTTTAATAACAAATTAAAAATTAAATTTGGTAATAAATATATATCTATATACACGTGTATATATATTAATTTTTATTAAATATATTTTATTTATTTATAAAATATTTTTAAAAATAAATTATAATATTTTTTATTTATAAATTAAAATAACAATTTATTTATAAAATAATAAATAATTAAAGTTACCGATGGAAAATTTTCCTCCGGTAATAATATTTTATTATATTATTTATAAATTAAAACAATAATTTATAAATAAAATAAAATAATTAATTAAATTACCAACGGAAATTTCCGTCTGTAATAATATTTTATTATTTAATTTAAATTAAAATAATAATTTATAAATAAAATAATATAATTAATTACCGTCGGTAAATTCCGTCTGAAATTCATTGTTTTTTTGTAGTGAGGCTTATTTAGTTAAAGCTTACATAGGCCTAACCTATTTTCAGCCCTACCAACAGCTAGACCCAAAAAGCATATTTGAATTAATAATACACAGCAATATGTATGTGTTTGTGTGTTTCATTTTTGTAGTGTCAATTTAATGGGCCATATTTAGAATGAGATTCCTTTAATGAAAAAAACACGAGTTTATGATTATTAAATTTGGTCAAATGATGATGTAATTTTATATTATCGGTTCATTTTATCATCAGTTCTGTATCGTACGTCTCTCAATTCAAATAACTTTGGTGCTGGCGAAACCTGCTCCACAATAAGTCAGAAATGCTACACATTGGATAGTAATTAATAACTGAAAAATGTGGACCAACGTTTAATTCATAAAATAACTACTGATTGTTTAAAGGGAAAATTAATTACAAGTCTCTTATAAGCAACTTAATTATTATGAGGTGCCACAAAATTGAGTAATTAATCTCAGGTTCCACGTAAAATGGCATGATTAATCTCAGATCACATAAAGTTGTTATCGCTTGCTCATTCAGTTGTTACTGATAGCTCAAAAGTGTTACTGAATAAGAGTTGTTACACATACTCACTTAGTTGTTATCGTTAGCCACAAATTGTTATACATGCTCATTAAGTTGTTATCGTAGGCCAAAAAGTTGTTATCGCCTAGTCAAAAGTTGTCAGTGACTGAGTATTCAGTAACAACTTTTGACTACACGATAACAACTGTTTGGCCTACGATAACAACTTAATGAGCATGCGATAACAACTTTGTATCATGGACTTGAAATTAATTATGCGATTTCGTGGGACCTCATCTTAATTAAGTTCCTTACACAGGACTTGTAATTAATTACCCCTTGTTTAAATATATAATTAAAGTCAATTATAAAACAGCTAGTTGTTGAGAACCCTCTTTGAAACTTCTTTGAAGATGAGGTATATGTTCATGGAAAACAAATTGTATATATTCTGATCATGTAAAACCTATTTCCTCTTTTAGCTGCGAATATATATAAATATATATATATATATATATATATAATTATATATAGCCACTGAAGGCACAATATTAAATGTGTACTGCCCATTTTAACGCAACAAGACCAGCAGGCAATTAATGAATTCTGGGTGGAATAGATGTGGACAGAACTTTGAGTTGGATTACTTTACATTATTCAAAAGAAAAAACGACATTACCAATTCGTTTGTTTTTTTTAAAAGAAAAAAAAAATCCTTTCTACCTCCATGATTTGGTAGAAGGGATTTTTTTGCCCGGATGAATCATTGTGTATTTTCATAATGAAAAATGACAACTAATTAAGCAGCACTTTCTGCAACAACAAAATCAAATTTCATTTTCTGCCCCAGCAGATTATAACATTTCAGAGGAAAAAAGATAGTGAAAATTAGTGAAGTATAATTAAAATCCTTGTTCAAAAAATTATAGACAAGAAAGACTCAAATTCAGACATTGATACTTTTCGTATGTGAAATCTAAAATCTTACATAATGTCGGTAATTTCTGGATATTAAAACATATCAGGCCTTATAAATAAACCAATAAGATTTCCAAACATAGGGTTTTTTCACTGATTTATTTCAAAAGATATATTCATGTTTTGGGACCATGAATTTGGATGATTAAAAGTTAATTTGAAATGATGGCTGGAGGAGGTAGGTAGCTAGCAATGTATTAACTGAAACTGAGACTTGATGTGTGCATGGGATCAACAAATATGTCAGAACATTGATATCACCAGCGAGTACGTAGGTTAAATGCAAACGTACTACTACTCAAAATCATATAACGAAAACTTTAATTTTCTCAATAATATAATTCGCCTGATAACCACATGATGATTTGCCATTTATTAGCATCAAAATCATATATATTCAATGTGTTTGAGTGTATGTGTGAAAATAATGTCTTGGCTCACATGGAATTTAATCCCATGTCGTACACACTACACAGGGAAAAAAATGGTCCCCCAATAGGAAAATATCTATGATCTAATATAAGCGTTTCAAAAAAATTGAATACCTTGGGACTGGGTAGTCCATATAGCCAGATCCCCAAATTTCTGAAAAGGAATTTTAAACTCCAGATTCCATTCCATGTAATTAAATTTGGGTCTGTGTATCACTTTCCTGATGAATGTCCCCATGCATCGATCACAATTCAACTTAAATACTTGAATAATCATTTCATTTAGTTAGTTGACATTAAGAAAGACACACACACACACCAGTCTGTGATTAAATGTGATCTAATAATTAAAAGTATATAATATCTGATAAAATGTGATTAATTTGTGTTCAGATTGAATATATATATATATATTATTGTATTAGTGGTGATAGCTATAGGTTGAGTGAATGGTTGGCTGTTGGGAGTAAGCTGGTAGATTTTGAGAATGAAATAATGGAGGAGAGTTTTTAGGGCATATATATATATGTGTGTGTGTGTGTGTGTGTGTGTGTGTGTGTGTGTGTGTGTGTGATATATAGCAGAAACATGTGCCTGCTTACTGGCGTTTAGCCTACAGGTTGGTGGTTACTAGTTTTACCACATTATTTGCAATAATAAGATTTACACAGATCCACCACCTCATCTACTCATCCTCTCTCTCTCTCTCTCTCTCTCTCTCTCTGTATATACACGTCACATAGATCTCTGTATTTGCGCTTTTTTTATATATTCTGATTTGAGTATGAATTTGGCATGCAATTCATTGTTTTGCATCTATATCTCTGTATAAAATTTATGAGGTCGTCATTTTCGTAAGTAATAAATAACACGGTTTAACTAATATTACCTTTGGTTCTTATTATAAAACACATTCTACAAGAAATAGATAATCATTTTAATTGTTAGTGAAAATCCTGCAAAAATCAAAAATCAAGGAAACAATTAATTTGGATCGAGTTGTGCCAATAATAATCGATACTGTCCTTAAGAGATATTATGCAATCCTCTTAATTGAACATATTGCAGCACTCTTCAGGATTAAACGAACCCATCTATAATGATACAGGGTTTCCAGAACTGGCGGGAGATTAGTTTCCTAATAAGAGACAACCGAGGATTCATGTTCTTTCTTATCTCAAAAATCTCTTTTCACAAGTTATGATTGGGGGAATTTCACTACAAGAAAAACGCTGATTTGTCACGGTTATTTTGTCACGGTTGTGCTAAACCGTGACAAATCTTTGGAATTTGTCACGGTTGCAACAAAAAACCGTGACAAACATTTTATTTCTAAAAAAAATGTTTGTAACGGTTCGAACCGTTACTAGACTCTTGCAATGGTTCTAACCGTTACAAACGGTTCGAACCGTTTCTGAGCTGTAACGGTTCGAACTATTACAAGACCCTTTTGTAACGATTCGAACCGTTACAAAAGGGTCTTTTAACGTGACATAGCCTATATATCCTTGTCACGTTTTGTTATTCACTGAACCGTTACAATTTTCTCCATTTTCCCACCAACATCTCACGTGCGTGTTTAGTGGATGGTCGTTGTTTTTATCTTCATATTTCATTTATATATATATATATAACAATGTCATCTGGGAGAGACAAGGGAAAAGGAAAGGTAATAGAAGAAGGCCTAGGCGTGTTAGAAGAGGAAGTTCTGGTAGAAGTAGGGGTGCCCAAGGTAGAGGAGGTAGAATACCGTATATGTACCATCCGGACCGAGCCAACCAGAAGCTCATGTACATTTTCCTGAAGTCCCCGATAATATAGATGACATCAACATAGATGACTACAATATAGAGGCCGCGTTGTTCAACGATTTTCCCATGTTTGAAGGAGAAAACGTGATGAGTACAGAAGAAGCGAACAACGAACAAATCCGTCCCCGACGATCGTCTTCACGGGGAAACGGTTGGTTGGTTGATCTTATAGGTAATAAGATAAATAATATGTTGTATTTAATTTACTAATTTGTTAATTAAGGTTATTTTAGTTGTTATTTAACCTGCGATATTTTGCAGATCAACGAGGCAGGGTCACAAAGAGGACGTTAGATGTGACTGCAACCAATCAGTGGGAAAGGGGCCTACGAGTTGTGGTGCCTTTCAATGATGAAACTAGGCAACCTAAATTGTTGGGACCATTTGTTCAATCGGTTTTGCAGCGATCTAGGCGGCAACTGGAGCCGGTTTCCTATCTACTTCAAGAACTGGAAGAAGATGCCTGATGAGTTTAAGGTCGCAGTTTGGAATGAGATAATCAAGGTAAAAAAAATAGCAAAATATGTGAATTTAATCAATATAATATAAAGTAATAATTTGTTGAGAATTTATTTAAATTTATAGTCTAATATAATGTATTTGTTGAATTGAATTTGATAGGAGAAGTTTCTGGTGAGAGGGGAATTGATGCGGGACTACGCATTTATGAAGATGGGCGAATCGTGGAAGAGCAAGAGGAATCGCCTGTTCCATAGTACAGATGGGGATGGCCCAAGAAAAATTGAAGAGAGGATAGCGAATGTGCCAGACGGTATTACACTTGATGCGTGGGAACGTTATATTCGATATCGGATGAGTGCCGCAGCAAGGGTAAATAATTTATTAAATTATGTTTAAAGAATTTATTATATCATGTAGTAATTAAAATGCGTTTAATTAAAAATGTATTTGTGTTTCAGTGGATGGCTGAGCAGAACAGACGGAGTTTGACAAATCCCTGATTTGTAATGCTTTTACATGCCTAATTTGAGGCAATTAACATGATTAAGATGCAAGTTTGGTCCAATAATGCTAAATTGAATGTCTTAAACTCTCAAGTGAAATGAGTATAAAATTAGGATTAATTAGCCATAATTATAGATTAATTGCATTGATTAATTTATAGGGTTATTTGATTCTTGTTTAGTCTTGTTTCCACTTGTAAGGTTATTCAGGACCAAAAGATCGGACCCGGGACAAAGAAAAAGGCCAAACTAAAGGGCAGAAATGAAGGCTCCTCGCCGCGGCCTCGCTGCGGCGAGCAGACGGCGAGAAACACCCTGAAGAGGTAGAAAAGAATGGTCCTCGCCGCGGCGAGATGACAGCGAGCAGGCCCCCAAAATTCCAGAGAGCAATGCAGCTCGCCGCGGCAAGCCTGCTATTCTGCAGAATTTTAGCTTCAAAAAATTGGGCCCAATCCGGATCCAACTCATTACCCACTCACTTGACCCGACTTAGGGGACATAAAACACGAAAGTTGGACCCCATTAGGGCAGATTTGGAGTCCCAAAACCCTAGCCTCCCATTTTTCTCTCATTTTCTCTCATCTCCATCTTCATCTTTCTCACTTCCTTCCACCCAAATCCATGGCCTCTCTCCTTCCCACCTTGGTTGCTGTTCTTCCCATGGAGTAGCAGCTAGGCTCCACCATTCTTGGTGGTGGGAGCCAAGGGATGAGCTTGAAGCTTGAATAGGGGAGTTTTTCTAGTTCTAATCCTTCTCCCTCTTGTTGTATTTATGTTTTTCTAGGGTTCTAAGAGTATATTTATGACATTTGGTTGTGTTCTTCATTTCTATATGTTGTATAAGGGTTGGAAACTATTTTATGTTGTTTCTTTCTTGTTGAATATTTGACATTGTGCTATATTAACTTTGAGTTTGATGAAATTTATGGGTTCATGATTTTGTTATGCTCTTTGTGAAAATTATGTGCTAATGCAAGGTGGTTTGGTTAGTGGATTAAAAATGTTAAGTGGTTTTGCATGAATGGAATGGCATATGAATTAATTAATTGTGTTTAGACATTGGGTAATTACTCTTTTCAACCTTAATCTTTGTTTGGGTGGCCATCAATGAGTTAGGGTTAATTGATAAATCAAGTGCAATTGTGGGGTGGCCCAAATTGTGGATTTAAAGTCTTGCATGATTAGTTAGTTCTTGAATTTGTCAAATTGCATGAGTGGCATTGGACTTCAATCCTAGAGTCTTGATTTATTATGTGGGGTTCTAGTAATGAATTAAACCCTAGGATTAATTAAGTGCAATTCGGTTCCGGTTGTTGGATTAGGAGCCCCTTACAATTAGCAAATTCACTTTGATTTTGAGCTTAATCAACTTAGGTTAAATTAAGTAATGTGCGGGGTTCCGGCATTAATTAAGTTAATCTAAGCCTAGCCTAGAGGGGTTCCTCTAGGGATCTTTAGAAAATCAACTAAACTCTCTAAAAACCTTTAGAAGCAATGATTCCCGAAGCTTTCATTTATCAAGAATGATTCCATTTCCATTCCCCTCCAAATCTCACTTTTATCTTATTTTTATTTTACTTTTGAACATATCATACTTTTGCATCTATTCTAAATCAAAAACCAAATACAATATTTTTACCCGCTTTTGTTAGTTTGCATCTTAGCTACTAGGTCATCTTTTGCGTTTAGGCTCCTTAAGCGAACGACACCCGGGGGTTAGCTTCCACTATCCCCTTGGTTCTTATTTTCTTGAAGGGCGGACCTAAGGGCGCGCTACACTCACACACACTCGAAAGAGGTGGGGCTCTTCAGAGTCGTTCCTACCTAACTACCACCCACACTTCAGGAACAAAGGCGCTGCAAATTAGATACAGCGAGATGGTGAGTGAATTGTTGAATTGCTTGATTTGTTCTATATATGAATTGATTACTATTTAAAATTTGTTTAGGAGGCGGAGACAGCGGCGGAGGTTCGACGGACAAACTATGGGGAGCTATTCGTAAAAACCCATACATATAAGGATAGTAGACCTGTATCCCAAGATACACAGATGCGAATTGTAAGTAATTTAACTATATAACAAGTATTAAGAGATATATTTATTATTAAGTATATATTTTAATTAAGAATAATTTTATATTTGGAAAGGAGCGTATTCAGCAAACACAGGAGCGGCTAAGCCAACAAGAGGAGGGAGGCGAGTCTCAGGATCCCACAAGCACCCTAAAAGCAGCTTTGGAGACACTAGAGCACCCTGGTAGAGTCCGAGGGATGGGGCTAGGTGCTCGGCCAAGCAAGATTTATGGGAGGTCCACAATGTCTGAAGCTGGACCTTCCCAGTTTAGGGGGTGCTCAAATGTGGATGAGATTCAAGCCCATCTAGCCAGGAAGGCTAGATTAACTAAGCAAGCAAATGAGTTCAGGGCTTGCATGAACGAGTGGCGTGCTTCTATGAGAGAAATCATTCAAGAATCATGGTCGATGAATAGGCCTGGAGTTACACCACCTGTTTTGCCTCCTATCCCTAGATTTACCTGCGACACTCCTATGCCTCCTGAAGATGATGATGCTGTCGATTTCGGGCAGCAAGATGATGTAACAGATGATGATGATGATGACCAGTAGTTTTTTTTAGTTGTTTATGTATGTTTATTTAAATTTGAACACCTGTTTGTTTAAATTTGAACCTATGTTAAATTTGGATATGAGTTGTAATCATTTATCTTAATGTTTTAATTATTCCTAGTTTTTTTAATTTTTCTTATTACATTTTGAAGAGTAGATTAAAAGACATTTATAACGAATGTCAGACATCATATTATTATATTCTTAAAAGTACATTCAAATTATTACATCAACTTAAAATATCTTATGAAATATCAACCGTCATTCATTGTCCGCATCCCTGACAAAAAGAGCAAAAATTAATTAGCATCAATGAAATCAAAGTAAATTAAATTAAATTAGCTAAATGCAGATTATTGCCATACCGAACTAAACAATGGAATTGAACTAAACTTAATTAATTAGCACATTAACGTACCGAACTAAAGGCAGGTCGTCGTCTCCTTCGGGAGGAAATTTTCAAAATTGGCCGGTCCGAAAGGCTCATTCTCGTACGTGATGTTATCACCATCACCCATGTCATAGAGATCTCGAGGTTTATGGTGAACAACCATATGCCAATCCTTATGCTTTTCATATGCAACATAGTAAACTTGTTGTGCCTCTGATGCAAGAATGTATGGCACATCATCTGCGGACTGACCAGTATGAACTAGCCTGGAGAAATTGACTGATGTGATTCCTAATTCATCGGTATTCAACCCTCTTGAAGTTGTTGTGTTTGCCCATGGACACTTGAACAGTGGAACCATGAAACGACCTTGATAATTAAGTTCAATTATATCAACAAGTCTTCCATAATAAGGAACTCCTCCAAACTGCATGGTACCATCTGTGCTGCTCGCATAATTCCTAGTCCCGAATGTGCCAAAAACGCCTGAATTTTGAGTCAATAGGCCTTCATCCCGAGAAACTATGCAAAAATTTGAAACCATTGACATTATATGCTGTAAACCTTCTTGCTTGGTTTAGAGGTCCGATTGCAAGAGCTTTCGAATCAGGAGAGTGTGGTAGGTGATCATTCATTATGCGACGCGTGAACCATAATGGGAATTCTATGTGGACTCTCTTATCAACCTCAGCGGATGTGTTTGTCCGGATCCTTAGTTGACGTTTAACATGGCTTCGGAATTCCCTACAAAAATTAGTAAGTGGAAGGTCAAATTGTATTACGTTGTAATGTAGGCCTATGTGGGTGTGCAATAATTCATACCGAAGGAACGGATCAACTTGACTGCAATTTGTCAAGACAGAGCGTCAGAATAATTTTTTGTTGCAGTTGATCCAATTCATCAATCACTAAAACCTTTGAACACAACTGACGGAAGAAAGTGCACAGACCAACCAAAACGATCGATACATCTGGAGGAAGTGTATTTTTTATGGCCATTGGAAGTAGTTGTTGCATCAAAACATGTGAGTCATGACTCTTAAGACCAGCAACCTTTCGAGCATGCATATCAATACAACGTGAAATGTTGCTTGAATATCCATCAGGAACTTTAATATTTTTCAGGTCGCTAAGAAGATGTTCTTGTTGTCTTTCGTGAGAGTGAATTTAGCAGGCTGGAACTTGTCATTGTCATCTGGCCAAGCATCTTGACGCACTCCCATAGCATGTAAGTCTTTCCTTGCCTGAAGATGATCTTTCGATTTCCCCGGTTCATTGAGCAATGTATATAACACATTATTACACACATTTTTTTCAATATGCATGACATCAAGACTGTGGCGTAACAGATTGGAATGCCAATATGGAAGAGTGAAGAAAATGCTTATCTTACGCCATTGTTGCGGCTCAGAAGATGATGGCCTGTTGACCTTCTTACCGACATTAGCAGAATCAATAGGCTTTCCGAATTCGAATTCAACATCGGCAAGCTGCTCTAAAATCTCTACACCAAATAATATTGTTGGGGCCGCTCTTTTCTCCTGTTTCCCATTAAAACACTTGAGTTGCAATCTGAATTTGTGTCCTCCATCTAGGAAACTTCAATGACCCATGAAACATCACTTTCGGCTGTGTGGGAGACGGATGGAGTCAGAGTCAAAATTGCAAGTCGGACAAACAAGGCCAATATGAATATTCCATCCAGATAATGTCCCTAAGCCCGGAAAGTCACTGATCGTCCACATCAAAGCTGCACGTAAGTTGAAAAGAGTCTTATCGAATGTGTCAGGTTTCGATACCATCATTCCACAGGTCTATTAGCTCATGCATAAGCGGTTGGAGGTATATATCAATGTCATTACCGGGTGTTTTTTTCCTTGGAATGATCATGGACAAAATAAAGGAGCTGTGCTTCATGCACATCCATGGAGGCAAGTTGTACAGCACAAGGACAACTTGCCAAATACTATAACTCGTGCTTAGATTCCCAAAAGGATTGAACCCATCAGTTGCGAGACCCAGACGCACATTTCTTGGATCAGCAGAAAATGAGGGAAACTCATGGTCGAATGCTTTCCATGCTTCTGCGTCATGTGGATGTCTTAACTTTCCATCCGGATTCCTGTCAACGCTATGCCACCTCATGTGCTCAGCAGTCTTAGAAGACATGAACAACCTTTGCAATCGAGGTTTCAACGGAAAATATCTGAGAATCTTTGCCGACTTCTTCTTTTGCCTTTTCCCCTTTCGCACTGGCCGGTATCTGGAAGCGTTACACCGCTTACAGGTCTCCCTTTTAGCATCATCTCCCTAATACAACATACAGTCATTCGGGCATGCATCAATTTTTTCGTAATTTAACCCAAGTTTGTTTATAATCATTTTTGCCTCATAAAATGATGCAGGGATTTCCGCGTTGGGGAATACATCATGCAATAATTCAAGGATCATAGATATACCTTTATCAGTCATTCCACATATGCATTTTATATGATATAATTTAACCAAAAATGATAATTTAGAGTATTTTTCAAAATTAGGATATAAAGACTTATCTGCTTCGTCCATTAACTAGTAAAACTCACGCGCTGTATCATTCCTATAGAACACCGGGTGATGACTCCCCATTTATCATTAATTTAGGGCATATTTAGAATATATTTGGGGAGTCATCATTGCTAATTAAGGGAATTTTAAGAGTTTTTAAGAGAAAATTGTGTAAATCTGTCATATGAACTTAATTTGATTAATTTTAAGAAAAATATGATAATTTATTAGGAAATTTGATTGGCATGATTCCCTCACATTTATGCATTTTTGGATAGGTAAATATGGACATTCTAAGCAAGGAAGGAGAGAAAGATCAAAGGAAAAACGTGGAGAAAGCTGGAGGTCATTTAAGGAAAATTGCTGAAAATTGGTTCTGATGTCGCGACATCCGCGAAAATCCTGAAAAATCTGCAAAACGCACAGCTTCATTTTTTTTTACCCTTTTTAAACATTTAGGGCACGAAAATTCAAAGGAAATCAGCCCCCTTTGAACCCTAGAACCCTTTGGAATCATTAGACTCATCGGTGCACACATATTCGGAGCTAGGGTTTGCAAAATTGGAGGTTGAGAAGCAAAATTGTAAGGATTTCTTGCCCACGGTGATAGATTCTTCTTGTTTTCTTCAATTCTTTGTTAGTTTTGTGAATTAAACATGGGATCTCTTTGTATTTTCTGGTTTAATTCATTCATGAGTAGCTAAATCATTTGTTCTAGGATTGATTCAAACCTTATGTGGATTGAAACCTAATTTGTTTCCTTTTCTTTTAGAATTTAATGACTATTTATGTTGATTTATCTTGTTCTTAATGCCTCTAATTGACTGATCACCCATTAGAGCGATTTGTTCATTTAAGTTATACTCGAGAGAGACAGTTTAGATGTAGAACTAGGGTAAATCAGACTAGACTTGAAGTTTAAATCAACTAACGGATGGTTTGTCGGGTAGAATAGAGATATATCTATCGACCTAGTTTTGTCAGATTAAGGTTGGCTCTTAAGGCATACTTTCATTAATTTGTAACAAGAGATTGAGCAAGTTTAATGAGACGTATAGAATTGATTTTGACTCGAGAGAGCGTTTCAAGTACTTTAGAACTTTAGGCAAACATAGATTGTCATTTAAAGACTAAAAGAAGGGAAATAAATTAGGGTTCATGAAATACAATGGTGAGAATTAATCCTAGGCCTAATTAATTGATAAATTAAATATTTCTTGTTTGTTTCTTTATTTTTATTTTAAAATTAGTTTTCAAAACCAGTTTCTAAAAGAATTTGATTTGTTCAACTTAATTGAGTTCATTAGCCAGTTGTTTGATTGGGGTTTTAAAACAAATCTCTGTGGGACGATAATTTATTACTACGTTACGATCCATACTCTTGCGGGTGAACACTTGGTCAGATCCTTCTTCTTCTTGAGTGATGTTGTCATCATGAAAACCAAAAGCATCACGAACAACCTCATTCATCGGGTCATGATCACCATCTAATTGAACCACTGCCTGAGAACTTTCAGCGAATGGATCATCAACCATGTCGGGTGTTTCTCCATGTAGACACCAATATGTATATCCTTCCGGGAATGGCTTCACAATTAAATGTTCTCTAACAATTTCTCGTGGATGCCACCTCTTACACTTGCATTTGGGGCATGGACATAGAATCTTCCCATTAACACAAGAGTGAGTTGTAGCAAAATCTAAGAAAACATTCAATCCATCCAAATAGATCGAACTTGTTCGAGGAAACTTTATCCATGATTTATCCATACTTTGATGATAACGTTATAGAGAAAAATAAGTGAGAATAGTAGTAATTTGTGTATTTGTAAACTCCTCACCGTTGTTTCCATCATATATATTGATAAAAGTTTCAACGTTTAAACCGTTACAAAACCACGACCGTTGGCTTTCCAACGGTAAGAACATGTGCAGAAACTGTTTTGTCACGGGTTAAAACGTGACAAAGATGTTTGTCACGGTTTAAACCGTGACAAGCACCATTGTCACGGTTTGAACCGTGACAAGTTGTCACGGTTTAAACCGTGACAAACTATGTTAAAGACTCCTATATATACCCCCATCCCCTCATTTTACACACTCTACTTTACTTTCTCCTCATTTTCCTTTCCTCTAGTCTGGTATGCTTCATTTTTCTGAATAGTTTTATTTCATATCAGTTTTGTTTATTTATTTCATTTCTAACTCTTTTTTCTTTATGTTGCAGGGTGTTTAAATAAAAAATATTGTATATGTTAATAAATTGTAAATAAAAATATGATCAATTTCTTGTTTAAATGTTATTTTAAAGAAATGTTTAGAAGAAAATTAAATTATGAAATATGAGCTTATTTACCTTAAAAGAAAATAATTAATCATGTAATTCAGTGAAAATCTAAAAATTCCTCAATAGAAGAGAACAAAATAATCGCGGATTTCTGATCTGGAGACAAATTTAGAATCGTGACAAGCCTTATCACGGTTCCAACCGTGACAAGAGTTGTCACGGTTGGAACCGTGACAGCGCTTGTCACAGTTCCAACTGTGACAAGTGTTGTCAAGGTTCGAACCGTGACAAGCTACAGCTTGTCACGGTTTTAACCGTGACACAACCCCCTGTTTGTCACGGTTTTCTGTAAGTATGTGGTTATTTGATCATTGTTGTAACGGTTTTAACCGTTACTAACCCAGCATTTGTCACGGTTGTAAACAACCGTGACTAATGGCTTGCCACGGTAGGATTTGTCATGCTTTGAAAAACCATGACAAACGCCTTTGTCACGGTTTTAACCGTGACAAATTTACGTTTTTTTGTAGTGTTTATAGACAATAATAGAGAGATACATTGAAGTGGTGCCTCTTAAACCAATATGTCTCTTCAATTTAATAGTTATAACCATCTGTTTAATTCATGAACCTCAAATTTAATTCATGAATAAACATAATTAAATTCCTTAATTTATAAGGACATGGCTTATCAAATACATATCATTCCATTTTAAAACATTTAAATAATACTTAATGGCTCTTTCTTTGACCACCCACTCACAATTTTTCCAACAATCGCCCACATGTGTCACTGAAAACACCATTAACTGAGTTACACACATGAATATAATCATTTTATCTGGTGGTCCTAGGGACATTAAAAACCAAACATAGACTAATAACACATAGTGCACAGAGATGCCAGTGGTCCTATGGATTTAAAACTACTCACCTCTTATGTGTATACTAGAGACATTAAGAGTCAGATTATACCCCTACATCTCCGCTGTTAACGATCAATTTTGCCCTTTAAACGGTCGTGCGCATGCCTGGTTCTTAACGAATGCTTTAGATATTTCCTCACGATCTCATAGGAGCGGCCTCACTCTACATTCATAGAGGTGATTTCATGTAAGTATACATGCACTTAACACACCATCCCGTAGAATTATGAAATCATTAAGAGCTTTGCTCAACCTAACAAAATGCATTCTAGCACTTTCTTATGCCATAGGAAGGGACTAAAAATTTATTTCAGTGTTAGCAGATCTGACTAACAACTTGTTCTTACCCATTGGATCTTCTTCACGGGATCACCGATCACAAAGGTTGGGTTGCCATTGCCGTCAATTTCAAGTTGGCTTTAGTCCCTTTCCCCTTGACTAATTTATTTCATCCTAGGGGTTTTGTTGATGGATCCAATAGATCAATTTTGATCCCACAAAATCATTTGAGATAACTCAACAATTCTTAAGCACTTATTCTCATTATATCTCAAAGGATTTTCATCACTTACACCATTGTACTCTCTACAAATGGTAATTTCCATTTAGCAAACAAAATTCATTGACACCGTCACCAAGTATTGGTTTTTCACCAAAAAATTTACTAAGAAGTTTCCAACAAATTACTTAGCCTCCGATTTCATACACTTCAAGAGTAAACAACTTTGAACCAAACAATATTTTATTTTTATACAAAAGCTAAGATGAATTATCACTATTGGATTTTCTCACATAAAATGAATTTCAGTTAACATCCATGTATCTCAGTATAATGGGAGTCCACCGTACATACCAACATTTATGGTATCTCTCAAATATATTTGCTCAATCACCATATAGCCTAAGCTATAATATAAAAGGATTAGTATCCATTATTGCAACAAATTCTCAACAATTTGTGCACACCCAAATTGAACCACAAAACCAGTTTAAATAGCATGTTAACATCATAAAGAATATTCACACAATGGTTCTCACAAACAACCTTAAATATGTCCTCAAGCATACTGTCACTATTTCTATATTATCTCAAGTCTCAACACCCAAAATCATATTTAATTCACCCATACTTTCAACTCAAATTTGAAACAACAAAACGTTATCAATGATATTTCATTTTCATATAAGAGGTTAATATTCACAATAATTATGTATATTTATACTAACATAAAATATACCCACAAATCATGAAAATTAAAACACAAACTATCTTTACACTAGATAAATGATTAAATTTTCATGTCACCATATTAGTGCTTCTTTCAAACCACACAAACTTTGATTATTCACAAATTTGCTCTCACCACCAAATAAAGAAGCCTCCACTTGATTAATATTAATCACAAAACACAAATTTTGAATTATTAAAGAAGGCTATTAAACACCTAAACTCATAAATTTTTATAAAATACCCCACGTATTAGGCACCCCACACTTTCAAATATTTCAATTTTACATTCACACATTATAAACAATAATTCTAAATTAATCAGAATCTCACACCATATAACTTCAATCTATAATGATATAAGGTTCTAAAACTGGCAGAAGATTAGTAACTCAGTAAGAGACGACTGAAGATTCATGTTCTCTTTTCTCTCAAAAATCTATCTTCACAAGTTATGATTGGGGGTATTTATAAACAATGGAGGGATACATTGAAGTGATGCCTCTTAAACCACTATATTTCTTCAATTCAATAGTCATAACCATCTGTTTAATTCAAGAAAAAACATATTTAAATTCCTTAATTTATAAAGACATGACTTATCAAATATATCTTTCCATTTTTAAACATTTAAATTAATACTTAAAGGTTCTTTTTTTGACACACCCACTCACAATTTTTCCAACAATTATAAGGTGCCAAGTATATGATATTAATTGTTGGAGTCGTTTTGGCTCTATTGAGCTCAATCACATCCTTAAAATATTGACTCAAACAATATGTTGCGATCGTTTAACTCTGGATATGATGGAGATACTGTTGGAATTTTAAGACTTTAAATGGGTATGTCAAATTGGGAGAAGTCCCACATTGCTTGGAATAGAGAGGATATAAGGGTATATAATGTACCTTGTGTCCTAGTACAAGTAAATGGGCCTAAGGAGGAGTGGGCCTCACGCGCACAAGAATAGGCCACTGAGAGGCAAATGTAGTGGAAATCCGGCGATTTCCCCCCAGGCGCGTGTGGTAAATATGGACCGGGCACTTTTTACTCAAATGTTTTGCGAAAAATACAAATAAATATTTTTAATTAAATGGCTTACCGAAAAACCTTATATTTTTGGGGTTTCATTTTTGAATACCTTAGATCTTCAGTTACATGGGCATAAGAGGATCTTAACGTCAGGATTAATTTCCTAAACATTCACATCAGTGATGGCAACGTTCAGATCTTCTTGTGTGCTTCAAACGTTCACAAAACCGCTGGCTTTATGGTGCCAACGTTCAAAACCGATGGTGTGATTATGGTGGTAATCGTAACTGAAGATTTATGGTCATAAGTATGGTAATTAAATTGTGCCCAACGTCTCTGAGGTCTGTGGCGATATAAGGGCCATTGTGCAGAGGTCCAAACCACCCAACTCTTGAGTTTTCAAGCTGCTTCTTTCCTCCTCCTCTAATGTTGTTTCCTCCTGAGTTATTATATTCTTTCGTTGTTCTGTTCCCTTGCTCTTGCAGGAAGGATCTGTTTAATCCTGGGGAGTGTCGCATCCAATCTTGCAGGTGGTTGCGGAATAACTCTATAGGACAGTGTCCCAGAGGACGCAACTCAGATTGCTATGGTCCTGTACCTGCTGCCGCCAATAGATATATGATTATCATTTTGTGAGAGTGAATGATGACAACAAAAAAAGGAGTATGGACTATATCAATTGCATAGCTTCTATGGCTTCTTGGATGTAATCCATATTATAAATTATGAGTAAATTTAGAAAATGAGATGGTTAGAAACGACTCATAAAAATAACAAGATGGAATACTTTAAACTGTTGTGAAAAGTATGGATTCAGGTTAAGAATCACAAGTATTTGTGTAGAGAATATTAAGCGCGTCGACATACCGTGAAATATGGACAAAAATAATTGTTAAGTGTAGACTTTTTTCCGGTGTTAAATGAGACGATACAAGAATGTCACATACTTCACCATATAAACTTGTTTGATAAAATAATAATAAACGTGCTAGACAAGGTCTGATTAGAAATGAAGGACCCTAGTAACATAAAGCCTAATAAATCAAATGCGAGACAAAACGCGTTTATATGTGCATTTTAGCTCTTAAACTATTGTTGTAGAAGTACTGATGATTAGCACCCTAAATTAGAAATTATTTAGGGGTGAAATATTATTTCCAAACTTTAACAAACTAAATGTGCATACAGACTTACATTTTAGCTTTTATATGCTCTTGATTTTAACAAATGTTTGTTCATCTTAAAGGAAGGGTGACATTACAACGACTTTTAAAGTTTGAGAGCAGTATATAATAGTGCATCGTTTGTTTCTTTTAGGACAACCATTGTTTTCCCCTCTCCAATGACATAACATATCGTAAAAAATTAGATTGTCTGTTTCCAAAAGCTATGTACACAGATTTTGGGCGTGGGGGGTGGGGAATGCAAAATGAAATAAGAGATGTTGAGTTAGCAGCATGTTATCTAAATCCATCAATCCAGTAATGGCAGATATGATGTTAAAAAATACGTTCCTAAATATAATTTTTTTTTTTTTTAGAAATTAAGGAAGTTGAATGAATTCAATCACTTAATCAAAACATATTTTGTATATTATTAGATTATATATATGTTAACTTATAAGTTAAATAAGCTAGTTTAGAGAAAAAAATTGTAGCAAATCAATTTACGAGTAATTTATTTAGTTTCTTAAAATTCTCTAAAAAATTCAACTAGATTCTATATTTAGGAATATGGAGGGAGTATAATATATGACTATTATGCTGTTAATTACTCCCTCTAGTCCATATATTATAGGATCCTTTTTTAGAAAGTTTTATCATACATATTATGAGCGCCTTGGATGATTTGAATGAGCATCAATTATTTTTTCTAGGGTTAAGGGTAAAAAATACATATGTGATTTTGTCAAAAGTTTATCCAGCACTATTTTTTTTTGGACAAATAATACACATAAACTTTTAAATTGGATCAAGAGTCACGTTTACAGTTATATTTCAAAAGGAAGCGCTTGGTCTGGACAAATCTTTTTACAAAATCACATATGTATTTTTGACCCTAATTTAACTGTAAATGTGTATTTTTTTTATCCAATTTGAAAGTTTATGTGTATTTTTGATTCAAAAAAACATTAGATGCTGGATGAACTTTAATTTTGACAAAATTACATGTGTATTTTTGACTCTCAACCCTTTTTTCTATATAAACCTATATTTAATAAATGTAGTCAAAGAAAAGAATAGATATTAATCCGGTGTTGGAAATTAATATATAGTTTATATAAGGGTGATATTGGGAATCATTTGAGTTTTCGAACAAATTTAATATTTTAACTACTTTAATGGGTATGTATGAATTAGTTAGTGTGAAACAAAACATAGAATATTACTTTCTCTATTCTTAAATATAAGAGCTAATTGATTTTTATGGAAAATCTTAAGAAAATTAAATAATTTATTTATAAATTGATCTTCCTGAATTTTTTAATAAACTAATCTATTGATTTATAAGTTAACATATAATTTAATAATAGACGAAATATGTAATGATGAAGTGGCTTGTATAGCTTTCTTAATCTTTCCCAAAAATATTCCACTGGTCACTGGTCTTATATAAAAAATGAGCCAGCATCTTTTAAAATTTTCTTCAATCAATTAGTCTGAATTCCAATGTAGTAGTTTTGAAAAATTAAGACAAAAATAGAAAGTTCAACAAGTAATACTACTATACTAGTAGTAGTACATTGTTCACTCCTTCTTGCAGAAGGAAATGGCGGGGAGGATTGTGAGCTGGTGGATTCACTCGAAAACCGTTTCTCTCATCTGGATCTTCTCTGCATTCTTCTTCTTCTGCCTCTTTCGCATGGCTATTCTTAATTCTTCATACTCTGTTGTACCTTCTTCTTCTTCTTCTTCTTCTTCAGGTAACTACTTCCTCCACTTTTTTGATTTTCAATTGGAGCTTCAAGTTTGCCGAAACTATAAATCCCTTGCTAACAAATTCATATAACTCTACTGGAAATGCGATGATTCAGATCGATAATTAATTCTCTATCTTCGATTACTCAATTTACCCCGATTAGAAATTCATCGGCTGTATTGTTATTTTTTATTTTTTCGTCGAAGCGTGATTCCGAGCGAGGCGGATCATAGCTTCCTACCACTAGCTAACACTGTGGATATACCTTATGAGATAATGAAGCAATTGGTTCCTGTATCAGCAGAATTTTTCTTAATTTCCATGTTATTAAGTATCAATTAATGCTGTGAATCTATTTCCTCTAGCTCAACACACCCCCCCCCCCCCCCAAAAAAAAAAAAAACCCCAAACGCACAAACTGGAGCAATTATTTCCTTCTTTTCCAATTTTCATCTAGAAAACCCGGTATTTTATTTAAATCCATATTTTAGTACTGAATTGCCTGTCCTGTATCTGACTGAAGTATATTCACCACCTAAAGTATCTTAAAGAAGCTTTTAGTGCGTAATCAAATGGCTATTTAGTTTAGCTCTTTCCAGAGGTTAGAAATTTCAGAATTGTGGATATCATCATATTGCTAGTCCCATACAAATTATCAACAAATGTTTCCTTTGCAGCGTCTTTTAATTGATTCCCTTAGGTCTTTGCCCTAAGGTTTAGATCCGGGCATTCAAGGTAGGGATCACAGTTCCTTGACCATTAGGTCAGTCCCTTGAGGTTAACAAAGGTTTTTTAAAAAATCTAATTCTGATTTTTCTGGAGAATTTGTGTGTATGCAAATATGCATGGATGAGCTTATCAGTCCCTAGTGGGGCATGTGAGTGTGAATTAATTGTAAGTTTAAAAGGGACTGGACCAGATTCAACAATCTTAAATTCGGAAAGAAGATCCAAATTATATGATGAGATGGGAAGAGATCTAGATGAGCATGGAGCTGCTTTCCTACAGCATGGTAAAACCTCTCAGTCATTGTCTCTTTCTGATCTCTTTACGCTAAGGGATGGATCAGTAACACCAGTGCTAAAGGTAATGTGAAGTAACTTAACTTTGTTAATTCATTTTTACTTTGACTAACAGTTAATGGCTACCTCATGTGTGCAGCCAGCCAATCCTCCTGTAAGAGCTAATGTGTTATATTTGAGCACTGAATTCTCAACTCCCATAGCGTAAGCATTGGAACCCTCCCCCTCCCCCCTTTATATTAGCTGTATGATTAATATCTAAGATATGGTTTATGTTTTAAAGCTTCATGCTTATTGGTACACAATACAGAAGAAGTATATTCATTTGCCCTTTGGTCAAAAGGTCTTCCCTGTTAGTAAAATATGGCATTTGTCCTCTTTCTTTCTAAGATTGTGTTAAAAAGATAGATAGGTGGAAATTATCAACATGTTTGGCATTATCTGGAGGGTGAAAAGCCACATTTGGAAGGTAAAAAGCCCATTGATTTCCAATATGTTGTTTGGATCAATGTTTTGGCAAAATGACTTTTTGCCCAAAAGCCATGTTAAAGTTAAAACAACTTTTTCTAGCTTTTGGCTTTTATATTTGAATCTTGTGAAATTGAATTCTCAATAAATCATCCAAGCAAATTTCTGTCAAACTAACTTTCTTTATCAAAGTTGATTCAAACATAAATTATATTACATTAATTGACTTTTATCCTAACTTAAGTTTGCAAAAGTCAGTTGGGATAAAATTCACTTTTACAACCGGATCCCAAACAAGCCCTATAATTACGCTGGACTAGGTTTATTATCTAATTTAAACTTTTCTTTTATCTTTTTGAACTCTAAGATTACACAGACTCTTTTTATGTTATTAGTGATTGTTCAGCATGATATTTCCGGGAAAAAGGGGCATAGCATACAGCGTACATGAATTATGATTATCACAACATCCTCACCATAGTAAATGAATTTGATAGGACCCAACGACTAATAAGACATAAACTACACGGAAAAGTAAGATTAAGGGCTAAAACTCATCACATTCAAAGAAAAGTACACGGAAATGTGATTAATATCATGCTGAGGCTGAGCATACTCAAGTCTCTTTTCTCCATTCTACTCTTCTACCCTAAGATCTCACCGCTCTGATACCAATTGATAGGACCCAACGACTAATAAGACACAAACTACACGGAAAAGTAAGATTAAGGGCTAAAACTCATCACATTCAAAGAAAAAACAATACACTGGTGCACTGAAACAAGGGGGATACGATTACAAAATGAGTGAAAGCTACAACATTCATAACACAGACTCAACTCACAGCTGGACAGAATGATCTAAAACATAAACAACACATAAACACAACAAATGTTGCCAATCATTCGAGAGGCTGGCACACTCTCCACTCCCCAAAAGGGCCAAGCCACAATTCAAATTCTTTCTGCCTCTTGAAGAGTTGTAGGGATTTAGGTGTAGCTAGAAGTAGGGGTGTGTCTATTTGAACTTTTTGGGTCTTTAAATCTGGTTTCTAGTTCACAGAAGAGGCAGGAAGAATTTGAATTGTGACTTGGCCCTTTTGGGGAGTGGAGAGTGTGCCAGCCTCTCGAATGATTGGCAACATTTGTTGTGTTTATGTATTGTTTATGTTTTAGATCATTCTGTCCAGCTGTGAGTTGAGTCTGTGTTATGAATGTTGTAGCTTTCACTCATTTTGTAATCGTATCCCCCCTGTTTCAGTGCACCAGTGTATTGATTTTTCTTTGGATGTGATGAGTTTTAGCCCTTAATCTTACTTTTCCGTGTAGTTTATGTCTTATTAGTCGTTGGGTCCTATCAATTGGTATCAGAGCGTTGAGATCTTAGGGTAGAAGAGTAGAAGGGAGAAAAGAGACTTGAGTATGCTCAGCCTCAAAGAACTGAGGCAGATGTTGGAGGCAATCACATTTAACCAGAGTGAAAGCTACAACATTCATAACACAGACTCAACTCACAGCTGGACATAATGATCTAAAACATAAACAACACATAAACACAACAAATGTTGCCAATCATTCGAGAGACTTGCACACTCTCCACTCCCCAAAAGGGCCAAGCCACAATTCAAATTCTTCCTGCCTCTTCTGTGAACTAGAAACCAGATTTAAAGACCCAAAAAGTTCAAATAGACACACCCCTACTTCTAGCTACACCTAAATCCAAGACCCAAAAAGTTCAAATAGACACACCTCTACTTCTAGCTACACCTAAATCCCTACAACTCTTCTTTTCCCTTTCGGCTAGGAACCATTGGATAACATGTTAAACCAGCAGTAGGAGTTTGGGGTCTTATCAGAATTGTTATTATTTTGTTTTCTATTTTCCAAATTTCAACTTCTCACTTCTGACTTACAATGCACAGGAAGGCTGTACAGAATATTTTTCATCCATACTTTGATAAAGGTAAGTTATATTTGGACTAAATAGCAGATTTTAATTCATTCACCAGCATTTGTATTTAAGTCACTTGAATAGCTTTGACTTTTCCCATTTATTTTGTTTCGATTCATTGGCATTCTTTCACGTGTGTCGATTAGCGATCTGGTTTCAGAACTCTAGTATGCACCACTTCAGCATGTTTCATGCCTCGCATCACATCACACCCATACCTGCCACCAAAGAAGAGGTAAACTTATCTGTGAACATTTTTGCTTCTTTTTGGCAATGCATTGATCTAACATGAGCATAATTTATTTTTAGATAGATGCTGAAGCAGCCTCTGTGCAAGCTGCTGCCCAGACATTCTGCCCTTTGAATATTGTATTGGATAGGGTGGTTCTGACTTCAACAGGAGTGCTTTTGGGTTGTTGGCAGGTTGCTTTCTATAATCTGAATGCTCTATTACCTTTTCTCTTTACTCTCAGCATATCGTCAAAAAGGATGGTTTGCACAAATCATAAACATGACTCCTTGATGCTTTTCTTCTCATCTTTTCTCTCTGCGTGATATAAAGAGTGGTGTCAAGTCAAAAATAACAATTGTGAAGTTTGACCATGAGAAATTTGAGAAGTATTTGATCTTAAGTGATTAAACTTTGAAGTTTCTTTATTTTTCCCCACAGGGGATGCCAAGAGCATCTGCCCATCTGGTAACCACTCTTACTAGCCAAACGTTCTTGTTGATTTAGTGATCAAATTCTTCTTTTTCGATAAAGACAATGGATGCCAACATATTGCTGAAACTTTCTATAATTTATTTTTTAAAAAATATGATACCATATTTAAGTATGTTTTAGGATTTCAGACTGCATTTTTTGAAACGATATCTATTTCAATCTATGTATGTTTTAGTATTTCAGACAGCATCTCACAGTACCGGACTAATTACATGTGCTTTCCATCCAGGTTACCTCTGGGACAGATCCCATAGCTATTCGTGCTAAGTTGAGAAATGTGCTTCCACGCGCACCAGAGAAGCAACTTGTGAGAACCAGATAAATATTCTGCTGTCACCAAGATTTATTTGTATTCACCTGAAGCACCACCACCTACAATATTTTAAAATTTTAATTAGGATCTTTTCTATCGCCATACTCACAAATTTAGAATCTTGTGGGGATTGAAGTTGGGACATGGCCTTGTTTGGCATGAACTGAAATGTCCTCCCTCTGGCTCTTTTAACCTGAGACATTCTCTTTATGGTTCATCAAGTTATAATTGATCTATCTGTTACAAATCTCGTAATTCTCACATGTTCATAAAACTGTTTTGTTGTGCACTTTCTTATATTTAGGTTTTTCATTTCTCAACTCACTTTCCTCTTAAACACCTTTCACGTTTACTGTGTCCTGTTTTTACAAGCAGAAACAAAATGTATGATATTTCATTGGTTTATATTGGGTGGTATCTCCTTCTCAATTTAATTTGTGAACTTTATCTGACAATACAACACTATATATGCCATTGACATTTCGTAGCTTTTTGGTTTTGGCTGATCTTGTATTATCCTTTCTGCAGTATGATGCTGCTATTCTTCATACGTCTTTTGCAAGGCTATTGGGTCCACCTAAAGCAGTGCCTTTGGTAGTGCACGTCTTCAGGATTTTCCTTTAAAATTGTTACTATGCCTTGGCTAGTTTTCATCATCTCCATTTGCTCTTGCTTCCATCCTGGAAATTTACATTGGTCTGTCTTTTGTGGCAAAGATAAAGAATTAAAGACTATACCTTTAGAATGTTTATTAGAGTTGGAAGCGTAATTGAATTGTGCTGTGCTACAGTATAGCCTTTTATTGTTTTGTGATATATAGGGCCTACTTGAATTGGTAATATATTTGAGGAATGGTAAATTGCCAACTGGTGTTTAAACAAAGATTAAAACAAATGAAGAAGAAATAAAACTGAAGCGTAGTTCGAAAATTCCATTGAATATGGATCTTGAAATATGATATTGTGGTGAATTACCTTATATGGAGTTCCAATTACGAATTGTTGGAGTCCATGATAGTTTTGCATTTTATTTTCCCCAGCTGTTTCAATTCCAAAACATTTCCCTGCTTAATGTATGTTTTTTTAATTCCTTTTTTCAGTTTACTACATAATTGCCTCTCAATTGTTGTTGCATACAGGAGCTGCATACAGCCTCAGATGAACTCCGATTCTTCCATGAGCTAGTTATTCGACTCAACACAGACCTCCATGGATTCAAGGTTTGAAAAGAAAATATTCTATAATTAAGTCTTCACTTCTTTCATTTTGGTTCGGCTTAGGCCTAATTACTGGCTCGCAAAAGGTCAAAGTTCACTCCAAAATAAAGAAAACTAAGGGTTCAATTGAAGTTGATTGGTGTTAGGGAAGAAGATGGATTTCGTTTCCTTCCTTGTTCTTCAATATTTATTACATTTGTTTAATTATTAATTGATAATTTTTATGTTTTCTATTATTTTTTAAGGGAAAATACATTTTTTGGTACCTATACTTTTATTTAGTTTTAATTTTGGTACCTATGTGTATTTTTATTATAATTAAATGCTTTAATTTTAATATTTAAACACCATTGGCTTCTATACAAAGGCTAACCATGCTAATAGAACAAAGATAGATGAGCTAATAGTGGTAATTAAACAAAATTAATGGTTTAATTGAGAGATTAAAAACCATAGGTATCAAAATTAAAATTGAATGAAAATATAGATACCAACAAATGGGTTTTTCCTTTTTTTTTAAAGTAAGAACATGCCTATTTTTATATCTTCATGATCTTTTTTCATTGTTGGTTCTATTCCCAATTTTTAGTACCAAATGGGTAGTAATTATCATCGACTAATAAATTGTGAATTCAGTTTTCTTTTTCCCTCTAAAAGCTTATCTGACCTCTATTTGACATTCTGATGCATTTCCCTGCAACCATATGAGCAGGCAACGGTGTCTGAACTCTGGTACGTGGAGGAACATGATTTGCTTGCCCTTGCACTGAATGGAAGAATGAGCATTCGCAGGTTCAAACTTGGCTGCTCAAGAACATGAAGTTTTGAACATAGACATAGATGCTTGTGAATAAAACTTTATATTACTTGATGCAATGAAGGTTCTGGTATATGTGTAATGACCACTGATTTCCCACGAAAGGGAAGAATGAACATGCCCACTTTTTGAAGGTTTAAAAAACCCACTCTTAATTTATGGGTAAGTTTTTATCACATCAAATTGCTTCCCTGTGAGTATGATAGAGCTCAAAAGCTGGAACATTTAAAAGAAATGCAAAGACAAATGTTTCACATGCCATGATGGATGTTGTTTGCTATCTGTAAAGATAAGATTAATCGATTCAAGAGAATCTGATAACATGTGAATTAGTGAAAGGCGAGGCTCCTGACATACTTCGACTTCTGCTTGGATTACCGATAGTTCTGCTTCAGTGCTAGTTGTGAATCCCAGGCAGGAGAGACTGGAGGAGAGGCAGTCGAGGTTCATGAAATATTGTCGTCATAAACGTTGAATGATTCTGAAGGAATCTTTCAGTGCAAAAAAAATTCCGAAGGAATCTTCTCCGAAGTATCTGTCATGGCTTCATGGGGCTGTCTGATTTTGGTAGCCGTGGATTAAGTTGACATGAATGGCATATACTGTAAGTGGGCAGCGTTTAAATGAAACGGTGCTCCAATAGCAGGTATTCAGGTAAAATCTTTGGATTAAATTGTAAATTTCTCCGGAGAAGTTCTTGCTTATGAGCAATATTGGGTGTGTTTGGATTGACTTCTGAAAAAGTGACTTATATATAAGTCAAACTGAAAATAAATCAAACTGAAAATAAGTCAGATTGCGTAATGAGATTTATGTTTGGATGGGCTGTTAAAAATATGATTTATAAGTGAGTCATAAGTCATATTATGTAATGAGATGTATGTTTGGATGGACTTTTGGAAAAGTGATTTATGTTTGGGTTAGTTGTGATTGGATGTGTAAAATAAGTCAGAATTGTGGGGTCCACCTCCGTAAGTGACTTATAAGTTATAAGTCATAAGTTGAAAAAAAGAACTTATACTTATTTTGACTTATAAGTTATAAGTTACTTATTTTTATAAGTCCAGACAAACATACTCAAAACAACTTTTCTGAAAATAAGTCCTTATTTATAAAAAAAAGAACTTATTTGGCTGAAATAAGTCCAGCCAAACAAGCCCATTATTGTTAGGAAGTTTAATTTTTATGGGTTCAATGACGTTTTTACATTTCAAAATGAAACAATATTGCCTGGTGCATTGAAAAATTAACATTAAACATTTACACTGCTTCATTTCATTTTAATACTTTTAGAGTAATTTTGAATTTAAAAAATAATTTTTAGGGCAACATCGAATCAATTTTTTTATGTATGAGACTCTGAGTTCTTAATATGTAGCTATAATAATTACTTAAAAAATCTTGAGGTTTCTTTTATGGTGAGCCTACATCATCCTCACCGAGCAGGATGGTCAGACAATAATGGATAAATCAAAACAAAATTTCCTATCCAAATTTATATGTTAACCCAAAAATTCAGAGAGGAGAGAGAGAGAGAGAGAGAGAGAGTGAGGTGGCTATTGGCGAAAAAGAAGCAGCTTAAATTGTGGCAGGCACGCGCTTTGGAAATGTGAAGACCGGTAAAGGAAAGGGGTGGTGGCCCACTGGTTAGTATCGTCACCCCCGTTACTGTGGATGCCACACGCTTTAATTTCTCTACTATGGAAACCACGCACAAACAAAAAGCGAATAGAGATTTATATATTTATGTCACTATTTATATGTCACTTTTAGACATATAAGCAACTGAACTTCCACGCCTCTTTGGATCACCGATTAATTAATTGGAAAAACAGAGGTAACAACGAGTCAAAATAAGTAAATGCAATATGGCGTGTTTTGATTGAAGAGTGCTTAAATAACGTGCTACACTTACCACACGTAAGAACACATTCTACATCCTCTAAATACAAGAACTGGTTTAAAACCTAATTTTGATTTCAAATATAAGACAGCTTTATTATTTTATATTTATCAATCTTTTTTCAAACTAATTTTCTAACTTATGTATTGATTTATAATCTAATTATATAAATAAGCATTTTAAAGACCATATAACACATGATACAGTTAAATAATTTATGTAGTTTTCTAAATCTTTTCAAACTAACTCTTATATATAAAAACAAAAAGATGTACTTAATAACTAAAAGTATTGGGCTATAGCCTATAGGGATGGATTTAAAATTCATGGTAAAGGACATGAGTCAACAAAGTTTATTTTTGGTTGTTATTAGGGAATATTCTAATATCTTTTTGAAATAATATTCCTTTCAGTCATTTTTTTACGCATCAATTTTCAAACCACACAATTTTAGTTTAAAGCAATTAAAAATAATAAATATGTAAGAAAATTTGTTGCCCATAGCATAATCTTATTAGTGGGGAGAATGAGTAGAAAATGAAGAGAAGACAAAAGGAATAAGATAGACTTGCAGTTAATGGGAAAAAAAAAATCCTTAAAACTCAAATAAATTTAGATTGTGACTTGTAGACAACCTTTATAAGAGAGAGAATATTATTGATTAAAAAGGGACAAATGACGTGAGAGGGTATATAAATGTTTAGTGCTTAGAATTAAATTAATGGGATAATTGCATCGGGATTTCAGATAAGATAATTAATAGCAGCCAAATTCCAATAAAAATTATCAATAGTGTTTTTCACTTGTTAAGAGTGACATCTTCACTAATCAATGTTGTCATTAACAACCCTTAAAACTTATCAGATATTAACTCTTTATTTTGGGATCTCAATATAATTCTCCCTAAATAAAATAAAATAGATACAATTGAAAGGAGTATAACCAATGAATAATTAGTCGAACTGATAAGTGGGTTCGAAGACAAGGCTATATAGTACATAGCAGTACTCCTAGTCCTAGACGTCAGATTAGGATTACGGTGTTTAAAAAAAGGAAAAAAAGGAGCATAAATATATGATTAGTGGGAGGGGTGAGGATAATGATAATCACGTGGCAAACTGAGTGTGAATGCTTTCTTCCACCAAAACGCCATGCGCTCCCCACGCGCCTTCCTCTCTCCCGCCACGCTCTCTCTCTCCTCTTCTCGCCGCCTCCTTCCCTCTCTCTCTCTCTCTCTCTCTCTCTCTCTCTCTATAACCACACCTCACTGTTCTATTTCTTCCCTTCAATTTTACCCTCCCCCCCTTAATTCCTTTTTCTCAATCCTCTCTCTTCGCTTTTTAGGAGGTAACATCTCTACTCTTCTTACTTTTCCTCTTATGATTGCTTTTATATTAATATTGGTTTCTTGTCTTTTTATTTCGATCCCTTCAATTCTTTATGCCCCCTTTGCTTGCTTGCCGCTGCACTTCTATGAATTAGAATAGATATGATGGAATTCGAATTGCTGTTTCTGGCATCTTGATTGTACAAAAATACTGTGGTTCCCTTTTTGTTTGTTTCTCTTTTGTTTTACATGATTCGATTTCCTTTATTCTATTCTTGGGCATCTCTCTGCTTTAGGATCTTTGTGAGTTGAATGTTATACAGCTAAGAATACTTCCAGACTAGTCACTCATTCATTTGATTGGTTAGTTTACCAATTATTGTCGATCATTTGATCTACATCCATGAAGAGGGGGACCATGGGGAGATGTGAAAGTGGAGGCAGATTGAGTGCTCTGCCTCCAGGCTTCTCTTATTCACTGATACTTACGTTTACTTGTTGTGTTGCCTTCTCAACTACAGTACTTCCGTTTTGCCTATTATATATTCAATGCCATTGACATTCCATTCTCGCACCAAATTGATGTGAATTTGTATTTTGGGTCAACTTTTAGGAGTTTGTGTCGTACTTGAAGAATTGTGTAAAGGCATACCTTGCTTTTGTTACTTCTTTCATGGCATCAGAAACTCCCGCCCTGGCAGCCGAGGAAGTCAATGTGTTAGAAGGAACATCAAAAACCAGGTCTGTCATACTAATGCCTTGACGTTTGGTTTTTACTGTCAGTTGATATGCCTTCCATGCCCGCAATATACTAAAATATTCTTTGCATTGAAAATTATAGTGTAGGGTTTCCATCTAGTACGTCATTCGATCCATTTGTTTCCAAAGTGAATTTGTTTACCTATTATACTAAATTAGCCTGTTCTTAATATGTTTTTCAAGCCATAAGTTCTTTGAATTGATTTTAAAGCTTTTTGATCTATTAGCTTGGTCATGTTACAGACTAATACAAGATACAAGAATAACTTTAATAAGTTGAGTGTTTAATTGTCGTAGGTATTTTTATTAGTTGTGGGTAGCACAACATATTGTAGTGGCTTAGCACCATCTACTTACTTGAAGGTTCAGTGCGATTTCTGGATTGATCTTCTGAAATCCTTTTGTGCTGCAGTTCTTCTCCTAGTAAAAAGAACCGAGGGAAAATTCCCAAAAGAATTCACAAGGCTGAGAGGGAGAAAATGAAGCGTGAGCATTTGAATGATCTCTTTCTTGATCTTGCCAATGCTCTTGGTAAGTTCTTGAGCTTTTTGAGCTTTGCTTACATGACACTGCCTGACCCCTCTTTTGAGAGATATCCAGATTACATGGCTCTTCTATAGAAATAATTTTGGTTTTTACTTTAGATTAAGCCACCGCCATCATGTTACCCAATACGATAGTAATTTCTCCATTTTCCCCGTCTAACTGCCGTATTTTTGGTATGGGTTGAACAGAACTAGGTCAGCAAAACAATGGAAAGGCTTCCATATTGTCTGAAGCCACTAAGCTGCTAAGGGACCTGCTTGATCAGATTGAGAGCCTGAAGAAGGAGAATGTGTCTCTGCTCTCTGAATCACATTATGTAAGCGCTTAGCACACTTGTTAATCCTTTTCGTTGAATTTATGTGATTGAGAATCTAATCTTTCGGCTAGTTTCTTCTGCTTGACAACTTTTGCAGTATACTTTTGAAACTGATAGTTAGAGTTTTGGATGTGAAGAGTTACTTGCATTTTAATTACAATTGATCCACATATTTGCATTCATTGAGCAGGTTACCATAGAAAAGAATGAACTGGAGGAGGAAAACTCTGCTCTAGAAACACAAATCGATAAACTTCAAGGCGAGATAGAAGCAAGACTAGCACAATGTAAACCTGACCTAAATGGACCTCCTCCAATGGAAATTGAGCCACCAGAGCAAGCAGCAATTTTTCCTAGAGAGTGTCTCCAATTGCCTACTATTGATCCTACATTGCAACAAGGACCTGCTGTATTAGTTGTCCCCTTCCGTCCTCACCTTCAACCTTCTTTTCCCGCCCCCAACATGGCCGAGCTTGCCTCGAATCCCATTGTGAGTAAACCTCATGCCAGGTATCCCACCCCTGCAGACTCATGGCCATCACAGCTGCTTGGAGAGCAGCCAACATCAAACTAAGAGAAGTTGAACCTGCAGAGTTCTATTTCCAGTATTTGTTGGCTGCACCTGTAGAGTTTTGGTCCATTTCCAAATTAGCAAGCACTCTTTGGAGCCTTCGTACATAGATTATATATTAGATAGATGTCTTTAGTTCGATATATCACTCACTCATTTATTTAAATGATGGAATTAACTTTCTTCTCAAGATTTTGTCCCTGTTCCTGGTTGGATATGCTTGAGGCGGAAAGCATAACTGAAGAACCTTATCACGGGCAATTCGAATTCTTTGAAGTTATAAAGGCTACACATGATTGAAAAATGATGAATGTTAAGCCAAAAAAAAAAAAAAAGGTTATGTATAGTCGTAGTGTCACTTTTATAAGGATAGATTATCATAAACGATATCAATTTATATTGGAGGATGTTTGTTCCAAGCTGGGAAATGCTTTCTTTAATCACTGTGGGAGGAGTGTGGGGTTAAATCATAATTGTGTAAATCAGATAGACTCTTAAGTAAAGGCTAATTCCTATCTTTTATCTTTAGCCCCTTTAAAGATGTCTACAAATTTATGCTTTTCCATGTTGAGGTACTTGATTTCCATATTCCACACCATGTAGGACATAACACGCATTCCTTCCTTTTCTCCTAAATTATTAATAACATGATGGGCAATGGAGCATGAGGTCAGAATAAAAATACATCATCTTGGTCCCATTTTTTTATCCTCACTGAAACTACATTGCTTGGTGATGATATAATTTCAAAAAAAATTATGATATCATAATCTAGTAAATATAACTGATGATTATAAAATACATACACATATATAAATTATGATTTGGGAAAATGACAAAAAAAAAAAACCTTCCACATTTCAAAATCCCATCTAGGTGATTTGCAGTTGTTAATACCTATACTCAACTTGTTAATACTTATACTAAAATAATTATTGGGATTTTGAAATTTGGAAGATATTTTTTTGTTATTTTCCCTTATGATTTTAAGAAGTAAAAGTAGTGCTTTATTTATAAATTTATGTGTACAGGTGCAATTTGGCCAACAAAATATTTGGTAGGAGCATATAACATAAATAAGTTTTAAAGGGAACTTGATTACCAATAAACATTTAAAATTGAGCAATTAAGCCAATACTGTTACTCAACCCTAAAGCTTGTTAATATCAACTGGAATTTACGTGCATCCTAGTAAGCAAGATATGATGGACATTTAGGATGAACAAAGATGTTGGCTAAATAGCTCAGTTTTAAAAGTTTATTGGCAATCAAGATCGTTTTAGAATTTATTTGTGTTAAATGTTCATACTGCCAGTTTATCCTAAATTTATTGATGCAAATTTTATTTTATTTTTAAACAAATTGTGTTTAAAAAGAAGAAGGCTCCTACTAAGTGAAAAAGATTGGGTGCTTGAAGCCCAAAGTGGTCTTCCATTATGATGGAGGAATCAACGCTTCAAACTTAAAAAGCATATAATCTGTACCCAAACTTTAGCAATAGACGGTGTGATTGGAAATAAGAGCCTACACTCCAATGCACATACACTTTTTCTCACACCCCCACAAGCCACACTCTTGTCTCCCACCATACACAACGCATACTCTCTCTCTCTCTCTCTCTCTCTCTCTCTCTGTGTTTTGTTCGGTGATCGAAACCCTGAAGCTACAGATCTCCCTTGAGAAACCACAGTGCAGAAATGGGGTCTGGAGCTAGAAATTTACTCAAGGTGCTTCTCAGCAACTTTGATGTTCTTGCCGGGTAATCTCTTTTTTCTTTCTACAAGTTACTGGATTTACAAGTTGAGCTGAATTTTCCTTTCTCCCCTTTGATTTGTTATATATATATATATATATATCAATGCCATTGTTATTTCACACTGACTAATGTTATATCTTTCGGATTTCTGGTCCAGCCCATTGATCAGTCTCGTTTATCCTCTGTAAGTACAGTGTTTAAAAGTATTTCTTTAAACAAGTTATGTTAACTGGCATGGTGAACCACTTGGAAACTCTGTTTGATATTTGGTCATGTGGGATTGCTTGGTTCTATAACAGATATGCCTCTGTTAAGGCAATTGAGAGCAAGTCTCCTGTGGATGACCAGCAATGGCTCACTTACTGGATTCTCTATTCCATGATCACCCTATTTGAGCTTACGGTTTACAAAGTTCTTGAATGGTAATAAAGTTTTTTTTTCCTATTGCCTTGATTCATGTTTATGATCTTGTGTATGGTCTGCTTGATAAACGGGAGACACTCTTGAAGATTTTATACCTAGAATAATCTTTTGAAGGTTGCCAGCAGCTTAGTTTATCTTTTAACCATTTTTCAGTATCTTTTAGAAGTATTTTTCCAATCATGGCTATAGTGCATTAACAACGTGCTGTTTTGTCGCCTAAAAACTTGTTTGTGTGTTGTATCCATTTGGATGTGTACATCGTGTTGCTGATGTATTTTAAGGAAACTAATGATACTCAATACAAGTTTAATTTTATTCTACTTGTCTAAGCATTGTCTTGCAGACACAACATCCTATATTTTCCATTGTGTTTTTAGTCTTCAATAATGCTGTCATAAATATACAAACATGAAGATTTAAGAATAAAGGATTGGAATGTTGGAGGCATTAGAAGGCTTAAAAGGTCTGCATCAATGCAGAAAATACTTAGAGGGTAATCCTACCAAGAGGTCTGTCTTTCAAGAAGTTGATCCTTTTTACCATTAGATTTATCTCTAGATTCTCTCCCTAATTTTCTTAATCACAATGTGAGAATCGATAAATACATCTAGTAATGAGAGAGCTCATCATTTTCAGATGTAAATCTCCCTATAGAATCACCCTATTATGTAATGTAGGTCATTATACCAACTTTGGTCTCTTTGGACTATTTCTGGCATAATGTATTTAGAGGAAATAATACTAGTAAAATACAACAAAGTTTCTCAACTTTCTATGGCAGGATCCCTATCTGGTCATATGCAAAGCTGATCCTAACCTGCTGGTTGGTCCTCCCTTACTTTAATGGTGCTGCCTATGTTTACGAGCATTACGTGAGACCCTTCTTCGTCAATCCTCAGACAATAGTAAATATCTGGTATGTCCCAAGAAAAAAGGACTTCTTCAGTAAGCCAGATGACATTCTAACTGCTGCAGAGAGGTACATTCAAGAGCATGGAACAGAAGCATTTGAAAATATGATCCACAAGGTATTTCCAATTCGTAATGCTTTAATATTGCATATATATATGTACTGTTATTAATTTTTTTATGACATTAATGCCCCTGTTGTGTAGGCTGATAAATCAAGGAGGAGGAAAGATAGCTACACAGCATATGATGATCACAGTTATGGATTCTGAGTAGATCACAGTTATGGATACTGAGTATATACCGTTTCTTCAATCATGTGAGATGCAATATTGTAGCATGTCTTGTATGAGAGGATGGGTTTCATGGACATGATAGCTTGGTTCTTTTATTTGTTTTCGTCTTCTTGTTGGATATAGTTGATTTCCCCCCAATGTCATCAGTTGTCTTGTATGTATTCGATAGTATGTAATTATCTCAGGCTTGGTCATACATTTAAAATCCCATGGTCTTGACAATCAAGGTATATAGATAATGGAGGTACAATAGTAGTTGTGTTGATATTTTTCTTAGTTGGCTCCCTTTGATACTTAATATAAGAGTTGGATAGCTAATTTGCAGATATTATAAGCTATTTTAGTTAGTAATTTGTGAATATTATGCGCTGATTTTTCTAAAATACTCTATTTAATCATGTGTGTTGAAACTTGTCTCCAGATAAAAACTACTCTATTCAGTCATGTGTATTGAAACCTATCTCCAGATAAAACCCTTTAATGCGTAATTAATAGGGATATTTTGGGGAAAAAAAGTTATAAATTTGAGAGATAAAGTGGGTTGAGATGTTATATTTAGAATCAAAATAATCTTTTTGTTTAATTTTATATTTATGACCGAATTAGGGAAGGGAGTAGTTTCTTTTTAGCATGAAGCAAGGATGAGAGGCTTCTTTCTTCTCGAGGGCTGAGGTATTCGATTGAGGGATCCAAAATGGAGATGTAAACCGTGCAGTCAACAGTGTATAGAAGTTGGCAACAATGGTTTCATGTATGGACTTTGCCGATAAAGATGTTGAAATTTGTGTAGATCTTGCATATATCGTTGATTTTGAGATGTCATATTCATGCAATGAATCGACATTGATTCTTGAGTTTGTGAACGAATTTCTTTAATGGTTATATGCGCTTTTCCAGACTGAATTTCTGGTCAGTTGTGAGGATTGGTCTTGGGAATTTCTAAATTTCCTGATTTGAGGATGTCTGTATACGGTTGAAGATGTCATTGATTGCTTATTCTGTTATTCCTCTTATTTCTTTTTGAATTCAAATGACAAGATTTACTCCTGGAGCTCTAAGAGCTTACAAAACAGTTTCTACTTTCCCAAATCTTAGCCTAGATCGACTAACATTTGGTTCAAACAAAAAGTTGGGGGAGATTGAACTATTGATAGCTCATTGTTTGATCTAAATGCTTCCTTTGCTAGGTAATCAGCACAACTTAATGCTTCTCTGTAAGTATGCAGGATTTCAAGATCGCAGTCTCTGTAAATAATGGAACGGATTTCCTGAATTTCGGCTTCAAAGGGGTGTTGCACTACATGATCTATCAAAAGGAGGTTAAGGGCTTCAAACGAATCTGAGTACAGTTTTTGAAGCCCTTTTTAGTGCATCCACTTTGCTCTGCCATTGTTTTTGAGAATATCTCTGCCATCATCTAAGGAAGAACACCTGTGTCGTGGGGGTCGTTCTTAGCTTGTGCAATCATGTTCCCATTTTTTCTTTCATTGCTCTTTTAGAAAAGGTCAAATGGTGCGGGTTGATCACAGTCAACGATGGATTATTAAACTAGCTCTCGATTTTCTTTCTTTCTTTTTGGTGTGGAAAATGCAGAATTATTAGTAGGGAGTTAATCAAGTAAATAGCACATTCTAAAAAGCAATTGATATTTGGTAATGACCAAATGGTCAAAGGAATGTTGCAAGGTTGAATTGATGAATTCAAAGCAAAGCGATGAGAGAGGAATTCCTTAGTACTTAGAAAATATGCATATAATTTGTATTACTCCATCCGTTCCTAAATATAAAATCTATCTGGGAAGGTGAATTTGTTCCTAAATATAAGATATTTTCTAATTTTTCTCAACTTCCTATTGATGCTCCACAATAATAAACAAGCAAAAAAAGGAGGGTAATAATAAAGGTAGGTGATTAGGATTTTTTAGTAATATCGTGAGATTGTAATTAACTTAACTAACATCGTTAATCTAATTATATTAGATAAATAAGTCTTACATTTATAAACAGAGGGAGTATATTTTTTTCACCACTCAATTTTTTTTATTTGTATTGAATAAAATGAACATTTTTACTTATGAATTAATTGAAGAGGGCGGGGGAATATTTCCTCTCATCCACGAGTGTTGTTATTAATTCACGAGCACCCTTTTTCTCCTCAAGACCAAGAATATTTCATATTAATAGTGTAAGTTAATTTTTGGGAGTAAAGTGAATAAAAAGTAAACTTATTTGTCCAATACAGTAAATAAGCCAAACTTCAAGCTAATTACTCAAAGTATGCGAACCCTTGCAACTTATATCAACCATTTGCTTAGAGAATAGAAGTCCGTACCACTCGTCTATAGCCAGTTACTTCTACTCAACATTTTGAGTCTAGTGTTTTAAAATTCTAATCATCTAATGGTAAATAAGGGCATGAAGGAGAGATACCCCAATCATATGCTAAATTTTTGTTGCCTCTGCTATTACGTGTAAATCTCAACTGATTCTATTATTGAAAACAGTGAAACACCATCCCCAATTAAGATCAATGGAAATATATCGTGAAACGCATAGATAACCTGGGGATTATTCCGGCTTTCGCAGATATATTGATGAGTTAAGGTTGACCTCACAGATTAAAATAATTGACAAAGTTCAATACAGTAATCACGTTGTTCGGGACACAGATAAGCACTCAGAAAACTAACAGAGGACCTACAAAATGAAACTCCCAAGCTCCAAGTCTCAACTATGGCTATGAGCTTATAGCCACTTCCACTTCTCAAACTTCAGTGGTTAGAAGTTCTTACAATCTTATTCAGTAGAAGAAAAGGATGGTGATAACAACTTAGCTGGAAAGACCAGCTATTACTTGCCTTGTCATGGTCCATCCAGCTCGTTCAAGGGTAACAAAAGCACCACTCCATAGCCACGAGGAGAATCAGTGGCGTCATATCACTAAAAACACCATTAGGTATGTTAAACAACATCAGGGCAAGCTACTTCTATAAGATGATCAGGTTTCGGCTTCCGCTTCGGCTTGTCCTTCAACATCATCAGCATTCAGTTTTTGGTTAAGATAATCCTGGGCTTCTTCTAATGCTGATTCCTTTTCATCAGCAGCATACAAAATCTTCTTTATTGCAACAGATATCTGCAAATGGAATGAATGAACAATAGCTTACAACTATAACATGTCTAAGAATCTAGTTTAACCTTTCAAAAATAATATAGGTAAAAAACACATGATGTTGATCATAAACTTCAGTTTGTTTGGATCCACGACATGCGTTTGGGAATTAAACGTTCAACATTTGTCCATGCAACCTGATCCACATTAATAAAACATAATACCAAGGCAGGCATACATTTTGATTTCTGAGAGAGGCAAAAAAAACCAATGTGCAACAAGCAGAAATGAAAAGTTCTTTCAGAGCTTCAGACTCTACAAAGTATCTTAGACGAGAATTAATTAGTTGGAGAACTTAAGGCAGACCACAATTCACCCAATCTGCTGCATTAGATGCTGCATTAGAACCATGAGGGGAAAAATATTTAAATTAAACGTAAAGATGTATTCGCCCATATCCAGTCAACCATGAAGGTGTACCATTAGCTAGAACATGGGAGTGCCTTTTGATAGGGGCTAAGGAGCATATTATCACTGAAAAAGTGGTAAGTGTGTGTGTGTGTGTTTTTTGGGGGTGGGGGGGGGGGGGGGGGGATGCAACCTTTGATGAGAATTCTTACAGAGAGATTCTCTAGTTCTGGAGTCTGGCAAAGAATTTCTATATCCCTCAATTTAGCAAAGTAGAAGTCCCTTTCTTTTTCCAAGAGATCCACAGAAAGTTTGAGATCAGTAACCTGTGAAACAGAAGAATAAAAAACTACACAATGAGCAAACTAAGAGGGTAAACAGGTTTTCCAACTAAATTTTGAGCAACAAACTCTCAAGGAATGACAATATAGAACATATAAATTATAGTCGAGTGAGGCTGTGGAAACAAGTAGCAATATGCCAAAGGAATATAAGCAGCCATATCCTTGGTATAGAATGACAAATATAGAGGGCCTAATGTTTGTACCTCCTTTGACAAAGCCTGAATCTCCGCTGACGCTGATTCACTTGATTGAAATTGTTTGGACCCTGTACCCAAGGAATGAGCCAAATAAGAGTGACCATAAAATCTGAGAATAATAAAAAAAAAAGGAGTAACATGGTAAAACTAATAGGAAAGTTGCAAATCAGACTTAGGAGAAGCTAATGAACCAACCAGAAGTTCTACTAGGATTGAATGCATTGCTTGAAGCAGGATTGTTCATGTTTGTCTGCAGTGATTTTGTGTTCCTCACAGAGCTCTTAGTCCGGTCTTTTCCACCTTTGTTCCTTCGCTCCACAGGATTATAGTTCCTGAAAGAAAGGACAAGATTTGACACAAGCATGCAATAAAATATGAGTAACTTATATACATGTCACAGTATCACTTATCGAGATAGGCAAAGGTGTATTAAATGTTGAAAAGGATACTCAGATTAAGTAGCATACTCATTCACAATGCCACCATTCACAGAATCACAGTGGCGTTTCAGCCATTGCAAGAACTCCAAGTTGTCCAAAGGCCGTCCTTTAACAAGCCTGTTAACTTCGATATGCTGCGAGAAGGTAGAAATGTTAGAACAATAAAAGCAAGCATAAGTTAGTATTGCACCATAGTGCACCATAGTACTTGATGTATATAATTTTTTTTTTCTTTCAAGATATTGCCATAAATCATGAGGACTAAAATTCAAAGCACAAGATATTTACATGATGGCATAAAACTGATGCACGACAATATTCAGGTTGGGTTTCACAACAAAATTCAATTCAAACACCAAGGCAGTCCCCAGGGGAAGAGGATAAAATCAAAACTGAGGGGGGGGGGGGGGGGGGATCTGACTGTGAAATGGAACTATGCCATTCAGCATACCCAGATAAAAGCATATTCGAGCATCAATAATGATACTAACAACAGACATGATAAAATGAGTGAAAGAAAAAAGATAAAACTTGTTTGATGGCAAATCATTTCATTAAAACCTCAATAAAGAAAAGATGGTTACCGTGATGTCATACTAGCATGAAAGACATTGAACAGATATCACAACTGAAAATTAGAATAAGCCAGCAACTCAGCAATATTTCTCACTTTCCATATTTCTTAATTCATAATGAGGAAAGTCCTTCTCTCAACTTTTTATTATATCTCAATCAAGTCCAAACTTGATAGAGTGCTAGCTGGAATGACAATATTCTTAGAATGGGAGAAACACCCCTCCCCCCAAACACACACTCACACACACAAAGAAAAAAAAAAAAAGAAGATAAGAAGCAACAGATGTCATCCAGGAAGAATTGTAGCTCCTTAGCATACAAATTGCAAATAAAATTACCTTGTCAATTTTCAGCTTGTTGAATGTTTCCTGCAGAATTTTGTAATTCTGTATCATATCATACTCTGTTTTTGCATCGAAATTCACCTAGAATAAATGCCAAAATGCAAAAAGTTATGATTTTTTCAAATAAGATATAAGATCATAATAGAATGGATAAATGAAGCCAAGCTGCCACCTTATGCATTGGAACAACCCCTGGATATGTCAAGTCCATCATCTGGCATTGTACAGCACCGGATGCAGCCTAACCAAGAGAGAGAAGGAAAAAAAAAAAAAAAAACAGGGTCAGAATCAAAAGAAGAATTCCGTCAGATTTAGTTAAAGATTGTCATAACTTACGCATTAACTTAAAAGAGAATTTCCAGGTTACTAGCACGGCCATCTTTGATGATGAAATAAATGCATTGCTTCTTATACCAAAAACAAAAAAGGAAGAGGGAAGAGAGAAGAGAGAAGACAGACTAAACATTTGCAAAAAATGGTGATAGCAGCACGGATTTCCACATTTGACCACAGCATTAACAATTTGGACAATGCAAATGTCAATTTCTATTTGAATTTCCATATTCATTTCGAAGTTAAAAATCAGCAAGTCGAACATAATGTGTGGGCCAATACAAGTACAACATTAACCAATTTGCTATGGTAGTAGAATTAAAAAAAAAAAAAAAACTTTTTCTTTAAATCTTCCTACTGTTAGAAAACAGGGAGCATGCTATGCAAGAATCATTTACACTCTATTGCCTACGGAAACATGGCATTTGTTAAAAGGAATCCAGTCTTGAAAACATAAAAACAAACTCTCTGATGAATTTATCTTGAGTAGGAAATCTGCTTCAAAAATTTCAAACAAACGGTAAACATTCTATCATGCTGAAGCATACAACAAGGCGAATTTTTCACACATCCAATCAAACAAGGCGAATTTTATTTTATGCCATTTGGGGAATGAGATAAAGATTTCACTCAACGCAGGGAGCAAGAAATGGAAGGAGGTAACCAGATAAGTCTGTGAAAGAGTAAAATAAAACGGAAAACAAAAACAAAAAGTTACCTCCTCAATGCGCGAGAGATTAAGCTGAAGTCTATTGTTGATCCAGTTCAAAATCTCATTCCTACCGACAAAATAGGCACTGTCCATGATACCTATAGACGACGCCATTTCAGCTATAAAATCTCACAAAAACCTATAGTTCAGAAGAGCACACTAAGAGGGAGAGGAGGGAAAAGATGGAAATGGAAGAAAGGCGAAATCTTAGGAATTGTTGGACAAATTAGGGTAAAAACCAAAAAGGGAATGAAACGAAATGGGATTGAACAACAAGTGAATGATTGAGAAATGAGAATGGCGAAAGAAAGAGAATGAAAGAGGACACAAGAACACGAAACCGAAAGAAATCTCACACTCCTCAGTACTGAGTCATACCAATTCATGCATCCACTTCCACTCTACTCACCATTGACGCACAAGTTAAAGCAACGACAGGTGGAAATCCAATTCTTTTTCTTAAAAAAAATAATTTAATTAGTGGCAATGAATTTTTTTCCGTTGACAAGTGGGATTTCATTTGAAGTATGACATCTCCTGCTATTTGGGTGCCAAATGAAGAGGAAATAAAGATTTGGTTTTTTCAAAATAAGAGCGGGGAGTTAAATGTTTTTGGTTTTGGATTGTAACATCAAATTCTTTAAAATGCTTCTTATTTAATTTATTTTGAATGTTTGTGATTTTTGTTTTCTCTTTAACAAATCAACAAAATATGAAGAAAAAAGGGTGCATTAATTTGTTTTTTAAACACGAATGCTTATGTGGGACAATGCTTTTGCTATTTTTGGTAAGAAATCACACATTTTGTTGTTTACCCACTATAATTTATTTATGGAGATGGGAGCCTAATTTTTGTGTGTTTGAGGACTCCTTTGCTTCATTGGAATTGTCTCCCACTTCCATATAAAAAGACTAGATTAGCTTTTATTGGATCAATGATCCAACTTAAAACTTATAACTATTGTGCCTCTTCTAAAATTTCAAGACACTCTTGTTCAAGAAAAAATCTTGAAAATTCTTCATTGTAAAATATATTCTTAAAAGCATCTTAAATTTGTTTAAGAATTTAGAAACAATACATATCATATGTAACTTTTCTTTTCCACATAGTCAACGTTAGTTGCACGCAACGGAAGAAAACTTACACTCACTCAAAAACCTTAATCTTTAAATACTTTTTGTAATAAATTTTGTAATGAGGGATTTTTAGCAATTTTTTTTCAAATACATATGTATCGTAATCATAATCATTTAAAAAAGAGGGAAAATATTCGTTAAATTAACAGTTTTAGCTTGGTTTATAATTTAAAATTTACTTGCTACAATGTGACTGGAGAAAATAAAAAAATTGAATAGTTTTTTATATCACATATTGTTCCTAATAGTTTTTTTTTAATAAAAAAAATTACTTCGGCCAACAAAAAGAACCAGAGCTTTTCAGGTTGTTTAATTAAAAATTAAACTGATAAATGAATGAGAAAATGAATTTATTTATAACTATAATTATTCTGGTAAAAAAATAACTATAATTAATTAATTATTAAAGGATAATCATCAATTTTCTTATGGCAGAATTTGAGTCTTTTTGTAAAAATGAGTAAAACCTCTAAATACCAATCATTGGCCCAAAAAAAAACCTCTAAATATTAATTCCAATTTTCTGGGTAAAAAGATATCTGGGCCAACCAGTCCATATAGTCTGGTCCAAATTAATGGGCCATAAGCCCAAATAAACGTTACTGGAAATTAGGGTTTTACTCTTTCAGGCGCCTTAAGAAGCTGCAGCTTCACAATTTTCACTTCACAGTCTCATTCATCGGCGAAGAAAACCAGAGAACGTGACCTCTTGACGGCTCCGACGAACTTCGAGCCATGGTTCACGTTTCATTTTACCGCAATTGTAAGTCTCTCACTCTCTCTTAAACACTATTTTCTACGCTTGATCCTGTGAATCTTAACCATGTTTTTCGATTTCTTCCCCGAAACATGCTTCTTCTTCTGGTTGATTTGATGATTTCTGACGTTTTCGTGATAATTTGCGGTTGTTTTATTATTGTTCTTTATTGAGTTTTTCCCGCCATGATTGAAGTGAAGTTTTTGAATCTGATCATTCTGGAAATAATCGGTGATGAATTTGTTTTGTACGATGACATATTGCATTTTTGAATAGATGGGAAGACCTTCAAGAAGCCGCGCCGTCCGTACGAGAAGGAGCGTTTGGATGCTGAGCTGAAGCTAGTGGGAGAGTATGGGCTTCGCTGCAAGAGGGAGCTATGGAGGGTTCAGTATGCTCTGAGCCGTATCCGTAACAACGCGAGGGAGCTTTTGACCCTTGATGAGAAGAACCCTCGTCGGATCTTTGAGGGTGAGGCTCTTCTGCGTAGGATGTTTCGTTATGGGCTTTTGGATGAGAGTCAGAACAAGCTCGATTATGTCTTGGCTTTGACTGTTGAGAACTTCCTTGAGCGTCGTCTTCAAACTCTTGTGTTCAAATCTGGGATGGCCAAGTCTATTCATCACGCTAGGGTCCTCATAAGGCAGAGGCATATCAGGTTGTCTATTTGGCCTTTCTCTTTTAATGTAGTTAAGATGTTATGTGTGCCAAACAGCTTTGCTGCTAGTGTGGTTAATTCGAAGCATGGATACTTTGGATCTTAATACCTGCTACTATGACTTTCCTCTGTAATGCTAAAGTTCAGATATTTTTACCTGCTGCATAATAGCTGCCCTGTTTGATGAGACGTGTTGTTTAATTGCGTCCTATTTGTCCAAACTAATTTGAAAAATGTGTATACTTAGTCACTTACCTTGTATGATTATCGATTTCCAACTTAAAATGTATGCCTATTTGTCCAAACTAATTTGAAATATGTGTACACTTAGTAACTTACCTTGTATGATTATCGATTTCCAACTTAAAATGTATGATATTAGGAATTTTCTGTGTTTATTACTATGGAAGCTTTAAGTTGTGTTAGCATGTCAATATTGCGCGGAGTGGGATTTCACTCTGATTAATTCAACTTGTGGTGCTTGCTTCTTCTTTAGATAAGTAAAGATTAAAATCAATTTTTCAAACTGCATTAGTTGCATATATACTTGGAGAACTGCTATTTTTATCTGCTGTAGTATATGCATTCCTTCTCTATGAATCGATAAAAGCTTATGAGCTCACACTGTCATTGGGAACTAGCCTCACTAGTTCTAATTTTCTTGCTTCTGTATTCATGATTGCATCAGTTTTCGTACTAATAAAATTCCCCTCACTGCCCAAAAAATTCAGTAAAACTTACTATGTAGTGGCTCTTGTGAATGCATATCTATTGCTGCAATCTGTTATTTGATGTGTTTTTTTTCCCTTGAGGAATTAATGTCTTTTGGGCTTGCCAGGGTTGGGAGGCAGGTTGTGAACATCCCATCTTTCATGGTGCGGGTTGATTCCCAGAAGCATATTGACTTCTCACTTACAAGTCCATTTGGAGGTGGACGCCCTGGAAGAGTGAAGAGAAGGAACCAAAGGGCTGCTGCCAAGAAGGCTGCTGGCGGAGACGGTGATGAGGAGGATGAAGAGTAAATTATGCGTTTATCCTTTTGCCTAGTACCCTTAGATCTCCTGTTGGTTTCGTATCGTTAGTATTTTTAGTTTACTGCATTATTTGGTGTTATACTTTACATTCCTTGTTTCTGGTTTGAAAAAGCTTTGCCCGAGTTATGTTCTGAAACATCTAATTCAAAATTTACAAGTTTTGCTCTAAATTCCCAAGACTCGAGGTCACTGATTTGTCCAATGGCATCAGCACCCCACAAATAAGTTGTAGCTTCTGATTTAAATTGATGGATTACTTGTTTGTGGAGTATCATAATATGGTTTATGCGTAATGTTGTTTGGGGATCGTCAGCTGCAACCAGAAGGGATTAATTGATGATTGATTTTGATTCTGGCGTGACGCAAGCTGTAATAAGCATTGTGGCTAAAGAAAACAGCAACAAGTTTGTAATACACCTTAAGGAACCTAAAAGTCCCGATCTTGCACTGTTCCATTGGAAAGGATACCTCTTCGGCTATGGGCCTTGCCCTCTTGGTTTGACATATGGTAGAGAACTTAAGATGCAATTTTGTTTCAGAAATAATCACTTAGCACTATATGTCTGAAAGTTTTCCAGGAGCAATAGTTGACTAAATATGAGTTTTTGAGGAGCAATAGTTGACTAAATTATTCTTATCGGTAATAGGTCAATATTGATCTCAATGTCACAAAAACTAATGAGTGTTGACACTTTTAAAAATAAGAGGCAAAATTGTTATATTTTGATTTTTATTGGGGTTAAATTGCATCTTAATGCTTTGGTTATTTTTGGGGCAAAATTGCATATTAATAAATGTTTAATCAATCCTCAAGCATATGCTTCAACTCATGGATAGGTTTTTACATTTCCTAAAATATTTGTCCGATAACTTGCTCTTTGCATCTTAATTGCTCCTTTCGGTCTTAAATATAAGACTATTTGGACTTTTTTTTGTGGAAGTTAAGGAAGTAAATTAGACCACTAAATTATAACATGTGTCACATGAAATTAGATTATAGATTAGTTTATAAGTAGAATAAATTAGCTTTGAGGAAAAAAGATTTTTTTTGGGACTGAAAGTACTTTTTTTTGGATTTGAAAAAAAAGTCAAAAAAGTCAAAGTGATCTTATAATTAGGATCGGAGGGAGTATTAATCAAGGTTCCGGTCCAAATTGACCTATTATCCAGCTCTTGCTTCTTAATTCAAATTGTGAATTCTTTAGAACTGATTTCTTTGGGTAATGGTACTGAATTTATCATTAGTTAAAGAAATAGTTGCACAATTCTGCAATTAAATCCCAGATTATTCAGCTGTCCCTATCTCCATTCTTATCCAAAGTGATTTGATTACCTCGTGAGCATCCTTCAAACCTGATGATAAATAACTAAGGACAACTAAAGCAATTAACCTCTTTTTTTTAAAAAATAAATTAAGAAGTTGTATATTTCGGTCTAGCGTTGGGTCCAAAAAGTTAGCCAGTCCAACTTGGTGAAGTCTCAGCATTGGGTTGAAAAGCTCTGTTATAGAATAAAAACGTTTTTTTTGGCCCATTTAGTATGAGCCGAAAATGTTGGTCTATTTCACTCTTCTAGACCTAAGGCCCATGGCCTACCTCCCCAAAACCTCTCCATCAAGGCTATTTTTATTTGAGAGAGAGCCCCTACCTTTATTTTGGGAACAATTGATTATAATTACAATTTTGGAATTTTTTTTCATTCAATCAAAGTCTGTTTTCTAAAATCTAAAATTTGAGAACTAAAGGTCCTTTTTCTTTCCCTTTTTTCTTAGAGTAAAAAAAAAAAAGAAAGTTCATCTAGCCAACTTGCCAGCTGTGACATTCACATCCCAATTGCACCAATTTAGTGCCTGTTTGGGTGGAAGGAAAAAAGCAATTTTTTCACCCAAACTTAAGTTTTAAAAAATCTATTCTCCAGAAGCTATTCTAAACTACCTCAAACATGCCCTTAATCTAGCATAATGCTTCATCCACTACCTTCCAATAATAAGTTTCTATCACGGTCTTCCTTCATTTCAAATCACATGCTCTCTTCTAACCCCAGCAAATTCCCTAAGTCTCGCCATGAAGGATGGTTCCTCTGCCGACACATAAAACCATTCAAAACTTTTCCTTCATGGTTCGTGCAATTCCACCACACGTAGCTACCAACCCTTTTCTCGAGCTCATACCATCCACGTATATTTTTATCCAACCTATATAAGGTGTCTATCATTACTTCCAATCCGACACATGCGAATCCAATTTCTGACACATATATATTTGAACTAAATGCGATAGTCTAAACCTGCGCACGCATTCTTGCAGGTCTCGATGCCTTATTTTGAAATACACCCACATTGTGATTTAATCGTGTTAGAGGGCTCGTGCGTCAACCAAACCTTCCATTGCACTTAAGAAATGAGTTTGCATATGTCATGGTAGTAAAGCTTTCCAATACTCCTTCACCACCTTATATGGTCCCGAATGACATGGAGAGAATCCTCCCAATCCACTTCACAAAAATGGCACTTACTATGCGTTAACAATCAATCAACATGTTTTACGTTTGTCTAATTTAATTAGTTTAGTTTACTCTTAATAATAATTTTTACGTTGAACTTATAAAATTTTAAATTGAGTTATTAGCTTCGTTAGGGATAAACACAAAATAAAGGAGGAATAAAGCAATTAGTTATCTGGATAAACCTTATTAAAGAAAAAGCAATATCAGTAATAATATAATAATAAGCCACTATTTAAGATTTACATTATGTACCACTAAAAAAGATAGTAAATTAGCCACAGAATTTAGCAACGTAATTCTGTCTATAATAAAGACAAAATCCAATAGCTAATTTTTAACAACAATCTATTTTATAATAGATTCAGTGGCTAATTCTTTATTTTTTTTAGTGGCCACAACTAACTTAGAATAACACACCTGAACTTTAGTCACACCTTGCATGCTATAGCATTAATTATATTACCTAAAGATAATAATATTAAGGAAATAGGGATGTGTGTGTATTTTCACGTAATTATATGAGAAGTATACATATGTCCATTTTATGTTTATAATATATATAAATATAAATGTTAAAGTATACTTTTGGTCCTTTATATTTGTATCAATTTTTATTTTAATCATTTATGTTTGAAAAGTACGCTTTTAGTCCTTTTTTGTTAACACCGTTAGTTTCACTTAACAAAGAATGATGACTCATCAAATCTAAATGATTATTTTATAATTAAATGTGGATAAAAATGATTAATTTTTAAAATGTAAGAATAATGACACTAAAAATTTTTAATTTAAGCATTTTTATCAATATTAAATCATATTCACCATTTAAATTTGTTGAGTAGCATTTTTCGTTAAATGAAATTAACAGTGTTAATAAAAAAGGATTAAAAGTGTACTTTTCAAACATAAATAATTAAAATAAAAAAACTTGATGCAAACATAAAGGACCAAAAGTATACTTTAACACATATATATATATATATATATATATGGATAAGCTTATTATAAGACCACATAATTTGGGAAGATGATCCATGGCTTGTACAAGCTAGCTAGGTGCGTAGGTGGGATTGAAGATGTTGGCAAAACATAAAAAGAAGCAACAAAATATTCTGTTCGAGCCGTGTTCTAGAACACTATCATCAAAAGATATTTCACAATCCTTCAATTGAATATGAAGCGATGCTCTTTTGATTAAATGAACATTCCTACTAGAATATAATAGAGGTTGACATATTACAAAAAAAAAAAAAGTGTGTTTGTTACGGTTCTTATGTCACGGTTTTTAAAACCGTGACAAATGTACAAAATTTGTCACGGTTTTGTCATAAAACAGTGACAAAATCGTGATAAAATGGGAAAAGAAAAAATTTGACACATATGTCACGGTTTCATGAAGACAATTGTGACAAATGTGGCGCGAAACTTCCTGTCATATAGAACGAAACACTTTGTCACAGTTTGAAACTCTGAAACCGTGACTAAGTTTAATTTTTTTTTAAAACATAAAAACTTTTAGTTTTCTTTTAAATTTAAAATTATTTGTTACGGTTTTCACAATATGTAATTGTCACGGTTTGCCCAAGGGGAACCGTGACAATTTATTTAGGAAACCGTGACAAATGTGTCACAAGAAAATAGTGATGTTTGTCACGGTTTTTTCATTAGAACCGTGACAAACAGCAAGTTTGTCACGGTTTTGGTTCATAAACCGTGACAAACTTCTTCTTCCAAAACCGTGACAATCTTATTTATTTGTCTTGGTTTTTTTCAAAAATACTGTGACAAAAAGTGTACAGAATTATATTCTGTACAATGTTCGTCACGTTTTTTTTTTAAAAAAATCGTGGCAAAATGCAGGCCGATTTCAATATAGAAACCTCATCCTACTCATTCATTCGCACTCATTTCTTTTTTCCTCATCTTTTCTCTCCTCTTAGGTATGTTTTCGGCTCTTCTTTCTTTTCTTTGTTTGGTATTTTATTTTTAAATCATTTATTCTTTTTGTTTTATATTCATTTAATTCAAATATTATCTCTAACAATTTTTAATTATTGTTTAAATTGTTTCATTGCAGGTGTCTTTCAAATTTTGTGAAGATAATAATTATTCTTTTAAAAATATATATTAGTGGTATTTGATAGTTTATAATTATAGACATTAAAAATAAAAAATTAAGAATGTAATATTAGACGAATTATTGTATAAAATTTTTAAAATTAAATAGATAAAAAAATGTTGCGTTTTTTTGTTAATAAAAATATACTTTGTCACGGTTTTGACAGGACACTTTGTCACGGTTCTGACATGAGAACCGTGACAAAATTGACCGGATTTTGTGACGGTTTTTAGCCTTAAACCTTGATAAATAGCTCCTCTTATCACAGTTTTTGGTTTCTTTGTTACGGTTTTTAAAAACCGTGACAAATCCACTTTCTACGGAAGGTTTTGTCACGGTTTTAAAAACCGTGACAAACTTTCAATTTGAACCGTGACTAGTGTTATATTTTCTTGTAGTAATAGCGAAAGATATAAGAACTTAGTATAGTAATAGATAATCAAGATTCATAAACCAAGATGAATTCTTTAATTTATAAGCACGTTACTTTAAAAACACTTCTCTTCCTTTTAACACATCTCTCCAAGTAATTAAATACGAAGTATATTTTATGTTCATGAAAATGGAGAAGCTTATTATAAGACCAGATAATTAATTTGGGAATACGATCCATGGCCAGAAGAAGCAAGCTAGCTAGGAACTTAATTTAATTAAAGTTGGAGAATATTTCGAAGGCTTTGTTTGTCAATCATCACTGATATCCACAGAATCCACGAGCCCTGATAGCTTCTCACTAAGTTCGTCCACCTCTTTCTGAAGCTTCTTGACATGACAGCAAGCTTCTTTCACCGTCTTCGATACTGATACCTACACCCATAAAGAAAACCCCAAAACCAACAATATATCCTCATTTAATAATATACTTCTTCATCGTTATATATATGAGTGAAGTTTTGGGAACAAATAAATATCAAACCATCTCATCAATGTGTGTGTGTATTGTAGTGATCATATCATACCCTAGAGTTGGTTCTTTGGTTCAGGCGTGGTAGTACAGTCTGTAACCTGGAAACAATCTCATTAATCTCATGCTCTGAGAGTTTTGATGAAGTTCTTCGACTAGACATGATGATGTATCAGTGAATATATTTGAACTTTAATTTGGGAATGAAGTTATGCTCTGATCAGGATGAGGATAAGGAGCAGCTTAAATATAATAGAGAGAGATAAGGTAAGTGAAATTAAATTCAAAGTTAAATTAAATGAATGAACTTGAATAGTTCTAATTAACTAGGGCTTTTTTGTCACTCATTCTACATAACGTGGTCCACCAATATCAAATTGCATTTTTAAGTTTCTGACGCCATCATCATCATCATCAAATCAATTTCTCTGATGCGTCCACCCTGAAGGGAAGTTTTTAATTATTAGGGTTTAATATAAACCCTTCACACTTAAGATTGCAGATATTTTTTATATCATTATTTGGATTATATTTGAGCATAATCCGGCATGCATGTAGTTGATAATAACTTTTTCAGAAGCATATGTCGTATAATTATATCGAACTTGAGATCTTTCTTTTCTTTTTAAGTGTTCAAGGCCTAGTCTTTCACTATGACAAACACATATTTAGGGTTCTTGGTGTCCCTTCTTTGAGTGCTGCAGCCTAATTTTTTCCAACCTCTAAAATGTTTTCTCTCTCTATATTATCATTAAATTCTACGAAGATAGGTGATATTTTCATATCTTATAAGAATAAAATACGCAGTTTTCAGTGCTTATATATGTATATATTCAACACCATCTGACAGTCTATTTTACTCCTCCAATCCAGACTTATCTGGTATGTACTCCTCCATCTAGTCAGTCTCTATTTCTAGGTCTGGTAAAGACCTTTAACTCTTTAAGCGATCAGTTACACCAGTTTCTTTGTAGTCTGTACCCCTTAATATTTCTCTCACCTGCATTATTTGGGAAGTGACATCTCGGTAAATATTAAACCAATTGCAACCACAAAGATGTACTATCTCCTTTCGATAAAAAGTCTTCTATAAATTATTTTTGGTCCTTTTTATATCAAGGGTTAGAGGTAGTGTTAGCATTTAATATATGGTTAATAAGGTAACATTGAAAATTACTTAAATATTATGACAAATTTGATATCCTTGAACTATTTTTATTGGCATTTGTGACTTAAGTTGAAACGTCTCTAAAATGGACTTAGATGGGAAAACGGTGTGTTTGGATTGCAACAAAAGAAGTGACATTGTTTTATATGATTTTTACAAACTTAAGATTGAATAAAAGTCATATGTATTATGTGATTTATGTTTGGATTAACAATGTCAAAAGTGACTTTTTTTAATCCAACTTCTGCAAACATGTTTAGATGATTATTTTAAAAAGCAAGTTTAGATGGAAAATAATTAAAAGAGACATAATTTTTATTAAACAATACATATATATTATAAGTATTTATTGTTATAGTTTATAAAGAAAAAATAAAATTAAAATCATGAAAAGATTGAATTGTCTTGGTCCTTTTTATAAGATTAAGTTCACTAAGACTTGTCTAAGCATTTAATGCATTTTTACCATTTTATCTGTGATTAATTATATTATCTCTTTTCATCTTTTTCATTAGTACATTCTCTTTCATACTTCTTCTCATTATTATTCTATTTGTTTCTTTTACTTGCCCCCTTATTAATAAGGGCATGCTTGGGAAAAAATTATCACTACAAAAAAGCACGAAATTATTGACGGAATTTCCCGACGGAATTTTGTCGGAAAAAAAATTACCGACGGAAATTTTTCTATCGGTAATTTCTCCATTGCTAATTAATTTAGCGACGGAAATTTGGTTCCGTCGATAATTACAGACGGATTAGAGACGGAAATTTGGTTCTGTCGCAAAATTTAGCGATGGAAATTACTGGCGGAATTCCATCGGTAATTTTTTTAAAACTTTTTTTAACTTATGCCACGTGTCCCCTCTCACAGTCTGTCACGTGTTGCTTCCACAGGAAGCCACGTGTCACTCTCACAAATTGTCTGAAATGTGGCGTTGCTGCGATTCAAACCCGTGACCTCATGTGCGTATGCTGATGCCTTAACCAGTTGAGCTATGAAGACCTTGTGATATTATTTGCAAACAATTATATTTATATATACTTTACATTATATTTAAATTAATACATTATGAAATATACTTAATTATTAATATATAATTTACATATTAATAATTAATAAATTAAAAAATAATCGTAAATTAAATTTGTAATAAATAACATATTAATTAATAAAAAAATTCAAAATTAAATTGTAATAAATATATATATGTACGTATTAATATTTATAAAATATATTTATTAAATATTTTATATATATAATAGTTAATAAATCAAAATAAACAATATTATTTTTTTAATATTTTTTAAAAATTACCGACGGAATTCCGTCGGTGATGTTTTAAAAAATAATAAATAAATTACCGACGGAATTCCATCAGTAATTGTTTAATAAATAATTAATTTTTTAATATTTTTTAGTAATTACCGATAGAATTCAGTCGGTAATTTGTTAAAAAATAATAAATAAATTACCGACGGAATTCCGTCGGTAATTGTTTAATAAATTATTATTTTTTTTATAAATTACCGACGGAATTTTGTCGGTAATTTTTTTATTAAATAATTAATTTTTTAATATTTTTTTAATAAATTACCGACGTAATTCCGTCGGTAATTTTTAAAAATTATTAATTTTTAATTTTTTTTTAAAAAATTACTGACGAATTTCCATCGGTAAATTTACCGACGGAAATTCCGCCAGAAATCTGTCGGAAATTAAATTCCGTCAGTAAATTCTGTCAGAAATTACCTGTTTTTTTGTAGTGTATGTCTTACAGACTTATTGATTTTAACTATTTTTCTTAAACCATGTAATTTAGTTATTGAGCTTTTAGAGTAAAGACAGGAGGTAGTAACTACTTGCTCCAGTCCATATTATAAGAGTTAGTTAACTATTTTACAAAAACCAAGGAACATAGTTAAGTCATTTATTATTAGAGGTAAAATTAATGTGATTTTTCAATCTTCCCATTATATCATTTAATATACAGTCACGCTCTCTCTCATTTTTACATTTACTATACAAGGGGAAAAAAATTAAAGGAAATCAAACAAATATTATCTTGAATTTTATATGTTACCTGTTATAATGTAGACAAAAATGATTATCATTTTACCTCTTATTTAATAGACCAGAGGGTGTATTTAACTTTATTAATCTCATTGTATTAGTTAATTGGTGCACCTTTCCTTTCTTTTCCTCACCCATGCTTTCCTCTTTCCAAGCACAACCAAGATTTTTTTTCCATAAATTAAAGCAACTTTCATCTGCTTTCATGGTCATCGTGGGGCTGAACTAAAAGTAAGATTGTAAAAACGCTCTCTCAGACATGTTCTATATTTTCATTATTTTGGCATCAAGGTAGAATCAACTTTCACGGCCTATTAGAAGCCACTTTTAGGCCCCTACCGTGGTGCCAAATATGCTCAATCGTTGCTAAAGTGAGGTATGACCACAAAATTAAAGCACGACCCAGGAGAAGAAAACTCTCCCAAGTGATTAATGATTGGTCATTATTGTTGGATGACTATTGACAAATGGAAGGAATTCACACATTCTAATCCCAATCTATGCATTGAATTTATACACTTGTGTACAAGAATAGAATCAAATTCTTCCACAAAGTGAATATTTTAGTATATTTTACTTTTTAGGGCTTGGGGGTAAATACTATCGTAATTGGTTGTAGAACAAAATTTAGACCACATTTAGAGAAGTCAGCGGTGCTCCCTGCTTATAGAGTAGTTCTTAAGGACCCCCTCTTGAATAGATTCCTTTCCTGCCTCCCCTTATTTTCCTTTAAATGCTGGAAAATGGAATCCTATAAAAATTGGTGAGAACCTATTTTCCTGCGTGTGATAGAAGATGGTGGATGAGAAGAAGTACTACATTGTCCTCACCTCACCTCTCCTCTTCATCTTCTCCTTCAACTACATCTTTGTTGTCTTTGCTCTGTGTGTTGAAGATGTCACCAAGAAGACGGAGATTGAACACGATAAAAATTTTGCCCATGGATATGTTGACGACTTTAGAAGAAGATGAACATTAACTTTTGGCGACAAGATCAAATAAGGGCAATACGTCTTCAACGGCTGAAGCTGTGGGTATATGAAATTCTAGTGGTTCCAAGTTTGTGGATGAGGGAGAGAAGATGAGAAGAAAATTCGGAAATTGTGGTTCCAAGATTTTATTTTTTGCCTTTCCACTTGCATCTTTGTGTGCAACTTGACAAATCTCTTATTTGTAGTGTTTTAACATGCTTTAAATGAAGCAATTAACATGATTAAGATACAAATTTGGTCCAATTGTGCTTATTGAATATCTTAGTCTCTTAAGTGAAATTAGTATGAGATTATGATTAATTGATCATAATTGCAGATTAATTTGTATTAATTAATTTATAGGGCTATTTGATCCTGATTCTCTCTTATTTCTGCTTGTAGGGTAGCACAAAGACCGAAAGAATAGGATCCTGGATGGAGAAGAAGGCCAACCCAAAGGGCAGGAAGCTTCACCGAGGCCACGGCAAATGTTGCCCAGGGAAGCAGAAAGAACACACGGCAAGTTCATATGAAAAAGTGATAGAAAGCATCATTGCTCGCCGTGGACTCACCACGGCGAGTGAATGAATTTCACAGTGTATCAGCATTCGAATTTTGGGACTGGATCCAAACTCAAACACCCACCCATGACCCGACTTGGGGAGCTATTAAGTCAAAGTTTTGGCCTCATTTTGGACAATTTGGCTTACCACAAACCCTAATTCCTTCATTCTCTCTCAACTTCATCTCTTCCATCTTCCATTCTTCACCTTCTTGGTTGGTGTTTCTCCTATGAAGAGCATCAACAAAGCCCTCTTATTCTTGGTGATGGAGCTTAAGGGAAGAGCTTGAAGCTTTAAAAGGGGTGATTCGAACGTCGTCGTGTCTCCCTTGGGTTAAATGCAAAGATATTTATTGACTTGTCCGAGGTTTAGCATACCTGTAAGCGTATAAGTCGTCAAAAGTAGTATAGAAAAGGTTGTCGTTCCAACAGGGACTAAGGCAAAAGTAGATTAATTATCGCAATTATATTATCAATTAGGTTGAGTGAGAATTTTTTGTATTTTGAATTTTAAAAGTACCTAAAATGAAAATAACTTGACAAATACTAAATTAAAACTTTAAGTCAAAACAAAACAGGTCTAAGATTATTTATCCACTTTGTATTTCATGATGTTTAATTATTCTTTCCCTAATGATAATTAATAGTCACTAGAGCTGTGAATCAAGACCGGCTAGGCCCTACAGGGCTGGCACTTCAAGGGCCAGGGCCTTAAAAGGGCCGACTTGAAAAGCCCGGGTAGTGCAAATATCCCTGTTTTTCAAAGCCCGGCCCTTGAATGGTCGGGCTCAGGGCCGGCTTGGCCCTGCTCGATTAGCATCTATACACTATTTTTTTTAATATTTTTCTATAAAAAAAATTAAAGCAAAAAAATCCTTATCATCAACATAAATATCAATTTTAATTTATAATACAAACACCAACAAGCAACAAACACTAAGAAATTATGAAACAATGATAAATATTTTCCATATTTTTAAATAAGTCGCACAAAATATATGTTTATCTATAATTAATTATTTTAATAAATATTGTCCATATTTATAAATAAGTCACTCACTAAGAAATTATCAAACAATGATAAATATTGGGAATTAGGTATTATGGTTTTTTACCTTTAATTAATTGTTTTATTTTGTAGTTGTTAATTTTTTTTTAAAAAAAATTTATATATGTGACAAGTTTAAAGGGCCGGCCCTTTGAAGCCCCTGGCCTTACAAGGCCAGCCCGTTAAACCCGATTCCCTTTTGAAGCCTCCAAAATCAAAGCCCGGCCCTCCAAGGGCTAGAGCCTATAAGGGCCGGCCCAAATTACCAACTCTAATAGTCACTATGTTCTTGTTTGAAGTCTTATCCATTTGAATAGCTCTCTCAAGCCTATTCAAACCTTAATTAACACTAATATGCATAATCTCTTACTACATATTATGTTAATTAGTCTTTATAAACAACCCACTTCAATTGCACAAAGCTTGGTTAATGAATATCTCTATCTCACTAACAAACTCTCAATCCCAATTTGGAATTTCAAGACAAGTTTGAATTTAACCTAGTTCTTTACATAATTAATGCTCTCTCAAGCCATTAATTAAGCAAACAATCTAAATGTTGGCCACCCACTTAGAAAACATTAAGCACAAATTAAATCCACAACATAATAGTTATTAATCATCAAAAGAAAAAGTATTTTAAACATCAATTCATATAAAGCTTTCAAAATAAACCTAGAACAAATTAACTAGCTACTCATAGCTACCAATAAAATATCAAAATCATCCCATCAGCAGCCACAAGTTCAGAGTTAGATATTATAATTAGAAAGAAGGGTAAAAGGAACAAGAAATTGTTTAGAACACTCCCCAAAATGCCATCCTTTTGCTCCTCCCATTCAGATGCAGCTCGCCTCCTTCAATTGTAAGAGAAGAATGAACAGTACACGGCGGATCTGGTCTTCAATCGATCACCTCCCATTCATATGCACCTGATTATTTTATGTTTCTAACCACTAATTTTGGGAAATCAACACTTGTCCTAGGCTAATACATGGTAATTTAGGCACTTTTACATTTAGAGTTCCAATGCATTGAGTTAATTTCATTTTGGTGCTAAATTGAGCATTTTAAGATTTAAACTCATGCATTTCTGATTTATGGACTTGGGATATTACAATTTGGGCTTAAATTTGTCATTGTAGGAAGTCTTGATGAAGATGTGCCCGAATTCCAGAAATTATAGTTTAGTGCCCGAATTTCAGAAAATACAACTAAGTCCCATGGCATTGCATATCTCAACTGGGAAAGGACAAGTTTGGTAATTTGGGAGCTTAAAGGAGGGAAAAAATAAAACAAAAATTTCTGGGTTCATTTTTATATTTTTCTAAATAGAGATTAAATGAGTAAGGGTCCCGTTTGGAAGCTTATTTGGGAATTGAGCCTAGCTAGACTCTTGGATATAGGGCTTGAATTTCATAAACCAAAAGCCCCTTACCTCCTTTAATCCATAAAAGAGTGCCCAGACACAAGAAGGAGCCATACACCATAACAGCCACCGTCTTTATCGCATCACATCAAGAGCTCGCTATCGTCGCACTGATAACTCTTGGAATTCATGTATTTTCAGCACATTTTCCTTGAGGTTTTATTCAATCATTTATAATTTTTAGATACTCAAGATAGGAAAATGCTCATTTGATTTTTGGTTGCACATAATTGTTTATTAGTGTAGATTTTGATCACATTTCTAGTGAGTTTCTTATGTTGTTTTATGTAAATATTGTAGGAATATTTTGATACAATAATCAAGGGATCTTGGATTAAGAAGAACACTTGAAAAGGGGAGAGATTGGGGCTAGAAGCTGAAATTTCAAGAAAAAAAGGAAAATACAAGTTTCTGGACGAATTGTAAAAATTACAGAAAGGACCTAGAAAGTCCCAAATTACAGACAGGTCCCGGAAATTTCCAAAATTATAGACATGTCCCAGATCGCCGTGAGCTCGCCGCGGCGAACTCACGGCGAGCCAAAACCCCCAAAAAGAGGCAGAAACTATCATAGTTCACCGTGGACTTCGCCACGGCGAACTCACGGCGAACGGACTGCTCTGCTGCGCGTTTTTTGACAGATTTAAGTGATATAAAAGCTAGGGTTTCGAGGGAGCTCGACATTCTTCAACTTTTGGGCATTCTTGGGGGTGTTTGGTTCTGCTAGGGAATGGATTTTGGTGGGGATTGAGCTTGGGCTTGGAGCTTCGAAGAGATTTGGGCTTCTCCTCTTGGTTTGTTCTCTCTATCTTCATTCTCTATTCTTGTTCTATTTTGTAATGATGTATATATATGCTCTCATGTAGTTGTTGGACATGAGTGGCTAAATACTTTGATTCTAAGATTATGTTGAATCCTTGTATGGATTGATTCTTGATTCCTCCTCTTATTTTGTGATTAATGAGATATATGTGCTTATTTTACTCTTTTCCTAATGCTTCTAAGTGATTGATCACCATTTAGATGTCAGGTTCACTTGATTTATGCTTGAGAGGGCTAGATTGAGTGTAGAACTTGGGTAAAGTAGTGCAAGAACTTGAAGTTTGCATGACGAATGGATGCTTTTGTTGGTAAAATAGAGATATACTTGCTAGCCTTGCATAGTCACATTAGGATTGGAGCTTTAAAATTGGATTTTATTAAATTGTAGCAAGAGATTGTGCAATTAATAAGATTAAAAACTTGTTCTTGACTTGAGAGAGCTTTTACAAGTCCTTTGTGAATCCTAGATTAGCACATAGTTTCGTTGAGAACATCTTTGAGAGGAGGTTAATTGAGTTTTATGAAGTACAAGGGGGATACATAATTTTAGGACCCATTTTATCCTTGAAGTTGAAGAATCACTTGTTTATAATTTTATTTTCATTTAACATATGTTTATTTTCTTAGTTAGTTTTCAATCTCAACATTTGTGTCACTCAAATTGGGCGAGAGTGTGATAATCATTGTTTGACCGGGTTTTGGAACCAAATCCTTGTGGGAACGATACTTTACTCACTACTTTATTACTTGACGCGACCCGTGCACTTGCGGCCCAAGGCGAACAAGTTTTTGGCGCCGTTGCCGGGGATTTGTTTCCCAAAACCGTCCTTGGTCAACCTTGGTTAGAGCACTAGTAGCTTAAGCTTGAGTTTGTATATATTTGTTCGTGTGTTTGTTTTTCTCTTGTAGCTTCTTTTCTTGTGTCCATGTGTATATTTGTTTTCTTTTTTTATCTTTTTAGTTTGTTAATTATTTTCTTTTAAATTTTGTTTATGGATTATCCCCGGTGGACTAATGGGGCAAGTAGTGGATTTGAACAGGATAATGATTATCTACCTTCTTGCTATGACCCTAATGCTTTTGAAACTCAATATGAGTTCATTTGTTGCAATTTTTGTGGAGATAATCATTATATTGATCAATGCCCCCATGTCTCAACCTTGGATTATGTAGGGGATGATTTTGCTAGGGTTCAAACTGATTGGCATGATAATTCTTTTAATCCTAGTTGGAATCATGAACATGTATTGCCTTGGGATCCAAATGTTTCTTTCCTTTCATATGCATCATATTATCAAACATCACCTAGTCATGTAGAAGAAATCACTCCCATTCATGAGAAAAAGCCCACAGTAGAGGAGATGCTTCAAAGTATACTTGATAATCAAAATGAAATGAGAGCTTGGACAAAAGAGAAATTTAATGAACATGCATTAGCTCTTGAAAATTTAGCATCTAGGGCAAATGAACTGGCTTCTACCATTGAGTCTTTAAAGCAAACAGGTGTTTTCATTGATATTTCAAATGACTCTTATGGGGAAGATGCAGTTTCAAGTGGGCAATTGACTATGGGAAGTGATGATGTGTGGTCAATGGCTTGTAATACTTTTGTGGATGATTGTAAGCTAGAAATTGAAGAGGGAGAGAACAACATTGAGTTTCCAATTGAGGTTTCGAGTGGGGAGCCTAATTTTTGTCATTGGGAGCTAAAGAATAGAGTGGAAATCCCTGCAATTTATGTTCAAAATCCTCCTACTGATAGCTTGATTCCTACTGATGGGAGTCACGTAGATTTTATTGGGTTTTCAAAATATTTGGGGGCTATTGAGGAAAATTTTGCAACAATTAAATTGAAGCCTCCCATGTGCCACATTGAATCATGTTTCTTGAAGTCACTCTTGATTGAGGGAACATGTGATTATCGTATGAATGAATTCCCAATTCTGTTGAAACCTTGTCTTTTGAAGAGAAATGAAGACAAGGTGATTTTTTTTATACGTATGATTAGCAGTTGACATTGGAAGTCTGGCTGAAGACTATAAACTTAGCGCTTCTTGGGAGGCAACCCAAGCTTTAAAAATTTAATATTTTTCATTGTTGTTTTTCTCTAGTAGGTGTGACCTCTTTTGAGCATTTTCAAGGTTTGTCATCAACTTAAACATGAGGCAAAGGAAAGCAAGTTTGGAGAGAAAAGAGCATTTACAGGGAAGTTTCTTGCATTTCCAATTTGCTTAGAACTGAATGATTTGATGATGGACTGTTGGTTTACATTGACATGAATTTCAATTTTGGAAACTTGGACGATTACTTGTCATTTTACAATAAGCATGATTTAGATTGATTTGTTATCCATTGAACTAACTGTGAGATCCAATGATAGAATTGTTGCTTAGATTATATGTTTAAGAGGAAATTGTGGTTGATATTTTTGAATGCTTGATTTGCATTATTGAGACTGGCTTTCTGACAGTTCTGAAACAAATCTGGCATAGAGTTGGGAATAATTTGAATGCTTTTGTTTGGAGATGTTGTAGCATTTGAGTGTATATTTTCCTTCTTAGCTGATAACTCTAGAACCTATCTTGGAATCTCTTAAGGCTATGTAATGACTTTACATGAGTTTGGAAAATGATATGGGCATTCTTTTCAATGAGTTTGAGCCTTTCAAGCCAACCCATGACATAATTCCTTTTGCACCCTCTTTGAGCCTTATAATGAAAAAACCATATGAATTTTATTTTTGGAACTCACAATAGACCTTAACCTTAGCAACTTGAAAAACCATGAACTACCCAAATCTTGAGATAATTGATGAATCATTGGTAGAAGGTATTTGATGGTTGCAAAATGTGCAAGATGGTACAAAAATTGGTGTGGGGAATATAAGTGGTGCATGATGTTCAATAGCTTGTACTCCAAAGTCATTTCAAGTTTATATAAAAAAAATATGGGACAAGAAAACGAAAAAAGAAGAAAAGAGTTTAGTTTCAATAAGACTTGGAGTGCACATACATCAATTTGAGATAAGTTTTGGGGAGTTGTTTGAATTTTGGAAGGGAATTTTGTGTAGAAAAGAAAGATGGGCTACATATTATCATCTATCTCAAGATATTTGAATTCTCTTTATACATTTCTTTCTATGAGCTTAACCCTTGGCCACATTACAAGCCTATCAAGTCCCATTGATTTTGAATTTATGTAAGAAAAATTTTTTTTGGTGGAGAGAGAGGAAGAGAGTAGGCATATGAAGTTTGAATGTTGAGAGGGCTTAATATATATTGAAATGTTGCAATTTTCTTTGTGACATTTGCTGAAGAATTGGTCTCTGACTCCACACACACACACACACACACACTTGGAAATTGTTGGGAAGTTTGTTCTTAGTTTGTGAATTTTGCATCCCTCTATATTCCATTGATTTCCTACTGAATATATCTTCTTGAGCAACTAATGAGGAAAGCTACTTGCATGCATAGTAAGTGGATAATTTATCAATCTGACGATCTCATATCTTGTTTTACTCGAGGACGAGTAAAAGTCTAAGTTTGGGGGTGTGATAACTCTTGGAATTCATGTATTTTCAGCACATTTTCCTTGAGGTTTTATTCAATCATTTATAATTTTTGGATACTCAAGATAGGAAAATGCTCATTTGATTTTTGGTTGCACATTGTAAACTAGAGAAAATCAAAAGCATCTGAACAACTTATCTATTGATATGTATAATAAGGTATATATACAAGAGGAGAGAAGCCTCAATATTAAATGACAATTAATGAAAATATGCTCCTAATCATAATCCCTGATTGATAGGGATTTGATCTGATTCTATATATTTATTTCCTAACACTCCCCCTCAAGTTGGAGCATAGATGTTAATCATGCCTAACTTGTTACAAAGATAATCAACCCGAGTTCCATTCAAAGCTTTTGTCAATAGATCCCCCAATTGGTCACTAGACCTCACATGTCCTGTAGAGATGAAGTTTTCCTTGAGCTTATCACGCACAAAATGGCAGTCAATCTCAATATGTTTCGTACGCTCATGAAACACTGAATTTGATGCTATGTGTAGAGCAGCTTTATTATCACACCACACCTTAGCAGGTAAAGACGTGGCAAAACCAATTTCCTTCATTAATTGGTGAATCCACACAATTTCCTGTACTGACTGGGCCATGGCTCTATATTCAGCTTCTGCACTAGACCGGGATACCACATCCTGCTTCTTGCTTTTCCAAGAAACCAAGTTCCCACCTACAAATACACAATAACCTGTCGTGGATCTTCTCGTAGATTTTGACCCTGCATGATCTGCATCACAGAAACATTCGATCTCGGTATGCCCATGATTTGCATAGAGTATACCACGACCAGGCGACCCCTTCAAGTAATGTAATACATGCTCCAATGCTTCCCACTGGCCTACAGTAGGGGCTGCCATGAACTGGCTAAGTACACTGACTGGAAAGGTCACATCAGGACGGGTCACTGTGAGATAGTTCAACTTCCCAATCAACCTGCGATATCTCTCAGGGAACTCAAACGGCTTTATCTTCTCAGGATCAACCCTCTTCCTCACCTCCTCAGGTAGCTCATCATACGGTATTGTATCATCAAGTTCCAGGAAAGGATTAAAAACCATAGGAACGCTACTCGGTGCTGCGCCTAGCTTTCCGGTTTCTGTTAACAGATCAAGAACATACTTCCGCTGTGTTAGCAGGATACCCTTCTTACTTCTCATAACTTCAATCCCAAGAAAATACTTTAGAGGACCCAGATCCTTTGTCTGGAAGTGAGAATTAAGAAAGGCCTTAAGGGATAAAATACCAGATGTATTACTGCCAGTAATCACAATGTCATCAACATAAACCACTAAAAGAATCATGCCAACATCTGTTCGCTGATAGAACACGGAGTGATCACATTTACTCTGATTCATACCAAATTTCTTAAGCACAGAGCTGAACCTATCAAACCAAGCACGAGGACTTTGTTTTAAACCATACAAAGACTTTTGAAGATAACAAACCTTCTCGCTCCCCCTGAGCAACAAAACCAGGTGGTTGCTCCATATATACCTCCTCAAGAAGATCACCATTCAAGAACGCATTCTTGACATCCAATTGGTGGAGATCCCAACCATAAGTAGCTGCCATTGAAATAAAGAGGCGAACAGAAGACAATTTTGCCACAGGAGAGAAAGTTTCAGAGTAATCAATACCATAGGTCTGAGCATATCCCTTAGCCACCAGCCGAGCTTTCAGACGTTCGAGGGTGCCATCGGCCTTGGTTTTAACCGTGAACACCCATTTACACCCGATAACCTTCTTTCCCACAGGTAAGTCCACTAAAGTCCAGGTACCAGCTCGATCAAGGGCCATCATCTCGTCTTCCATTGCAGCATGCCAACCCGGGTGAGCCAAGGCTTCATGTAGAGTTTTAGGAACAGTAATTGAATCTATAGAAGTGATAAATGCACTGGAAGCAGGAGACAGGTGATCATAAGAGACAAAGTTGGAAATAGGATAGGTACAGGACCGTTTACCTTTCCGAAGAGCAATAGGTAAGTCTATGTCAGAATGATCAGATGTAGTCTCAGGTGGAATGGCTGAATCTGAATGAGACTCAAGAACAGGTGTGCTCAAAGCTCTGATACCATGTAAACTAGAGAAAATCAAAAGCATCTGAACAACTTATCTATTGATATGTATAATAAGGTATATATACAAGAGGAGAGAAACCTCAATATTAAATGACAATTAATGAAAATATGCTCCTAATCATAATCCCTGATTGATAGGGATTTGATCTGATTCTATATATTTATTTCCTAACACACATAATTGTTTATTAGTGTAGATTTTGATCACATTTCTAGTGAGTTTCTTATGTCGTTTTATGTAAATATTGTAGGAATATTTTGATACAATAACCAAGGGATCCCGGATTAAGAAGAACACTTGAAAAGGGGAGAAATTGGGGCTAGAAGCTGAAATTTCAAGAAAAAAGAGAAAATACAAGTTTCTGGACTAATTGTAAAAATTACAGAAAGGACCTCGAAAGTCCCAAATTACAGACAGGTCCCAGATCGCCATGAGCTCGCCGCGGCGAACTCACGGCGAGCCAAAACCCCCAAAAAGAGGCAGAAACGATCATAGTTCACCGTGGACTTCGCCACGGCGAATGGACTGCTCTGCTGCGCGTTTTTTGACAGATTTAAGTGATATAAAAGCTAGGGTTTCGAGGGAGCTCGACATTCTTCGACTTTTGGGCATTCTTGGGGGTGTTTGGCTCTGCTAGGGCATGGATTTTGGTGGGGATTGAGCTTGGGCTTGGAGTTTCGAAGAGATTTGGGCTTCTCCTTTTGGTTTATTCTCTCTATCTTCATTCTCTATTCTTGTTCTATTTTGTAATGATGTATATATATGCTCTCATGGAGTTGTTGGACATGAGTGGCTAAATACTTTGATTCTAAGACTATGTTGAACCCTTGTATCGATTGATTCTTGATTCCTCCTCTTATTTTGTGATTAATGAGATATATGTGCTTATTTTACTCTTTTCCTAATGTTTTTAAGTGATTGATCACCATTTAGATGTCAGGTTCACTTGATTTATGCTTGAGAGGGCTAGATTGAGTGTAGAACTTGGGTAAAGTAGTGCAAGAACTTGAAGTTTGCATGACGAATGGATGGTTTTGTTGGTAAGATAGATATATACTTGCTAGCCTTGCATAGTCACATTAGGATTGGAGCTTTAAAATTGGATTTTATTAAATTGTAGCAAGAGATTGTGCAATTAATAAGATTAAAAACTTGTTCTTGACTTGAGAGAGCTTTTACAAGTCCTTTGTGAATCCTAGATTAACACATGGTTTCGTTGAGAACATCTTTGAGAGGAGGTTAATTGAGTTTTATGAAGTACAAGGGGGATACATAATTTTAGGACCCATTTTATCCTTGAAGTTGAAGAATCACTTGTTTATAATTTTATTTTCATTTAACATATGTTTATTTTCTTAGTTAGTTTTCAATCTCAACATTTGTGTCACTCAAATTGGGCGAGAGTGTGATAATTATTGTTTGACCGGGTTTTGGAATCAAATCCTTGTGGGAACGATACTTTACTCACTACTTTATTACTTGGCGCGACCCGTGCACTTGCGGCGCAGGGCGAACACGCACCTCGCCGCCATCGCACACCACCACCGTCGGCCTCCACTCTACCTCCATCTCCTCACCTAGGCCAGCGGTTTCCATTATCTCTTCCAGTCCATCGTCATCTATTCACACATTTAATCCATATCTTCTTCACCCACCATCACACAAGAATCATCTTTGACCACCACTTCCTTCACTATCGTCATCTTGCTTCTCATCTCCAATATTTTTCATCTCCCTTCAAGTTTTCATTCCCTTACTCGGTCTTTCTGTTTCTCAACTCCATTTCGGGCTCCACTATCAACATTATCATCATTATTCCTTCCATATATATCCCCAATCTTTCATTTCCTTCGTTCTACATCCCTTCCAATTCTTTAATCATGACTGATAGCTTGTGTGGGATCTTTGGAGCTGGAGCAGAAGCAATGAGGGGCTGATTCGTGTGTTCTTGGTGGTAGCTTGAAATTGGAGCTTCAATGGTCTTGGGGAGTGTTTTAGTGTTTTCCTATGTTTAATTACACATTTATGTTCAAATTCTTTTGATTTGTATGTATGTTTGTTGATTGGAACATGGTAAACTATGAATCTCTATTACTTGTGGTATTTTTCCCTTTTGATTGTGTATGTAATAAGTGATTGCTTTTATATACATAACTCTTAGTGTTTGTATCTTGGCATTACTCAATTGATGTGGTAGAATCGCTTATCTCCTTTGGATTGCTAGCTTAGATTAGTGCATCTGTTTATTGCATTTAGTACTAGACACTAGATCCAATCTTGAAGGGTCAAATTACACCTTCAAGAAGAGACTCATTGTTTCTTTGTCAAGGACTCTCACTACCAAGCGATTTTTAAAAATCACCTAATTAATTAATTGTGCAAGCGATGCGCCGAATCAATTAGTAATTAGGATGATTGGACTTAGGCGATTGCCTTTGGTTCTTTTAACATTCGGTCTTGGATTTTGAACTCCCAATTCATTTGAGAAGCTATGAAGATTGCAAAGTTATCACCAAGAACCCATTCCATGAAAGAGTTTTCAAACCACTTTTATTGCTTTACTAAATCCAAAAAGCCAAAAACAAGTCCCTTTACATTTCTATAATTGAAAAAATACAAAAAAGACTTTTCAATGACTAAACCCCCGGTTTATTTGCTTTTCAATGCATTTAGGCTAGTCTAGGCATCAAAATAAGTTGACTCCTTTGAGAGACGACCCGAGGTTGAGCCACTTTGCTCAAGCCTTGGTTTCACATATTTTCTTGCATTTGACCCCGAGGCTCACCATTCCGACAAAGGTTAAATTAGGGCCCTAAGTTTTTTTATTTTCTAGGGCAAACCCTACAAACAATTATTCAAGTCCAAGTATACATTAATTTCTTAAAGAAACAGTATGATTGTTTCAAACAACTATTGACAAATCACATATTGAAAATCAAGGGTTAGGGGCAGTGTAGTGTTAGGGTTTAATAAGGTAACGTTTAAAATCACATAAAATTTTATGACATATTTGATATCCTTTAACTCTTTTTATTGGCATTTGTGAATAAAGTTGAAATGTCTATAAAATGGACTTAGATGGGGTATACAATAAGTGTAGCTAAAGTGGGCTATGACCACAAAATTAAAGCACGATATGGAAAAGAAAACTCCCCCAAATGATGAATGTTTAGTCATTGGGTTAAATAGCAATTTTACCAACAGACTGTTGTCCAAGTTGCAGATGGCACAATTAACAATTAAAAGGGTCAGAAATACCAATGGACCTTTTAACCTAGGGTAGATTAACCAAAGACGTTAAAAATACCAAACGTCCGTCATGATTTTAAATGGGGCCCACAATTTTTTATGAGTTGAAGAGCAATTTTACCAATAGACTATTGTTCAGGTTGCAGATGGCACAATTAACAATTAAAAGGGTCGGTATCACCAATGGACCTTTTAACCAGTGACGGATTAGCCAATATCATTTTATTTATATAACCGGCCACTAGTTGTGTGACACATGATGTAAAAATGTCCACCTAGCAACTTGGTGAATTCCACATGGCAGACCTAATTTCACCCTCACCCACCCTCACATACCTTTACACTCACCCTCACATACCTACACCCTTGACATAACCCTTGCCACAGCCATAGACGAGGAACACCTGAGGATGTTCAATGAACACTGGCTAGGATGTTCGATCAATTTGTCCCTTCCACCGAAAACATATTGGCCAGTGTTCATTGAACATCCTCGGGTGTTCTTCGTCCGTGACTATAGCGAGGGTTATGTCGAAGGTGAAGGTATGTGAGTGTGGGTGAGGGTGAGTGTAAAGGCATGTGAGGGTGGGTGAGCGTGAGGGTGTCCACCATCCGTTGCAGTCCGCCGTCCTCGGGTGTTCTTTTGTCTATGGTTATGGTGAGGGCTCTATTGTCGAGGGTGAGTGTATGTAAGGATGGGTGAGGCTGAAATTAGGTCTTCCATGTGGAATCCACCAAGCTGCTTGGTGGACATCATTATGTCATGTGTCACACAACTAATGGTGGGTTGCACAAATAAAACGGTATTAGTCAATCCGTCCTTGGTTAAAAGGTCCATTGGTGATACCGACCCTTTTAATTGTTAATTGTGCCATCTGCAAACTAAACAATAGTCCATTGGTAAAATTGCTCTTTAACCTTAAAAATTGTGGGCCCCATTTAAAATCGTGACGGACGTTTGGTATTTTTAACGGCGTAGGCTAATCTGCCCCAGGTTAAAAGGTCCATTAGTATTTCCGACCCTTTCAATTGTCAATTGTGCCATCTGCAATTTGGACAACTGTCTATTGGTAAAATTGCTATTTAACCCTTAGTCATTATTGTTGAATGACTATTGACAAATCTCAACGTTGAAGGAATTCACACAGTCTAATCCCAATTTATGCATTGAATTTATACACTTGTGCACAAGAATGGAACCAAAATATTCCACATAGTGAATAGTACTTTAGTATATTTTTCTCTTTAGGGCTTAGGGGTAAAAATTATCGTAATTGGCTGCAGAAAAATATTAAGACCACGTACCCATTACTGGGGTCGAGTACTCTATTAATATGTAGAGTCTCAGTATGGAGATTCTACATATCATTACCGTTATGTCTTTTCATGGAATTCCTTTGCCATAACAGACTTGAGGTATCATGATCATATAGAACTTCATACTAAAATCATACAGATTAATAATAATATATACCCAAATGGATCATATCAGATTTCTTCTGATACACAGGATCCTTCATAGAAGGCAAGTGCAGAGCATAATGAAATCTCTGAGAGAGTTAGAAGATAGATATTGAAAGATAAGCTTTCAGAAAGAAAGAGAAGCGTTTAGAATCAACTGTAAGAAGCTGCAATTTCTCATATTCGTTGAGTTTCATATACCATTCTCGTAGATTGCCTGTAAATCTAGAGATAAAATCAGAAAAAACTTGTCCGGGTATTGCTTGAGGTTTCTGAAGCTGATTATCAAGCAAAGCAGCAAATTCTGCTACACGATCACGCCATTTATAAGGAGGAATATCATCAAGGGTAAAAAATGGTCCCATCTTATGAGTGTGATGCCTTTCTGGAAATTCTGGTGATTCGTCTTTTGAGGATAGGGGAGGATCTTCAATCATATCAGAAGTGGTACTTTCAGCTGTATTAGGATTAACCATAGTAATGCTAAGGTCTGCAAAATGTTTTTCCATATGGGAAAAATCTGATCCTTCTGAGATAATACTGGAATCATCCTCAGTTTCAGAAAGAGGTTCATACAGATTGAGAGTAGAGACTCTCCTAAAAGGAGCTGGAGATCCTTCAACAATTGTTTTTCCTGAACTAGTACTGGGTTGGGTGGTGGTGGTGATAACAGGGGTCTGAATGGTGATGCCTGGTAAAGAGGTAGTGTGAGATGGCCAGGGTGGTCTTTCTCGAGGTCGAATAGATTGTGGGCATGTGAAGGGAGTATCAGTAACTGTTTGATATCTTGTGGAATGAACAGGATTTCTTTTGGTAGATTTTTTAGGTGGGTTTAGTTTTCTAGCTAGTTGGTATGATGAAGGATATAGGTTATCATAGGTGACTGAAGTAAGAGGAGGTGAATAAACTGGATAAGAGGATGGGAACATGCTTAAGGGATTTGTTGGTGGTTTGACCATATCTGTCTCAGATCTTTTTGGATTTTTGCAAGTTCTTGCTCCTTCCTTTGGAATTCTGGACCAAAATATTTGTGATCAACATAGCTACGAAGTTCTGCAGCAAGACTTATGGCTTCAGAGGTTAATCTATCATGAAGCTTTTTGACTTCGTCTGTTAATGTATCCATCTGTCTAGTAAGTGTCTCTGTTAAATGGTCAAGTTTTGAATCAATGCGATGAAGGAACCTATTTTGGCTAACTGCATTATCAGTGTGCTAATTAAGGACTTCTTCCGTTGGAGAGGCTTCTTTGACACCATGTGGAGAGACTTGAGTAGGAACAACATAAGGTTGTCATGTGACCTTTGTTGCTTCTTGAGTATGGACTTCAAGAGGGGGAAATTGTTCATCATAAGTTTCAAATCTCATCATGGCGATACAGGGAACAGTAGGAGCAGTGTAAAGTGATGGTGGTGTTATGATAGGAGGAGCTGGAGAGGGTTTACTTTTTTCTGTAATAGGAAAAACACTAGCAGCAAGGTCATCATGACCTAGTTCTTTGAGTAAATCCCAGAGAGTGAGATCTGAGGAAGATTCTTTTGGAGCAGGAGGGGCGATCCACCGAGAACCTGATCCATATTGATCTGGTTTTCTGTGATGGGAGTAAGTATTGGAACATCTGACCCTGGACTTGGTAGTTTTCTTGGTTTTACCAAATGTGACTAGATCTTCATCATCAGAATGATCCCAAAATCCGGAATATTGGCAGTCACAGTCAGGTTCACACATCTTATAATCAAGATCTCAGATGAAATGACCATTAACATGAGAGACAAAAACAGGCTGGCCATCAGCATGAAAATGGCTGACTGGGGGGTTTTTCTTTGCTCTTGTAGACTGGACGGACTGGAGATATCACCTTGGGCGTCTGAAGAGGAGGAGCCAAAGAGCATATTCTCCGTAAAGGAGTTCCTTCAGTTCCAGGTTTTTGGAAAAGAGTTCTGATAGTACCATAAGGCATGCGAGAGATCTCTGGAGGAGCCGTTGTATGAACATCTATGGGAATATAACCAAATTCCCTTTCATAATTGGTAATCCAATCAAGAGAAACTATTTCAGATAATTCCTGATTGGTAATTTGTCTAGGTATATTGACAATAGCCGGACCATGATCTCTATCAGTAAACATGAGTAACGCATCCCCAGTGGATTGTGGATGCTGGAGATCCAGAGCATGATTCTGGACTCTATAGATCAACTGGTGGTGAATAGTGGCCATGGTGGCTTGAGGATTCTATTCTGCTCCAACAATCTGAACCTGGATTTTAAGTCTGGTGTAGAGGGTTTCATCAGTGAGTTTCATGGTGAAGTCAAGAGCAATGGTAAGGACTAGGCTTCCATTACTAAGGGTAGTAACAAGAGCGCCAAACAGAGTATGTTGATATTGTTTAAAGGAGGTGTTAAGGAGAGCAACTTTAGCTGAGATAGGTAGACCTTTTCTGGTATGTGGAGTGAGAACTAGGCAAACAGCACCTAGATGAAGATGAGTATATCCCTGTTGAATATAGGAGTTGATGAGGGTTTGAGGAATTTCAAGGGTAACATACTGTTCTTGAGAGGTGGCAGGAAGACCACACTGGTCTAACTTGGAACTTTGAACTATTTCTTTTACTGGTGAAGTATTTCTGGAAATCAAAGTACGGAGGTGGCGGAAAGTAGAGCATTCACGATGGTATAAAGAGTAAGGGCTTAACAGAGGTATTTCTGTAGGATGTACCCGAGCATTATCTGGGATATGAGTAAATTCCACTAGATGGTCTACTTTACTGAACAAAGTGCGTCTGATTGAAGAGGGAATATTGGAAATAGAGAGAGTGGAAGAGAGACGAGTAGTTTCATCAGTAGAAGAAGAAGTTTGGTCCATTTTAGATAAGTTCTTCCTTGCTCGCTGCACTAACAATATCTATTTTTGAACTTTTGTTTTCCCCTTTATGGGTTGAAGTCACTCATTATCTCAACAAATAGCTAGTTGGTAATAGTTATCCACATCTTGTTTCATCACCTAATACTACAATTTTGAATGAGGAATATTTTCCATCTATAGCTATAATTCTTGTAAAGGAGAGAGACAAAGAAAATGTCTTTTGTTCAAGGGTAGCATTGAGTCAGATTTACTGCCAAAGAGGAAAACACACAAAAAATTATTGGGACAATTGCACATAGGTCTCAAGCAAGAGAATTACTTTTATAGAGGTCCCAAGAAGTTGTTAATGACAAGTATTGACAACTGCAAGAGGCTTAGTTAACAAGTGAAAAAATTGTTAATGGACCTGTCTAATATTAAATCTCTTATCTGGGACTATAGTGCAATTCTCCCATTTGCATAAAGAAGGCCTTTATTGCCCTCCCATCTTTTAGTCTTTATATTCAAGAAACAGTTTGACAGGTTGTTCTACTATATTAAAGTGTCTCGCTTTGGTTTCTATTATTAAGGCTAGTAATTTTACTTATCATTATAGGTTACAATGTTACCCTTATCATAGACTAATCGTTTTATCCCAATAATACTATTTTTTTGATCGAACATCTCAATAATTATATTTGACTTATTATTGAAAAAAATGAATTAATATGGTCAGTCGACTGTCAGCACCACGAGGAGACAAATTCAAAATCATTTAATTTTTCGCAAAAAACCTAATTGAATCAAATTCATGGATTCATTAAAAGTTTGAGACTTTATCGGATTAGCTAGCAACATATGCAGATTGGTTTGACTCTGTCTCTAATCAGTGTGAACTAGTTTAAATCATGTTAAAAATAAGTTTTTTTAATATGTTGTAATTGTTTTAAAAAAAATTATGTTGAGAACTACACTTCTTTTTTAAAATAAATATTAATATATTTATTCTCCAAAATACATTTTTAATATTCTTATTCTTTGTTATGTAAATTCTGTATGGGTTTGATTACCATTCTTTTCCACTCACATGCATTTTCATTTTCCAAATTCATAATGTTCACGCGCACGCGCACACACACATTCAGCCATATTCACTAATGGTTGTGGTCTCGATATCAAATTGGGATATCAAATTGGGCTATAAAGGGTTGAGATCCATTTTTGTACCGTATTAGAAGTAACTGCAAAAGAGCATTAAGTATCTGGAAGTAATTTAAATGAGCATATTTACCCCGAAAGTTTCTAAATCGTAGTAAATTTACCTCTACCGTTTAAAACTTTACCTTTGACCATTAAATCATACTTTTTAACCCATCGATGCTGATGTGACACTGTCATCATGTACATGTCATCATTTTAAGGTCCATTTTTGCCCCAGAAGTAACCACCAGGGAGCGATTTTGCCCCATAAGTATCCAAATTGAAGCAAATTTGTCCGGACCGTTATTCAAAGTTAAGTTTAACCGTTAAATGACATGTGGTACTCCACATTGCACCCAATAATCCATCTTTTCACACACCTCATCAGCACAAGTCGTTTAAATTAGATCTAAAAAAATTAAAAGAATAATAAAATAAAAAATAAAAGCATCACCTACCTTGTCCCTCCTCCTCAGATAGACTGGCTTCATTATTATCATATTCCTCTCTCTCACTACAAGAACCAAAAAAATTGGACATTAACCATTTAATTCATTTACATTATTTTTTAAACAATAAAAATGTCAATTTTACCTAATCTCATAATTTGATTCTCTTCAATTACAGTTCATTTTTTAAATGACTTTGTGGTATGTGATGCTTGATGAGATGGATGCAATGTAGAGTGTCAGTGTCATTAAACAGTTAAACATAACTTTGAATAACGGTTTAGAAAAATTTGCTACAATTTGGCTACTTTCGGGGCAAAAACGCTCGTTGGTAGTTACTTCTAAGGCAAAAATTGATCTTAAAATGATTATATGTATATGGTGATAGTGCCAAGTCAGCATCGATGGGTCAAAAAATATGATTTAACAGTCAAAATTAACGTTTTAAATTATGGGGGTAAATTTGCTAAGATTTGGAAACTTACAGGGATAATATGCTCCTTAAGTTACTTCCGGATACTCAATGCTCCATTGCGATTACTTCCGAAGTAAAAATGGACCTTATAAATTATGGACCTAGAATGAGATGAAGACCGAAAATTAAACATTGGGCAGAGCTGAATCTGAACCTTAATTAAAGTCAATTTTTAGATTTATTCTTTCAGTTGGTTTTGGTTCAATCTAGAGGGTTTCTCGGTATGGAAAGAGGATTAATGAAACTCAGCTTGTTTGTATTATTGTTCTCTGCACTTATCTGGTTTTCAAAATGAAGATTGAATTGCATTCAAACGTGGAACAAGGCCACCAATGGAGAATGTTGTCGTTTTCTACAACACGTCATTTTCTTGTTGCTCCATTCATGATCACACACACACACACACACACACATATTCATCTGTAGCTATAAGTATTGAAGTTTCAGTTGAGGGGAAGAAGAAGGAGGAGAGGGAGAGGCAAAGCAGTGGGAGAAAGAGGGAGAGAGGGAAGATGAGATCGATCTATTTTCAGCACTTTAAGGGCAAAATTGTACAACGAAATATATAATTGCACAATTATGTGAAAATGGACGAACAAAAATAAAAGGTAGAGGACATGAGAATGGATTTGAATAGAAAGGGATATCTCCAGGTGGCTTCTAAATCTCCATGCGTTGCCTTGTTTGGAATATCCGATCACAATAATGCACAATATGTTACCTATGTTAGTGAGAGCAGTATCTAAGTCTAAATGTAAATGCATTTAAATTTGGTCTACTAAGATCTTAAAACAAAATTTACTTATATTCTTTCCTCATGGTCAATCCATTTAGGCACGACATTGCTTCAAGTAGGTTTAGTTGTTCTAGATATATGATAATGTATCGACATGTTTTCAATATATATGGCTTGTCAGGCCTAAAGAGTTAGCCCATCTCACTTGGTTGAGCCCCAACATTGGGTCAAAATGCCCGATCATATATGGGAACTTATTTTACTAACTCGTTTAATTAAGAATCAAGAGCTTAATATGTTGCCCTCTTTAAGTCTATGTTCCTAAATATAAATTTATCGCAAATCATATCATTAAAAATTAATTGGATGTGTTGTAAGAATAAAATTCACCAGATTTAGTAGATCGAATCAATGGAATTTGGTTTACAAGAATAAAAAGCCTCTCGGAGAGAATCAACGAGTACTAAGCTTACAGGGCCCAAGATATCTGAAAAAGTATAAATGAATATCTAATTAATATCGTGTTAATTCCTATAAACCACATAGCAAAATTCAAATTTCTGATATAAAGCATGAGTTTCATCTCTTGCATTAATTCTGTGTAAAAGTCAACTCATTTTAGTTTACCTTAGTATTCTTACGTTGAGCTTGAAACACTTTACATTGTGTATATTTTAATTAGCTTCCTCAGGGATAGACAAATAATAATAATAATAAAGGAGGAACAAAAGAATTAATTATGTGAAAAAGTTTAATTGAACATATTAACGATAATATAACAATACGTAAATTTATAACAAATCATACCATTTAAAAATTACATATAAAACAACCCATTCTTTAAAATTTATACAACGTATACAGCCTCACCTAACTAAGAATACATAAGACACCTGAACTTTAATCACATACTTACTAACTGCATATGTTCACAAAGTACTATTTCATGCATTACCTAAGGATAATACATATTGAAAGGGGGGGGGGGGGGTGTCTCCAAGTGAATAGGAAGTAAATATAAATTGGTCTATTTTAATTTGCGCTCATATATATGTAAGCAGATAATTTGATAAGACAACTCCATGGCTAGAAGCAGCAAAGTAGGAAGGAACTTTAATTTAAAGTTGGAGAATATTTCGAAGGCTTTGTTCGTCAATATTAGTGATATCCATGGAATCCATGAGCTCTGATAGTTTCTCACTAAGCTCGTCTACCTCTTTCTGAAGCTTCTTGACGTGACAACATGCTTCTTTCACTATCTTCGATATTGATGCCTGCACCCAAAAAAATCCACGTAACCAACTATCCTCATTATTGAATATTTCTTCAACATTATTATATATATGAGTGAAGTTTTGGCAATATAGAAAAAAGTATTAAAGTATTTTATCATAAATGTATAAGCATAGGTTAATATCATTGTTGATACTTACAATTTGATCCAATTCTAGTTTTGGTCTATGTAATATATATCAAATCATTGTGCTTTGGTTTTTATTTTTCAATAAGGGTTTGGTATGAGTTTAAGTATGAATGAGTCATTAAACTCATACCAAATGTTTATAAAACTATTGGGACAAAAACCGACTATTTGAAACTATAGAAAACTAAAGAAAAAAATAATCAAATTATAAAGATTAACAATGATATTAACCCATATATTTTTCAGTCATCATACCCTTGAGTTTGTTCTTTGGTTCAGTCTTGGAAGAACTGCCTGTAACCTGGAAACAATCTCATTAATCTCATTCTCTGAGAGTCTTGATGAAGTTCTTCGGCTAGACATGATGATGATATATCAGAGAAAAGATTTGAATTTTGGGAATGAAGTTGCTCTGATCAGGACGAGGACCAAGGAGCAGCTTAAATAGAGAGAGATGAGGTAAGAGATATTCAAATTTAATTAAATGAATGAACTTGAATAGTTCTAATTAGGGCCTTTTTGTCACACATTCTACAGAACATACATGGTCCACCAATATCAAATTGCATTTTTACGTTTCTGACGCCACCACCATCCTATCAATTTCTCTGGTACGTCCACCTTGAAGGGAAGTTATTAACTATTAGGGCTTTTATATATAAACCCTTAACACTTAAAATTGCAGATATTTTTTATATTAGGATTAAGGTTCATTTTGGCCAATGATTTGTTATAAAAAACGCGCCTGGCATAATTATTTTTAAATTGGTTCATATAAACCAATCATATTTTAAAATGGGATAATTTGACCAATAATTTATTACAAAAAGAGTGCCTGGCACAACAGAATTCTGAACTATATTGGTCAAGTTGCCCAATTTTAAAAGATGATTGACTTATATGGACCATTTTAAAAATAATTGTGTCAGACGCACTTCTTGTAATAAGTCATTGTTCAAAATGCACTTTAACCCTTTATATTATCTGGATTATATTTGAGCATCGTCTGTCATGCATAATTGATAGTAACTTTGATCAGAAGCATGTCCTATAACCACACGGAGTAGAACTCGAGATCTTTTATTTTAAGTGTTCTAAGTCTATTTCAATATGACAAACACATATTTAGAGTGTTTGTTGTCCCTTTCTTTGAATGTTACCCCCTAATTTTTTCCAACTTCTAAAATGTTTTTTGTTTCTCTATATTGTCATTAGATTCTACATAGAGATCGGTGATATTTACATATCTTAAAGAAAAAGTATGATTGTTTCAATCAACTACATGTTGCAGACAAAAATGTCTGTCAAATTTAATAGATATCTACATTTTCTATTTGATCAAAGACTAATTCTTTTGAGACTTAATTAGAGTATAAAAGGTTTTAACCTTTTTGAATAGTAGACTTATCATGATTTAAACTTTTGTTTTCCCTTTTATGGGTTGAAGTCACTCATTATCTCAACAAATAGCTAGTTGGTAATAGTTATCTACATCTTTCATTACCTAATACTACAATTTTGAATGATGAATATTTTCCATCTATAGCTATAATTCTTGTAAAGGAGAAGAGACACAGAAAATGTCTTTTGTTCAAGGGTAGCATTGAGTCAGATTTACTGCCCAAGAGGAAAACACACACAAAATTATTTGCATAAAGAAGGCCTTTATTACCCTCCCAACTTTTAGTCTTTCTATTCAAGAAACGGTTTGACAGGTTGTTCTACTATATTAAAGTTTTTCGCTTTGGTTTCTATTAACAAGGCTAGTAATTTTACTTACTGTTAATAGGTTACAATGTTACACTTATTATAGACTAATCTTTTATCTCAATAAAAATATTCTTTTTTGATCGAACATCTCAACAATAATATTTGACTTATTGAAAAAAAATGAAATTATTACGGTCAGTCGACAGTCAGCACCACGAGGAAACAAAATTCAAAGGTACGGCTTCATTTAATTTTCCGCAAAAACCTAGCTATTATTGAATCAAATTCATGGATTCATTAAAAGTTTGAGACTTTATCGGATTACCTAGCAACATATGCAGATTGGTCGGTCCCTAATCAGTATAATTCAGTGTGAACTAGTTTAAATCATGTTAAAATAAGTTTTTTTAAATAAGTATTACTCAATTTAGTCCTAAATATAAGATCTCTTTATAATTGTTTTCAAAATTTTTTTTCCAAATTATCTCTATGAATTATCATTAATAATGAACAAACAAGAGAAAGAGGGTGGGGATAAAGGTAGATGGTTATGGTGCACTGGTAATATCGCTATGTGATTTTAACTAATTTAACTAATATCTTTAATCTAATCAAATTAGGTAAAAATATTATTTAGGACTGGAGTGAGTAATATTCTTATTCTTGGTTATGTAAATTCTGTATGGGTTTGATTACCATTCTTTTCCTCTGTCACATGTCACATGCATATTCATTTTCCAAATTCACAATGTTACACACACACACACACACACACACACACATTCAGCCACGTTCATCAATAACTGTGGTCTCAATTGGGCTATAAACTATGGACCTAGAATGAGATTGAGGACGAGCAAATTAAACATTGGGCAGAGCTGA